>OX336394.1:90636775-91836775 GCA_946902985.2 Meconema thalassinum
GTCTCTTCCTATATACTGTCCCTACAAAATGGCGACAACATCAAATGATATGCTGAACAATGTCAGATGGTAGGCAACCCTATCTGCAATAGTCATTTTGCACATACTCGTGGGGACATTGGCATGTTATTATTATTATTATTGTTACTATAATTCTGTATCCAATACAGAGAAGCGACCCCATTTTGCCTAGCATATTAGGATTAATCTTCTTCTCCTCCTTCATGAATGGATCACTTAGGACCACGCGGAATCAACATTTTGCGAGCTTTGCTCTTTGCCCAATAGTTCTTCATTTTCACTGATTATTGTAATCTCTGGTCCTCTGTCCAGATACGACGTGTTGAATCTTTACTACCACTTTAGATTTTTCTCTAATTTCCATCATTGCTTGTTCAATATAAAGATCGGACAGTATGGGTGATAAGTTGCAGCCTTGCCTTACACCTTTCTCATTACCAGCTTCGGCTCGAATAACTGCTATCTGGTTTCTGTATGGATTGTAGATCAATCAATCTCCTGATGAGTTGTTTAATAATTTCAAGAACAAGTCTGAAATAGTGGCTGCCATCGAATCGCTTCAACTTTCGTCAAGAACGGTCACAGAAAGAGTTGAAACAATGTCTCGTGATGTTTTCTCTCAATTGAAAACAGACTTGGAGGAGTATTATTTTTCATTGCAGTTAGACGAATCCATTGATGCAACAGGTACTGCACAGTTGGCAGTTTTTGTAAGCATGGTTTTTAATAACTTTACTGTCGAAGAAGAACTTTTGAAAGTGATTTCTTTGAAAGGCCATGCCAGAGGAGAAGATGTATTTTTTGCTGTGAAACAACTCATCTTGTCAGAGAAAATACCTATCGAAAAGCGTGTAAGCATTACCACAGATGGAGCCCCAGCTTTAAGAGGTTCTAAAAAGTGTTTTCTTGCTCTGTGCCAGAGAGATGAAAGTATTCCACAGTTTTTAACTTATCACTGTATTTTACACCAGCAGTCTCTGTGTGGAGAGTTTTTAAATTTAAATAAAACCATGAAAACTGTTGTGAAGATAGTGAAAAAAATTAGGTCTCATTCTTTTCAAAGAAGACTTTTCAAAGATTTGGCAGACGAATTGGAACTGCAATATGGAGATTTACTTCTCCATACTGAAGTACGCTGGCTCAGTAAAGGGAAAAGTACTTGAACGTTTCCACAAGGTTTTATCAGCTGTCAAACTGTTTCTTCAGGAAATAGAAGAGAATAGCCTGTTAGCTACAGTATATTGAAGATCCTCTCTGGCTTATGCATTTTGCTTTTTTTGTTGACTTAACAGAAAAGCTTAACGAACTAAATTTGAAATTTCAGGGCAAGGACAAAGATATTGCTGAAATGTATGTCTACCCCTTATTATTCCCGTTTTCCGACGGGGTCGGGGATGTGATGCGATGGATCTTTTTGTGGCGATGGTTTTTACGGCCGGATGCCCTTCCTAACGCCAACCTCATGAGAGGAGATAATGAGAGATTAAATGAATGATGGTGAATTAAACTGGGCAAGGATGTGGAAGGAAGCGGCCGTGGCCTGTCAGAAGGTACCGTCCCAGCATTTGCCCGGTGTTGAAAATGGGAAACCACGGAAAACTATTTCAAGGACGGCCGACGGTGGGGCTCGAACCCACGCGTCTACCGAGTCAGCAGAGAGCTTGGCCCCATGACCTAACGCTGCGCTCTAGCCAGCGTCACCACTACTGTCGGTAAAGATATTGCTGAAATATCTGAAGTAAATTCTTTTACTGAAAAATTGTGTTTATGGGAGTCCTGCCTTGAGATAGGCGAGTTACGACACTTTCCAACTCTGAAGACCCATGTAGAAGAATGTGAGATACCCTATGATAGAGAATGTTATGTAAACACGATCTCCACTTTGAGGGATGATTTCAAAAATCAGTTTTCAGATTTTCAAAAGATTTCTGGGGTACCCAAGTTTGTATCTTTCCTTTGGGCTAACCTTGAACTATTGAAGTATCTTCTTCCATTGAAATTAAAAATGATTTGTGTCTCAAAACTATTGCGGAACCTAAAAACTGTTGGTCTTTAATTCCTCAGGAGAAATATCATGAGTTAGTTGATGTTGCACTTAAAATAAAAGCCTTGATTGTCTTTACTTATCTGTGAGAATCATTGTTTTCAAATATGAATTTTATTAAAAATAAACACAGAACAAGGTTGACTGACGAACACCTTGATTCGTGTATTCGACTAAGTGGAACAAGTTATACACCTAATATCAAATACATTGTTAAACGAACATCTCAAGTTTCACATTGAATGTAATTTTTTGTATTTTCAGCAAATAGTGAAGATGTAATAATTTCATTGTTAGATATAGTTGTTTCAAAGTATTAAAAAATTAAAAATGTAGCAATTACTATATTTTTAAAAGAAGTAGATCACTTTGATACGGTTGTATGAAACAGTAGATCGCGAAGGCTTTGTGGTTGCGTACCCCTGCAGTAGACCGTCACATTTGCAATGTTTATCACGCAAATTTAGGCTTGACCCCCAGCCTAAAGACGTATGCATGTTAAGATGAAATGGTAAAGAATGAGAAAGTCATTGTTTTCTGCATAGTCCGCGTTCTGCCGGTCCATGCCGCCTTGGGCGAGGTATATCACGCGCTGACCTAGCCTCGGGGCTTGCCGAGGGGAGCAGAGATAATCGCTGACACAGCACTGGAGCTGCTTAAAGGCCCATTTCACTGCCAAGCTGGGCACATCAAGACAAATGTGGGCACTTAAACCAAGGGTCGTTCACCGTAGATTCTACTTGAACAGACATTCCTCTGGTTTCGAAAGAAGTACCCGTACATCTTGCACTCCAGGGATAATCACATTGCATTTCACTCAGCAAAGATTGGTGGCTTCGGTGGCGTAGTTGGTAGCATGCTGAGCTTCTATGCCCAAGGTCGCGGGTTCAAACCCGGCCGAAGTTGTCGGATATTTTAATAGCGTCAACAATCCCTCAGTATGCCTTCCTTCGGAGGGGAAGTAAAGCCGGCGGTCCCATGTCATAGATGAAAAAGAACCTTCCACTATCTACACTTGTGAGAAGCCAAAATTTGTAGGTTAGAATTGATAACGCTTTATTAGTTCCAACGTTTGCCGCTTGGTTCTGACTGCGATGCCATCTAGTAGCCAAGTTCGCAAGCTAGGTGTCGTGGACGGTAGCATTTGGTAGCAAAAGTAGGAACTACTTGAAATTACTGTCTGCAGTCCTTTCTTGATTTATGAAACGGATAACGCACACTACTACATCCATCACAATTAACACCGGTTGAAATTACTGTCTGCAGTCCTTACTTGAATTAGAAAACAGATAACTCACACTAATACATCCATCACAATTAACACCGGTTATCAGACAGATTATACACACACCCAAAGTACACGGGGCTACACGACCGCGTTGTCGCAGCCCCTAAACTAAGGAATCAACCAACCAATCAACACACGGTTGGAAGAAGCTTTAACGCTGACTTAAACGTTTGTGATCTGCACAAGTAAAAAATGTTCATTGATTTTGTTTTCAGATGAAGAATTGCATGAGGTAGTGTATTACTTTCCATCAGTCCAAGTGCATTATTCGTATATATCATCCTCGTTGCGAAGTGGCTAGCACTCTTGGCTGTCACCCAGGAAACCCGGGATCGATTCCAGCTTCTGTCAAGAAATGTAATTCTTGTTTGAGGGCTGCAACGGGGTACATTCAGCCTTGTGAGAAAAAACTGAAAAGAAGCGGGTTTGAGTCCTACTTCAGCTATCCTGGAAGTAGTTTTCCGTGCTTTCCCAGGTAAATGCCGGGATGGTACCTAACGTAAGGCCACGGCCGCTTCCTACCCAATTCCCACCTCAATTACAAACGCTATAGCACCAGTAAAAATCAAAAGCTACCAAAACTACCAATATGGTGGATTGGTAGGTGCTAGTAGGGTGAACCCTGGCTTTATAGGTAGCTCAGCGGTGCACTTTCACACGCGACTGCCCAACAACACTCCCCGCGCAGTCCCTTCAATTCGCGATCCTTAGTAGCCCCTCTGTCTTTCTCCTATCCCAACCCTCATCCCTCATGGTACCAAAGGTACAACCTCTGTCTGAATCGTTCGGTGAATGGGTCTATATTACGAACGTATTGTTGGCTTACCTGAGACAACAGTTGCTGTCCTTCGAAGTAATCCCCGTAGATAGTTATGCACTTCTTAGAACGGCTGTACAAGTCCTTGAAACCCCTGGCATAGTCTTCTTTAGGGATAGTCTTCAGTTGGGTCCTCACATTACGTAGGATGTCCAACATGTCCGAAAACCCCTGGCCCTTCAGGGATTTTCGGTGACCTCGGACCCGGCCAATCCATACTTTGACGCTTGTCTTCGAGGTCGTACCTCAGGCACCAGATCTCGTCACCTGTGACGATGGTTTTCAGGATCATTCCATTCAACGGAACATTCACCCTTCTCACTGCCACCCGTCGAACAGGTGTGCAAGATAGGTTGCATAAATTCACCCCTCTCACTGCCGCCCGTCTATCAGAAGTGTAAGGCAGGTTGCATAAACTCACGCTTCTCTCTCACTTTCATTATACAGAGGTTGTACATTATATCTAATTCCATATGAATAACTTGGAAATTCTATTGATTCAAGTACCGGTACTATAGATACGGTATTTAAAACACTTGCTAGGCATAGTTAGTTATTGTTGTTTTATGGTGCGGAACTACGAGGTCATCTGCCCCTGTATTGCTAGTCATATGACAACCATTTTAAGTTTGTTGTTGGCTCTAAAACAAGGTAAAAACAAGAAGTTCCGTGACGAACTAAAGAGCCTACTTTTCTTAAAATTTAAGATTCATGCCAATGATTAATCTATATGGATCTATCTAGAATAATTACGAAATTAAGTTGGTAATACGGAAATTTCAAATTAGTTCAAAATACTGTATACCTGGCATAATGTAGCCTAATGTAGCCTAATTGATCACTACAGTTGTCAGCCCTGGTGACTGAATATATTCTTAGTTCCATCTCTTAAGGAACAGAATACAAAATTTGGTTGAAGTCCAATGGATAGCATGGACGTTACATAAAGTTAAACATTGGATCTAACAGCGCGCGTAAAATCACGTTGGCAACAATGTCATGCATGTATTAGTCAGAAATAATCTGAAATAATACGATCTATTGTTGTGCCAATTTTGAATGAAATCCATTAGTTAGTATAGAAGTTACATGCATTTTAAAATTGGACCTATCAGCAGGCTTAGAATCATGTTGGCAGCACTGACGTATATTAGTTACTCCAAATTAATCTAGAACGCCAGGTACTATACGTGTGAAGTTTAGAGCTATTGGCTTATATACTTTCAGATATATTGATATTAGGGTAACAAAAATAGAGATAGCATTTATTAACAGTTGGCAGCCCTGGTTGCTCCTAAGTATACACATAGTCATATCTGTCATGGTACACATAGCACATACGAAATTTGGTTGATTTGCAAATGATAGTGTAGAAGTTACATGTATTTAAAGTTAGACCTATCACCAATTGTTGGTAGCACTGACGTATATAAGTTACTCCAAATTTATATAGAATGGCAGGTACTAAACGTGTGCATAGTTTAAAGCTGTCGGCTTGCATACTTTCTGATATTTTGGTATTTGGATAAAATAAATTGAGAGTATTTATTAACAGTTGGCAGCCCTGGTGGATCTTAAGAATACGCTCCGTCATGTCTGTATATGTACACATAGCACATACAAAATTTGCTTGAATTCCTATTGATAGTGTAGAAGTTGTATGTTTTTAAAAATTGGACCTATCAGCAGGCTTATAATCATTTTGGCAACACTGCCATGTATGGCCTCCTGGAAATTAAACTGCAATATTATTATCTATGCGTGTGCCAATTTTGACATAGCTCTCATTCATATCTTCCAAGATATCCAACATGGAGCTCAAATTTCAATTGCGATTTTTCAGCAGTTGGTAGCACTGACATCATTTTCAAATATTGCCGTGAGATATTCAGGTATAGATATTTACTCCTACCAAATTTTGTTTCGATTTCTGCAGCCGTTTAGGAGTTGATAGGGGGGGGGGCGGACACACACAGCCAGACAGACAGACAGACAGAAGGACAGACAGACAGACACACATTTGCCCGATCTCATAAGTCTACTTTTTCCTCATTTTTTGCAAAATGTGAAAAGTAGGCTAATAAATAAAAGAGCAAACTCATGTCCATGGGCTTGAATACAATGGGGCAAGAGTTACTCACCAACAAATATCAAGGTTATGTTAAGCTTTTGTTTTTCACAGCTTGTTAAACCTCATTACGGAAACGACCGAATGTTACAACCACCCAGGTTGCTTTTTGCTTGTTAATTGAAAACACGATGTGAATTAATGATAAAAGCACTAAATTGCAAGCCTACCACTGAAAAGTATGTAGGTAATGTATTTTAATACATTAAAACATCACAGGTGAATCCTATTCACGTGTAGAGTTTCATTAAGGTACCAACTAGGCCTAATGGACTAAACATCCAACATTGTTTATCTCTCACAGCTTCCTTAACTCGTGCCACAGGCTTTAAAATACAACATAGGCCTATTGGGGTGTTCCATTAACGCTATTATTCAGTTACCGGTAACCTAACAGTTAAACAATGCTGAATGTTCCCCAATTGCTGTCATCGGTTTGAAATGTAATTAGAACTATAAATCATCCTCATTTTCCAGAGTATTTTAAATTAAGAAAGTGTAATAGCTGCCTTTGGCAACACGCAGGTTCAAATGAAGAGTTTTCGCAGATTTGCACTGGAAATATGATTGCACATTTCAGTAAGCACTTTTATGCTGCAACCACCAATAACGACAATCGCCATTTAAAGTACGGTTCCTCAAAACAAATTCCGCGGCCAATTGCGGATATATTATCACTATCGGTTGAAAAATAACTTTCAACAAATAATGTACACAAAACGAACCGGCCTTGTTAAATACCATTGATAAGATCAATAGTCTTTCTCGTATATCGTTAGGAAGTCGAATCAAAGAAGATCGACTTGTGTGCTTGTAGCTTTTTACATTAATAATAGATCAAAGATACTTTCCTTGCTTATTGACATTCATAAACGATCATAATACTTATGGACTCGCAATATAGTCTATATTGAATTCTGTGGATAAAGTAAAGATTTCGGGCAAATAGATAAGTTTGCTGCCATCTATTGGTTCCGGGTGGAACTACTTATTGGAATGCAATGACTGCCAGCGCTGCTACAGAACCTGTTTCCCTATTACAAGTCAAGCTGTAGTTTTGGCTTCAAAAGCTCCATAAGAGATTCACTCACCCGATTCTGGCAATAAATAATATCGTATGGCCTAGGGTGCCGGGTGCAAGCTTTGTTATTTGACACCTAGGGGGTAGCTTGCATGACGAATTTTGTTGTTCCTTGAAGCACTGTGAAAGTCAAGGAGGTTAGATATCTCAGCTCCTTGAACACTATAGCGTATTCTAGTAGAGAAATGAGGAACTTTGTGTTGGCGGATACTCCCGAGATTAATTTTTCCATTATAAACACGGCCTACTGAATTCAAATGGGTTCTTTGACATGCCAATATCGTATGACATGCGTGTCGTATTTTTGCATCCTTTCAAAAATCACTTAAAACGGCCAGGAGTGAACCTGCAAGATTGGGGTTGGTAGTACGACACGTTAACCACTGACCCACTGTGGTCATAGCGTGGGAAAGTTCAGAACTAGTTGGTCGTTGACGGTGGCATTTGGTAGCAAAAGTTGGAACTACATGAAAATCGAATGTCTGCAGTCTTCACTTGAATTAAAAACAGATAACACACACTAATACAGCCATCACAATTAACACCGGTTATCAGACAGATTCTACACACACACAAAGTACACGGGGCTAGGCCGCGTTGTCTCAGTCCCTAAACTGAGGAACAAACCAACCATCTTAGCGTGGGACGACATGTTGTGTAACTTACTACTGTTTTGCCTCTATACACATATTCAAAATTCACTTAAATTATTCCCTGGGGAATTTGCTAATTTGACAAAATATGATAACAAGTAGTTCACTGCGCTCAGATGGTTAAATCACCAGAAAACTCTATTAAAATATTTCAAATTCGCTTGGCCGCAATGTTCGTTTTGTACTTTATAGGTTTTTGGAAGTTACATGGATAAACTTGTAGCAGTGCCCTTTATCACCGTACACAATTTGAGGGTGTTATCATAAATAGTTTCGGAGATATTGAATGCCAGTGAAATATTTAGCATAGCCGCCATGTTGGATTGGTGAGACACAATACAATTTGAAGGGCACGGTCGCGGTCGGCGAGAATGGTGCTATGATCGTACGGAGTTTCATTGAAATCGCTCCATTCGTTTAAAATTTCTTAGGGGAGGGGGGGGGGGGGGCACCCACACACCATCACACACACACACCCACACACAGACAGACACACGGACAAAAGGTGATCTCATAAGTCTATTTTTTTTTCATAAAATGAAAATAGTCTAAAAATAACCTGTGAACCATATTAGAATTTTCTTAAAAACTTGCTCTGGATCCGACCTGCACAAGGAATCTGCTTGCCGAACTGACTCGTAAGTTACTCAGCACTCCCGGTTGACGTACGCTGTTTGTGTAGGCATGCCCCATGCCAGGACTGGGCAATAACGAAAAATCGGGCTAGAATAATTTTCACTGACAACGGGCTATATTACCTCTCCTTCTGTTAGAATGGCTGTTACCCTGCTCACCAAACTTCTATACCAAGGGGGACAGCGTTTGTCTTTCGTTGTTTGACTGTTTTCTTTGACATTGACAGAGCACGGACTCGAAACCTTCTTTTCGACGTCATGTATTTATTAAACATCGGAAATGAACAGTGGATGGTGAACACACAAGGAGAGGATGCACTGCAAAAGGGTAAATCAACCGATTCTCAAAGTTGCTTAAAATTACACTGGGAACAGGCTTTCCTTCGTCGATTCTAGTGTAGGTCCCGAGTGCTTAGTTTGAACATATATATCATCATTGTCGAAGCTGTGTAATCTAGATCGGCATTTCAAAGCCCGATAAGTTGAGGAAGCTCAGGAAATTAAAACAAGCGAGACAAAAGCTAAGGTTGAATAGTTAAATAGTGTTTAAATATTCATTGGTTTCATGGTATTATGAGTTCTTTGAGTTTGTCTCCAAGTATCGACCAATACTAACTGAAATCGGCAACACTTGGAATAGATTGTATCTTTACGTATGATGATAATAATAATAATAATAATAATAATAATAATAATAATAACAGTAACAAGTAGGCTAGTTCCGTGAAGAAATAATAGCCCATTTTCAAATATCCTACCTATGTTGATTGCCTCTATCAACACACAACATTTCATTTTGATTGCTGTAGATATTGAGAACCATCTGGGTATTTCGGATGGTCGCCATGTTCGATTTTTATGTATGTAGGCCATAGAGTTATGTACTATTATATGAAGATTATTGAGAAGGTGTACTATTCAAACATAAGAAATAAAAACGAGATTTTAAAATTTCGCACAGCCGCCATCTTGTGGTTATGAAAACAATTTAAAAAATAAGATATCAGTGTGTTAAAATGTGTATAAGCATTTACCATACCAAGTTTCACTGCAATCAGACGATTAAATCGCGAGAATCATCCACTTAAACTTTAAATTTCATATCGCCACCATGTTCGATTTGTGCTCACCAGGTTATTGAACGTCCTGTAGATGAACTTATGTCCATAGCTTTTATTAACAAACAAGATTTCAATTTGATTGCTGTCATTGATTAGTAGACACAGAGGACCGTCTAAATATTTCGGATAGTCGCCGTGTTAATTTTTTATATGTAGGCCATAGAGTTATAGTAAATAACGATTATTGCGCAGGTTCATTATTCAAACGTTGACTTTGATCGCATGATTAGGACACAAGAAGTAAAAACAAGATTTTAAGATTTCATGCATTCGCCATCTTGAGATTATATAAACAATTTAACTAAATTAGATGTCAATGTATTACAATGTGTATAAAAATTTGCTGTACCAAGTTTCACTGCGCTCGAATGGTTAACTCGCGAGAATAGTCTATTTAAATGTTTCAAATTCGCTTGGCAGCCATGTTCGTTTCGTATTTAATAGGTTTTTAAAAGTCACATTGGTGAACGTCTAGTAGTGCCCTTCATCATCGCACAAAATTTCAGGGTGTCACACCGTCACACATACGCACACTCACACACACATACACACACGGACAAAGGGTGATCTCATAAGCCTATTATTTCATAGATGAAAATAGGCTAAACATTAGAACTATCGGACCCTTGTGAGAACTCTCGTATTTTGTACACTCCACCCACTCGACTTAATTGGCATGCGGGCTCAACGTGACACAATTCTGGCAGGGGCTACCGTCCTGTTTATTAGTTTAATAGCACGTTTTTTTTTACAAATTGTCAAACTACAGGCATTAGCTTCTTAGTCCCTTAGTAACTCCTACCAATTTATTCCTTGCCCAAACATTACCTTACGAATACTCAATTTTCCTGGATTTTTCACAGTAAGTATTTTCCGGCTTTAATGAATTAAAATTCACGAACATTTAATTTATCACATACAAATTACATTGTTTGTTGATTTCATTTTACACAGGCAACATCATCATAAAGATACTTACTCTCACGTAAACACGCGTTCATATCAATCCCAACCACAAAATTTCTATGCATGAATATATAACTTCCACGTAAGTTCTAACGTTTATTTTTTCCCTATTCTTTCTGACTTACTATACTTTGAATCTCATATCGACTTTATTCGTCTTTTTAGATCACTGATACCTTACACTTTAAGCTGATTTTTAGAGCTATATCTCTAACCTGTAATCCAACATATCTGGTTTGGTAGTCTTTTAATGTTTTTATTTGCGTTTTAGATAATTAGTATTTTTATTAGAAATATTTTTGAAATCATTTGTTATGAAAACATTTTAAATGCAAGACTTGCAACTCGACTTGTATTATATATTTCTGCTAAGGATGGTCACAATGTGGCCGAAACCAGTACACTATAATTAAAAGTACATTTTATTGAATTAACCCTATGTAGGGCAGAATAGTGAAAGTAGTAAATATATTTAATTTGTATTTATTTACATTTAATTATTTTAGCCTATTTATAAGTATTATTAATTTTAAGGTTTGTTTCCTTTACAATTTTAATGCTCATAATTACTTTTATAAATTTATAATATTAAGATAGTAAAATTATTAGAAATGACATTTTTGTAAGTTTACTAGCAGAAGTACCCGTTCTTCGAACGGTGTTCGGTGTTAACACCAGACATTATAATAATAATAATAATAATAATGTTATTGGTGTTACGTCCCTTTTAAGTACTGTTGCTTTTAGAGACGCACCAGACATTATCAATTGAGCTACTGTTGCAATGGTTAGCGGCTTGTCATTCCTTCATAAGTTTATCAAAACGAAGTTAGTTTTCTGGGAATATCACACACACTGTTAATTTAAGGGCCTTATAATGTGGTTTTCGGAGACCCTTTATAGACTCGCGAATTTTGTGTCTCACATTGAGAAGTGCAACTTATGCTTTGCTCGTCCTTCTAGGATAATTTTTATATTTCGCCTATTTTAGCATGTATTTTGAGATGTTTTTCCCTATATCCACCCTTCTACTGTATGAAAAGTACGGTGAAGAGTATTATAAATGATTGGTGTATTGAATCATGTTTACCATACCTAATTTTACGATGCACCAAGCATCCGAACATGAGTTATAGGCGTACATAAGGATACACAGAAAGACAGACAGACAATTCTATTGTCTACAACATATCACCCAGAAATCCAAATATGGGTATATCTACCACACAGTATCAAAGAAAATCATCCTTACGATGAACCCGTATGTCGACAAAAAAAAGATTAGTTGAAATGTGCTCTCAAACTAAATTCACCTGACGTGTACTTCCTGACATGAAATAGAATTGAAAGCCTTGTAGATGAAACGCAATACACGTCACATAAAAACTGACCCTCTACGTTGTGTTGGGTCCCCATACACAGGAAGACCTCTTTCATAAATTATAAAAGCTTGTGGTGCATGAAAATTCAGGTTCTTTAGTCTCAAATGGCCCAAATTCCTAAAAGCCGCAAAAAATGCTGATTCAATTCAGGAATTTTTGAAAATAATGTTGTTGTTTGGAGATATAATAGACCTTCTGCACTATATGTCGCACGTGAAAATTGCATGAAAAATTCCTAGGTTACCCCTTGACCCCCTTAATTGCATTGATGAATTATACAGTCTACGTTGGTTCCGTGATAACCTTATATTTGCAAACTTTCACAGAAATGTAATAAATGTAATAAATTGCTTCTTACTGAAATAGATGGAAAGTTGGATGCCACCCCTTGAGATAATGTTGTCATGGTTACCGATTTGCATTCCTTCATTAGTTTGTTAAATTAAATTTAATTAGTTTTCTGGGAATGTTTCAGAAACTTTTGGTTTTAGAGCCTTATAATGTAGTTTTCGAGGACCCTCGAGTTTTATTTCTGGCACCGAGGGGCTTTGTCTCGTCGTTGTACGCCATAATATAATACTAATAATAACAATATAATATAGGGATAGGAATATAATAGACCTGCCATACCACACCCGCAGATGTAAATCGCGTGAAAAAAATCTAGACTACCCCTTGACCCCCTTAAGCGCATTTTACGTATTGATGAAATTTACAGCTTAATTTGGTTCCATAATAACCATCGAACCGTTTGCAAACTTTCACACTAATGTAATTAATGGAATTGTATTGCGTCTTACAGCAATATATGGATCTCTGAGGGGGCGTGGTGGCTCAGCGGTCTAGCTGTATGCCTCTCACCAAGGCGGTCCGGGTTCGATTCCCGGTCAATGCATGTGAGATTTTCGAAGTGAAATGCCATGTCCTGTGGTTCGGATTCCACGTAAAAAGGAGGTCCCGTGGCCCATGATCTCAAGATTAACGGTCACGTTAAACTACAAGCTTCCTTTTCCTTTGGATCTCTGAAAATCTGTTGCCATGGTTATCGGCTTGCATTCGTTCATAGTTTATTAAATTAAATTAATTTTCTGGGAATATCACAAAAACGGTTGGACGTAGGACCTTAAAATGTGCTTTTAGGGCCCCCGAGTTTTGTATCTCACATTGAGGGGCTGAAAATAAGCTTTGTCTCGTCCTTCTACTCCTATTTCAGCATGTATTTTAAGGGGGTATGCCCCCTTTTATGAGAGGTATAGAGAAGAGTTACATCAATGATTAGTGTCGTGCCTCCGATGGATATCTGTACCAAATTTTACGTTGATACACCCAGCCGTTCTCGAGTTATAAGGGAACAAAGTTGTCCACAGATAATCAAGCAAACAGACAGACAGACCAAAACATTATTTTCGCGCGCATCTATCATAAAACAGTCTGAAACGTGTAAATAACTCAAATTTCCGTAGAAATTAAAAAAAAGAGACAAATTTTCTTTTTTATATATATAGAGTTATACTGCACCGCTCGATGTGACCGTGTTTTATTGCACAAATTTAGGTTTTACTCGCTAACCGTCGGAGATACACGAAAAGTGATAAGAACCTTTTGGATAGAAAATTAAATGATAAAGCTCGTTTATACCATCAAAAGTTTGCTATTTCTTAGCGTTCTCTTTTTATTTGAAATGGAAATATGAAATTTTGAAACCAAAGGGTGTAGTGACGTCACAAAAGTAGGTTTTCCTCGCTAACCGTTGGTGATACACGAAAAGTGATAAGGACTTTTCGGATAGAAAATTAAATTTTGAAGCTCGTATCTGCCATCAAAAGTTTGCTATTTCCTACCGTTCTCTTTTTATTTGATATGGAAATATGAAATTTTGAAACCAAAGGGTGTAGTGACGTCACTAAAATGGTCGCCATTTCTTAATAATGCAAAATATCGAAATTAAAAGTATCCTATACGTAAACCTGGTATTTCAGCTACATCCATGCAAAATTTCATTTAAATCGGACCAGTGATTCTTGCGTTATTAGGTAACAGACAGACAGACAGACAGAAAGACAGACACACACCATCTCATTTTTATATATTAGTATGATTTATTTCCAAAATTTAGAGTCATATTAAGCATTACTAAATAATGAAAAATTGTAAGAAGTCAAAATTTAAAAATTAAGGAAAACTAGGTTAATAAAAATTGAAATTAAAAATGCATTGTATTATTACCATTATTTAGCTTTTACTTTATATTTAACTTATAATGTTCGGTTTACAGAAACATTAACACTTCCACAAGAATTAGTTGAAATATGAGTGAAAGATTCAACCATCTGCATCTTTGACAGTAAAAATTGTCCTTTTGGTTGGTGGTTAATATACTGACCACTAAACTATAATAGTACATTATGCAACGAGCCTATAATGGCAATAATTAAGACACGAGTATGTTTATAAAACGAGCATGTGCGAGTTTTATAATTTCCATACGAGTGTCTTAATTACCATTATAGGCGAGTTTCATACGACTGTTTATGTTCAACGATAATTATTATAACTATTTTATGTTTGAACATAAATATTCATAAATATCTGTCGAGATTTCACCAGTTTTATGTACCGAAGACGCAGAGAATACCTTGTATTTGGCCATGGCCTCCTGGATTACCCTACTATGACACTAGGCCCGACAGTGAAATTTAAATTAGAAGGCCGAGGAACTCAGCGCATCTAATTATCTAATTGGTCAAACAACTGTTTCTTGAGCTCTGATTGGTGGGAGAAACTGTTTCATAATGAAAAATTGTGTTATAATGAGCCTCATTATAGTACAGTTTTCGAACATAAAGGGGTTAAAGGTATTAATTTTCATAACATAATAAACTTTGTCAATAAGGAATTGGGCAGATATGTTCATATTCATGTATTTTAAAATTGTCAATGTTTATGGTATCAGAGCATTTCGTCACTGCTGCGGGTAATTCTAGTTCTCTTGAATGCTCATTTGTTACGATAGGCTTCTCGTGGGACTGGCTGCGTGGTGCTGTGTCATTATATTTACTGGCACGTTAAAGATCCCCTTTGGGGTAACATTCATGCGCCCTGGCGTCTCTAAAAGCCCCAGTAGTAAAAAAGGAATTTAAAACCAATAACATTATTCATAGAATTAGTTGTGGTTTACTGTTCATTTCCTCTATCACCCAAGCCATTAGTGGCAGATGACCTAGACATTTCTCCCCTTAAAAACAACAATAACCACAAACAAAAACAAACAAAAATGTATTTAATTAATAAATCGGTCCATTGCCTATAATTATATTTTAACATTCACTGTGAAATATATTTCGCATGAGCTAAATTAGGACGCATCATAGCTCGCGGTTAACACACACTAGCAATTATTTCATAGCCTCGGGCTGCAGTACATTATATATACGCTCATTAGTACTTCAGTTAAGACAATTATACAATTGTTCGGTTCTAATTAAACACATGCCATTTCCTCCTTTTTTTTATTCGATCTTGCGTTCAAATACAAAACAAACCCCAAGTAGAGCAGAGTTTGTGAACTTCAGATAAATGGTAACGTTGGAAGTGCTCTTTAGTAAACAAACATATTTTCAAACCACGTACCAATTACTCAAGTGCACACACAATATTTTGTGGTACAACGCAGAAATTTTTAGAGAATAATAGTTCAGTTTTTGTCAATGAGTGCATAGCAGTTCAGAAGGAGGTAAAAATGCATTCATTATTTAATGAGATGTAATACATTTTGAACCTCACTGTGGAAGATGAGATTTTGCTGTTGATTAATACTGTTGTTGTTTGACATTTTGAAAAGAATTGGAATTAAGTACAGGGATAGGAGATCGATCTACAATCCATACAGAAACGAGACAGCGGTTATTCGAGCCGAAGGACATGAGAGAGAAGCTGGTATTGAGAAAGGTTTAAGGCAAGGCTGCAACTTATCACCCATACTCTCCGATCTTTATATTGAACAGGAAATGAAAGAACTTACTGAAAAATCTAAAGTAGGAGTAAAGATTCAGGGAGAAATAACTTCAACTCTGAGATTTGCTTATGACATTGTCATCTTAGCCGACACACCAGAGGATATGAATGATGTTTTTAAGCCAAAGGAAGTAGGTGCCTTCTGTTACATAGAAAACAAAATAACCAGTGATGGACGAAGCAAAGAGGATATAAAAAGTAGGTTGGCTCAGGCAAGGGGAAAACTTTTCTATAGAAAAGGAATCTGTTGACATCGGATATAGATATAGGTACCGGCATTAGAAAGTCATTTTTGAAAAGTAGAGATTTGAAGCCATTTTGGAAAGTATTTGCTTGGAGTATGGAAGTGAATCTTGGACTATTGGCGCAGCAGAAAAGGGAAGAATTGAAATGTGGTGATACAGGAGAACATTTTAGTGATTTTTGGTTGATACCAGTGGTGCGTTACCTTTTCTAAATCCGCAATATGATAAGTCTAATAATATACTTCACATTAAGCACAATTTATGCGCTGTATTTTTTATAAAAATAATAATAATAATAATTTTAATAATAATGATAATAATCATAATAAGAAGAAGAAGGAGAAGAAGAAGAAGAAGAAGATGAAGAAAGACGGCAGGCCCAGAGTGAAAGAATGAAGAAAAATTGGGCGAATTAGAAGTTCAAAAAGATGAATTCCAGTGCTGTTTAATAGTTCTACGTGCTCCTTAGGGAGATGAACGAATATAATAATAGACTAATAATATTAAAAAAAAAATAGTTTCTTGTAATTTCATGACTTTTAAGCAGATATTAATAGAAACTATACGAGTATATTGAGCATAATTTCGGTTTATTTGCAGAGTTAGTAACGTACAAATTAAAATTGAAAACAAGACAATATAAAATGTCCCGCATAGGGACTCAATCCCACGACCATCGGATTACCGTCATGTACTCTTTCCGTTGCGCCAACCACTGCCTGAAAACTACGCTAACATACGTGACTCATGCCTTGTCCACCCGAGCCAAAAATGCTACTTTTTTGAACGCTTGGTCACAGGGGCGGATCTAGGGGAGGGCGAGGAGGGTGACCGTCCAGGGCCCCAGCACCATGGATTGTTTTAAATTTAATTAATTAATTAATTAATTATACTTTTCAAAGTAATGTATAATTCATATTCTTTTTTCAGTGCAGCTATGACCTCCCGAGACCGTTTAGCAAGTTAAGTTATCAGTGAAATGATAGAAGACTTCAGCCGGGAAAAGAAAGAGTCGCAAAGTAATATTTTAATATTTCATAGTTTACATAATCATCTTCAAGGGGACTTAAAGATTTCTTTCATATTATTAAAAAATTGTACTGTAGTGTATTCAAAATATTGTAACTATTCTTTATTTTATTATATTACAGAACTATTTTCCACTTTATTTTTTATTTTTTTAAATTTCTTATTGTTGTCGGCCCCACCTTATCAAGGCGTGGATCCGCCACTGCTTGGTCATCTGGAGCACCCACTTCTGTCACTCTCATATCTGGTCAAGCCCTGAATATACCTTAAATTTGGACGAAATCAGTGATGACGAGAGTAGACGTGGTCCCCTTGTAAGTACGCTTGAATCCGATTCCCAATTACGTCCAGTAGACAAACAGAGTCTGAAAGAGAACATCGAATAATGAGAACAGCAAGTTGGTCATCGCTAAAAGCAATGCAAGTCCCAGCACTCTCTGGCGTCTTGTGGCGAAGAAATGGAATCTTTTCTCTTCTCACTTAAAACGACTGGTAGCTCGAGTGGAATTGCCCCTGTGGGGTAGTCGTGACCCTACTTCTTTCGCACGTCCAGCTGGGTAACTCTTTGCTGCTGGTGATTAGATCACTATCTTGATTGCGGTTCTCTTCGCCTTAGTTGCCACGACTCCACTTTAGTGGAGGTCCCTGTGCACCTCTTGGAACATTGCACTAGACAATGACACCCCTGTGCATCCCCGCCACAGCAATTGGCCTTAGATAAAGATAGTTATCTGAGAGAAAGAAATGCTTCAAGAGGAAGTTAAGTGATTCTCCACGGATTACGTTTCTAATCACCATTGCAAATGTACAGTAATGTGAAGGCATTATGACTTTAATACAATATTTTTGTCAACTCAAGTTTGTCAGTATAGTAAAGGGCAGGGCTAGATTTGTGACGGTATGCACCGGTACGCCATACCAAAACCTCTGATTGGGGGAAAAGTCGAATATATAACATATTTTATGTTCGACCCTGACTATTATATGTCAGAAAACTGTACTATAATGAGGCTCATTATAACACTATTTTTCATTATGAAACAGTTTCTCCCACCAATCAGAGCACAAGAAACAGTTGTTTGACCAGTTAGATAATTAGATACGCTGAGTTCCACGGCCTTCTAATTTAAATTTCACTGCCTGGCCTAATGTCATTATAGGGTAATCGAGAAGGCCATGGTCAAATACAAGGCATTCTCTGCGTCTCATGCGCTCTGTTCAGTACATAAAACTGGCCAAATCTCGACATATATGTATGAATATTTATGTTCGAACATAAAATAGTTATAATAATTATCGTCGAACATAAACAGTCGTACTATTTTAGAACTGTGGAACGTTAGTTGTAAGTCAAGGTAAACTTGGTCTTTGACTGGATAATTATTTCAGAAAACTGTAAAGACAAGATTATAAAACAAGAAATAAATAATTGTTGGTGAACTTGTGTATATTTTCAAACGGAATGTATTGAATTTTTAAATTACCGTACGTAAAAACATTTAAAAATTGGCCTACATTAAATTTTAATAGGCGTATAGACCAAGGGGTATGGTAAGAAAAATGTTGCTACAGCAGTCTAAATTTAATTTAAAATTACAATCATAATTGGATTGCTACTTTGCCCACTGATTAAAATTCAGAAAAGCGTTAAAATATCGTTTTTAGAACTCTATATTTCAATATTCCGTAAATCCCCTCCCCTCCCCCCCCCCCCCCCCCCATCACCCCTCTCTCACCACCACCCGGTAGCCCACAGTATCGGAACCTCTTCTTTTACAAATCAAGCAATGGTTAAGGGCAATTGGTACTGTGTTTTTGTAAAATTACCTATTCAATTGTATATCAGTTTTTGTTGGGAAAATATTATTTGAAGAAAGTTCTAGACACATTTCTCCTATCCCCCACACCTCTATCCTATGGTCTGGACTTCCATCTTTAAATAGAAGGTGGCCCAGAAATGTTTACTACACAATGTCAATACACAGAAATATGTTTTTTCGAAAAGCTACTTTTGCATATTTTCAAAATATCATCACATTCCGTGTAAATTGAATGAAATTTTCCTGCTTTGTTTATAAATAGATGATGCTGCTGCTGATGATGATGATAACTGTTGTTTTTAAGGGTCTAACATCTAGGTTAACGGTTGAGCCCTGAGCGGATAAAATAAACGTTATCCGCATTGGAGAAAGTTCTGCCCTAAAACTTCCCCATACGGGAGAACGCGAAGTAGGTTTAAGCTTGACCAAAATAGCTACTGTTAAACAGCGAAAAGACTGAAGCGGTGCGGTGCAATGGGCATAAAAGTACATTACCAGAAAACAAAGGTTTAGTTAACAAGATATAAATAATATTTATTGAGACAACAATTTTCTTTAAATAACATTAAAATGCACAATAAATGCACACAACTGGGATATGCAGAGAATACTTAGTGTTAAATCTTAACAAATGGAGGGGGTCTGGTGACAGTACCCTGATTAATGATGGAAAAACCAATGTTAAGGATTGCCTAGATTTGAGAGAAATTGGAATTGAAATATAATATGCATAATAATAAAAGAACCAAAAAAAAATTACCATTCGGGGATCTCGGTAACAAGAAACAAAATTTGACCGACAAATGGGCCAAGCTAAACATTGAAAGCATCACGAAAGTGATCATGCTCCGAGAACTCCGAATGAAAACAAACAAAAGAATCAATCAAAGCAAAACATGGATAACAGACCAGGAGAAACTAAGACTCGAAAGGCAAAACAGAGATAGCAGAGATGGGTCTAGTATAAAGACCTTTACCAGTTAAAACATCAACAACTCTGACGCGTTTATCACGGCCAAAGTGGCAGTGAATAACTCTGCCTAGGTTCCATACGAGAGGCGGAGATGGGTCTCGAAGAAGAACCATGTCTCCCACTCGTACATCTGGTTGAGGAAGCCGCCATTTCTCACGCCAATTTAGCAAGCTGAGATATTCTAACTTCCATCGGCGCCAAAAAGAACAGCGCAAAGATTCTACTTTTCTCCAAAAGATAGGTAGGTTAGGATCACAGCGTCGAACCAGCAAAGGCGGAGTAGCAGCAAGCGAACAGCCAATCAGGAAGTGACTGGGTGTTAAAGGTAAAAGATCCTTAGGATCGTTTGAAAGAGGAGTCAGAGGTCTGGAATTTACAATACCTTCAACTTGAATAATTAAAGAGTTGAATTCCTCATAAGAAAGTATGGTAGGACTAAGAGTTTTCTTAAGCTGTCTTTTAGTAAGTTTGATGCAGGACTCCCATCGGCCCCCATGATGGGGAGCATAAGGCGGGGTGAAATGCCATTTGAAACCTTTAGAATAGGAAAAGTTTGAAATGTTTTCTTTAGCAGAAGGGGAACTTAACACTTTTTTCCAGAGATCAGAAGCGCTTACAAAAATTTTTTCATTATCTGAAAAGACTTCAGATGGGACACCTCTTCTAGCAGCAAATCTAGAAAAGGCGGCCAAAAAGTAGGATACCGAAGCGTTCGTAACCAACTCAAGGTGGATAGCTCCCGTCACCATACATACAAATAACGAGATGTAAAGTTTACCTAAAATTTTGCGCTTAGATGTAGAGGGATTGGTCTGATATACGTAAGGACCAGCGTAATCGATCCCAGTAAGAGCGAAGGGCTTACTAGGTTCTGAACGAAATGGAGGTAAATTGCCCATAATCTGCGTGGCGGGCCGTGGTTTAACCTTAAAGCAAGGTATACACTTTTTGAAAACAGAAGAAACCTCATGAACGCCATTGATTATCCAGTAGAGTTCACGAATTAGACAGAGCAAGGTGCGAGTGCCAGCATGAAGGTGTTTATAATGAAACTTTTTTATTATAAGGGTGGTGATGGATGCTTTGAAGGAAGGATGATGGGATGCTTTTTCCCATCCTCACAACTAGACATAGCTAATCTTCCACCCACACGTATTATGCCGTCCTGGTCAAGAAAAGGAGTAAGTGGTAAAAGCCTGCTAGACTTGGGCAAATCTTTACCACTTATAAGAGCTTGCCTTTCAGGAGCAAATACTTCCTGCTGAACAAGTATCAACATCTTGCAAGTAGCGAATTCTAACTCTACTCTGGTGAGAAAGGGTTGAGGCTTCAATGGTTGATCAATTACTAAATATCTCCATCGGAAGATATAAGACACTACACGAATCAATTTATCAAATGAAGCGTATCTATGAAAAAGACTAGTAGAAGTAGAAGTAAGATGCGACGTGACAGGATCATTACGGGCATCGGGTATTTCTTCAGCAAATTGATTAGCTAAACGAGGCCAGCAAGATGATTCCTGACTTAGCCAAGGAGGACCATTCCAGTACAGGTCTGAGGAAATCAATTTTTTAGGCGTGCAACCACGTGATATTATATCCGCGGGGTTTTCACGGCTAGGAACATGTCTCCATTGTTCAGAATGAGAGACTTCATGAATCTTAGAAACGCGATTTTCCACAAAGGTATTCCAATGAGAAGAAGGCTTGGAAATCCAAGCTAATACAATAGAAGAATCGCTCCAAAAAATGTGCGGGAAAATTTTAACTTTAAACTGACATTTAGTTTAGTAGCTAATTCTGTTGCCATTAAAGCAGAGCATAATTCTAATCTCGGCAATGATACCGTTTTAAGTGGAGCAACTTTTGATTTAGCGCACACTTAATTAGAAAATCCAGGGAAAGTGGATGAGGAACGTCCTACTATGTATGCACAACAGCCATAAGCCCGTTCTGAACTATCAGAAAATACATGCAGGTCATACTGCTGGTATAAGGGATTAGAAATTAAAAGGCGGGGTATAGAAACCTTGGAGAGATCCAGCAAACTGCTGCGATACTCTAACCATTCTTCTACAAGAGGAAGGGGGAGATTTTCATCCCAGTCTGATTTTAATGACCAAAGCTTTTGCAAGAACATTTTTGCAACAATAACTATAGGAGCAATAAATTGCAAAGGATCAAAGATCTTTGCGATTTCTGACAGAACTTGTCTCTTAGTTACAGGGGGAGATTCTGAGAAATGTACCTGATAAGAGAAGGTATCAGAAGAAAGACACCAAAAAACACCCAATGCTTTTACGGCTGCTTCATCAGTAGGAATAGCAACAAATTCATCAACTGGGACCTCTGATGAAAATTTTGATATAAATTCAGTAGAATTTGAAGTCCATTTATGGAGCGGAAAACCACCTCCTAGGAGCAGGGATTTCAAATCTTCGCACACAAGGAGTGCTTCAGAAATATTAGGGAAAGAGCACAAGAAATCGTCAACATAAAATGCCGTTTTTAATGACTCAGAGGCCAAAGGATGATACAGATGACCATCTTGCTCGGCTAACATGTGGCGAGACCGAATCGCAAGAAAGGCTGATGGCTTCAGGCCATATGTCACAGTCTTCAATCTAAATATCTTTATGGGTTTGGAACTCTCATCGCGCCACAATATTCTTTGCAGATCTTGCTGCTCGGAATTTACGAGAATCTGCCGGTACATCTGCTTAATATCTGAGATTACAGCAATAGGAAACCGTCGAAAATTAAGCAAAACAGAGGTGAGATCTGTTTGAATCGCGGGACCACATTGCAAGGTATCATTTAAAGAGACTCCATTGGAATCTGGTGACGAGCCATTGAAAACTACACTTATATTGTCTTGTGTTAAGGAATATTTCCATACCGGGTGTTGATTTAGATAAACTATTTCATTTAAAGGATGGTCAATTTCTTCTGATTTAGGAATTACCTCCATGTGATTAGATGATTCGTATTCCTCCATAAAGGAAGCATACTGAGTTTTAACAGAAGCATCTTGTTTGAACCGATTTTCAATAGCAAATAGTGCCCTAAGTGCTCTGTAATGCGAGCCCTTAATGGCGGGAGGATTAGGAATACGTGGAAGAGTTACTATAAATCTGCCTTCAGCAGTACGGACAGTGGTTTCCTTGTATAACTTTTCACAAATTTCGTTAGAAGAAGAAGCAGTAGCCTGAACATTCTCATGATCCCAGAACTTGGTTAGCTCTTGACTCAAATCGGTACCAACAAAATAACAATTCGATACAGTTTGAGTAGGATTACGGTATATTTGGCCAGTAGCGATCCAACCAAAATCAGTTTCGCGGAAGAAAACATTAGGAGCAATTTTTACTTTATTGGAATGAAGACATTGCCAAAATACGCTTGAGCTGAAAAGAAGCTCTACGGGCGAAGCTCTGTTGAAATGAGGGTCAGCTAGCTGGACAAAATTCGGGATATTCCAACTTTGAATAGGATAAGAAGTGCCAGGAATATTGTTGCCAATAGACTTGATAATCAAACAATCTAATTGCAACTGCGTACCAAGATTATTAGAGTCCTTCAAATCCACTTTACCAAAGCTTAAGGATTGCGATTTAGAGCAGTTTATTCCTGTGACCTCTATTGAGGTAGGATGTTTTGGGAGGCCTAACTTTTGTACCAAAGATACATTAATAAAATTGTTGGTAGCGGCATTGTCTAATAATCCCCTGACAGATACCCATTTCCCGTGAGATTTTTTCAATAGAACCTGCACGGTAGATAATAAAACCTGGACTTTGCCAAGCGAGGTAGAACTTTGAGCATACGACTGCGCACTATTTTGAGAAGTCTCAGAATTAGACTTGGTATTGGAACTGCTTGGTCCTGATAACCGTGATCTTTCATGTCTGTGCAAAAGGGAATGGTGTCTAGCCTTACAATGAAAGCATAAACGTTGTGAACGGCAATTGTTTAACATATGCGTTCCTGACAAACAGTTGAAACAATGTTTTTTGTTCGTAATGAACTTTCGTCTTTCATCTACTGATAAAGATTTAAATTCATCACAATTGTATAAATTATGCAATTGCTGACACAGACCGCACGTTTGCATTTGGTTAGGTGACCGAGCATCTACAGGAAGAGCCTGTGATCTTAAAGTTCTTTGATTAGAACTGCTAACCTTATCTTTTGAGAAGGCTTTTGAATCTGAACTACTGGTTTTTTGATTAGCTATGGCGGAAAAGACTTGGCTTCTAGCCTTCAAAAAGTTGATAATCGCCTCATAAGTGCATTGCAAATTCTGGGAAAGTTCTGTTTCCCAGGCTTTTAATGTATTTGCATCCAATCTTGCAGAAATGAGGTGAACTAGAAATAAATCCCAGTGATTTACAGGTTGGTTTAAATTGGACAATTCTCTGACGTGTAGCTCTGCAGTATCAATCAGCTTACGAAGTGATAAACTGTTATCTGCTTGCACGTTAGGTAACTCGAATAAGCTTTGTATATGGCGTTGAATAGATAAACGAATATTCCCATATCTATCCTTAAGAAGATTCAGAGCAACTTCATAATTATCACTGGTCAAAGAAAGTGCTTGAATCAGGTTAAGTGCGTTGCCTAGAACTGCCAGACGCAGGTAGTGAAATTTTTGAATTACTGGTATAGAAGTATTCTCATGTATTAAAGAATTGAATAATTCAAAAAATGGCTCCCATTCTATGTCCTTACCAGTGAATTTGGGTAGTTCTAATTTGGGTAATATAATGCGTGAGGAAGATGTAGAAGATGCTGCAGAAGTTTGATCTTCTTGTTTTTCTTTTAAAGTTAAAGCCCTAATAAGCTGTTTAGCTTCAGCAAATCCCTGATAGTATAATTTTTCAACTTCCAACCTATCACTTTGCTGGTCCGGATGCTGAGTTTCTATACTGCATTGTATCTCATCATATTTCTCAAAGGCTTGTTCATAATTCTTAAGCCTCTGCGAAATTATGTCAAGATTACGCTCTTGGGGTTCAAGCTCCGTTAAGAAAGTACGGAACCGTGTGAGCTTGCCCTTACAAGAGGCTCTGGCGTTGCTGAGTTTTTCATCAAGGTTAGGCATGTTAAAAGTTGTTTGTTACTCACGTCAATATTGTGACTTCGAGTACTGGAAGCCAGAGGATGACAGCTTGCTAGGTAGTAGGGTTTAGTCTGATGCGGTAGAAACCGGCTTAGCTCACGTTTCTCTCTTCCTCTGCTGAACATGCGCCTCAGGCTGAAACTTACAATGTGAATTAGTGTTGTAAAACAATGAACAAAAATTGTTAATGTGAAATTCAAGATATGAAACTTGTAATATTCCCAGGGTGCAACAGATATGTTTATCGGGGGTGAGGCACCAAAAATATGGAGAAAGTTCTGCCCTAAAACTTCCCCATACGGGAGAACGCGAAGTAGGTTTAAGCTTGACCAAAATAGCTACTGTTAAACAGCGAAAAGACTGAAGCGGTGCGGTGCAATGGGCATAAAAGTACATTACCAGAAAACAAAGGTTTAGTTAACAAGATATAAATAATATTTATTGAGACAACAATTTTCTTTAAATAACATTAAAATGCACAATAAATGCACACAACTGGGATATGCAGAGAATACTTAGTGTTAAATCTTAACAAATGGAGAGGGTCTGGTGTCAGTACCCTGATTAATGATGGAAAAACCAATGTTAAGGATTGCCTAGATTTGAGAGAAATTGGAATTGAAATATAATATGCATATTAATAAAAGAACCATAAAAAAGATGAAATGTATGATGAGAGTAAGAAATTCAATTCTTTATCAAGTTTGAACTTATCTTCCAAATTGTTGAGCCAGCTCCATAAAAGTTCCAGTTAGCCTAAAACTGTTTTAAAAGTCCTGCACGGTTTCTTCGGGGGGGAGGCGCTCATGGCCTCAAGATGCATATTCCGAAAAGATGAATATTCAACTCTCTTTTCCCTTCTGGTGACGGTTTGACACTGGTAGTGTCCAAGCGGTGACTGAGTATAAGTCGACATTGGGTGCGGCCAGGGAGACTGCTGCTTCCTCGAAGTTTAAAGTGAGATACACCATCTAAGGTGAAACTCGTAGTGTGCTGCGGCTGGCAAACATTCCTCTCCTCTTGAGCGATGTATCAGAGTAGAGGCCTCGTGACGTAGCAGCGAGGTGAAGCAGCGACTGGCAATAGTGCCATGCGGTGTGGCAGCGTTGATCTGAATGATGAGCTGATCTGAATGACGATGTGATCAGAATGATGATTGATCAGAAGTGGTGGAGAACGCCAGCAGGTGGCGTCTTAAATAGTGATCATGGAACAATCTCGAAGGCTGGAGATTGCCCGACCAGACAAAGACCTGCCATTGGTCGAACGAAAGTCAGGGTGACGTCAGTCGACCCTGCTCAGCGGACAGCAGATGAGCCAGTAGATGCCGTGTATGCCGGGAGTGAGGAAGCTTGAGGTAGCGAGCGACTGGAACACTCAAGGTGAGAGCTATGATATCTATGAATAGGTGCTTGATAACAAGATTATACATTTGGTTTATGCAATTAATACATTTACAAAAAAATAATTACCATTCGGGGATCTCGGTAACAAGAAACAAAATTTGACCGACAAATGGGCCAAGCTAAACATTGAAAGCATCACGAAAGTGATCACGCATCCTCCCCGCATCCGCACGACTGTTATCTGAATCTACTAACATTACAAAAATATTTTGAATTTATTAGATAAACCATAAAGTATTAAAGCAACACGTTTAGACATTTGAGGAAACAGTCGTTCCCCTAGGCTATGTATGGCATGTGCTATGTTTCAAATGAACGTTATACAGCCAGAATTGTAACCTTTTCAGTTCACAGTGGTAATTATGCCAAATGACATGATTTGAATGAGATTAGCGTAAATCTTCATCTTACATTTGTCATGGAAAAAACATAACGGAATACATATGTCATAAACGTCCGGGTCCTAGAAATGATATTCAACAAATTCGTATTGTATTCAAAGAAAATATATTCCCAAATTCACTCCAAACGTTATTCCCAGTTTATCCGCTATCCGCAAAGCCATGCAAACTATATCCACATGACCAAACATTTTGTGGATATCGGCGGGTTAATCCGCGGATATCCGAATCCACCCAGGACTTTTGTTATCGGGCCCCTATGTTTATAAATAGACCATGAATGAGGCTAGAGAGTAAAGATTCCGGGTTTATTTCTCTGAGAAAAGATACAATATTTAATTATGGTGTCTGAAGCCATTTTTCAATGTTGCCTTAGTAAACACAAGTTTGATGCATCAAACTTTTGTTTTATAAAATATTTTGCAGGAAGAACCCGCAGAATTCAAAAATATATTCATTGTATTATTGAAACCATTTTCAGTGCTGCCTTAGTAAACGAAAATTTGATGCTTTTCAGTCAGTCAACATGAATGTGTTAATTTTGTTAATTCATGAAGTTATTTGAGATATCCTTTAGTAAATTTACTGTGGATGTTTATGGACATGTATTGCTAAAATATTATTATGTATATTAGCATAATACACATTATATCACCCATGTTAATGGAACAATTAAAATTAAATCTGGTAAACCTGTTAAAAGCATAAAGTAAGTTGTCAACATTTTAAAAACTTGTGTTCAAAAGTTTTAAACCCCGTTAACAATATCCCTTAAATAATTTGTACAATGCTCATAAGAGAACGTCCCATAGCAGAAATATTGATCAGATTACAAGGAAAACATATTTTGTGATGATTAGGTCTTGAATGAATGCATTCCAATCGGTATTAAAAATATTATTGGATTTTAACTGTGCGGGTTAAGTTGTGCAACAATGAGCTTTGAATTCCGTCGGAAATGTGTAGGAGTGATATCGTGCCTGCTCACTAACTGTATGATTCAAGGTTCAAGGCTATCCGTCGGCAGAAAATGTACTCCTTTTCACTTATATTATTATAGCATTCCTACTTCGTACAGCAAGTTGTCAACCTAATTATATTCACATGATCTACGGGGACGATTATCATAATAAACATTGCCAGAGAAAATTGTCTCTCATTTGAATTTGTATTTCCCCACTTCCTGTTCAAATCCATGAATGGATAAGCAACTATTCGTGGTATCTATTAAAATTATAATTATAAGAGCGTTAAAAATCCCGCAGTATGCCTTCCTTTGGAGGGGAAGTAAAGCCGGCGCGGCGGTCCCATGTCATAGATTTATGGCATGTTAAAGAACCTTCTACTAATTACACCTGTGTGAAGCTAAATTATAGGTTAAACATTTGACAAACGCTCTTAGGTTCCAACGTTCGTCGCCAGGAGCCGACTGCGGTGGCATCTGGTAACCAAGTTCTGAACTAGTAGTCGTTGACGGTGGCGTCTGCAGTCCTAACTTAAATTGAAAACAGATAACACACACCAATACAGCCATCACAATTAATACCGGTTATCAGACAGATTCTACACACACCCAAAGTACACGGGGCTGCATGACCGGGTTGTCGCAGCCCCTAAACTGAGAAAGCAACCAACAGTATTTTACCCCAGGAATAATAATAACAAACGATAACACGTTCTGTATTTACTATATATAGAAATAGCTTTTCCCACAGACGCCGTTTAAATAAAATAAAGTTTCGTTTTGGTGTGTTTATTCGTGGACCTACCCAAATAACACATTTATCTGTCTATCTATCTATCTATTGATGGAACCCAACAGGGCTCAGTGTGTGCCCCAATAACACTGCACCGATACAGTGATATAAATTTCCAAGTATTTCTACATTATTAAGTATTAATATCTAAATGCAAATCTTAACGCTAGGAAATTCACACAGATGTCTAAATGCATCGTAGCAAAAAGCTAAATCGAAATACAGTATAATATAAAAGCTAAATCTAAATTTTATCTAATGTCAAATATAATTATAAACACAGGTTTTGAAATTATTTATTAAGTTACATATAAAACTAAAAGTACCTAAGTGTAACTTTAATAACTAGGGAACAGGCCTATCCACACATATACATTGTTGGTTCTGTTTTTCATGTTAGATAATTTTATTTCAGATATGAATTGAGTGACTGGATTATAATTTCCAAAATACGATCTAATTGAGAGACAGAAATCTAGTTCCCAGTTTACACGAACTGCATCATTGTAAATACTGTAAAGCTTCCATACAGCTTTACTATGTGATGTAGTTTTGGTTTTATCTTTTTTCAATATTATGGTCGATCTTGTAGTTAAACGAGGGATATTGAAATTTAGGATCAATAGGAAGAATGAGTTATCACTTTGTTTATGTTCCTGGATGGATCTCTACTAGAAAAAGAAAAGCTATCTGATTGGTTCTTGTACCCAATCTTCGATACAATCTGCCGGGAAAAATGGCACCTGTTCAATTCCGCGAGTTGTTTGTAAGCTATCATGGTAGGTAATCACACGGCAGTAGACGCGACTATACCAGGTGTATACCCGTCATGGTAGAAGCTTCCATGCCAACGAGTGTCCGTGTATTTAGGGCTTTGATAATAACGTAAAGACTGTTGATTTAAAACTAACCCATATCAACGATCGCTTGAAATGGCGAGCCAAGTTCGGCACAGCGGACCCTGCCTCACAAAGTTATAGAAAACAGCTACAAGACCTGCAAAACAAAAGACTAGACATACCGACGGAATTCAACGCAACAGAAGCGATGATGGATGCAAACACTATCCGAGATGAGACACGTCGCGACTACTGTCGACCAAAATATTATGTGCACTCGAGTTTGAAGGTTGTTTGTGAAGTAACCAATAGGTCTACATAAAATCCAATAACATCATCATTTCTGTTGTTCTATTCTACGTTAGTTCACTTTAGTTTGTAATTTTAATTTATATTTTAATATTTTTTATCGCAGTTGGAACACATAAAGTGCCCGTTTTTAAGCGTGTGTCAACCATGCGTCACATTTAAGAATTACTATCTCACAAACCCGTCATCAGATCGAATCCAAATTTCAACACACTATACATTAGAATGTTGTTTAACTGGTTTATTAATTTCAAAATTTTGTGTGTCCAAGAAACAAAGTTGTTATCATTTTTGTAAGGTAACTTTTTCTCGGCTCGGGCTGGTTGGAAAATGTAGTTCTTGGTCTCGTTTTAATCCTCATACATCAAAATGTTATGCGGTATGACTGTGAAATACGTCAATTAATTCACTTATTTTACATCGGTTTGTATTTGTATGGGAAAATAAGACATGGTTTAGCAGCTATCCGATACAGAGAATGCTGTACAGCGTTGCCGAGTTGGTGCCCACATCTGGACACTCAAATTGTTGAAATTAATAAACCAGTTATACAAAATTCCAATGTATATTGTGTTAAAATTTGGATTCGATCTGATGACGGGTTTGTGAGACAATAATTCTTAAATGTGACGCATGGTTGAAACACGCTTATGTGTTCCAACTGCGATAAAAAATATTAAAATATAAATTAAAAATTCCAAACCTACATGAACTAACGTAAAATAGAACGATGAAAATAATGATGTTATTGGATTTTATGTAGGCCTATTGGTTACATCACAAACAACCTTCAAACTCGAGTACACATAATATTTTGGTCGACAGTAGGCTGGCAGTCCACGGGTTCCACCATAAGGTTTGCTCACGGATATGAAGGAGGTACCATGTCACTACATGCCACAACAGAAGCGCTAGACAGAAGAAGATGACGCGTGGGGAACGTTAACAAAAACAACATCCTCGATACGGAAGGCACTGTACTAAAATACAGGAACAAAGGGCAGCAATACAAAACAGGAAATGAGTAACTTTGTTAATCTTATGGTATACTCTGTACCATTAAAGAAGCCATCAAGTGCCTCTGTATAAACTGTAAGATGGCCCTCTTCCTGACTCTGCAATTTCTGTTAGCCATTCCCCTCACTTAGCATAATGCGAGCTCGGCCCGTCTAATTACATTTCGTATCTGGTTAGACCAGGACATCTCCCGGACTTGCTCATAATCTCAGACATCAAGGATCACTTCCCATTACGGGAGCAGGATTCAAGTTCAATGGTGTCATTCAAGTTAATAGCATATTTCGCTACTTTAATATGTTCGGGGGTTACCAATGGGTCACGAGTAACTTGCTAGTAGGGCAAAGTTGGGTGAGTTGGTGCACTGTTTTTAAAATTTTCTTGGAGACTACACCTTACCTTAAAAATAAGATTACATTCATTGAAACTTTGTGAATAAACTGGTTGGTTGGTTCCTTAGTTTGGGGGCTGCAACAACGCGGTCACAAGGCCCCATGTACTTTGTGTGTGTGTGTATAATCTGTCTGATAACCGGTGTTAATTGTGATGGCTGTATTGGTGTGAGTTATCTGTTTTTAATTCAAGTAAGGACTGCAGACGATAATTTCAATTAGTTCCTACTTTCGCTACCAAATGCTACCGTCAACAATACCTAGCTGTGAACTTGGCTATTACTAGATGCTATCGCAACCAGCGCCTGGTGACAAACGTTTGAACTTAAGAGCATTAGTGAGACCTAACCTACAAATTTTGCTTCACATAAAGTTAGTTAGAGGAAGGTTCTTTTACCTGCCATAAATCTATGACATGGGCCTACCGGTTTTACTTCCCCTCCAAAGGAAGGCATACTGAAGGATTTTTTACGCTCTTAAAAAATCCGACGACTTCGGCTGGGTTTGAACCCGTGATATTGGGCATAGAAGCTCAGCATGCTACCAACTACGCCACCGAAGCCACCTGTGAACACACTATTTCAGAATATAACCATACAGTTGTATACACCTTTCTACCTGATCTCAAACAGGTAATGTTTTAATAAAGGTTGTTTTTTCTTCATCTCTCCCACTGGAGAGGTTTAGATGACGCAATTGTGAGAGTAAGGTGATTAACGTGAAAACACTCACTGGCACTCTACTTTCTCAACTTAAAGCTTGACTTTTCTTTCTTCTTCTGAATTCGCCTACACCAGGCCTGTCCATGGCAGTCGTCTGCCACGCTAGTGCCACAGCCTTTCCATAGTGAATCGGGGGTTGTGTGGGAAAGGTAAGGGTCGAGGCATTGCTGCAAGCGGGGAAGATGTTGCGGTAGTGGAAAGACAGGCAACCTTAAGGCACATTAGTAACCAATAATCAGTAGTTATAACAAATGCTTTGAATCATACTGCCTGCTTTTCATTTTTTTTTATTCTTTAATATAGTGTGACAAATTAAACACAATCACTTGCCGTCCGCTGGTGCTGGGGTGGGTACTACTACTACTTCCGAAGTTGAATGTGGTTTTGCCATTCGCAATTTTTCTACAACTGATCTACCATTCTATTTAAGAAGAGTAGATCAGAATCTCCATCTTGCCTTGCATGACACTTGGCTTGTGACCCGTTCTACTACAGCGCAGCGTGTTTATGACAGGAGTGTGGAGGCAGAAGGGGTGGGGGTGGAGGCCGTTTTCTCCTCTCTAGCAAGAGAAGGTAATGAGAGGAGAAGCTGGCGGGAGTGGTGGTGGAGCGGGGAAGAGCGAGGCTTAGTCTGCCACTGAGCGAGTCTCGTGGCAAGCCGTGGCGCCACAGCCACCAGTGGCATAACTGGACAGGCCTGGCCTACATGATGAACACATTTCGACCACCTCCTGGTGTAGCGGCTAGCATTTTTGGCTGTCGCCTCGGAGGTTCGGGTTCAAATCCTGGCTCCGTCACGGTTCTTAAAAATTGACGTGAGAGCAATTATATGTCTCAAACAAAGATAAATGACCGCGGAGACCCTACGCGCTGACCACGCGTCAACTATCCCCAACTGGCGGGTGAGATGGCGCACCTACCTAGTCCCTCGGAATATGGCTGACGGATTTCGAAACTGTGCTGGTGAAGGGAGAACACACCCAATGTAATGCTGAAGACGGCTACATGAACGAGCATCAGGAATACCAGGGTAATCAGTATGCTATTCGAACAACAGTTCGAATTTTTGCATTCAACAACTCACTTCCTTTATGAAAACCACGTCTCAGAGCAAAAAATATGTAACAAAGCACGCTGCAAAACTACTGGTACAACTCTCGCTCAATGACGTTTTCCACTCAAGAACCTTCAAACGCTCTACCACCACTGCAGTTATCTTGGCAGAGGGTGCGCCATCTCTCCCGACTTTACCCAAGTACAAGTGAGACGGCCTAATAGTGTAATGGTTAGTGGTTTTGACTACCAACCCTGAAATCGCAGGTTTGATTTCGAGTTCTTCTAAGAAATTTCATTCTAAATAGACAACCTATTTTTCCGGTCAGTTTTTTCCAGTTAATACCTTCTTTCATACGTTGACGTCGAACTGCTACACGTTACAATTTATAGAAGGCAGCTTCGGTGGCGTAGTCGGTAGCATGCTGAGCTTCTATGCCCAAGGTCGCGGGTTCAAACCCAGGCGAAGTCGTCGATTTTTAAGAGCGTTGGTAATCAATCAGTATGCCTGCCTTCGGAGGGGAGTAAAGTCGGCGGTCCCATGTCATAGATTTATGGCATGAAAAAGAACCTTCCTCTAATTATACTTTTGTGAAGCTAAGTTATAGGGTATATTTGACTAACGCTCTTAGGTTCCAACGTTCGTCCCCAGGAGCAAACTGCGGTGGTATCTAGTAACAAAGTTAAGAACTAGTTTGTCGTTGACGGTGGCGTTTGGTAGCAAAAGTTGGAACTACTTGTAAATCGAATGTATACAGTCCTTACTTGAATTAAAAACAGATAACACACACTAATACAGCCATCACAATTAACACCGGTTATCAGACAGATTCTACACACACCCAAAGTACACGGGGCTACATGACCGCGTTGTCGCAGCCCCTAAACTGAGGAACCAACCAACCAACAATTTGTTTTAAATTTCAAGTAGTTGACTCATGAAGGTGGCACACGTCTATTTCAGTTTCTTGACACTTGCAGATCCGATCGATTTTCATACTTGTTTCATCGATTTTATCGATATTTCTGTAGTCCTTATTCTGAAATTCCTCTTCTGTGGTCTCGGGGTACGTATTGAGACTCCGGTCCGGTTCTGCCCAGAAATGTATCTCTAGTGTGAGGGCTGGTGCCTCGTGAGGCACAACTGTGAATTCCCTCTTAAGCCATCCTAGAAAAGGTTATCCATGGTTCCCCCACTTCTACTCAAAGGAAATGCTAGGATGGGCCACGGCCACCTCCTTTTACCTATCCCAGTCTCAATTACAAACAAACACAATAATACAAACATCACAATTACACATTTTATCAGACAAATCCCACACACACCCAAGTACGCGTGGCTACTTCGCCACAATGTCGCAAAGTCCCTAAATGAATCTTTATTTTTGAAAATTCTTTTAGGAACTTTGCAGCATTGTGATCTTGTAGCCCCGTGTGCTTGGGTGTATGTAGAATTTTTCTGATATATCTGTGTCACTGTGGAATCTGTACTAGTGTGTGCATAATCGAGGTATAATTTGCGTAGGAAGCGACTGTGGCCTGACATAAAGTGACATCTCGGCATTTGCCTAGAGTAGAAGTGGGAAACCACAGAAAATCACTTTCGAAATGGCTGGGGTAGGAATCGGACCTGCCGCTTCTCAGTTTTGCCTCACGGGGCTGAGTGTACCCCATTCCAGCCCTCAGACGGGAATTACATTTATTGGCAGAGCCTCCACTATGACAGCCAAGAATGCTAGCCACTACGAAAATGTAATTATGGTCTGAAGTCTGGAACGGGTTACACTCAGCTTCGTGAGGCACAATTGACAAAAGGTGGCTGGGGTTCCCTCTTAAGCCTTCCTAGAAAAGGTTATCCAACTGATTTGCCTGAAAATGAGTAACATTAAATCTTCTTTCGAAATATGAAGTGTAAATTTTGCCTTCAGGTGCCAACTAGTTAGTGCGTCTTTTGGATCTTGATTTGTATAAGTCTTATGTATAATAGTGAAGCCTCCGTGGCTTAGGTGGCAGCACGCCGGCCTCTCACCGCTGGGTCCGTGGTACAAATCCCGGTCACTCCATGTGAGATCTGTGCTGGACAAAACGGAGGCAGACAGGTTTTTCTCCGTGTACTCCGGTTTTCCCTGTCAAAGTTTCATTCCAGCAACACTCTCCACTATTATTTCATTTCATCTGTCATTCATTTAATCATTGCTCCAGAGGAGTGCGTCAGGCCTCGGCAGCCGGCACAGTTCATATCCTCGCCGCTAGATGGGGGCTTCATTCATTCAATTCTTGACCCGGTCGGAGACTGAAAGCAGGCTGTAGATTTTCATTTTTTTCATTTGTATAATAGTACATTATGCAACGAGCCTATAATGGCAATAATTAAGACACGAGTATGTTTACAAAACGAGCGTATGCGAGTTTTATAATTTCCATACGAGTGTCTTAATTGCCATTATAGGCGAGTTGCATAAGACTGTTTTTGTTGGACGATAATTATTATAACTATTTTATGTTCGAACATAAATATTCATAAATATCTATCGAGATTTCACCAGTTTTATGTACTGAACAGAGCGCATGAGACGCAGAGAATGCCTTGTATTTCTCCATGGCCTCCTCGATTATCCCACTATGACACTAGGCAACGCAGTGAAATTCAAATTAGAAGGCCTTGGAACTAAGAGTAGGTGCGATGTTATCCTTATCTAATTGGTCAAACAACTGTTTCTTGAGCTGTGATTGGTGGGAGAAACTGTTTCATAATGAAAAATAGTGTTATAATGACCGTCATTATGATATAGTTTTCTGACATATAATAGTCAGGGTCGAACATAAATAACCAAAATATCTAATGAAATTATATTTTAATAAGATGTTATATTGGATTTCACGGCCCGTGAATTAAAACTCAGCAATTTTTCTAGGCATATGCCGTGTCTTGTGTGAGGTTTCGTCCACGTACACCAAGCTGTCTCAGTAGCGGGCTCTTGGTGTCTGCACCCGGAACCCTACAGGAGTAGCCCACTGATGAACCAGCTTGGTGTTCCTGGGCGAAACCCCAGAAACCCCCTAGAGAACTTGTTGAGTTTTAATTGACGGGCCGTGTAAGCCAATACACCATCCCTTTGGAAGCCGTTATAGGGAACTGAAATGCTGCTTGAGCTATTAACTCTCGCAGTTAAGAGGCGCACGTGTGCTTCATAAGAAGGGAGATAGTGTACAGTTCGCTACTCCTGTAGGGGTCCGGGCGCGGACACCATGAGCCCGCTGATGAGCCAGCTTGCTGTTCCTGGGCAAAACCCCACACAAGACACGGCATTGGCCTAGAAAAATTGCTGAGTTTTTAGCCTAATTTCGATTTTTTCAAAAAATGAAAGAAGACTTATGAGATCAATACAGGGCGAAAAATTGTGTGTCTGTCTGTGTGTGTGTCTGTGAGTATGTGTGTCTGTGAGTGTGTGCACTCTGAATGTCTGTCCCCCCCTATCAATTCAAACACGGTGAAACCAAATTGAACGAAATTTGGTGCATAGGTTGCATTAGGAAAGGGCACCTCAGTGTCATATTTTATATCGCCTCCATCTTGACGGAAACGTAATGGCGGCCTCCCAAATGTTCAAAGCTTAAATCAAATTACGACTAACCTAATCATCCGATCTCTACCAAATTTTGCAACAACCTATATTTATATGGCGAGCGTCTTTTGACTAAACTACCAAGTCAACAGCCCAATTGTTTGCAGATGGCGGCCATATATGTGTGCAAATCGATTCCCCCTATCAATTCGAACACGGTGAAACCTAATTGAACGAAATTTGGTACATAGGTTGCACTAATTGCACTCATTACAGGTTCCGTATTGACCATGTTAACATGAAGTATAACATAAATTTCTCGCCAAATCAATACTTTTTACTTACTTAAAAATTCTATAGGTACATGTTTCGAAAACACACAATGTTTTCTTCCTCAGCCCACTTATTGGTGTTAAACATCATAAAACATCGATAACCTCACTAAATAACAAAAACACAGTTCACATTTCTTCTCTTGTTCTTCCTTTGTTAGGCCTGTGTCATTCGACACATTAATGTCACTCACGGAATAAACACTTTTAGTTGAAGTAATGAATATTGACACATTGACATATTTACTCATTGCTAGTTTCAACGTGGGTTGCTGAAATGCACACAAGTGTCGTATAACCTTGCCAAAAGCGGAGAAAACAACTAACCAGCACCCAGGAAGGTAATTGGGTGTGGCGTCATGAAAATAAATCGAGTCAGGAATGTATGTTGGAATTAAACTATTGCGGTGGGGGTTGAGGAGGTGGTTTGCGTTTTTTATTATTATTTAAATAATCTGCTAATAAATCTAACAATTCATTCGTTTCAAAATTAACCTCGTTTAGATTATTGCATTCCTTTGACCTCTGATAAGTAATGATATGTACCTATAGAATTTTTAAGTAAGTAAAAAGTATTGATTTGGCGAGAAATTTATGTTATACTTCATGTTAGGTTGCACTAGGAAAGGGCACCTAAGTGTCTTATTTTATATAACCGCCATCTTGTCGGAAACGTGATTGCGGCCACCCAAATGTTAAAAGCTTAAATCAAATTACGATCAACCTAATCATCTGATCTGTACTAAATTTTGCAACAACATACCTTCATGTGAGAAGCGTTCTATTACCAAGCTACAAGGTCATCAGTTTAATAGTTTGCATATGGCGGCCATGCATATGTGCAAATCGATTCCCCCTATCAATTCAAATACGGTAAAACCGAATTGAACGAAATTTGGTACAGAGGTAGCACTAGCAATGGGCACCTCACTGTCATGTATTATATCGCCGCCATCTTGACGGAAACGGAATGGCGGCCACCCAAATGTTAAAAGCTTTACCTAATCATTTGATCTCTACCAAATTTTGCAACAACATACCCTTTTGTGGGAAGCATCTTTTTACTGACCTACAAGGTCATCTGCCCAATAGTTTGCAGATGGTGCCCATGTATGTGTGCAAATCGATTCACCATATCATTTCAAACACGGTGTAACCGAATTGAATGTAATTTTGTACAGAGGTAGCACTAGCAAAGGGCACCTCATATTCATGTTTAATATCCGTATAACACGTTGTATTTCAACAAGCTACTACAACCAACATTCAATTATACTCCTTGAAAAGGGCAAAGAGTTATAACAATACCCGTGCATTTAGGAGAAAGTAGGCTATACGTTCTTTACTCAACATCTTGTTTATATTTCAATATTTTAGCCGTCAACACAAATTACACTAATTTTCCTTTTGTGTTTCTGTAGGTTTGTTTCTCCCATCAAGCCATCTGACAACAGACATTTGACAATAACAAATTTTCAAATTCACTGCAACTACATTTGAGAATTAATTTCCCGAGCTCTGGTAATGAGTGACTCAAGTAATGAAAATGACGCGCCTTACCATTACAGAAGACGTCAAGTGCCTCAGCATATAAGATGACTCCCTTCCTGACTCTGCAATTTCTGCTAGCCTGTCCCCTCACTTAGCATAATGTGAACTACCCCAGTGTAATTACATTTCGTATCTGGTTAGGCCAGAACAGCTCACGGGCTCGCTCAGAAGCCCGGACATCAGTGGATCATATCTAATCACGTTGCCTTGGTAGGTTTTAACCTCAACAGTGCTATTCTAGCTAATGGCATACTCTACTGCTTTCAAGAGTCTTACTGTATGTTCCAACATGTCTACGTTATTATTGTAAGCTTTGTTTAGAGATGAGGTGAGATGTGTTTCAATGTTGAAAAGTAGGGGCAGATGACCTCGTAGTTCCGCCCCTTAAAACAACGATAAATAACTAACTAATGAGTTTTATTTATTCGAGTCAAAAGCACTACAACATACACAGAGGGATGATGCGCAATATTAAAAAGGAATAATACATAAAAAAATGTCTCGAATTAGATTGTCTTCGCCCACTAACGGGCCACTGTCACACCCTTTTCAACTCCTGCGTTGTGCAAGAGCACGGGCACAGTTCACAGGAACACAGGTGTATCATGGTCTGTCTCTCCCCACACTCACAGAGTTCTGATTCCTGTAGGTGTCCCCATTTGCAGAGATTAACTTTGCATCTCCCAACACCACTCCGAAGTCTGTTGAGTGACCGTCAAGTTTCCCCAGTTGTTGTTGTGGCCTGCTGGAAGCCTTTCCTTGGCCTTCATCCAAACTGGTGGTATGGTGGATTGCCAAAGCTGTATCCTGGCTACTTCGAGTTTTGTAGTAGGCATCGATGTTGTTTGCAGAAAGCTTTTCCTTGATTTTAGCCGCCTTCTTGGAGGCTGGTGACCAAAAAGAGGGTGAGCATGGTCCTCTGGGGACGTGAGAGCAATTATCTGTCTCAAACAAAGATAAATTATTATTGTAAGCTTTGTATAGAGATGAGGTGAGATGTGTTTCAATGTTGAAAAGTAGGGGCAGATGACCTCGTAGTTCCGCCCATTAAAACAACAATAACCAACTAACTAATGATGAAAACATTTCTTAGCAGACAAAGTAGGATCCCCCATCTTAGCAAAATATTAAAATTGAGCAATTTCCTGAATTGAATCGGCCGTAACTGAAAAGCATTAAGTCAACAAGTAGTTCCGTGAAGAACTGTACAGCCTATTTTCATATATCCTACTCATGTTAATTTCCACTATCAACATACAAAATTTCAGTTTGATTGTTGTGATATATTCGTAGATATTGAGAACCGTCTAAATATTTCAGATGGTCGCCAGGTTGGATTTTTATTTTTGTACTATTACATTAAGATTATTGTGTACTTGTGGTATTCAAACTTCAATCGCATAATTAGAACACAAGAAGTAAAAACGAGATTTTAAAATTAGGCACAGCAGCCATCTTGTGATTATGCAAACAATTGAAATAAATTAGATGCCAGTGGATCAACATTTGTATTAGCATTTAACGTGCAATGTTTCACGGCACTCGGATAGTTAATTCGCGAGATACGTCCATTTAAATATTTATACTTCGCGTCGCCGCCATGTTGGATTTGTGCTCACCAGGTTACTGAAAGTCCTATAGGTGAACATATGTTCATAGTCTCTATGAACATTTTAAAAAATCAGTATGGTTGCTGTAAAAGATTCATAGATAATGAGAACCGTTTAAATATTTCGGAAGCTCGTCATTTAGGATTGTTATATGTATAGGCTATAGAGTTATGTACCATTCAAGGACAATTATTGCCTAGGTTCATTAATCAAACTTTCACTTTGATCGCATGATTACGACACAAGAAATAAAAACTTAATTTTAAAATTTCGCACAGCCGCCATCTTGAGGTTATGTAAACAATTCAATTAAATTAGATGGCAGTGCATTACAATATGCAAAATCATTTACTGTACCACATTTCACTGCGCTCAGAGAGTTAAATCACGAGAAAAGTCTATTAAAATATTTCAAATTCGCTTGGTCGCCATGTTCGTTTTGTACTTTACAGGTTTATGAAATATACATAGGTAAACTTGTATCAGTACCCTTTATCACCGTACAAAATTGCAGGGTGATATCTGTAATAGTTTCGGAGATATAGAACGTCAGTTTAAATAGTTCGCACAGCTGCCATTTTGAGGTTATGTAAACAATTGAACTAAATTAGACTGCAGTGCATTACAAAGTGTATAAACATTTGCTGTGCCAAGTTTCATTACGTTTGGATGGTTAAATCGCGAGAAAAGTCTATTTAAAAGTCTCAAATTCGCTTGACCGCCATGTTGGTTTTGTAGTCACCAGGTTTTTGAAAGTCTCATAGGTGAACTTCTAGTAGTGCCCTTTATCACCGTACACAATTTCAGGGCGATATCGGTAATAGTTTCGGAGATATTGAATGCTAGTGAAATATTTCGCACAGTGCCATATTGGATTGGTGAGACGTAACAAAATTTGAAGGGCACGGTCGAGGTCGCCGGGAATAGTGCTATAAACTTACCGAGTTTCAATTAAATCGCTCCAGCCGTTTAGATTTTATTAGGGACACACACACACACACCTCTCTCTCTCTCACACACACACACACGCACACACACACGGACAAAAGGTGATCTCATAAACCTATTTTTTCAAAATTGAAAATAGGCTAAAAATGGCAATTTTTTAAACAATTAGTATTCTGAAGTATTGACCCAAGGGCCTTGCAACGGCATAGGAAAGAACTGAGCCTCAAACCACTGCTACATCTAGTGCGGTCACAGGAGAAAAGCATTAAGTCAATGACTAGCTGCCATGCAGTGCCGTATTTCGTGCTTAATGTTGTGCAGCCGTTCTCAGAAGTGCATAACCATCCACGGGGATTACTTCGAAGGACAGTAACGGCTGTTTCAGGTAAGCCAGCAATCCGCTCGTAATATAGGCCAGTTCACCGAACTTTTCAGACAGAGGGTGTATTTGGAATACTTTAGAAGGAAGCTGTCTTGATATATTAGAGACGATCGTTACATAGTAAAGTCATACTGTATTTGCGTGTATTGATCTGAAGTAGCCAACTGCCTGGCCATGTTGAAACACCGGATCCCATGAGAACTCCGCAGTTAAGCAGCATTGGTCGTGGTTGAACCTTGGATGGAATGCCGGATTATTGGAACCACGTGCTGTTGTGGGGAAAGGTGGAGCGGAAAGGTCGTAAACTCTGGGTGAGGATAGCCTCTTCGAATGCACGGACCTGCCTTCGGGCAGAATACCAATAATAATAATAATAATTGAGCTTGCCACGGTGGGTGAGTGGTTATCGTGTCGGACTGCCAACCCCAAGCTTGCAGGTTCTCTCCTGGCCGTGGTAGGCCTAAGTGATTTTTGAGAGGCGGCAAATATCACGATACGCATGTCATACGATGTAGGCATGTTAAAGAACCCACTTGAATTCAATAGGCCGTGTCCATAATGGCAAAATTAATCTCGGGATTTTCCGCTATCACAAAGTTCCTCATTTCTCTACTAGAAAGCGCTATAGTGTCAAGGAGCTTAGATATCTAACCTCCTTAACTTTCATAGCACTTCAAGAAGCGATAAAATTTGACATGCAAGTTGCCATCTAGGCGTCAATTAACAAAGCTTGCACCCGGCATCCAAGGCCATACGATATTATTATTATTATTATTGATATGCAATTATTTTATTTCAGTCTGTCTGTCTGTTAGGTAGTCAGCCCGAAGGCTGGTTGGATCCTCAAAAAGTACCGCCGTTACGTTATGTGAGTAGATACCCACAAAAACCCAAGGCAGCGCTATATTGAGGCGTTCTAGACAAGAAGAGGAGTGAGGTAGTTTGCCATTGCTTTCCTCACTGAGTCAGAACTGCAGTCCTAACCCTAGGAGTTGAACCTTTCACAGCATTCACAGGCACTGACTGTGCCCCGAATGCCATTACAAAGCACCACCCATACCTCAGTAGCTTCCATATAATCACAGCCATGAGTGAGACTGAAACATCGGTGAAAAGCCACCTTTTACTCTAGCCTGTGCCAACTGACAAATGCAAAAGTACTGTATTCATCAAGAGATGGCGAACAGGTGGATCCTTATTTACAAATATTTTAATTAAATCACAATGGTGTTTTATGTATTATTTTCAGTCGCATTGTCATCTTCTTCATCATAATTAACAGTGGCAAGTGATATTCAGAGACATGTGGTTAATAGCTACGAGTACGTTTTTGTCGCTATCTGGTAGCGTTATCTTTCCTATTATTATAGAAGTATGGCACTAAATAAAAACTAATTACACGCTACGAATGAAAACAGTGATGTAAGCATAATATGATACATTACATGTACCTTCTACCCACAATATGGGGCAGATGACCTCGCCGTTCCGCCCCTTAAAACAACAATAACTAACTAACTAACTAACTAACTACCCACAATACACAACTTTGACAGTGAAATTGGTCAAGGAATATTATAGGTAGAGACAGTCAAAATTCTTGAATGAAAGGGGCTATATTCTTGGTTAATAGGGGTAAAAATCCTTGAGAGAAACTGAATTTTTCACACTGCTTTATTAAGTTATTTTGTCAGTAATAATTAGTTATTGAGATTTGTGCACAGACAACATTTCTTGTGGTTTCAGTCGTTTTTCCAAACTTCCAAACATAACGGACAGTTCTAGATCACTCAAAATGCAAAATAAAAATGGCGATGGCAATGCAATCCAAGATGCAACTAAAACGCGGGCAACGAATATGAACACGGCTACACAAGAAACGACATATATCGATCGGCAATCGATGCTTGCTTACTTACTTGCCTGGTCTCTGGGTTCCGTTAATCAATCGACAATCGACCCTCTCTTATAGCGTCTGCCACCTATCAAGTCGTCTACGAACAATTTCAACTCCTACCATCTAGCGACAACATCCCAAACCTTGTAGATTTTTTCCAGATATGACAAGGCGAAAAACAGTTCTGTTTTGGAAGATGGCCAATAAATATTATGAAAAAACAATCTAAACTATTCAAATTTAGCTAATTTATTTACCTATTAATTGCCGAAATATTCCGATATTTTTGAGAATAACGACAAGAAAATGCTAAACTCACAAGTCATAGATTTTTTGTGATTTTTCTCGTGTGTTTCGCGAGTTAAAACTTGTAATTTTGGGACATTTTTAAATGTAAAACATGATTTAAAACAACGTTTATTTGTTTTGACTTTTTTCGTGATTACATACCTTGTTTTTCAAACAGGACTATCCTCCAACGTCATTACAGTAAATCAATTGCTCTACGGAGTGCGTCAGGCCTCGGCAGCCGGCACAATTCATATCCTCGCCGCTAGATGGGGGCTTCATTCATTCCATTCCTGACCCGGTCGGAGACTGGAAGCAGGCTGTGGATTTTCATTTTTCAATTGCTCTACGGCCTCACAACATAATTCAAGTCGATACTTACCAACCGACCTGAATTTCATGCAAGGTAGAGGAAATTCTTTCATAATCAACTAAAATGACCATTTTGATATTTTAACAGACGTCAGCTATTTTAAAATTTGGTAATTTTTTACAAGTTTGATGGTACAATACTATAATTTAAAGGATATTAATGATACCAGGCAAGAAGTAGGAAGTGACCACGACATTTTAAGAGGTGTCACCAATAAATTTGCTCGAGTCGAATTTGAGAATCCACGGAAAGCAATGTCAAGGTAAGATCGACGGTAGGGTTTCCAAACCTGCTCCACTCCCGAGTCTGGAGATATCCTGGCCCCATTGTCATGCACGTTAACGGACTATGCCACCCGGTCGGTCTGTACAGTATATTTAATGAGTAAATATAATACTATTCTTTTTAGCTCGTAGTGCGGATGACAAAGTTTGAAACTTGGTGTTGCGGTTTGGAATAAGTCTCGTCTAGCTACTCAAATTACTTGTAAAACTCCCTGCAACTTCCACACCCGCTACTTCACAAGCGCGATGAAGACAATGCTTGCTTACTTGCCTGTTCTCTGGGTTCCGTTTGTTTAAAGATTAGGCTCAAAGGAAGGAAACTAAAGGGACTGTGTAGTTCACGTGCGATATCTTCTTGGTAACTGGCACCACATTTGGTATATTTCATCAAACCATGTGAATTTTCTTAGGTATAGATTGTAGTAAATAGTATTCCTTGTTGGTGCAAACTGTTCCTTGAAGATACTTAGTAGAGTTTATTCTCGACTTCTCCATATATTTTGGCCCATCAATGTCCAAGTATTTGATACAACCTATAAATATACTTGGCAAATTGAATTATGATATGAAAGAAATCACCCGTTTGGACAGCTAGTTCTACAGAGCGAACCTAGAAGTAGGATCCTCTGGTTTTATTCGATGACTCTTTACAAGGTTAGATTACTTCAAAATCTTACGCTGACTGGCCTACCATAGCATTCAGCAGCGACATCCGTTTCAATATATTATTGAGCCGTATTGAAGAAATATAATATAGGATGTCCCGTAACAGAAAATTTGGGTTCAACCAGAACGTTATTCAAGGTTAGAGGATTTTATCAGTCAAAAATTGTTACACATTTCATAATTTTTTTAATACGTGAAAACATCATTATTTTGCAATCAACAGGAGATCACATTCATTATATTGAATCATAATGAAGAAGTATAATATAGAGAATCCATTAAGGTAGATTTATATTAACTCTAGTCTTGTTTTCTTTTATGTATTTGTCTTATTTTCGTGACCTTTCATTTTATTTATATTTTAATATGTTCTTTGTAAGGATATCGATTTTCACTTTGGTATTTGTTAACAAAGTTTTTAACATTCTTTTATTATTTCACTATACTCTGGCGATGGTATCATTATATCATTGTAATTTAAATATTAAACGTTTTTAAGCGTTTGGAAAGGCGGATATTATAATATGAGGTTAATATCAGTTAAGACGGATAATATTTAATACCATTCTTCATAATGGTTAAAGTCTATGGATTTTATGATTTTAAAATAAAAATCGTTATCTTCAAACGTAGATTCATCCCATTCATTCCTATTCTATTCGTATCGTACAAAAAATCGTGTTAATGATCATTATTATGTGTGAATGACAATAAGAGCCGGCGTAGGGATGTTGCACCCAGTGGGAATCCACTGCAATCAGAGACCCGAGTATTGGCGGGAAAACTATATCTAAGTGGGTAAGGAGGAAATTCCAGCCCAAACCATGACTATCTGCGGCATCCTGTCTCCAGGGGATAAATATATAGGATGGGAAGGTAACCCAACAAACCACTCTACGTTGGGCTAATCACCCATGTGGAGGTCAAGTGATTCAGAGAACTACAAGTAGCCTCGGATTGGACGGATATAAACGACGACGAATTGAGTGGAAACGGAACACGAGATTCGGAACCTGGAATATGAAGACAATCGTTGGTAAAGAAGTGGCGATTTGAAGGAGGAACTGGACATGAGAGAATAGGATTGAGAGATTGGGACAAAAAAGAGGGGCATAACTGTTGTGGAAATAACGAGAATGTGCAGAAATACAGCGGAATGGGAGAAATAGCTCAAACGAGGCTACCCCGACGCTTGAAGGCATAAGGGAATTGAAGATAAGAAGAAGACAATAACAGCAACAATAGTAGCAACAATACGCAATCCTAAATTATAGCCCTACACTACAGTCATCCGACCCTGTGTGCTATGGAGTGTCTGTCAATGAATAAAATGGTATTGATGGGTAAACTGGAGGTCAGAGAGAGAAGAATTCTCAGAATGATCTGAGGACCAGTAGGCTACTAGAAGATGGGGAATATCGGAGACAACACAACTTCGAGCTCTACGTAGAAAGAGGCATTCTGACTGTGCCAGGAAAAGAATAGTACCTTATTATGGTCATGTGGCTAGTTTGCCTCAGAACAGACTGATCAACGGCCTATTTACCTTCTGGCAAAACAAGGAGGTCCGTACCGAATTGCTGTCTGAAGCTGAGAAGGACATCAAATAACTGGGACTAACATACCTACAAGACAGAGAAACTGTGAGACATATTCTTAATTGATAAAATTGATAAATTGAAAATCCGCCTGATCGATACTAAGAGAAGTTTTTAAAGGAATATAAAAATGACGTAAATGTTTCGTAATATCAATTATTCCATCCTCAGCGGGAAAATATTACACCTTAAAAACTAGTTAATCATTGTCAAAAAATGGATATCCTTATAAATCGTGTTAATTTAAACTAATGAAAAACTTGTAAATATATGAATTGATGTGCAATTAGACAAACTACTTTAAAATACTATGTTGATGTTCTAATACTATTACGAAAAATACAATAATAGGATACTTCTTTTTTCGAATGTAGATATGTGAGAAGCCAAGTAAATAATCGTTTAAATTGGAAGAAATTTCGATATAAAGAACGTAAATAAATATTATCAAAAATCAATTATCAAGATGATTCTTCACTCTGCAAGAAAAGGTGGTCATATAATAAGAAAAAGAAATACCTATTCCAAACTTGAATTTAATTCAAACATCCCTGTGTAAAGGGAAGTCTAGGAATCGCTTATTCCATGATGAAGTTATAGCAAGTTAGTATGAGTGGGCTTGTGGCTGTGAACTAACCAACAGGATGTATTGTTTTCCGTGCTTAATGTTGGCATGTGAAGACAAAAGTAGTGCTACGTTCTCAAAAACAGGGTTTTCTGACTTAGGATATGTAAAATAAGAAAATTCCTCTCCGCACGCCGGAAGCGGAGGTAGATTTCACCGGGCAAAAAAAAAAGCTTCAAATTCACTAAATTTGCTAATTGTTGTAAAGTATACCTACGAAAGTTCCACATGTTTAGCATACAGCATCTTCTTATAATACCTGAAATATTTTGCTCATCCCTTGGTAATAATAATATCGTATGGCCTTGGGTGCGGGATGCAATCTTTGCTAATTGACACCCAGAGGACAGCTTGCATTTCGAATTTTGTTGTTCCTAAGAGCGCTATGAAATTCAAGGAGGTTAGATATCTAAGCTCCTTGACTCTATAGCGCTTTCTAGTAGAGAAAGGAGGAACGATTGTGTTGGCGGAAAATCCCGAGATTAATTTTGCCATTATGAACACGGCCTACTGAATTCAAATGGGTTCTTTAACATGCCAACAACGTATGACAAGCGTGTCGTGATCTTTGTTGCCTCTCAAAAATCACTTACCATCGCCAGGAGCCAACGTGCAATCTTGGGGTTGGTAGTCCGACACTATAACCACTCACCCACCGTGGCAAGCTATCCCTTGGTGTAAGGGTGGGTCATATCAACTAATCTTTTAGACAAAAATGGTAGGTACATTTTAGAGGGGTATTGGCCATTTTAAACTGTTTTGATATTGTGCCTATTAAGGGAGGTATTATTTCTTTTCTCTAAAAACTCCAGTTTTCTCACACCTTTGGTCAGTGGTTGATGCTATCAAAAACTTTACGAAGATAAGCGTTTGGCCCTTGTTCGAAAAAGAGTACGAACTTTGAATGGATTCAGTTTTTAACATACTAAGAAAATCATAGCGATATTTCACTTTCACCCCATTTCCAACCCCTTGGTCCGATTTTGCCCATTAACGAACTCGACCGATATTTTGAATGGTTATATTTCATGTAGGCCTATACATATAAATTATATGTTAACTTTTGGGATCTGGAGGATGTAAAACGCGAAGATATGTCAAATTCTTCCGTAAGTCGCAACTGTACCGACAAATACGAACAATCCAAAGCCTACATGAATGCAGAATTGGAATTACAAGTACTAGGAAAATAACAAATCAGACAACAGCTTCATTATGCATTCCACAGGGAACATAGAACAGCAAAATATCGAGGCGTCGAAAAACCGACTCCAGGTGCCACTAGCGAACTAGGAGAATATAGAGTAACATCGTGATTAGACTGTCATTTTGTATGCTTAGATATGAATCTATTTATATAAAATTCAGATGTTTTTTAAGAGTGCACGCCCATATATTATCATCGCCAGCCACCACCGACTACGTGTTAACAACCAATCTGATTTCAGAAAGGAGTAGATCTTGTCCGTTTGCCAGCTTTGACATCCTGCCAGTATTTTTGTGCCCATCAATCAGTACTATTTGTCTCTATTCTGATAAAGGTCCTGTTATTATTATTATTGTTATTATTATTATTGTTTATTGTTTGACAACATTATCACAGTAAATACCGGCTACATTTTATGTTACAGCCTGGTTCGGCCTTAGCAAGGAACCTTCTGTACTGAGATAATTTTGTATACACTGTTCAGAGACTTCACATTTCTGTACATCCATGTCGTGCCCGCAGTCTTCACGAGTCTCCTTCATTTATAGGATGAGCTAAATTTCCATCTAAATCATCGAGCCTTCCTGAATATTTGGCGAGGGTACTGTCACCAAGGAACTTCCTGACAATATGGCAGGTGTTAAACAGAACTGCCTTCTGTAGTTCAATATATATCTGCGGGTGTAGATTCAACATTGATAGACTACTGTGGAGAGTTTTGGGTATAACACCAGTACACGATACAATTATTGGGATGGTGGTCACTGACTCAAGTTTCCACATCTGCTTTATCTCAATTGCCAGCTCTGTGTACTTAGATATTTTAGTAGCAGCTGTTGTTTGGATGTTTTGAGTGTTGGGACATGCGATATCTATCAGTAATGCCTCTCTGTGTTCTTTATTGATGCCAATGAAATCTGGCCAGTTGTTACTGACCGCAACATCTGTCACAACTCCTCTGTCCCAGTAGAGCTTGTGTGTGGCATTTTCGAGTTCTACGGATGGTGTGTATTTCCAATAGGAGACGGAGCTTTGAAGAAGTTTGTACTTCAAGGCCAGTTTCTGGTGGATAATGTTGGCAACTTGATCGTGTCTATGTTTGTAGTCAGTATTGGCAAGGTGGGAACAACCTGATATTATGTGTTGAATTTGCCACAGCGGCGACACTTCTCACTCTCTGTTGCTGGATCTTTTATGATAAATTTCCGATAGCTTCGAGTAGCAATAACTTAGTCTTGGATAGCTACAACAAATTCCTCTGTTCCCGGAAAGAGAACCGAGTGGGTCAGCCATGCGTGCGACGCTAACTTGTCGATGTGAGGCTGGTCCAACTCATGTGGAGATTTCCCATGAAGCGTCTTCTGTTTCCAATTCCCGATCTTGTATTCAGTAGTTTTCACTTCGTTTACTGGTGATTCTAGAGATGACAGATGGAGCGGTGTGTAATGATCATCAGCTGAAGATACAGTGCGATGGAGAGGGGATGTTTCTCCTTTATTGTGGAAAAATGCACGCAGAGTTGTCCCTTGTTTTGTATGAAGGTTCATGATGTCTATCAGTCCTCTACCACCTTCAGACCGAGGTAGAGTCAGGTGCTCTGTTGCTGATTTCGGATGGTGCATACGATGGCGTGATAAAAGCACCGATGTTTTTCGTTGCAGATCGTGCAGTTCAGTTTGAGTCCACCTGATTATACCAATGGAGTATGTAACTAGGGACATTGCAAATGTGTTAACTGCCTTAATGATATGTTTAGCGCTAAGGTTTGAAGAGAGAACACTGCGAAGTCGTGAAGTATACTGCTCAGTTATGTTCTTCTTGATATCACCATGTCTGAGACGGGTACTCTGGGCGAACCCAAGATATTTGTACAATGCGCCTTCCTCCAACGGCTGAATACTTCTCTGTCCCTCTCCAATAGGTATTATGTTACTTGTGCAGAGTGCGAGCCTCTAATAACAGTCTGTGTTCTTCACTTTTCAAAACCAGACTGCATATATCTGAGGAAAAGCTCTGAGTGATAGAGATGAGGTATTGTAGGTGCACTTTAGTTGATGCATACAGTTTAATGTCATCCATGTAAAGAAGATGGTTCATCTTGTACGCTTCACCATGATTACCCTTAATACTAAATCCGTAGTTGCTACTATTCAGGATTTGCGAGAGATGATTCAAAGCCAGACAAAACCAGAGTGGGCTTAGCGAGTCTCCTTGGAAAATTCCTCGGCGAATCAGTATTAATGAAGATGTTAAACGAGTGCCACCCACTGTAAGTAGGAGGGCAGTGCTCCATGAAACCATTATGCTCTTCAGGAAGTTCACTATAATAGGGTTGACCTTGTAAATCTCCAAGCTCTGTATAAGCCATGTATGGGGCACGGAATCGAAAGCTTTTTGGTAATCAATAAAGCAGGCATAAAGGTTTCGTGATCTACGACAGGCCTGCTCTAATGGCACGGCATCAATCGTGAGCTGTTCCTTACATCCTTGAGAATTCCTTCTGCAACCCTTTTGCTCCTCTGCGAGAATGGAATTTTGTTCACAATGCGCACGAATTCGTTTTGCAATAATGGATGTAATGATCTTATACAAGTTTGGCAAGCAGGTGATGGGGCGATATTTAGATGGGTTTGTGATTTTAGAGTCCTTGGGCTTGAGATAGGTTAACCCTCTGGTTAGGAAAAATGGAAATGCAGCAGGGTTTTCCAGAAAACATTGTACGTGGATAGCCAGTAAACGGTGGGTACATGTGAGCCTTTTGTAGTAATAGTTGTGGATCCGGTCAATTCCAGGTGCTTTCCAATTCTGTAGGCTGCTGATGACCTGGCGTAGTTCCTCAACGTCAACATCTATATGTGCCATTTGATTTATTCGTCTGGTAGCATTCTCTATTTCCTTAAACCACGGAGCCTCATTGTTGTGTTCTTCCGGCCTAGACCATATTGATGACCAGTAGTCGGTAACACTCTCCGCACTGGGTCCTTCTGGAGAATCATTCTAAACTTGAGGTGTCTTTTTCAGGTCTTCATAGAACTTTCTCTCATTTCTCTTGAAATCATTGTTCTGTTTCTTCCGTTCGGATTTTTTTTTTTTTTAGCGTATGGCTTTTAGTGCCGGGAGTGTCCGAGGACATGTTCGGCTCGCCAGTTTTGTAGCTGCTTCGAGACGGACACCCAATGGGTGAGCTACAAGTACCGTTGGGGAGGGAAGGAGGGAAGTTGGAATGTAAGGACAAGGAGTTGGAAGGTAGCGGCTGTGGCCTATAGTTAGGGACCAACCCCGGCATTTGCCTGGAAGGAAGATGGGAAACCACAGAAGACCATCTTCAAGGTTGCCGGCGGAGGGATTCGAACCTCCTCGCCTCCCGGATGTGAGCGACTGCCATCAGTCATACCGTAACCACCACGGCTAACTCACCCGGTCGTTCAGTAGTGTTCTGGTATCTCTTAAGACGCTTAGAGAGGGCTGCAAGTTTTTGTTTTTAAGTATCAAGTACTTCTGTTATCACAGCGTCCTCGGGGACCTGAAATTCTTGTTGTGAGGAGTCCATCATGATCCTTCGTATGCGGTTGTTCAGACGTCTACTTCTCACTCCATTCTTATACTGTTGCAGTCTGTTCACATTCTGGCGTAGTTGTTCAATGCGTTGTTTCAAACGTTTTGCCCATGGTGGATCGCTGGGTTTCCTTGTAGCAGACTGTTGGTTTGGAGTGCGTGGCCTACCCCCATTAATTCGTACTGCAGCTAGTGCTGCACAATAGATAGCAGTATGAACCTCCATGAAAGATTGGTGCTCTTCTAAATAGTTAGGAAGTACGGTTTCGTTCAGTTCTTTCAACACCATGGCAAACATGCGGGAAGACTGCTGCCTCGGAAGTATTGGACGTTGGGTCGGGTCAGTACCTGCATATTCAAGCAGAGCTGAATTAAATTCGTCTTGAATCTTGGAATGATGGTTTGTTTCCCCATTCTGAAGTTCAATTACGTGAGTCGATTCTTTCATGGTGACATCATTATCAGTGTTTATTTGGTTAGTTTCACCACTTGCAGCTGAGGGATACAGTTCATGAGATATCTCCTGTCTGATTCGATCCAAAACAGGGTCGGGAACTAAATGATTCTTTACAATTGCTCTTCTTTGATCCGCGACTCGTTGCTCAGTGATGCTAAACAGAGGATACTGCTGCTTGAAAGCCGCATGCAGTGCTTGGCGGTAGTTTGTCATATCTGTTTCAAGGCGAGTTATTCGATAATATGCCCGCATGATGATTCATTCATATGGGTTTGCCATTTCATGCGTTTTCTGGGCTTACCTGCGAGAGTGGTTGTATTTAATACAAAGGCACCGCCGTCAGTTGCGGTGCGAGACTCGAGATTTTGTGTACCGCCAATATCATCTTGAGCTGCTGGAGTTTCTTCGGGTCTACTGGTGGGTGGACAGCAGCTTGTCATCCCACTGCCCTAGGTTTGCGTATTGTCACCTCTAGTGGTGGTTCTAGAGGTAACCTGCCGTATCACAGGCAGTGACATTTCTTAAAGCAAATTACTATTATTGCCTTTACTGTGTGCTTTTTATACCTTTAGCCAGGTATTGCCTGGGTATTGCCTTTTATACCTATGGCAAGGTTTACAACATTCCTGTGAAAGCTAGTGTGTTGTTTTGACTGATCGACGCAGATTCTTTGTAAATATGTGATCCAATTGAAGTCAGTTCACTCAATCTTAACCTCCACGTCTAACGAAATAAACGACATTACACAATTAATATATGTTATAGGGACCCAATTGGTCTAATTGAGTAAACGGAGTAATAAACACACAATACAGGACATAGATTAAACTATTTTAAACGAAGTATTTGTGGCAATGTTAACTTATTATTATTATTATTAGTATTATAATTATTAATCTGAATAAATTTATCATTTTTATCTGTGAGAAATTCAAAAAGCATTCAGCAAATAACTTCCTTAAAAAATAGATTCTGCTGGAGAAAGACGAAGAGGTTCATTATTTTGTTAAATTTGGCACACTAGAAAGTAATTATAGAGTCTTCCTCAGCTCCGAACAGCAGAGATATGAGAAAAAGTTTATCCTTAGCTCCACTTGGTTGGAACCTTTCCATCTGAGTCACTTTTTAATACCACGTAAATTAAGGGGTGAATGTACCCGTTATCTGCACGTTTAAGCTAAACTGCTTGCAGAAAACCATTAACACATTATCGTACTTCACATTAATTTACATTGAGCTCAAGCAATTTAAAGATGGAGCATATCTATTGCTGTTTAATTTCAGATCACGGCCACTGACGCAAGACTGAAGGTGCAGTTTAAAGACCATTCTTTAGTTTTTAATTCTCTTTTAAGCGCCGTAACAATAAATCTACTTTCTTAAGAGAAATTCATTAGGGAAATAGTTACTTAATGAAAAGGTAATATTTCTTCCTCTGTATAATAACTGCCAGCTAAATGGATTCAGAGCCCTTCTTAACGAGTTCTTCTGTGGAGGAAGACTGGATGAAAATTTCAAATGTTTTTAGCTATTGTCAGAATGTTTGGACATATCTCTATCGCCATGCGTTCTAAGCCGTAGTACAAATGTGTCCATCTTGACCGCAACAAACGAATATACTTTCCTCCTGTGATATTATATTTTAGAATTTTTAAAGAAAAATGTAAGCAGGCTAATGAGATCTACTCGGGCCATAAGTCCAAATGCCTGTATGTGTGCATACATGGGCATATACACACAGGGTGTTTCACTATTATGTCGACAAGAATATCTGGGATGCCCTTAGTATTATGTGTGGAACGATGCCACAAATGCATTTGTAAAGACTATTTTTCTTTTCGGGAACATGAGATTACTTTGCTACTTCCCGGCGTGCGATTCAAATTGACAGACTCGCCGTATTTGCAGGGCCATAGCGCACGCTGCAGGCTGATGCAGTATTTCATGGAAAGGGAGGGAAGCTATTGTTTGCACGTCAGGAGAAGTCAGTTGGACACGCTGTGACGGGGTGCCGGAATTTTGCCTCGAAGGGGATCTTTTATTTTCCAGTAAATCTACTAACACGGCTTCTCGCATTTGCGCACCCTCAAATGCCAGCTGACTGCGCCAGGATTCGACCCTGCTACAGTAATCTATAGATACTTCTGACACGAACAACGAAAGACCACTGCTAAGTTAAAACGTTTATAATTTCCTTATTAACCCGCCAGGACTGGCGCATGGGATATTTTTGACTCGATCTGAACCAATGCTCTATAATTTCGGTTTGGTCAGCCTCTAGTACCTGAACGGAGTTAGCGTCAATAATCGACACGAAGTAAGTAGAACTAAATTTCCGAGAGACACATTCAGAATACAAAATTTCCAAAACTCTCCCCATACTTTAGACGAGAGCAGACTTTAACACCCTCTTCCCCTTGGTCCAGCTCGTTCCTCCCTCCTTTCCCTATTATTAAATTATAAATCCCTTTCGCGGAAGCAAACGAGATTAAAAAATCGTTGCCAAGTAATGGAGTTATTGTTGACAACAGAGTACATTAGTGTCCCGGACAATAGTTAACACGATTATTGTTGAGGCGCCACTCAATTGATCTGAACTAAGTAGCCTAGACACATGCTAAAAGGACAGGACTTACAAAGGAACATCATGAGCTTCAATCTCCCGATCTTGGTGAAACATTCCATACGTACTGCATGTGTAGATTAAGGCATTCACGGCCCGGAATACTATTAAAATTATTCAGATTATAGAGATATTCTTCTTCTTCTTCTTCTTCTTCTTCTTCTTCTTCTTCTTCTTCTTCTTCTTCTTCCTCCTCTTCTTCTTCTCCTTCTACGCGATCAGGCCCAGCGGACCGCGCGCTACTACAAGTTTCCTTCTCTATCGTCCCCTATCCATAGCTATAGTCTGAATTACTAATAAAGCTTGCTGACAGCTGTCAAAGTTAGCACGTGAGGAAATGCTGCGTTGCCACTGAGGCAGATCATGACTCATAACATTCCAAGAGGCTTGTAGGAAGACACAAATACTGTGGAAGTTACCCCCCCTGGCCGGCGCTCTAATGACCGTGACGAGTGAAGACACACTGAGTCAAACCATGTGCTTATTGCTGTGTCGGCATACATTGCAACATTACTCACTGTTGCCATGGAGACCGTTACCCCTCTCGTCTCCACTCCTCACCTCACCCATCAAGCGTATGACAGCTTTCACCGAGCATCTTTTGTAAATCAGACTATACCATCCGCCAACTGTCCACACGTATCACTGCCTGCTGCAGATCTTCATGGAGTCCATCACTCCACCGCTTTCTTGGTCTCTCTAGTGGTCTATTCCTGTGAGGATGAAATCCAATAGCTTCCGTGGCCATCTGTGGTCTTGCAGCCGGGCTACATGTGCAGCCCACTGCAGTCTTCTGGTTTTGATAGTTCCAGCTATGTTGGCATCATGGTACAGGTCTTCTACTTCGTGATTGTGTCTAATCCTCCATTCACCCGCGTGTACATCCCTCACCGGTTCGAAGATCTTCCGAAGAGCTTTTTTCTTAAATACGAGTAGTTTATGAAAGTCCTGTTTTCGGATACTACAAGTCCCACCGCCATACAGTACAACGGGTTGAATCATACAGTAGTTTTATACAGACAAACTGTCTGGAGGGACATATGGACCGAAGAAGCAGTGTTAGGCTTTAGAGAGTTCGGTATCCTGCTTGGATCCTGGCTTTGATCTCTGCCTCACATGATGAATAATGTTCTCCGTTAGAATAAAAAAATAAAATTCGTGGACGTTTCGAGAGGGACATTGCCTCCTTTTTCAATAGAATCTGGGAAGATAGATCCCCTCTCAGTTTCTCTATTTCTTCACCTGTTTCAAATTTTTCGGTTTCCTCTATGGCGTCAGGGCCATAACTTGATCTCCTTTGCTCGGCACTGGAGGAGTTTCCATCTGTTTATTCACCGAGCCCTATATGATGTTGGGGACCGTTCAAGAACACTTCCCCTTTTAAAAGAGCCCGCTGGTGAGCCAGCTTGGTGTCGTAGGCGAATCCCCACACAATACATTGCACAAACCTAGAAATATTGCTGAGTTTTAATTCAATTGCCATGAAAGCCAATATATCATCTTTTTGGAAGCCTTGATAGGGAGGTTATGGCTGCTTGAGATTTTAGTTCTCATAGAAAAGAGGCGCAGGTGCGCTTTATAAAATGGGAGGTAGCGCGCAGTTCGCTACTCCTGTGTGGGTCCGGCAAGGGACACCAAGAGCCCGTTGATTCGGCAGCTTGGTGTCCTAAGCGAAACCCCACACAAGACATGGCACAAACCTAGGAAAATTGCTGAGTTTAAATCCATTGGCCGTGAAAGCCATTATACCAACTACCCCTTTTTTCTGATTCTTAATATTCATTCCTCTCCGTCCCCCTTTCCCCTTATTTGGACATCCTTATTTTTCGAGGAGTGTCCATTTTCCCCCCACCCCTCTTCATTCTCCTTCCTTACTACTCTTTCCACCGATCTACTGAATATGGTGCGTTTTTCTACCACGGTCCATAGAGTAGCTTCTCGCTGCTATCTGGCGACGATCAGAAGAATTTCTCTATGTTTAGCCTACTTTTCACATTTTGCGAAAATTAGTAAAAAGTAGACTTATGAGATCGATTCGGGAAAATTTCTGTCTGTCCGTCTGTCTGTCTGTCTCTGTGTGTGTGTGTGTGTGTGTGTGTGTCATATCAACTCCTAAACGGCTGCAGCAATCGAAACCAAATTTGGTATGAGTAAAGATCTATACCGGGACATCCCAATGTCACACTTGAAAATGATGTCAGTGCTTCCAAATGCTGAAAAATCTCAATTGAAATTTGAGCTCCATGTTGGATATCTTGGAATGTATGCATGGGAACTATTCTAAAATTGGCACACATAGAGATAATATTACTTCAGTTTAATTTTCAGGAGGGCATACATGACTGTGGTGCCAAAATGATTCTAAGCCTACTGATAGGTCCCATTTTTTAATTCAAATAACTTCTACACTATCAATTGGATTTCAACCAAATTTCGTATGTACTATGTGTACATAAACAGATATGACTGAGGGTATTATTAAGAGCCACCAGGGCTGCCAACTGTTGATAATTGCTCTCTCTCTCTCTTTTTTAAATCCAAATACCAATATATCAGAAAGTATGCAAGCCGACAGCTTTAAACTATGCACACGTATAGTACCTGACATTTTAGATTAATTTGGAGTAACCTGCATACGTCAGTTATACCAACATGATTCTAAGCCTGCTGATAGGACCAATGTTTAAATACATGTAACTTCTATACTATCAGTTGGATTTCACCCAAATTTCGTATGTGCTATGTGTAACATAACAGATATGACTATACGTATTCTTAAGAGCAATCAGGGCTGACAACTGTTAATAAATGCTGTCTATATTTTTTACCCTAATATTCTAGATAGGTTCATATACTGTAGATTAATCATTGGCATGAATCTTAATTTTAAGAAAAGTAGGCTCTTTAGTTCGTCACGGAACTTCTTGTTATTGTAGGCTAACCTCATTGACACACATTCTTTGGCCACATTGTTTTCATTCTATTGAAAAAGGAGCCAAGGTCCCCCTCGAAAAGTCTAGGAATTTTAATTTCTTATTTTCCTCTGTCAAAGGGACATCATGTCTTCTTTCATGATGCAGGACTCGGTTAAGCTCGTTCGTCACTATGTTTTGGCGGAAGAGATCCCTGTCCAATCCGTTATTATTATTACTAGGGGACCTGTGCGAGAAATCTCGCATGCTCATTTACCTCCCGCCCGGCTTTACTGTTATGCGGGCTTCTATAAATATGTTCTAATTGTCGACATTTATGAAATCAGAGTGCAATTTGTCACTGTTGTGAGTATTTCTGTTTGGTTGAATATTCTTTTCAATGCACAATGGGTTGTGTGCACCCCATGCGTACCGACATCCCGCCCGGCACTAGTGCTATTCGGGCTAGACGTGACACAGTTCTTCCAGGGGCTATCGTCTTGTTTATTTGTTTAAGGGGAGTTCCAATGGCCTATCTTCTTAATGTTAATTTAGAACAAATTCATGTTCCTTTTTCACAGAAACTACTGGGTAGATATAGATGAAATTTTATTTCCATACCTAGTGATCATTTCTTAGTACTTTAACACAGGCGTTTGATGTTTCTACTATTGTGAACATAATAATATTTTTTTATTTAATCTCGAAATTTTGGTTTAAAAATAATTCAAAATATATCAATTTTTTCGAAATGTATTTTAGCTAGAAAAAATCCCGTGTTAAAATCTCATGTACAAGCCAAGCTAAAGATAGTAAAAATTTGAGACTTCTGTGATAAGCGACAATTGAGAAAAATGAACATTTATGTGCAAAACAACAAGTTCTGAGAAAATGCCTTTGTATGTTCTAATTTTCAGTGTTTTCTAAGGTGCACTGCATTATTTAAATAAATATTACACATGTTTTGCAAATAACAAATATCAAGTATTATACATCATTTTAAACGTCAAAGTACCAGCTTTCACGTCATATAAAAATCTGAAAATTGATATTTTTTCCATTTTTATCAATTGGAACTCCCCTTAAACACTCCTTTTAAACAAATAAATATATTTCCGTTGAATTTTTAAGAAATGCAAGATTTTTCCTGTACTATTGAGACAATTTGGAAGACTTTGGCAATAAACGCACCTTCTAACTCCTACTAGTTCAGGAGCTTCAGTTTGTTGTCGGATGAATTTAGCGTGTTATATAATAGACCAGCGGACCCGTGCGAGAACTCTAGCATAACGTGTTGTGTGCGCCCCTATCTGTACAGACTACCCGCCTGGCTCCAGTGCTATGCGGGCTTTACGCGACACAGTTCTGCCAGAGACCTTCGTCTTGTTTATTTTTTTAAAAGCACATTATAGACAAATACATATATTTCCATTGACTTTTCATGAGATGCAAGATTTTTCCTGTACTATTGAGACGATTTGGAAGATTTTGGTACAAACCACGCCTTCTAACTGCCTCTGGTTTAGGAGCTTGAGTTTTGTGAAACATACACCTTAGCGTATTATATAATAAGGAACAGCATTATCAACTCGAGTAAATAAGCTAGAACTGTCATACCGACTGACTAGGAACATCTACAATAAGAAGTGTCTCTCCCGTAACACCAAAATGAAGCACTCTCAAACGGTCATCCGCCCTGAAGCTTTATATGCCTCTGAATGCCTCGTATTAAACAGGAAAGGACTCACGGACAAACTAGAAATCCAAGAGAGGAAGATAATGAGGAAGATATTGGGACCAATCAAGGAAGGGAGTAAATATTTTAGGCGGCCCAACCAGGCGCTCTATAGTTACTCTGAAAGAATTACAGACGTGGCCAGGAAGAGACGTCTATCATTTTATGGACACGTCTCCAGGATGCATCCAACCAGGCTGACCAACCAGCTACTCACATACTGGCAAAGAAGGAAGAGCAAGTCACCATGGCTGACAGAAGTGCAAAAAGATCTGCTGGAACTGGGAGTTACGGAAAAGTACATACAAGATCGAACGTCTCTCAGGAGTAAATTAAAGCAAATAAAGATCCTGGAAAAACCCTCAAGGAAGAAGACTGGTGTCCTCTGGACAGAGAATAACACAGCCAGATGATGCGTGACTACTGGGCAAACATCAATGCCCACTTCAAGCAAAATAGTTGAATATCGTGGCCTATACGGAACAAGAAGAAGAAGATAATTATATTCGAGTTAACGGTGCTCGGGTACTCGGTATGGCTTTAAGGTGGTCCTCACAGATATTGAGAACGTCTGTTCTACAGTCTACCACAGTCTTCATACCTATCAAATTACTTTTCAGTTGTACCTATTATCCGTCATTAAGAGAAATAATCACTTCTCTTTCAAAAGAAATAATGACCAGTGAAAGCACATTACGTAGCTGCGGTTCTGAATGCCCCCACCCCACGGACCAGAAGGATTACCGATAAAACCAGTAATATCCCGTCTGTCTTTCAAGCACGTTAACCGAAGTGTAGTCACAGCAAAGAGTGTAGATATATGATACGCTATTACCTAGTCCATTCCAGAAATAAAGAGGTAAGATTAGTCAATAGGTACGCTGCATTGATGTGTGAGAGAGAAACCGCACCATACGTCAAAGATATTGATTAAATGACATGTTCAGATGCGCTATTTAAATTACGTGCATTTGTTTTAATTTGAAATTCTGATACGTGGCTTTATCGCTATCTCTGCTCGGTTAGACGTCCTCTGATAAAACACCACACGGTGAATGTAATGGATGTGGCAGATTGTGCTACCACAAAGCTGAGGTATAACCCAGGAATTATAGGAAAACTGGCGGAAAAAAATAATAATTCACCGCCGACATTCGCCGCAGATGTTCAATTAGGCGCTCACTTAAAAATACTGTAATGACATATTGGCTCTAAGAACACTAAAATAATAATAATAATAATAATAATAATAGTAATAATAATAGTAATAATAATCCAACAAAGAAGTCTACAGTGAAATAGAGAAAATTTCTGAATCGATCCGTAAAAGGCGGGCAAGGTATTACGGTCATCTCAAACGAATGGACGGAAACAGGCTGACTAAACAGATTTTTTATTTCTTTGACTCCAAACCCAAAACCACAATGCCCTGGTTTATGAATACCAAAGACTTCCTCAAAATACTGCATCTAAAACCCGACGACGCCTTCAATAGAGATCTCTTCCGCAAAAAGATACTGACTACTGGGCTAACCCGAGACGAGACATCGAACCCGAAAAGAAGACAAGGTATACCACCTGGACAGCGGAGCGCAAGATGGCCCACTCACAGAGAATGAGGGAATTCTGGGCTCAGAGGAAGGCGAAACAAATTGCCAAGTGTAGCAAAACTTAACGTGGTCCTAGATGGCCTCAACGAATTATATATCTTTATATATATAATTCTTCGACACGTGTGTATGTGACTGAACTCCTCCTAAACGACTGAACCGATTTTGATGGAATTTGGTATGTATATTAGGGTGGGTCCATGTATGGTTTAGATTCACAATCTGACCCAGTAGGTGGAATAAACACAATTTTAGAACCACAATTTACACACAATTTTAGAACCACAATATACACTCAAAAACAGTCGTCATGGAAACCACTAGCCGTGGCCTTGGTGAAAGATTATGTCTTTGGACGGTTTGTCTCTGCACGTTAGAGCCACCTGGTCGCAACCTGTGCAACTACCGCCATTACATACACTCCGCCCGTGGCGAAAAGTTGTGTTTTATACCAAAGGTGGCAGTGATGTCGAATTCTACTGTTTGTCTCTGCAGGTTGGAGCGTTTCAAAGTCCCGTATGCGTTGATATACCATTCATCCGATTGCCATGAAACTTGGGTGATATGTTGAGTGAGCTCCAGGGAAGGTGTTTGGCTTAGTAAATCAATTTCACATTAGGTAGTGCACGACTAGATTCAACAAATGAGTGACGACGCGCGAAGCGTTTCAACAAAATCCCGTATAAGTTTATATTCCATTCATAGATTGAGATGCAACTTTGATGAGTTGTTGTGTACACTAAAGTGAAGGCTTCTAACTTAGTAATCAATTTCGCAGGAGGTTGCGCACGAGTAGATTGAACAAATGAGCGGCGACGTGCGAAGCGTTTCAACAAAGTCCCGTATGCGTTCAAATACCATTCGTCCGATAGCGATGAAACTTGGGTGAGATGTTGTGTACACTTACGTGAGGGTTTCTAACTTAGTAAATCCATTTTACAATAGGTAGCTCACGAGTAGATTCAACAAATGAGCAACGACGCGCGAACTTTTAATCAAAGTCCCGTATGCGTTCATATACCATTCATCCGATTGCAATGAAACTTGGGTGAGATGTTGTGTACACTTACGTGAGGGTTTCTAACTTAGTAAATCCATTTCACAGGAGGTTTCGCACGAGTAGATTCAACAACTGAGCGACGACGCGCGAAGCGTTTCAATAAGGTCGCGTATGCGTTCAAATACCATTCGTCCGATTACGATGAAACTTGGGTGAGATGTTGTGTACACCCTACGGAAGGTTTCTGGCTTAATAAATCCATTTTACAATTGGTAGCGCACGAGTAGATTCAACAAATGTGTGACGGCACGCGATTCATTTCAACAAAGTACCGTATGCGTCCATATACCATTTATCCGATTGCGATGAAACTTTGGTGAATTGTTGTGTACACTCCAGGAAATGTTTCTGTCTTAGTAAATCCAGTTTTTAATAAGTAGCGCACGAGTAGATTCAACAAATGAGCGACGGCGCGCGAATCGTTTCCACAATGTCCCGTATGCGGTCATATATCATTCATCCAATTGCGATCAAACCTTGGTGAATCATTGAGTACACGCCAGAGAAGGTTTCAGGCTTAGTAAATCTATTTTACAATAGGTAGCGCATGAGTAGATTCAACAAATGAGTGACGGCACGCGAATCGTTTAAAGAAAATCACTTATGCGTTCATATGTCATTCATCCGATTCCAATGAAACTTTGATGAGTTGTTGTGTACACGCCAGGGAAGGTGTTCAACTCGGTAAATCCATTTTACAATATTGGTAGCGCACGAGTAGATGTAACAAATGAGTGACAACGCGCGAAGCGTTCCAACAAAATCCTGTATGCGTTCATATACTATTCATCGATTGCGATGAAACTTTGATGAGTTGTTGTGTACACTTACGTGAAGCTTTCTAACTTAGTAAATCAATTTCACAGTTGGTAGAGCACGAGTAGATTCAACAAATGAGTGACAGCGCACGAATCATTTAAACCAAATCCCGTATGCGTTAAATGCCATTTATCCGTTTGCGATGAAACTTTGGAGAGTTGTTGTGCACGCTCAAACGAATGTTTCTAAATTAGTTAATTCAATTCACGATAGTTTAGAAGCAGTTAACAGAAATTGAAAAAAATATTGTGTATCCAAAAGCACTTCAAGAAACAAAGTTACAACACTTTCTTTGATTGGCAGGACAACGTCTGCCGGGTCAGCTTGTATATATATATATATATAATAATAATTATAATCATAATTCTCGTCGCTACATGGACAAATGTTGTTGTTTGAGTCTTTAGCTTTTTGACTGGTTTGATAAAGCTCTCCGTTTCTCCCTGTTCTTGCCTAATCGTTTCATCACTACATAGTTAATACATCTTTCATCCGAGGCAATCATTTCAACATATTCTAGCCTTGGTCTACCCCAGCAGTTCTTGTCCTCAGCCCCTCATTCCCTAACTAAGGAGGGGAACACGCCAAGTGTAAAAACCTGAATTCACAGAAACTTTGTTCAGTGAAAGAGGGGTCGAAATTAGTGAACACATGTTTCGCAATAACCATAGTCATAGGATCGTTCCTGAGAATATGACAGTCGAAGTGTGTCGACGTATTTACGTGTCTTTTAGTGCGTACTATATTAAACTTACTTGATGGCGCAGCGGCTCTCGCCATGTCTATCCACTTTAGCGCCCCCTGTTCAAACCGTAATTCTTCTTTTACTAGTTGCGTTTCGTCCAACTAAGGATCACGTCATTTCAACTGGTTTCTGCGTCGAGATTTAATATTCGCCCAGTACTGTCGCATGAATTATTGATGTTGTTGCTTCCTTTCTTCCGTCCACTTCATGCCAGTTTTAACATTAGGCTTTTCCAGGAAACCCCGGTGAACTGTCAGTGTTCAAATCCCAATTAATGATGTTTCCTATTTTTTAGCCTATTTTCAATTTTGAAAAAATAGGCTTATGAGATCACCTTTTGTCCGTGTGTGTGTGCGCGTGTGTGTGTGTGATTCGTGTGTGTGTGTCCCCCTAATAAAATCTAAACGGCTGGAGCGATTTCAATGAAACTCAGTAAGTTCATAGCACTATTCCGGGCGACCTCGACCGTACCCTTCAAATTTTGTTACAACTCACCAATCCAACATGGCGGCTGTGCGAAATATTTCACCAGGATTCAATATCTCCGAAACGATTGCCGGTATTACCCTGACATCATGTATGGTGATAAAGGGAACTACTATAAGTTCACTTATGTGATCTTTGAAAACCTGGTAACTACAAAACCAACATGGCGGCCAAGCGAAGTTGCGACTTTAAAATAGACGTTTCTTGCGATTTATCCTACCAAACGCAATGAAACATGGTACAGTATATGTTTATATACATTGTAATGCACCGACAACTAACTTCGTTCATTTGTTTACATAACCACAAGATGGCGGATGTGCGAAATATTTCACCGGCATTCTGTATCTCTGAAACTATTAGCGGTATCTCCCTGAAGTTTTGTACGGAGATAAAGGGCACTACTGGAAGTCCATTTATACGACATTAAAAAACCGGTCATATACAAAACAAACAAGGCGGGCAAGCGAATTAGAAAATTTGAAATAGACCTTTCTCGCGATTTAATGCTCCAAACGCACTGAAATCTGGTACAGGAAATATTTATACACATTGTAATGCACTGGTATCTAATTTAGTTCAATTGTTTTCATAACCTCAAGATGGCGGCTGTGCGAATTTTAAAATTAAGTTTTTATTTCTTGTGATGTAGTCATGCGATCGAAGTGAAAGTTTGAATAATGAACCTACCCAATAATTTTCCTATAATGGTACATGACTCTATGGCCTATACATTTAACAATCCAACATGGCGACCATCCGAAATATTTAGACGGCTCACAATATCTACGAATCTATTGTAGCAATCAAACCGATTTTTTTAATGTTCATAGGGGCTATGAACTCAAGTTCACTTATAGGACTTTAAATAACCTGATCACAAATCCAACATGGCGGCGACGCGAATTATAAATATTCTCATGGACGTTTATCGCAATTTAACCATCCGAGAGCAGTGAAACTTGGTACAGTACATCCTTATACGAATGGTAATCCTCTAGCATCTAATTTATTTCAATTGTTTCCATAACCTAAAGATGGCAGCTGTGCGAAATTTTAAAATCTCCTTGTTTTTTCTTGTGTCCTAATTATGCGATTGAAGTTTGAATACTACACGTACACAATAATCTGCATGTAACAGTACATAACTCTAGGACCTACATATATAAAATCCAACATGGCGACCATCCGAATTATTTAGTCGGTTCTCAATATCTACGAATCTATTACAGCAATCAAACTGAAATTGTGTATGTTGATAGTTGCAATAAGTGGGCTATATGAAAATAGGCTGTATAGTTCTTCACGGAACTACTTGTTTTTCTTTTCATTTATCTACTGATGTCTATTGGCGATTACTACACGAGTGTTTCCATCAAGTTAGTAGCTTGCCACGGTGGGTGAGTTGATACCGTGTCGGTCTACTAACCCCAATATTGCAGGTTCACTCCTGGCCGTAATAAGTGATTTTTTTGAAAGGCGGCAAAACGAAATTCGATATGCAAGCTACCCTCTGGGTGTCAAATAACAAAGCTTGCACCCGGCAACCGAGGCCATACGATATTATTATTATTATTATTATCAAGTCAGTGGATACAAGGGCGTTATGTCGATTGTATAATTACAACTGGGTTTCACAGTAAGTGTTATGTATTTATTATATATTGTATATGTTATTCATGTAGTAATCATCAATACACTTCAGTAGATAAATGAAAAAATCATAAGACAAAACATCACCTTTTATCCGTGTGTGTGTATGTGTGTGTGTCCCCTAATAACCTTTAAAAGGCTAAAGCGATTTCAATGAAACTCGGTAAGGTCATAGTACACTTTTGGTCGACCCCGACAGTGCCCTTTAAATTGTATTACGTCTCACCAATTCAACATGGCAGCTGTGCGAAATATTTAACCGACGTTCTATATCTCCAAAATTATTACTCATATCACCCTGAAATTTTATACTGCTAAACGTTCACCTATGAGACTTACAAAAACATGTGAACCACAAATCGAACATGGCGGACAAACGAAGTTGAAACATTGAAATATATAGATTTTCTCGCGATTTGACCACCCGAATACAGTGAAACTTGGTACAGCAAATGACTATGCAAATTTCAATGCACTGACATCTAATTTTGTTCAATTTTTCTATATAACCTCAAGATGTCGGCTGTGCGAATGTTTAAAATTATGTTATTATTTCTTGTATTCTAATCATGCGATCGAAATCAACGTTTGAATAACAAACCTACACAATAATCATCATCTAATAGTACATAACTCTATAGCCTACATAATTATATTAAAATCCAACATGGCGACCATCCGAAATATTTAGACGGTTATCAATATCTATTAATCTATGAAAGCAATCAAACTGAAATTTTGTAAAGTGTATAAAAGCTATAAGCATAAGTTCACCTATGGGACGTTCAATAACCTGGCGAACACAAATCCAACATGGCGGCGACGCGGAATTTAAATATTCAAATGGTCGTTTCTCGCGATTTAACCATCCAAGTGCAGTGAAACTTGGTACAGTAAATGCGTATGTAAATTTTAATCAACTTGCATCCAATTCATTTAAACTATATTCATAACCACAATATGGCGGCCGAGCGAAATTTTAAAATCTCGTATATATTTCTTGTGTCATAATCATGCGATTGAAGTTTGAATAAAACACCTGCACAGTAATATTCATAACTATGAGGCCTATATATATAAATACAACATGGTGATCATCCGAATTATTAAGACGGTTCTCAATATCTACGAATCTATTAGAGCAATCAAACTGAAAATTAGTATTTTGATAGAGGCAAAGAATATAAATAGGATATATGAAAATAGGCTATTTAGTTCTTCACTGAACTACGTGTTTCTAGATCCTTTCTGAACTCTCTGAACCACTTATCAGAGGTTTTAGGTCTGCCATCAAGTATGGTGAAAATTCTGCTAGTCAACCTTCTTTTTGTCTATTCTAAATAGGTGACCATTTAAGAAGATCGCCTTCAAACATCTTTCAACAAATTTGATACTATCATTCAACTCGCTCAGTATGTAAACTATGGCAGTCCATCTCTAGAAGTGCACAAAGCCCCTAAATGAATCAACAACAACAACTATAATAGCAAAAGTTCCTTCGCATTTGAAGAACCCTCCTACACTGTAGTATACCCATTAAAATTAATACGTTATGAGGTAGATTTCATGCACAGCCGAGTACACGGGGCCTACATGACCATGAAGTCTCAAAGTCCTTACTCGAATCACCACCAAAACCGGCATATTACAAATGATAAATACCTAAGTCGCAATTGAGGTATCAAATCAAATACTCCAGTTTTATTTGCATAGATAAATGGATGTTATCACCACAGCAAGAGTTCCATTTTACATGATGTAATTCCCCCATGGACGAGAGAGTTATGCACAATATTTCATTAGGTGAATAGTTGCTCGCTAGGATAACGCTAATGCGCTGGGATAACATATTGTTGTGCTCTAGTAATTAAACTAGGAAAATAAACAAATACCTCATTCCACAGGCATAGTGAGCAGCTATCCATAGTGTAACATTAATTACATAAATCTCTTGGAGGTACAGAATGCCCTCATTACTTCTACTGTACAGCAAGGTGACTGAAAACAGGCATTGCCTATTTTGCGGGTTCTCAACGGTCGTGCCGTAAACTCGCTTGACTGTACCACGAAAAAAAAGTAGTTCCGTGAAGAACTATACAGCTGATTTCCATATATCCTACTTATGTTAATTGCCTCTATCAACATACAAAATGTCACTTTGGTTGCTGTAATAGATTCGTAGATATGGAGAACCTTCTAAATATTTCGGATGGTAACCATGTCGGATTTTATATAATTCTAGCTGAAGTACCCGTGCTTCGCCACGCGTCATAAATAAATTAAAATGTGAAGGTGACAGTTAAAACAGGGGATAGGCGAGGTGCTGCGCAGTGGGAGAATAAGGATGGAACATTTTGTCCAACTACACAGCTCGGCGTTGACCGTGTTAATAGCACATATTTAGGTTTTACTCGCTAACGGTTGGAGATACCTTTCGGATAGAAAATGTAATTTTAAACCTCGTATATGCCATCAAAAGTTTGCTATTTCTTAGCGTTCACTTTTTATTTGAAATGGAAATATGAAAGTTTTAAACCAAAGGGTGTAGTGACGTCACTAAAATGGTCGCCATCTTTAAATAATGCTAAGTATTGAAATCAAAAGTAACCAATATGTTAACCAGGTAAATCAGCTACTTCCATGTCAAATTCATGTAAATCGGACCAGTGGTACTTGCGTGATTGAGTAATACACAGACATACACCATCTCATTTTTAGCCTCACTTCGCTCGCGTCATAGTCGTGTCATATTGTTATTCATTGAAATGCAGGTTTAACCCCGTTAACACCCCTTTAGAACCTGAATATCCAAAAATCCCTCCTTAGTAGACGTTTTCGACACACAACAAACATATCCCCAAAATATCATTCTGCTAACATGTAATAGTTTGGGTTGGTCGATGAGAGTGAACATCCAAAAATCCTCCCTTAGTGGACGTTTTCTTCCAGAATTTCACCCCTCCCCATAGGCCCCTTAAATTTGATTTATGAAAAAACGGTCAAACACCTATTTATTTTATTTATTTATTTATTTATTTATTTTTAAGCTGATTGATTTCCTCCGAGTTTCAAACTCTTCGCCTATGTCGTTTAAGAGATACACGCTCCGTTAAGAATCTTTCAACCCCCACTTTTCATCCCTTTCACCTCATAATATACACTACATCGAAAAACCATTAGACATGTGTCAGCTTATTTTTAGTGATTAGTATATATGCCAAGTATCACATCCCCAAATAAAACCACTCGTGAGATATTGTTATTCAATGAATTGCAGGTTTAACCCCCTTAAGACCCATTTAGGGCCTGAATATCCAAAAATCCTCCCTAAGTGAACGGTTTTGACATACAACGAACATATCCCCAAAATGTCATGTTTCCAACTTCAATATTTTTGGCTGGGCGATGATGAGTGAGTGAATGAGTCGGGACATTTTCTTTCATTTGTTTTTCTTCAGAATTTCACCCCTCCCGATGAACCCCTTCAATTTGATTGATCAAAAAAAACTGTCGAATAGCTATTTACTTACTTTAAAGCAGTTTTTCCCCCTGAGTTTGATGAGTGAGTCAGTCAGTCAATCAGTTAGGACACTTTCTTTCCTGTCCCCCTCCCCCTCTTTCAATCCCTACTTTTCACCCCTTTCACCTCATAATATACACCACATCGAAAAACCCTCAGAAAAGTGTCTTCTTACTTTTTAATGATGAGTTTATATGCCATGTATTATATCCCCCAATGAAACCAATCGGGAGATATTGTTATTCAATGAAATGCAGGTTTAACCCCCTTAAGACCCCTTTAGAACCTGAATATCCGAAAATCCTCCCTTAGTAGACGGTTTTGACATACAATGAACATATCCCCAAACTGTCATGTGTCTAACTTCAATACTTTTGGCTGGGCGATGATGAGTGAGTGAGTGAGTGAGTTAGTCAGGACATTTTCTTTCAATTTTCTTTTTTCAGAATTTCACCCCTCCCCATGAACCCCTTAAATTTGATTTATGAAAAAAAAACTGTCGAACAGCTATTTACTTACCTTAAAGCAGTTTTTCCCCCTGAGTTTGATGAGTGAGTCAGTCAGTCAATCAGTTAGGACACTTTCTTTCCTGTCCCCCTCCCCCCCCCCCCAGAATTTCACCCCTCCCCATGGGCCCCATAAATTGGATTTATGAAAAAAAAAACGGTCAAACACATATTTACTTACTTTCATGCTGATTTTTCCGCTGAGATTCAAACTCCTCGCCTATGTCGTTTAAGAGATACACGCTCCGTTAGGAATCTTTCAATCCCCACTTTTCACCCCCTTTCACCTCATAATATACACCACATCGAAAAACCCTCAGACTCGTGTCTTCCTATGATGAGTTTATGTGCCGAGTATCACATCCCCCAATGAAACCAATCGGGAGATATTGCTATTCAATGAAATGCAGGTCTTCCCCCTTAACACCCCTTCAGAACCTGAATATACAAAAATCCTCTCTTAGTGGGCACTTGTGGCCCTTGTAGAAGCAGCATACCAAATTTCATTCCAATCCGTTCGGTGGTTTCTGAGGTTTCGTGATGAATGAATGAGTGAGTGAGTGAGTGAGTGGTATTTGACAAATATATAGTAGAAGATAGTGTCAAGTCTTTGTTATGCTAAACTCGGTTGACAGTGCTGTGTGAGTAGGTGGGTAACTAACGGGATTTCAAGTAAAGATGCTCATTTTCTATACCGGTAGTGCAGAGCGCAACTGGCATCCAGACGGCCGTGTCTCGACTTGAGCTATGTTGCCATGGAAACTATCTATCTTGCCATTCCTTCATGAGTATATTTTATGATTTGATTAGCCTGTGCTTGAGTGCAAAAGGGCCGAAATCAGAAGAATGAGAAAGACTATCGAAAATTCATGTAGCCAGCGGTTCCTTCTGGGTCCTAAACTATGTGTATGCAAAATTTGGTTGAGATTGGTGGAACGGTGTAGATTTGTATACGGAACCAACCCACCCACATACATACAGACTTTCACTTTTATATATAAGATGTAGGTGTTAAGAGTTATGTAGGCCACTATTAGTATACATGAAGATTATTGTGTAGATATAGCATTCAAACTTCAATCTCATGATTTGGACACAAGACATAAATTTATAATATTTCGCACAGCCGCCATCTAGAGGTTATATAAACAATTGAACTAACTTAGATGCCAGTGCAGTACAATATGTATAAACATTTGCTGTATCACGTTTCATTGTGTTTGGATGGTTAAAGTGCGAGAAACGTCTATTAAAAGATTTCAAATTCGCTTGGCCACCATGTTCGTTTTGTAGATAACAGGATTTTGATAGTCACATAGGTGAACGTCTAGTAGTGCCCTCTATCACCGTACAAACCTTCAGGGTGATATGAGTAATAAGTTCGGGGATATAGAATGCCGGTGAAATATTTCGCACAGCCGTCATGCTGGATTGGTGAGTTGTAATAGAATTTGAAGGGCTCGGTCGGGTGGTTGGCCAAAATAGTGCTATGACCTTACCGAGTTTCATTGAAATCGCTCCAGGCATTTAGAAGTAATTAGGGGGGGGGGCACACACACACATGGACGCACACTCACACACATACACACTCACACAAACACATACACACACACACACACACGGACAAAAGGTGATCTTATAAGCCTATGTTTTCATAAGTGAAAATAGGCTACAGATTGCTTGCTGGTTTTAATGTTGCTGTTGCAACTCCAAAGTGGGCTCTGGAATATGACTTCCAAATAAATCACGACAAAACTAAACAAATGATTTTCAGAAGAGGTGGAAAATTCTCCCCAAAGGACACACCGACCCTTCAAAATAATCACCTAGAATTAGTTTCAAAATTCAAATATCTTGGAGTTACTCTCCAAACAACACTGACATCATTCAACATTCTTGTGAAAGAAAGAGCAAAAGCAGCTATAAGAGCAATTTACCACATTCAACAGCCTCAAAAACTCTCAATAAAAACGGCTATGATATTATTTAAAACGGCCATAGCACCAATAGCGACTTATGGAATCCACATAATTTGGGACAAACTAAAAGAGAACGACCTATTAACATTAGAGAAAGTCAAAGCCCGCTATATAAAAAGAGTCTTGGGTATCGGGAAGACAGCGCTGTCAAGACTTACTTATGTCTTCCAAAAGAAATTTTCTTCGTACAAGATATTAGACTGCAGATGTTACTACCGTGCACCGAGACCTATGAGAATGCCCTTCAAATACTAAAAGAAAAGCGAAACGCTATCTGGGATGATTTCTTCTCTACTGACGCCATAATGACTGACGAATGGAAACAGGCAAACTACGACCTACGACACGTAATGACACGATACGCTTCACATAGCTTTCACTACAAGTTCTGCAAAAACAAGAGATTCCACCAGCCAACTGAAGAATGTGTGTGTGATCTATGCAGTGAATGCTGTACACGATATCATGCAAAATATTGCCGACAAAGACATATCAATAACCCAATTGGGATTGGAATAATGTACAGCTGGTTACCCAGTTTTGTATTTTGCACATAGTGCGCTTTTTCAATAATAATACAGTGGGAATCCCCATCTTAGCAAAAACGAAAATTAAGCAATTTCCTCAATAATTGTGCCAAACGTTGAAGGGATAGAAGACCTGGAATGGTTTCAAATTGTGAGTCTCGGAGATCTAATGAACTAAAACACCAAATTTCAAAAATCATTTCCGTTCTAATTGCAGTTCCGGAAGATCAGCCAAAAAATCGCATGTCTTTTTACTTTTCTTTTTTATCAATACCCTCAGGCGATTTTAGCCTATTTTCATTTATGAAACAAGTAGTTCCGTGAAGAACTATACAGCCTATTTTCATATATTCTACTCATGTTAACTGCCACTATCAGCATACAAAATTTCAGTTTGATTGCTGTAATAGATTCGTAGATATTGAGAACCGACTAAATATTTCGGATGGTCGCCATGTTGGATTTTATATATATAGGTCCTAGATTTATGTACTGTTACATGAAGATTATTGTGTACGTGTAGCATTCAAATTTCAATCGCATGTTTAGGACACAAGAAGTAACAAGGAGATTTTAAAATTTCGCACAGCTGCCATCTTGTGGTTATCGAAATAATTGAAATAAATTAGATGCCAGTGGATTAACATTCGTATAAGGATTTACTGTACCAAGTTTCACTGCACTCGGATGGTTAAATTACGAGAAACGTCCATGTGAATATTTATACTTCGCGTCGCCGCCATGTTGGATTTGTGATCACCAGGTTATTTAAAGTCCTATAGGTGAACTTAAGTTCATAGCCCCTATGAACATTAAAAAAAACAGTTTGATTGCTATAATAGATCGTAGATATTCAGAGCCGTCTAAATGTTTCGGATGGTCGTCATGTTGGATTGTTAAATGTATAGGCCATAGAGTCATGTACCAATAAAGGAAAATTATTGCGTAAGTTCATTATTCAAACTTTCACTTCGATCGCATGATTACGACACAAGAAATAAAAACTTAATTTTAAAATTCGCACAGCCGCCATATTGAGGTTATGTAAACAATTGAACTAAATTAGATACCAGTGCATTACAATGTGTATAAACATTTCCTGTACCAGATTTCATTGCGTTTGGAACATTAAATCGCGAGAAAGGTCTATTTAAATTTTTCAAATTTGCTTGGCCTCCATGTTCGTTTTATAGTTAACTGGTTTTTGAAAGTCTTATAGATGAACTTCCAGTAGTGCCGTTTATCTCCGTACAAAATTTCAGGGTGATACCGCTAATAGTTTCAGAGATATAGAATGGCGGTGAAATATTTCGCACATCCGCCATCTTGTGGTTATGTAAACAATTGAACGAAGTTATATGTCGGTGCATTGCAATGTGTATAAACATATACTGTACCATGTCTTATTGCGTTTGGTTGGTTAAATCGCGAGAAACGTCTATTTAAAAGTCGCAAATTCGCGTGACCGCCATGTTGGTTTTGTAGTTGTCAGTTTTTCATAAGTCTCATAGGTGAACTCCTATTAGTTCTCTTTATCACCGCAATAAATTCCAGGGTGATATCAAGAATAGTTTCGGAGATATTGAATTCTGGTGAAATATTTCGCACAGCCTCCATGTTGGATTGGTAAGACGTAACAAAATTTGAATGGCACGGTCGGGGTCGCCCGGATTAGTGCTATGTACTTACCAAGTTTCATTGAAATCGCTCCAACCGTTTAAAAGTTATTAGGGACACACACACACACACTACTCACACACACACACACACACACACACGCACACACACCCGGACAAAAGGTGATCTCATAAGCCTATTTTTTCAAAATTGAATATAGGCTAAAAATAGGCTTATGAGATCACCTTTTGTCCGTGTGTCTGTGTGTGTGTGAGATGGTGTGTGTATCCCCTAATAACGTCTAAACGGCTGGAGCGATTGCAATGAAACTCCGCAAGTTCATGGCACTATTCCGGAGGATCCCGACCGTGCACATCAAATGTTACTACGTCTCACCAATCCAACATGGCGGCTGTGCAAAATATTTCTCCAGCTTTCAATATCTCCGAAATTATTTCCGATATCACCCTGGAATATTTTACGGTGATAAAGAGAGCTACTAGAAGTTCACCTATGATTTTTGAAAACCTGGTAACTACAAAACCAACATGGTGCCAAGCAAAGTTGCGACTTTTAAATAGACGTTTCTCGCGATTTAACCAACCAAACGATATAAAACTTGGTACGTTTTATGTTTATACACATTGTAATGCACCGACATCTAACTTCGTTCAATTGTTTACATAACCACAGGATGGCGGATGTGCGAATTATTTCACCGGCATTCTATATCTCTGAAACTATTAGCGGTATCACCCTAAAATTGTATACGGAGATAAAGGGCATTACTGAAAGTTCATCTATAAGACTTTCAAAAACCGGTTAACTACAAAACGAACATGGTGGCCATGCGAATTTGAAAATTTTAAATAAACCCTTCTCGCGATTTAATGTTCCAAACGCAATGAAATCTGGTACAGGAAATGTTTACACACATTCTAATGCACTGGTATCGAATTTAGTTCAATTGCTTACATAACTTCAAGATGGCGGATGTGCGAATTTTAAAATTTGGTTTTTATTTCTTGTGTCGTAATCATGCGATCGAAGTGAAAGTATGAATAATAAACCTACGCAATAATTTTCCTTAAATGGTACATGACTCGATGGCCTATACATTCAACAATCAAACATGGCGACTATCCAAAATATTTAGACGGTTCTGAATATTTACTAATCTATTATAGCAATCAAACTGAATTTTTTAATGTTCATAGGGGCTATGAAATTAAGTTCACCTATAGGACTTTAAATAACCTGGTGGTCACAAATCCAACATGGCGGCGACGAGAATTATAATTATTCACATGGACGTTTCCCGCAATTTAACCATCCGAGTGCAGTAAAACTTGGTACAGTAAATTCGTATACGAATGTTAATCCACTGGCATCTAATTTATTTCAATTGTTTCCATAACCACAAGATGGCAGCTGTGCGAACATTTAAAATCTCCTTGTTACTTCTTGCGTCCTAATCATGCGATTGAAGTTTGAATGCTACACGTACACAATAATCTTCATTTAACAGTACATAACTCTAGGACCTACATATATAAATCCCAACATGGTGACCATCCGAATTATTTAGTCGGTTCTCAATATCTACGAATCTATTACAGCAATCAAACTGAAATTTTGTATGTTGATAGAGGCAGTTAACATAAGTAGGTGTTGACCGACTAAAAAGCACTCTTGTTTACTAAGGCAACACTGAAAATATGGCTTCAAACACCACAATGAAAATAGGCTGTTTAGTTCTTCACGTAACTACTTGTTTCTGATAGAGGAATAATTGGGTCTTTGATTTCAGTCTTCCATATCTCCACACGGGCAGCTTCTGGTGAGCCTTCGAGTGCTGTTACTCCCATCAAAAAGCTGTTTCTGAACTTAAGTCTCTGTCTGGCTGGTTGTTGACCGAAAAGTGGATGCCTTGAATCGGTTTCTTGCCGTTTCTCCTCAGATGCTGCAGCTACCATTCTTTGGACATGAGATCAGGAAATTCCAATAAGAGGGTAGATCTTCTGAGGTGATGTTGGTTTAAGACATCCAGACACAATCCTGAAAGTCTCATTCAGAGCTATATCCAAGTGGTAGAAAGGAAAAACTGCTTATCTAATCGACTAGATATGGCTGAGTTTCATTGACGCACACTAGAACTTTTAGTGGTTGAAAAGGCAAACTGCTAAATAATCGACCAGATATGGTTGAGTTTCTGGTGATACGTAATTACCAAGTCTATATCTCCTAAAGTTACAATGTACGATAATTCTGAAGTCCATATCCCCCAATGGAATAGTGTTCATCGAAGATCATGTCTATGACATTTAAGGATGTTTTCAAAATTGAGTTAAAAGGGGCTTGGTGGTGCAGTGGTCAAGCTCTCATCAAGGTGGACCGGATTCGATTCCTGGCCAATGCCTGTGAGTTTTTTGAAGTGAAATGCCATGTCCTGTTGTTCGGATTCCACGTAAAAAGGAGGTCCCGTGGCTCATGATCACATGAAAAATGCTCACGTAAAACTAAAAGCTTTCTTCCTTTCCTGTGGTTTTCTACAGAGGTGTAGGTACAACAGTCGACTATTCTTGACTGTCCCGGTACATCTGTTGTATGCTGTGTGCATTTGGCACAGCAACGTCGATCAAATGCGTGTATTTTGTACACAGGAATCTTCTGTGTGTTGATCATGTTCGTCTGCCAGCTTTGATGTACTGCCAGTATCTCTTGAGTCCATCACTAAGTGCCTTCTTCCAATCTTCTGAAATACCCAATTTTCTTTGTGAGTCGATCATCGGTTACTCTGAAGATATACCCATAAAATAACAACCATTTCTTTTCCATTGTTGACGTGAATGGTTCTATCTTTCTGTGCAACTCTTCATTTGATTTCGAACGAATGTGTCCGTCAACCCATGTGTTGCCAAATATTTTCTTCAATATCCTGCGTTCCCTTTTGATAAGTTGGTCGATTAGTCCCCGTCAATTTATAGACAAAGTCTCCGAAGCCTATAATCCTTCAGGTTTGACAACCATGCTGTAGTGTCTTAACATGGCTCCAATATTATTATTATTATCTTTATTTACTCAACTTACAGTTGGTAACATGACTTATATCGGAACATTGCGTACAAGAAAATGAGTAAGTCACACTTTCAAAAGACTATAGTATACATTTTCAAACTATAAAACATAGACATTTGACCGTTACTTATTTTTAGCCTATTTTCATTTATGAATAAATAGGCTTATGAGATCACCTTTTGTCCGTGTGTCTGTGTGTGCGTATGTGTGAGATTCATGTGTGTGCCCCCCCCCCTTCCCCCCCCCTAATAAAATCTAAACGGCTGGAGCAAATTCAATGAAACTCAGTAAGTCCATTGCACTATTCCGGTCGACCCGACCGTGCCCTTCAATTTTGTTACGTCACACCAATCCAACATGGCGGCGTTGCGAAATATTTCACCAGCATTCAATTTCTCCGAAACTATTACCGATATTACCCTGGAATGTTGTACAGTGATACAGAGAGCTACTAGAAGTTTACCTATGTGACTTTTGAAAACCTGGTAACTACAAAACTAACATGCCGGCCAAGCGAAGTTGTGATTTTTAAATAGACGTTTCTCGCGATTTAACCAACTAAACGTAATGAACCTTGGTACAGTATATGTTTATACACATTGTAATGCACCGACATCTAACGTCGCTCAATTGTTTAAATAACCTCAAGATAGCAGTTGTGCGAAATATTTCACCGGCATTCCATATCTCTGAAACTATTAGCGGTATAACCCTGAAAATTTCTACCCACCCTGAATATTTGTACGGTGATAAAGGCCACTACTGGAAGTTCATCTATGAGACTTTCCAAAACCGGTTAACTACGAAACGAACATGGTGGCCAAGCGAATTTGAAACTTTTAAATAGACCTTTCTCGCGATTTAATGATCCAAACGCAATGAGACATGGTACAGGAAATGTTTATACACATTGTAATGCGCTGGTATCTAATTTACTTCAATTGTTTACATAACCTCAAGATGGAGGCTGTGCGAATTTTAAAATTAAGTTTTTATTCCTTGTGTCGTAATCATGCGATCGAAGTAAAAGTTTGAATAATGAATCTACGCAATAATTTTCCTTTAATGGTACATGACTCTATGGCCTTTACATATAACAATCCGAAATATTTAGACGGTTCTCAATATCTACCAATCTATCACAGCAATCAAACTGAAATATTGTATGTTGATAGGGGCAATTAACACAAGTAGGATATATGAAAATAGGCTTTAGTTCTTCACGGAACTACTTGTTTTGTAATGTTACCTTCCACGTTTCTTTTTCACAAGAGGGTCCAAGAAAATCCTAATGTGTGTTCAAAAATCCTCTAACGATGCTTCAAGTCTTCAGGATTGCAGCCTTTTGTGCAATAGTGTGGGTGTAAATGGGATGATTGGGTGCGGCTAGATTTACTGAAAAGGGTTTAGGTGTCAGGCCAGTGGGGGAAAGGAGGAAAGGAAGGATCGTCACATTCTTTTGTCTTCAGATTTTAGCCACCTCCATAGCTAGAGGAGTGCATTTATCAATCTTCTCTCTGAATTTACACCAAGGCTGACCGGGTTCGATTCCCGGTCTATGCATGTGAGATTTTCGAAGTGAAATGCCATGTCCTGTGGTTCGGATTCCACGTAAAAAGGAGGTCCCGTGGCTCATAATCACAAGATTCACTGTCACGTAAAACTACAATCATCCTTCCTTCTCTGTATTTATGGTGAATATTATGGTCATTCGGAACAGATATGTCAATCAAGTACGGGTGATGGTTCTTCTCATCAGTTAAAGTTATGTCTGGTCTGTTATGAGGCGTTGTTTTGTTATTTTTATTATTCATTATTATTATTATTCATCGATTCTTCACACCAGCAGGCCGGGTGTGGAATGAACAAGTCTGACCTGCCACCATTCTTCTTCCAACACTGTCGACCATTCTACGCTCCTCTTAGCCAAAGCTCTGTGGACCTGCTTCATCCACCCATCTCGAGATCTACCTCTTGGTCTCCTGGCAATAATCTCCCTTTCGAAATAGGTATTTGGTGTTCTACTAGAGGGCATCCTCATCAGATGACCAAACCATTTCAATCTCGACTTCTCAAGAATGTCAAGCACACTTCTCTTCAGCTCGATCTTTAGGCGGGCTGACACATTTCTAATTTTGTCTCGTCTGGTCTTCTGAATACTTGATCTTAGAAAGTTCATCTCAGTTGCTTATTCCGACTGTTGTCCTGGGGAGCCATTGTAGCAATTGTAGCAGCTTTTAGGACACAGGTCAATATGGGAAGTAACTAGGATTTGTACAGTGATATTTTAGCTTCTTGAGGAAAATGTTTGTCCCATAGAAGCTGTGAAACAGAGTTGTAAATGTTCACAGCTACTTGAACTCTGCTGCTGGTTTTCTGGGTTAACCTGTTATCTGTCGACAAAATGCTGCGAAGGTATTTAAAATATTGAACAATTTCGATGTCATGTTGTCCCAATTTCAGTCTCATAGGTTTGCAACCCCTGCTCGTTACCAAATATACGGATTTCTTCTTCTGCTTCTTCTTCTTCTCCTTGTTCTTCGTTTCGGCCGGCTGTGGACCACTTACTTCAACTGTTTCCGTCTTTGTGCTGCAATCCTTTCCCAGTGGTCCTTCATCCGTTTCTTGTGCGCCTCCTGTATTTAATAATCCAAACGCAATGACACTTGGTACGGGAAATGTTTATACACATCTGGAACTACTTGAAATTGGACGGAACTTGTAGCTCACCCCATGGGTGTCTGCATTGAAGCAGCTACTGTATCTGGCGAGCCGAACATGTTTGTCTTCTCTTGGAATCGCTGGTGTGCTCTAAGTTTTTTCTGGAGAGGAAGACGTTGTTGAATGTTCTCATGCGAAATCCCTACTTCTATAAGATCTTTTTCAATCTCAGAGAACCATGGTCCCTTGCTTTTCTTGTCTACGAAGTAGGAAAATATGCGGTTGGTCAGTCTCTGCAAGCTCATGCGTGTTATGTGTCCATAGAAACTTATTCTCCTTTTTCACTTCAAGTCCGTTATCCATTCCACACGTATGTAGAGTTTGTTGTTATGTCACCTCCTGTATTCTCCATTTTCCCTGCCTGGCCCTAGGATCTTTCTCGGGATTTTTCGTACGGTTTTATTATTAATATTATTAATTATAATAAATAATATGACAACACACCGTAATTAATCAGAGTTGGAGTGCAAGAAATAAACTCTCTCCTCTTTCCAAGATCAGTGAAATCGAAGTTAATAGAGACAAGTACGCGCTAGAGATGCGATGTAATTAGATCGAGATTTCTTGTGATTATCTTAATCAAAAGTTACCTTTAGCTTTGCTTGTTACCGTACTCAAGAAAGTGGGAGGGGCTATTGAGCTAGTCCTTACGCATTGGAGTGGTATCTCGTCGATCATTAGTTCCATCAGTTAGAGTGAGTTGATAGCTGTTAAAAACATCTGAGTTGCAGAGTCACGATAAGAAACTTCCTACCAAAGTTTGCTCCCAAGAGGTCACTTCATTGAATACTCACTCGTCTTGTTTCAGCTGACGTCACTAGTTTCAAACTTCAGTTCCTAGGCCAGTACTATCCAAACTTCCTTCAAAGCATAATATGGCTACACAAATTAATACGAAATACTTACATTGGAACCTCACGAACTTTAATCTCCCAATCTCACAAAAATATTGATCAGATTTGTGGTTTTATCTTGTCCCTTAACTGACAATACTCCGTTAGGCGCGCGACATTTTATAACGTCTCTAGTCGTGCTGGGTCTGGTGTTCCCATGCTATTGTACCATACCTTATTGTGAATTAACGTAGTTTTAATAGTACATTATGCAACGAGCATATAATGGCAATAATTAAGATACGAGTATGTTTATAAAACGAGCGTCTTAATTACCATTATAGGCGAGTTGCATACGACTGGTTGTGTTGACGATAATTATAACTTTATTATATATTTTAACATAAATATTCATAAATATCTGTGGGATTCAGTTACTTCAGTTAGTTAACAGGGCGCGCTGGCTTTGCTGACTGAACAGAGCGCATGCGTGCGTGGGTCAAGGCACTCCGAAAGCAGAGACCATTCACTTTGCTTGCTAACACAGAACACCTATTGTTTACAGCCTGCCGTCCAGCTCTATAGCATTCACTAATATTGTCACCGAAGTCGTTCGAAAGCAATGCGCTGTGTAGAAATCGGAGTTTGGGATATTAAGGTCCAGTATTTTTTGTCTCATATTCGCCAGTTTATTTACGAGAACATATGGACGGTGCACTTTCCACGTCGGTGACACACAGTATATAGACATGTTGGATTTTGAGCGAATGCGCGAAGGTATCCTTACCTAATTGGTCAAACAACTGTTTCTTGAGCTCTGATTGGTGGGAGAAACTGTTTCATAATGAAAAATAGGCTTATTATGACCTTCATTATGACACAGTTTTCTGACACATAATGTTTACATTTCGATATCGTCGAACATAAAGGCTATATACAGGGTGTCATTTATGTACTTGAGTACCCTTATGGGGCGTGTAGGGGATTGGTATAGGACCAATTTGAGATAGGGAACCTGGGGTCGGAAACCCCAGAAAACAGGTTTGTTTCAGGCCCTCCGCCCCAGTAAAGTAGGGAAGCGCGCCAGGTGTTACTGTGAGGTCACGCACTCTTCGCTCTCAACGGTCATGGCGCTACCAATGCTCAACGCTTCGTTAGCCGAGTGGAGGCAGTTGGTCACTGGTCGTGGCCGAGTGCGGTACGTGTGTGCGCGCTGTGTGACCGTATTGGAAGAGGTTACGGTTCCTAATACCGGTGCTTCCTTAGTTCCACGTGTGTACTGACCTTCCGTGTGTCATTCGGACAATATTTTTTTAAGTAGTGTTCCAGATAGGACAACAAAACCAGAAACCCAGAAAACCCCGCTGAAAATCATGTCCGGATACCAGAGAAAAAACACCGTTCGCTGCCAATGGGACAGGCAGAGTTCTCGCCCCTCACCAGGAGAAATTCACCGCTGGATTGGCGATACCCTCCGGTTGACTGTCGACCAAGTAGAAGCCATCCAGTTAAATGCCCACGAAAAAACCATGTACATCAAGGTAATCACCATATCTATTTATCAGAAATTGTTAAATACTTTTGCAGATCCTATTAAATTTCAGTATGATTCCGGCGAAATGACCAATGTTAAGCTCTCCACAGCGGATTCCAATTTTACCACAGTGCGTATATTTAATGTCCCACTCGAAGTACCCCCTGAAATTTTCAAATCCGTCCTGTCGAAATATGGCACTGTGAGTGACGTCAGGAAAGAACAATGGTCTTCTGCTTATCAGTTCCCGGTGTATAATGGAATACGTGCCGTAACTATGGAAATCAAGCAAGATATCCCCTCCACTGAGGCTTTTGGTGGCCATTCTGGCTATATAACGTATAATGGACAGAAACAGACCTGTTTAATTTGCAATGCTACCACACATCTCCGTATTAACTGCCCAAAGAAAATGATTCCCCTCGGTATAACTCCTACACAACAACGACGTGTACAATACTCGGAAGTTGTGACGCAGCAAACGTCATATGAAAACATGATCATTGATCAGTCAGCTGGGACAACACCAGGAGTGACCTCGGATACATCTGACGCAGAACTGATACCTTGCCCTGACCAGAGCTGCGAGACACAGAGTGCCCCTGTGCTCTCGGCAACCTGTATCGCAGCCTCAGAACCAACTCTGCCGTTACTACAGGCTGCCACAGAAATTTTGTCTTCACTGCCCCAGACTTCGCTGGTCCCTACCGACTCACTTAAGACTGTTGATCGGGGATCCGAGAACGTCTCTAAGAAGATTAAAACAAATGCCTCGATTGCCGTACCAGCCCCGAAGAATAAAACTGGCTCCACAAACGTTTCCGCAGCTGTGAAAAAGAAACAAAATCTTCTTTCTACGTCATCTAGGGACCCACGAACGCTCTCACCCGCTGACAGCCGGCCTATGAATGGCAGTCAAAAGGAACTATCTCAACCTAATTTGACATAGTGCACCAGGATAATTCTCACCTGTGTCTTCTTTCGAGCCCATCTTCCAGTATGTCTCGCACAGCTTTTATACTTCTCTTAATGGCGCAATTTCTCACTGTGGCCACTGTGAATATCAATGTAATAGAATGCCCTCTGAAATTTCAACTGTTGGAGAGATTCCTTCGAGATGCAGACATTGACATTGCCTTCATTCAAGAAGTTGCTATACCCTGTTTACCCATATCTGCCTTCTACAAACAATACATCAATACCGGTAATACGAATAGAGGGACCGGATTCCTCATAAGACATGATATCCCACTCGCAGGTGTGCTATGTCATCCATCAGGACGCATAATATCTGGACACATAAACAATACCACCCTGATAAATGTATATGCCCCATCCGGGTCTAATAAACGTGTGGAACGGAAAATGTTCTTTCAACAGAGTATACTGCCTCATCTGCACGACGTTAAGGAAAAACTTATTCTTGCAGGGGATTTCAATTGTATTCAACGCCCAGAGGATTCCACTAGTCCATACAGAGGTGTCAACCCGGCTCTCAGGACCCTTCTTACCTCCCTACACCTCATTGATGCTGTGGATAGTTTAAGGGTGCCCCTGCCCCATTACACCTGTATAAGTCACAACTCCTCATCACGACTTGACCGCATCTACTTTTCACAGGAACTCATCCAGCCTAGACGATATGAAGTGATTCCTGCCAGTTTCACTAACCATCATGCTGTCGTATGTACAATCTCTTACCCCCATCCCATATTTCACATAGGAAGAGGTTATTGGAAGCTGAATTGCTCGCTGTTACTGGAGGAGGAATGCCAAGATATTTTCAGACAACACTGGATTCGATGGGTCCAACAAAAAGGCAAATTTCGCGACTGCACAGACTGGTGGGATATTTTAGTTAAACCAGGGATCCGCCGCGTCTTTAAGAACATATCTTACCAACGAGGTCGGGAAAGACGGGATACAGTTGAATTTTACTATCGAGTTCTTCGCCAGCTCCAGCAAAGATCTGATGCTGGGGAGCGTATATATGACCAGATCCGGGAAGTTAAAACCAAGCTCCTGTCTCTACAGCAACGAACGCTCGCTCATATCAACGTGGCTTTAAAAGATCGTACAGTGCTCCCGGACGAAAGTGCAAGAGTATACCATATCGCCAAAGGACAACGTGAGCGGCAACGTAAATATATCCACCGCCTCCGCACCAGTACTGGAAGTGTCGTCACCTCCCCTGACGCTATACGTAGTGAAATATCATTATTTTATCAACGGTTCTACGCTAAGGCTCCCATTGATCCACAGCAGGTGACCCTATTGCTGTCATCTTGCAGTACCAAACTATCTCCGGACAACAAAACTCTGCTCAGCGCGGATATTACGGATGAAGAGATTCACTCTGTGGTTAAACGACTCCCAAACAACCGCTCACCTGGCATTGATGGACTGCCATATGAAATGTATAAACACTTCTGGCCTCTCATTGGCAAAGAATTTTGTCATGTCCTGCGTACCATTCTCCAACGTCGTGCTCTTTGTCAATCACATCACGAGGGTACCATAGTCCTCATACCAAAAACATCCTCTCCCATGGCAGTTGGTGACTTCCGACCAGTTACTCTGCTCTGCAGTGACTATAAAGTCCTTACCAAAGTACTTGCATGCCGATTGAAGACTGTTCTACCTGATATCATTGGTGATGAACAATGTTGCAGTATTCCTGGAAGAACTCTGTTAACAAACTTAGCGATACTACGGGACCTACACCTAAAAGCCGAAATGCTCCCCACTGAGCCAATGAGTTTTCTCACCTTAGATCTTGATAAAGCTTTCGACCGCATCAGTCATGAATACTTGTACATGGTCTTGCAACACTACGAATTTCCTGAAATCCTTATTGACTACATTCGTATGATAAATTGTAATGCTACGTCTAGAGTGCTCGTCAACGGTTTTCTTTCCCCTCTGATTCCAATACAACGATCAGTTAGGCAAGGATGTCCCCTTTCTATGCTACTTTTTGTCATTGGCCTTGAACCGTTCATTCGGACTACCCAGGTGAAGCTACAGGGTTACAAACTGTCCACACATGTTTTTGGAATGTGCGCCTATGCTGATGACGTATCAATATTGATCCGCAATGAAGAAGACATCTCCCACATCGATAGCGTCCTTCAGCTCTACCATATCGCCTCTGGAGCACAATCGAACCCCCAGAAAACTGCTTTGCTTCCGCTCAATACTAACTCAGTGATTACCCCACAGCCCTGGTTCCGGATAGTAAATGAGTTGAAAATTCTTGGCATTACCTGGAAGCAATCGCTTCTCGACACAGTGCAAGTTAACTGGACTAAGGTCATTGCCAAAGTTAGGGGAGTCCTGATCCAATTTGGTCAAAGAAACCTCAATATAGTGCAACGGGTCATGGTCCTCAACGTGTTTGCGCTCTCTAAAATATGGTATGTCGCACAACTTTTCCCACTTCCCAAAATGTTTGAGAGCCAATTGGCAAAATATACAGGTTGGTTTATATGGCAAGGATTTTTGTTCCGAGTACAACGGGAACAGTTGTATCTCCCATCCCGGCAAGGCGGGCTAGGGCTAACAGCTCATGGCATGAAATGCCGTGCACTCCTCTGCAAGAACGATATCACCATTCTTTCCCAACATGACACTTTTACGAAAGCGCTATACAAAGATATTCGAAACACAGCCCGTGGTTGTGATAGAGCTTTGCCGAAGATATTTAGGGACCATCAACAGCACCTTCTGGAAACTGTTCGCCAAATGCCATCAGGGATTGTTCCAACGACGAAAAGTATCTATAACATGTTGCGGCAAGTGGTACACTCCAAACCGCGAATAGAGGCCACCACCCTCTATATCCATTGGCCCACTGTTTGGAAAAATTTTGGGGCTATGTCCATTTCTTCTGCTGTACACTCCCAAGTTTTTATCTTCCTCAACGATCTCATCCCAACCGCTCTACGGCGATATACCATCCATCTTGAAGCTTACCCATGGTGTACTATATGTGGTCAAACTGATACGGCGATACACCGCTTCACATCATGCACGCGAGTTGCCTCCACGTGGCTGTGGTGTAAGGGTAAAGTATGTCAACTATTAAATGTGCCCTCGAATGACCTTGATGACAGGAAGTTGGTTCGTTTGTCGGTGACCGCCTTCCCCCAAATTAAACAGACTGCCATTGTGTGGATAATGGGCCAATATGTACACTTCGTGATGGACAATGATCAACATTTCTCTTTCCTGGATCTCAGGTATCACCTGCAAAAAGAGCGTTGGAAGCTTAGTGAAAGTGGACAATTATACGATAAATATGGACACTATCTGGATTTCTTGTGATGTATTAGTCTGGTATTTATCATATCTGAAAATTCTGTAATTCTGTAAAGAGCTAATAAAAAAAAAAAAAAGTGGATAGCGGCCAGGCGCGCTGCCACGGTGGTCCCGGGTTCGTTTCTCCTGGGGTGCATGCCTTCCTTTTTCTTTTTCTTTATTTTTTACAGGAGAAGTTGGTTGGTTCTTAAGTTTAGGGGCTGCGACAACGCGGTCATGTAACCCCGTATACTCTGGGTGTGTGTAGAATCTGTCTAATAACCGGTGTTAATTGTGATGACTGTATTAGTGTGTGTTATCTGTTTTTAGCCTATTTTCAATTTTGAAAAAATAGGCTTATGAGATCACCTTTTGTCCGTGTGTGTGTGCGTGTGTGTGAGGTGTGTGTGTGTGTCCCCTCCCCCCCCTAATAAAATCTAAATGGCGGGAGCGATTTCAATGAAACTCGGTAAGTTCATAGCACTATTCCCGGCGACCTCGACCGTGCCCTTCAAATTTTGTTACGTCTCACCAATCCAACATGGCGGCTGTGCGAAATATTTCACTAGCATTCAATATCTCCGAAACTATTATCGATATCGCCCTGAAATTGTGTACGGTGATAAAGGGAACTACTAGAAGTTCACCTATGAGACTTTCAAAAACCTGGTGACTACAAAACCAACATGGCGGCCAAGCGAAGTTGAGACATTTAAATAGACTTTTATCGCGATTTAACTATCTAAATGTAATGAAACTTGGTACAGCAAATGTTTATACACATTGTAATGCACTGGATTCTAATTTAGTTCAATTGTTTACATAACCTCAAAATGGCGGCTGTGCGAAATATTTCACTGACATTCTATATCTCCGAAACTATTACAGATATCACCCTGAAATTTTGTACGGTGATAAAGGGTACTGATACAAGTATACCTATGTATATTTCATAAACCTCTAAAGTACGAAACGAACATTGCGACCAAGCGAATTTAAAATATTTTAATAGACTTTTCAAGTGATTTAACTCTCTGAGCGCAGTGAAATGTGGTACAGTAAATGATTTTGCAGATTGTAATGCACTACCATCTAATTTAATTCAATTGCTTACATGACCTCAAGATGGCGGCTGTGCGAAATTTTAAAATTAAGTTTTAATTTCTGGTGTCGTAATCATGCGATCGAAGTGAAAGTTTGAATAATGAACCTAGGCAATAATTGTCCTTGAATGGTACATAACTCTATGGCCTATAGGGGAAGGTGGGCCACAGTGAACCAGAAAAATTATATTTTAGTATACTGTCTTATTTTTTGATATATGAGAATGTCTTTATATACTGAAATATATGTTCATTGTTGCTCATCAATTTCATACCCTTAGAATTTCCAAAACATCCACACGTTTCTGTAAAAATAATAAATTGTGAACATGTAGCAGCCGTCTCACTGTAGCCCACCCGTGGGCCACAGTGAGACAGATGATGGTCCACACTGAGACACAATGAAAAGAATTTATGTTGACTGGTTAAATACATAGCTAAACACTAAAACAAATAATTAATGCCAGAAAACACTACAGGATATTCAGATTCCCAAAATTTACAGAAAATTTGAGATATGACTTTTGTCTATTTGTTTTGCCATATGCACAGGAAACTGGCCACAGTGATCTGTTGCCTTTCGCGGTGACTGAAGCAATATCTGCACCCTATGGGTAAAAAAAAGAACTGCCTATCATTTTTGTTCTTTTTCTTAAGAATTTTACTTAATAATTTTCATCATCTAAATCTCATTTCACTTCCCCGATGCAAAATCTTGAGTGTTTCCCTGAAAACTCAACCAGAACGAAGTCACCTTCCTTAGGTTTGCGAGCAAGTTGATGAAATGTTAGGAGCTCGATTTCTTCATTATCTGATGAGCTGTCTGAATTAGAAGAATCATCAACATCATCATCCATGGAAATGTCTGTAGCTAGGGCTGCCTTTGGCTGAACACAAATTCTTCTTGCAGTTCTTCAGATTTTTAAATATTTTTTTTGTGGACTTAAAATCAAGTTTTTATTTCTTTCTGGGGTGTGAGTTGGAATGAAAGATCTCCCCTTTTCTCTCCTAGAAGTTGACTCTGCCCTCTCCTCAGCTTTGGGGTAACTCCGTATATCTTTCTCACTGTCTCACTGTAGCCCATCCTACTGTGTCTCACTGTGGCCCACTTGCGACATGTAAAAACAATTATGTCTACTATCTCACCTACAATACTGAACAAGCTGACAATTCCAATAATCATTTAGTAATATGTATGTATTTCGACCATATTATATTAATTAATGTACAATGATACACATAACTATAAAAATAAAAAAAACAAAGGAAGAAAATTTTACTTTTCTTACCTCAAAAACGAAGATGTTGTTTATCTCCTACATAACATACTTCTTTCAAAGAGTAAACTGGATCAAAATGTCTGCAACCAGGAGCGCCAACCTCTAAGAAATATTAAAAAATGTCCCTCTTTCAAAAAAAAAAAGGATTTAATGAGCTTGTCTCACTGTGGCCCATGAACTCACTGTGGTCCACCTTCCCATACATATAACACTCCTAAATGGCGAGCTTCCGAAATATTTAGACGGTTCTCAATATCTATGAATCGTTTACAGCAACCAAACTGAATTTTTTTTATGTTCATAGAGACTATGAACATATCTTCATCTATATGACTTTCAGGAACCTGGTGAGCACAAATCCAACAAGGCGGCGACGCGAAGTATAAATATTTAAATGGGCATTTCTCGCGAATTAACTATCCGAGTGCCGTGAAACGTTGCACGTTAAATGCTTATACAAATGTTGATCCACTGGCATCTAATTTATTTCAATGGTTTGCATAATCACAAGATGGCTGGTGTGCGTAATTTTAAAATCTCGTTTTTACTTCTTGTGTTCTAATCATGCGATTGAAGTTTGAATACCACACGTACACAATAATCTTAATGTAATAGTACAAAAATACAAATCCAACCTGGCGACCATCTGAAATATTTAGACGGTTCTCAATATCTACGAATCTGTTACAGCAATTAAACTGAAATTTTGTATGTTGTTAGATGCAATTAACATGATCAGGATATATGAAAATAGGCTGTATAGTTCTTCACGGAACTACTTGTTTTTTTTAATTTAAGTACTGCAACTTAGAATTTTTCAAATAGTTCCTACTTTTGCCACCAAGCGCCACCGTCAACGATTACTTGGCCAAGTTCAGAACTTAGCTACTAGACACCACCGCAGTCGGCTCTTGGCAACGAACATAGAAACCTAAGAGCGTTGTTTACATTCTTAACCTATGCAATTTAGCTTCACACAGGTGCAATTAGTGGAAGGTTCTTTAACATGCCATAAATCTATAACATGGGACCGCCGGCTTTACTTCCCCTCCGAAGGAAGGCATCCTGAGGGATTTTAACGCTCATAAAAAAATCCGACGGCTTCGGCCGGGTTTGAACCCGCTATCTTGTTACAGGAGAAGGAGGGGGGCGTAGTCACATTGGGTGTTTATTCTGTGCTGATTTTTTAAAACTACCGTTGATTCTGTAAATTAATTGTCTCTTGATTATTAGTATCAACGAGTTACGTGTGTTTCTGTAGTAGTTAAAGACAACGGAACTATCAATTGGCAAGAGGAATGCAGCTTTCGGCTAACGCAGCGTTGAGCTGTGGTCGCGCCAAGACCGTTGACAGCGAAAAGAGTGCCTGACCTCAGAGTATCACATGGCGCACTTCCCTACTTTCCTGAGGCGGAGGGCCTGAAACAAACCTGTTTTCTGGGGTTGTAATGTCTTTTATGATGGTGATTTGCTTACTGTTGGATGATAAATGTAATAGGTCATGAAATGAGTTGATACACATGTTAATACACACTGGTATTGTGAACTTACCTTCAGTAGTGCTCTCAAAATGAAATGTTGGGCGCCATGGTCGCAACAAAGTGTTGAAGACCAATAAAAGAAACACAAATAATGATAAATTAACATCAGTGGAGCACCTGAGACCTCTTTCTCCCAGCCCGTGGCGAAATCAAAGTAATCAACCAGTTAGTTTTTGCATTGGGGATAAGGGATGACTTACATGTACTTCTAACTACTGAAAAAGGAATGAAAGGCATGGATTAAAATACTGAATTTAATTCTACACAAAAACAAAATATGAAAAGTTAATAATAATAATAAATAGTAAATACTTTTACTGAAGTTATGTTAACCTGAGGCGCGAGAAAAGTGATGGGACCGATATTAAATTTAACGTTATTTCCAAAACTATGAAGTTACTTGCCAGCAATATAAAAGAAGAGATTTTGAATAATATATGTCAGCCTAGCTTACCGAGGTTGCGTGTCGAAGGAATTGGTCTCCATAGTTAAGACTTGTAGTTGTTCCTGGGGCGTTGATCCATCTCTTGGAATGACGTCTTGAAGGATCCCAGCAGATAAGTACCGTTAATTACATTTACTGAGCAGCGATGATGTAGATTTAGCTGCTAGCTTGTTCAGTGACGAAGTTCTAACTCCATAAATCACTTTACCGACTTTGGCCAAAAACACAACCATTGTCGTTATTGCATGGAAAGACGAAGAAATATGTCTTATATGCACAATCAAGTCCAAACTATAGACGGTATGAATGACTTACTTCATTCCCAATAAGATTCACAGTAGTCTATAGTTTGGACTTGATTGTGCATATAAGACATATTTCTTCGTCTTTCCATGCAATAACGACAATGGTTGTGTTTTTGGCCAAAGTCGGTAAAGTGATTTATGGAGTTAGAACTTCGTCACTGAACAAGCTAGCAGCTAAATCTACATCATCGCTGCTCAGTAAATATAATTAACGGAACTTATCTGCTGGGATCCTTCAAGACGTCATTCCAAGAGATGGATCAACGCCCCAGGAACAACTACAAGTCTTAAATATGGAGACCAATTCCTTCGACACGCAACCTCGGTAAGCTAGGCTGACATATATTATTCAAAATCTCTTCTTTTATATTTCTGGCAAGTAACTTCACAGTTTTGGAAATAACGTTAAACTTAATATCGGTCTCATCACTTTTCTCGCCCCTCAGGTTAACACTACTTCAGTGAAAGTATTTACTATTTATTATTATTAACTTTTCATATTTTCTTTTTGTGTAGAATTAAATTCAGTATTTTAATCCATGCCTTGCTTTCCTTTTTCAGTAGTTAGAAGTACATGTAAGTCATCCCTTATCCCCAATGCAAAAACTAACTGGTTGATTACTTTGATTTCGCCACGGGCTGGGAGAAAGAGGTCTCAGGTGCTCCACTGATGTTAATTTATCATTATTTGTTTCTTTTATTGGTCTTCAACACTTTGTTGCGACCATGGCGCCCAACATTTCATTTTGAGAGCACTACTGAAGGTAAGATCACAATACCTGTGTGTATTAACATGTGTCTCAACTCATTTCATGACCTATTACATTTATCATCCAACAGTGAGCAAACCACCATCCTAAAACACATTACAGGGTTAGGAGGCCATTCAGACCCCAGGTTCCCTAACTCAAATTGATCAAATACCCATCCGCCACACGCCCCATAAGGGTACTCAAGTACATAAATGACACCCTGTATTTATTCATTACTCACAAATTTACTGACTAATTATGGGATCATATTTCACAAACCAATTGGAACTAAAATAACAAATTGAAATAACAAAATATATAGTTACTAACTCTTTGGCGCTATAGCCCTTGTAGGGCCTTGGCCTCCCGGACAATCTCCACCCATTCTTCCCTGTTGACTGATTTGGTTCTCCATCTTCTGACTCCCATCTTTCTCAGATCCTCCTCCACGTATTCAGCCATCTTGTCCTCGGTCTTCCCCTCACACGACGTCTTCCTTACCATCCTATTGTCTGTCATTCTTTGTTGGTTGGTTGGTTCCTTAGTTTAAGGGCTGCGACAACGTGGTCATATAGCCCCGTGTACTTTGGGTGTGTGTAGAATCTGTCTGATAACCGGTGTTAATTGTGATGGCTGTATTAGTGTGTGTTATCTGTTTTTTAATTCAAGTAGGTACTTCAGACGATAATTTAAAGTAGTTCCTACTTTCACTATCAAATGCTACCGTCCATGACACCTAGCTGTGAACTCCGCTACTACTAGAGGCCACCGCAACCAGCGCCCGGTGACGAACTTTGGACCTTGAAAGCATCAATCAAACCTAAACTACAAATTTTGGCTTCACACAAGTGTAGTTAGTGGAAGGTTGTTTTTCATGCTACAAATCTATAACATGGGACCGCCGACTTTACTTCCCCTCCGAAGGAAGGCATACTGAGGGACTTCAACGCTCTTAAAAAATCCGACAACTTCGGCCGGGTTTGAACCCACAACCTTGGGCATAGAAGCTCAGCATGCTACCAACTACACCATCAAAACCGCCTCTGTCATTCTTTCTACAAGTCCCAACCAACGCACTCTACTACTCATTATTTCCACTACTATATCTGGCTTACCATACAACTCTCTTATCTCCATTTTAATTCTGATTTGCCAGAATTCACTTTCTTTTACTGATCCATATTCGTTTCTGAGTATCTTCCTTTCCCATCTCCTTAACAATTATTCTTCATCACCTTGTGTCATGGTCCAAGTCTCCGAACATACATCTCCATAAGTCTCACTACCGTACGATATACAGTCAATGTCAGATTCCTACTAAGGCTTCTTGCTTTAAATTCTTTGCTTAGAGCAAAGTAATTCCTATTTCCAGCTGCTATCCTTGCATGTATTTCTTCTATCATACCATTGTTTCCAGCTGTCATTGACCCTAAATATTTAAAATTTTTCAGCGTTCATATTCACTTTCACAATCAGGTTCACATTTTTCTCTAATTCATTATACTTTCTCCTAGATGTTAATATACAGGGTGTCTTTTATGTACCTATGGAGAATGATACGTCGTGTAGGGGACGGGTATAGAAGTAATTTGAGATAGGGAACTTGGGGTCGGAGCGGCCTCCTTAACCCCTAAAATAAGGGTTGATTCAGGCCCTCCACCCTGTCAGTTGGGCAACCGACCCAAGCCTCTATTACCTTTATCAATCGTTTAACTCTTGGCAAGATTCATTTCAACATGTGGCGCTGGCGTAATGGATAGCGTTGCGCTGCGAAAGGCCGGTAGTACCGGGTTCGATTCCGGGCTTGGGCATAATCTTTTTTTATGTTATTTGTCGTATTTGCACCGTGTTCTCTGACGTAGCACCAGACTGTATCATGTGACTACAATACGACAAATAACATTAAAAAAAGATTTTGCCCAAGCCCAAAATCGAACCCGGGACAATCGGCCTTTGGCACCACAACGCTATCCATTACGCCAGCGCCACATGGTGAAATGAATCTAGCCAAGAGTTAAAGGATTGAGAAGGGTACTGGCTTGGGTCGGTTGCCCAACTGACAGGGTGGAGGGCCTGAATCAACCCTTATTTTAGGAGTTAAGGAAGCCGCTCCGACCCCAAGTTCCCTATCTCAAATTACTTCTATACCCGTCCCCTACACGACCTATCATTCTCCAAAGGTACATAAAAGACACCTGTATACTCGTACTTGGTTTTCGACTGAATAATCGTCAGCCCAATCTCAGCCTCGTATTTCTCTAGTTACCCCAGCTTCTCTTCCAAATCCTGTTTATTTCTAGATAGTAAATCAAAATCATCTAGATGAGCAAGGTATTGAGTCACTTGGTTAAACATCTTATTATTGACTTGTATTAATTTACTGAATACTTTAAGCAATATTGAATAATTAATGGTCTGTATAGTAATAATGGCATGGTCGTTTAGAATAGCACGGTGCACGTTACCTCCAAAGGTGTATCACGTCGATTGAACAAAATACACGACAGAAACTATAGCTCCTTTTAACGTTATACAACCTTTTCAGATTTTGAGAAACTAATTAATCGTCCATTCATTTCTATACAGAGAGTATAATTAGCTGTCGAAGCTTTTTAAAGGAAAGTGTGGCTCGTTCAGCACTTGATTTTCCATTAAAAGGTACTCTAGCATTTTTAACGTTGAACGCTATTGCTCATTATCGACCTGATCTTTCCTAATGAAGCAGAATATTTCAGTGCTTGTGTTCTCACTTGCTAATTAGACTGTTAAAATTATATTAACCTATAATATTTCTACCATTCATGATTGATTAATTGGACGTATATTTTAATATTATTGATATTATTATGTACACGGAGTGACCAAAAGTCACGGGGATGGTAGTCCCACGAGAAAATGTGCCATGTATTATGACTAGGGCTCGGATTTTTAGGTGCTAAAAATCGGGAAAATATGTATTTTTTATGTATTAAAAATACCTGAAATATGAGACAAAAAAAGTAAAAATATGTATTTATGTTCGACCCTGACTAGTATGTGTCTGAAAACTGTATCATAATGATGGTCATTATAACACTATTATTTATTATGAAACAGTTTCTCCCACCAATCACAGCTCAAGAAACAAATTTTTTGACCAATTAGATAAGGATACCTTCGCGCATGCTCTCAAAATCCAACATGTCTATATAAATTACCGAAAGTGCACCGTCCAAATGTTCGCGTAAATAAACTGGTGAATATGAGACAAGAAATAGCACTGTACCTTAATATACCTAAATCCAATTTCTACTCGGCGCGTTGATTTCAAACGACTACGGTGACAGTTTTGCTGAATACTGGTTCACGATCTGCACATCTGGCATTGAATCACACAAAGCGCATGCGTCGGCCGGCCAGAGAGCTTGGAACAGGGAGATGTGCTACCTAGCGCACCACCCGATCACAAAGTTCTAGTTATTGAACAGATATTTATGAATATTTATGTTAAAACATGTAATAAAGTTATAATTATCGTCGAACATAAACAGTCGTATGCAACTCGCCTATAATGGTAATTAAGACACTCGTATGGAAATTATAAAACTCGCTAAAGCTCGTTTTATAAAGACACTCGTGTCTTAATTATAGCCATTATAGGCTCGTTGCATAATGTACTATTATAATTTAGTTTATTAATGTGAATATAGCAATATGCAGTACTCACGAATGCAATTTATGCTATACCTCACTGACTACTGAAGAATTACAATTCACAACGAGATATATCTTCAGGTAGTCCATCACAAATGACCGACGATTATCCCGAAACACTTCTTCTGAAGGCGCGAAACTGCGGCAATATGTTTCTTGCCCTCGAGGTGTTGTGTAACTTGAGATCATTTCTCAGCCTTGATTGCTTTCCCACATAGTTAGCAGAACAGATCACCCCCATCAGAAGTAAAATTATCTGGAAATCCCCGGCTTCCACAGTGAGTGGCACGGGGTGACAAGTTAAGAATAACAAAGTTGCAAGCTGACATACGCTCTGCATGAAGATTAGATACCTCACAGGTTCTTCCCCGTTGAAGTATCACAGAACAAAAATGCAATAAACTGAAAGCATGCTGATAAAAAAAATGTAAATATTATGTCTTTTTATGTGCTAATAAGTGAAAGCATAAATTTACGTATTTATAGAAAAGATGCTTAAAATATGTATTTACATACAAAATATGTATATACCTAAAATCCAGAGCCCTAATTATGACTCCTGAGCGTAGCGGGTAACTACGGTGGGATGATGATGATGATTATGATTGTTGCTTTAAGGGGCCTAACATCTACGTTATCGGCCCCTAATGGTTTGGGTGATCGTGATGATTTTTTTTTTCATGTAGCCTCTTGAGAGGCCGAGTGCAGGTCTCTCTAGTCGACGCCCATGGGCGACCTGCGCGTCGAGATGAGAGATGGAAAGGATGAAGTTTTATGAAATTGGGCAAGGATGGAGAAGGAAGCGGCCGTGGCCTGTCAAAAGGTACTGTCCCAGCATTTTTCTGGTGTTGAAAATGGGAAACCACGGAAAACCATTTCAAGGACAGCTGACGGTGGGGCTCGAACCCACGCGTCTACCGAGTCAGCAGAGAGCTTGGCCCCATGACCTAACGCTGCGCTTTAGTCAGCGTAGCCACTAGTGTCGGTAGCGTGATGAAGATGATAATGAAATGTAAACTATAACTAAAACTAACTACTTACTTATATACTAGAAGAAGAAATGGAAAACAAATAGAGAATAAGGCAAATAAAGGACAAGAAGAAAAGAAATGCCCTCAACCCTCGAAGAATGTGGATTGAATTTGAATTGAATTTATTCATAAATAACTGCCACTGAGGCTAAAGAGCCCCTTTATGTAGCGTATACAATGTTCTGGCTTGAAGTTATGTAATAAAAAAAAAAATACAAAATAAACCTAGCTTAACAACTAAGAAAAACTAAATATAAAATATACTGATTGAGGGTCTTGGAAGGAAGGAGAGCCATGAAAGGCAGATAGGAAAGTGAAAATGGAGGTAATGGATAAAAGGGGGAAAACCGGACCCAGCTCAGGAATTGGTCCGGGTTGCCAACTCCCGAACTCGCCAGCCGTGAACCCCTGAGGGTGTAGCAATATCTAGGGTGCACCAGACGTGGTGGGGGCTACATACGCCCTGCCTCCTTGAGGGCCTTGAGCAGAAGGCAGGAGATATGATGAAAAGAAAAAGAAGGCTGACCCCTCGCAGAAGGAGGGTATCAGAAAAGATGAGACAAGGGCAAATTAAGACGGGAAAGGAAGAGACTCCCTAGGCCTCGGATACCCTAATACCGTCGGGGTCAGAAGAGAACAGGAGTTCACCAAGTGAGGTCGACAGGAAAGAAGACGGAGAGAAGCCAGGCACAAGTAAGTGGAAGCAATGCCACACTCAACTGGGGCCCCGTGGTCGCCAATCCACGTCCCACTAGATGTGAGCCCCTGGGGGGGGGGAGGCTGTAGTGGGGAAGAACAGTCTGTTAGAGACGCGAGTGTAATGAAGATGGCAACACGTCGCGACTTAACCCTTTATAGAGCAAAATTATTTTTATTTTTATGTGTTTTTGCACTTTAATTTATATTAATTACTAGCAGAAGTACCCGCTCTTCGAACGGTCTTCGGTATGAATAACCAGACGTTATCAATTGAGATACTGTTCCAATGGTTAGGGGCTTGTCATTCCTTCATAAGTTTATCAGAACGAAGTTAGTTTTCTGGGAATATCGCAGACATTGTTAATTTAAGGGCCGTAAAATATGGTTTCCGGAGACCCTTTATAGACTCCCTAGTTTGGTATCACACATTGAGAAGCGCAACATATGCTTTTGTCGTCCTAGGAGAATTTTTATTTTTCGCCTATTTTAGCATGTACTGTATTTTGAAAAGTTGTTCCTTATACCCACCCTTCTATGAAAAGTACGTTGAAGAGTTTTCTAAATGATTGGTGTATTGACTCATGGTTAGAATACCTAATTTTACGATGCTCAAAGCACCCGATCATGAATTATAGGCGTACTAAAACATACAGATATATCAACCACACAGTATCAAACAAAATCATCTTTACGATGAACCCGTTTGTCGACTAAAATATGATTACTTAAAATGTGCTCTCAAACTAAATTCACCTATCGTGTACTTCCTGACGTGAAAATAATATTGAAAACCTCGCAGACGAAACGCAATATATGTCAAATTAAAACTGGCCCTCACCGTTGTGGAAAGTTCCCATCCGCAGAAAGACCCCTTTAATAAATTATAAAGGCTCATGGTGCATGAAAATTCAGGATTTTTAGCCTCCAATGACCCAAATTCCCAAAAGCTGCAAAAAACACTATTTCAATTCAGGAATTTTTGAAAATAATGTTTCTGTTTGGAGATATAATATACCTTCTGTACAACATAAGGATATCGCACGTGTAAGTCACGTGTAAAAATTCTAGGGTACCCCTTGACCCCCTTTAATCGCATTGTTGAATTTTACAGTCTATGTGTGATTCGACGATAACCTTATAGCCATTTGCAAACTTTAACAGAAATTTCATAAATTGAGTGGCATTGCTTCTTACAGAAAAAATTCCTCTCGGCACGCCGGAAGGCGGAGGTAGATTTCACCGGGCAAACTAAGGGATAGGCTATAATAGGCAAAATATGCAGGTTTTCGTAGGAGGATCAGACCTCATTTATTGCGAGAAAGTATTTAACAATTGGAGGTTAGTTAACATTTTTTCGTCTTTCTATGCATACTTTTAACATTTTACTGTCTTATGGGGATGGTAACCTTCTTGTCATTTGGGGTTAATTTTTATACTTGTGATCACACTGTCCTTATGCAAGGTTTGGAACTAATGTGTAACTATCTAACAGTCTGTTACTTCTTCACGCAAAATTATATCTCCCGCAGAGATGTTGGTTGGTTCCTCAGTTTAGGGGCTGCGACAAGGTGGTCATGTAACCCCGTGTACATTGGGTGTGTGTAGAATGTGTCTGATAAACGGTGATATTTGTGATGACTGTATTAGTCTGTAATTCAGGTAAGGTCTGCAGACGGTCAATTTTAAGTAGTAGTACGTAATTTTGTACCAAATACTAACGTCAACGACACCTAGCTGTGAACTTGGCTGCTAGATGCCACCGCAACCAGCAACTTTGAACGAACGTTGTAACTTCCCTCCGAAGGAAAGCATGCTGACGGATTTTTAGCGCTCTTAGAAAATCCGGCGACTTTGGCCGGCTTTGAACCAGCACCTTGGGCATAGAAGTTCAGCATGCTACCAGTTAGCCGCTTCCCTCATAGTCAGATGGAACAAGAAGTTCCGTGACGAACTAAAGAGCCTACTTTCCTTAAAATTAAGATTCATGCCATAGATTAATCTACAGTATATGAACCTATCTAGAATAATGACGAAATTAAGTGGGTAATATCGAAATGTCTTAATTAGTTCCAAATAAGGTATACTAGGCATAATGTAGCCTAATAGAGCAATACAGTTGGCAGCTCTGGTGACTGAATATATTCTTACTTCCATCTCCTAAGGTATAGAATACAAAATGTGGTTGAAGTCCAAAGGACGTTACATGGATTTAGACATTGGATCTATTAGTACACGTAAAAGCATGTTGGCAACAATGTTATGCGAGTGCTGGTCAGAAATAATCTGAAATATTATATATTTTTGTGCCAATTTTGGATGAAATCGATTTGTTGGTATAGAAGTTACATGTATTTAAAAAATGGTCCTATCAGCAGGCTTAGAATCATGTTGGTAGAACTGACGTATATACGTTACTCCAAATTAATGTAAAATGTCGGGTAATTTACGTATGAATAGTTTAAAGCTGTCGGCTTGCATACTTTCTGATATATTTGGATACAAAATAGAGAGCAATTATTAACAGTTGGCAGGCTTGGTGGCTCTTAAGAATACACTCAGTCATATCTGTTTATGTACACATATTACATACAAAATTTGGTTGAAATCCAATTGATAGTGTAGAAGTTATATGCGTTTAAAAATTGGACTCATCAGAAGGCTTAAAATTATTTTGGCAACGCTGTCATGTATGGCCACCTGGAAATTAAACTGAAATAGTATTATCTACATGTGTGCCAATTTTATAATAGCTCCCATGTATACCTTCCAAGATATCCAACATGGAGCTCAAATTTCTAGTGCGTTTTTTTAGCAGTTGGTAGCACTGGCATCTTTTTTAAATATGGGCCTGAGATATTCCGCTATACGTCTTTACTCATACTAAATTTGGTTTCGATTGCTGCAGCCGTTTAGGAGTTGATAGGGGGCACACACACACACACACACACACACACAGCCAGACAGACAGAAGGACAGACAGACAGACAGAAGGACAGACACATTTTCCCGGATTTATCTTATAAGTCAACTTTTTCCTCATTTTTGCAAAGTGTGAAAAGTAGGCTAAAATGAATGTGATCTCGTCAATGGCGTTGTCTTGGCAACCTCTGATAGATCATCCCTTATCAATTTAAAATTCCTCTCGGCACGCCGGAAGGCGGAGGTAGATTTCACCGGGCAGACTAGAGGATAGGCTAAAATAGGCGAAATATGCAGGTTTTCGTAGGTGGATCAGACCTCATTTATTGCGCGAATGTATTTTTCAATTGGAGGTTAATTAACCTTTTTTTCGTCTTTCTATGCATATTTTTAACATTTTGTCTTATGGGGATGGTTACTTTCTTGTAATATTTGGGGTTCATTTTAATACTTTTGATCACAATGTCCTTATGCAAGGTTTGGAACTGATGTGTAACTATCTAACAGTCTGTTACTTCTTCGCACAAAATTTTATCTGCCGCAGAGATGTTGGTTGGTTCCTCAGTTTAGGGGCTGCGACAACGTGGTCATGTAACCCCGTGTACATTGGGTGTGTGTAGAGTCTGTCTGATAAACGGTGTTAATTGTGATGACTGTATTAGTCTCTAATTCAGTTAAGGTCTGCAGAAGGTCAATTTTAAGTAGTAGTACTGTACCCGATACCTAGTTGAGGATATCGGCTACGCCAGCAGACATTAAGCCGTAGTTGAGGTTTTGGGAAGAGTTAAGAAAAGATAGCGCCCAGATCGAGTCAAGAGGAATGTCAGGATGACGTAGTAGGTCTAGGATCAAGAAGGCACTGACATCCGTAAGAAGATGGAATTATGGATAGAATTATGAAGCTTTATTAAGATCTATATGGAATATGGTATTTAAACATCTTAGAAGAGGATATATAACATGCATTATATGTGGAAATAATTTAAAGGAAGTTAGATAACCCTTAAGTTATTTTATAACGGAATAGCCGAGATGATGAGGGTTCGAGATTATAATTGTGACGCGAGAGCATAGTGGTGGGGTGAACGCCACGTGTCTGCGCCGGGCAGATAAGAGTAAAGACAGTGCGGACACATTCAGTGGAGCTCTGTCAGCCGAGCAAGCAGGGTCGAGCTCAGTAGCGCAAGCCAAACGCATGGTGAAGGTCGCGTAGCGAACCGAAACTGTCACGGCAAAGTGAAGGCGACAGTTTCAACATCACCGAGCAGCGAACGACAAGCAGGTCAATAAACCGGGCGGACTTGCCGAGCAAGCAAGCATAGACGGCCGGGATGTTAGAACAGCATTACGAGTAGTTGGAGAACTTTATTCTAAGCTGCATTTGAACGCAGTCTGAACACAGTTTTTCTGAATAACATTACGACTATGCTTTTCATAACGCATTCCAAGTAACATTAACAATTTAAAGCAAACGGAATGTTGTAAGCATATGCACTGATGAACATTAGCTCGTGCATTAATGCATTTATTTCTTATGCAGTTTTATAAATTACCGAATATGAACACAACTACAGGGTGTTTCATAAACTTAGACACTTTCACATAAAATTTTATTTTACGAGAGTGAGACTTATCAGTTATTGGAGATTGAACTTTCGACACTCAAATTGAACATTTAATGGAACAGTGGCGTAACGTAGAAGAGGAATAGGGGGTCCGCTGTTTCCATGAACTTTTTCGAGAGGATTTGGACAATATCCGCTATGGGTAACCAGAAGTTCATCATGTCGGAGTAAACGCAGATAGAGACGCGATGGCACCGCAGAGCGATGGATTCGATTCCTGACGAGAGGAGGTCCACCAGCTGATTCACTTGGGATTTCGAATGCAATCGTCATTTCATGGATGGAATGATATTCACGCCGATCTTTCGAGAAATTCATTATATAGGGAAAATCGACGATCTTGGAAATTTAATAACAGCTGATTATGAAAAGGTACTGTAAGAGTCATAACTACCTGATACGATTATTTTCATGAATACTGGGCACACATGTATATTTTTCTAATAGGAGTGATACGATTATTTAGATATGGTTTGACTTTATATGCTTCGAATTTTTGCTAGAATATGGCGTGACCATATGATATGGCAGGCATCATTATACGAAATTCTCACCATTGGTTGGCTTTATTAAGCAGATGTTTGGTCTTTTAGACATTTTTCCAGCAAGGATATTTTTCATGAAGAGTTTTTTTTTTGTGTGACGAGTATTTCGAACTCGTGATCTGCAATTGATTATCTAAATTACTTCGTCAGTTCATTGCATACTAGCGAGTGTGTATTATTCATCAGTAGGGATTTTTTCCATTGGATTGTTTGGAGATATTAAGATGTTATTCACTTTAGTGAATGCATATCGCTTTTATATGACAACTAGAGACTTGTTGATTCCTATCTGGTACATTCACTCACATAGTCTTCGAGATGGGGTCTTTCGTATTTATACGATTGTATGGTGGTTACTCATCTTACCCATCGCTTAGGGCACTATCATGATTAGTCGACGGGGCGAGATCTTTCGTATTTATACGATTGTACGGTGGTTACTCATCTTACTTGCCATTGAGGGACTCATTTTTATCATCCGAGTGTACATGAGATTGTAAATGAATCAAACAAGGAACTACTAGTCACATATCAGTCGAACTTTTGTTAAATAAAGTAAAGATAAATGTCATCAGGGTTACATTTGTAATTCTTGTTTGCCAATCCAATATTTTGTTGCTATACTCTTTTGAGAGTAATTTCAGTTTAACAGCTGGTACAGCTGATGCTTTGGATGATTTTTATAATTGTGTTTGATACCTTTGAGAAGGATTTAAAGTAATTGAATCTTGTAAGATGAATCATTAATGGTCAGATTTATTTTAAGGCAGATCAGTATTGCAGATTTTGATATGAGAGATTATAGCACATTGGTGTTTTTCTGAGATGTGAATTATGAGAATTGTAAGAGAATTTATGCTATTTGAAAGCAAATCTTGAATTACTAAGATAATATTTTTCCAATTGTTTAAGAAGTTGTCTAGATGTGATCAGATTAATTACAGTTATTGGAGATTGTGTGCGTTGATGGTTTGAAGCCAGTTATATATTTTTTGTAGATCATGCAACATGGTTAAGTGAAGTTTGTGATAGGCATTTTGTGGAAGTTGCCAAGTGATAGTTGCAATGTTGCTAATGCATTTTGAAGCAGACATGAGGTTGTTGAACCCAGTCTAGCGTAATTGTTGAGATTCATGCTGTATGTGCTGAATATTTATGAAGTTTTGTGGAATAATTGTGGTATTCAAATGTGATATTTGAAGATGTGAGGATATATAATGTAGTTGTGGATAGTCAGATCCAACGTGATGTCGTGAAGGCAATAATATTTTTTTGGCACGAAAATTAAATACAAGATATAACTTGGAAGTGATAAAACTGTAAGACAACGTTCTATAACCCATATTAAACAATTTGTTAGGAAATTAAACAAATAAATAAAGTTGATAATACAAGATTTTCTGCGAATAATAATTAATGAAATAATAATCTGAAAGTTAAGCATATTAATGATCTGACCTAATGAAATAAAAATCAGAATGACTAGATGAAATAATAAAAATCTAAATAACCAGAAGAATAAAATTTAAATAAATGGATAAATTAAATTTTGGAATAAATCAACGAATTAAATAAATGGATGAATTAAAGATTGAATAAATAAACTGATTTAAGTAAATTAATAGATGATTGGATAGATAATGAATAACTGAATTAGAAGGTGATCATTAACTAAAGAAGCTGATGATTAATGAATTTATATGGAATTAAATAAATTTAATTGAGATACAATTTGAAGGAATTGCAACTTGAGTTGAGGATTTAAATGATGTAATGGTGATGAATTAATGATTCTGACAGGAATATGTAGAATTATGAGATGAGAATTAATGTGAGAAATATTTAATTTTGATGATGATAACGATGACCAATGAGCCATGAATTTTCTATAATTCACAAATAAGTAATTATGAATGACAATGTAAATAGTGTAAATTAATTATTCAATGTTTAGGAGCATTTGACTAACATGTTCAACATTTAAATTATGCCATGCAAGCCATAAAAATACGTGATATTTAAAATATGTGATTATAATATGTGTATGTTTAGACAGATTAATAACTTTTTCAAATCCACATTTATGATGTTAAATTAAAGAGGAATTAGGTCTCAGGTTTCACAAATGTCAGTGACGAAAGACATAGTGCTACAGTGATCCTGAGAACCCAAGAGAACTTTAGAGATTTTTCTGTTTTATGTGGATGAAATATTTTTGATTAGAAAAGAGTTGGTTCGATTTTTGGACAATGACAATTTAACGTTGGCATTCGACCATACTCTCAGGTAGGAGGTATATTTAAAATGTCTGTCTGACTATCAAAGTGAAATAAATTTGTTTTTATCTTAGTTGTGATCTGATGATGGTGTGATTTTCCTTTTTCTTTCCTTGTTTTGAGTAAGGCTTAACCGGAAAGGAGTTGGTTTGCTAGGAATTCAGTTGATGGCGCCCATTTATATTTGCATTATTTTTTATCAAAGGTAACGACCCTAGAGATACTTTGTCTCGTGTTACCCACAGCTTTTTCGATAACTCAGCTGAATTTCAGACACATTACTTATTTGACTAGAGGTTCATTTAACTCCGCTCTGTCCTGGAACTCCAGGAATGCGATGTAATAGCAGATGGGTCATCGCATCCCCAGGACGAACGGGTACAGAGAGAGAGGGAGAATTGGCTTTATCCAACTTGTGGGGCCTCGATTTTGTTTATTCTATGGAATCACATCTGATTTAGATTACTGAGAGATTGATCTCAAGTTCATTTAATTGTGTTATGAAATTTATTAAACTTAGTCAGACAATATACTTGTGTGCCCATTCCAGTGTTCATGTTAATCGTATTAGTATTATATCATGCTAGTTATAAGACATTTTTTCCTATACCCAAGTGAATGCAGGAATTGAGATATTGTGATGTGTTGTTGTCTAACGTCTCTGAATAAAACGTATATTGAAAATATAATTATGTTGCCGGAAGAATTAGCTAAGGTGTTAGGAGAGTTACAGACGGGTATGTCTGGTATTGCAGAAACTATTTCTAAGATGGAAACGGAAGTTAAAGAACAGATTATTAGTTCAGAAGCTAGATTAGAAGCTAGATGCAAAGAAAATTTGCAAACATTACAGGCTAGTAACCAAGGCAATCTGAACGACAGTTTAAAGTCATTAGAGACTTGGTTACAGTCAACTAGTGAAGATAATTTAAAGTCATTAGAAACCAGATTACAGTCAACTAGTGAGGATAATTTAAAGTCATTGGAGACTAGATTACAGACCAGTACTGAAGAAAATTTAAAATTATTACATTCAAATAGTGAAGACAATTTTAAGTCATTAGAAGAAAGGCTACAGTCAAATAGTAAAGATGAGTTGATGTCATTAGAAACTAGATTACAGACTAGTACTGAAAGTCATTTGAAAGCTAGTGAGGCTAACTTGAAGGATAGTTTCAAATCGTTGGAAGAGAAATTACAAGCTCGTAGTGAAGAAACTAACACAGAGTTAGAAAACAAGTTAACAAGATTAGAGAATAGATTAACTTTAAAGAATAATGAAATGCTAAAGACTTTACAATTAGATATAATTGCAGTAAATATGAAAGGAGAGGAAAATGTTCAAATATTAAGAAAGAATAATATTGAATTAGAAAGTAGGGGAGAAGAAAATATTTTTACTTTAAGAACAGACGTTATGTCCATACAGAAAGACATTAAATCGGATGTATCGAAGTTGAGATTCGACATCGATGGTTTAGTGGCAGATGTAGGCAAAATTCAAGAGTGGTCTACCGAAGTATCTTTCGAGACTAAAATCAAAGGTCTAGAGATGAATCTAGGTAATGAGATTAAGGATTTAAAGTCAGTAATTGGGACCATTAAAGAGGAAGTCTTAGGAGAGGTTAATTCTAATTTAAAATCATTAGAGAATCAATTGCAGAAAGATATTAGGAAGATGGACGACGATATAGAGCAAAAGGTTAATGAAAACTTAGGTTTATTCTAAAATAGAGTCGGTGCAATCGTGGAAGAACGGTATAGTGAGGTCGATGCCGAAGCAAAAGAGAAACGTGAAGGATTAGATGAAAAATTAATCGCAGGTATGGCGAACTTAGAAGCGAGGTTTACGGAGAACAAGGAAGCGATGAAGATAGATTCAACTCTATTTAGGACAGATGTTGATCTGTTAAAGGAACAAGTCGCGTCAGTAAAGAATACATGCGAAGACAAGATTGACAAGTTGAAAAACGATTTAGATGAGAGTAACAAAACGCAGAATGTTACGTCGCTAGATGAGTTGAAGACTCAGGTCAAGACCGCAGAGAAATTGGCAGAAGATAGGATAACTAAACTAGAATCTATGTTTAACAGTTTCACCAGTCAGAATATAACATCAGGGGAAACATTGGTAAATCAGACAGCGATAGACCGCAGTATGAGTAATCAAGAAGTAAGCATGGTAGAAGACCGTCAAACGCAACCGAATGTGACATTCGAAAGGGCAAGTTCAACCCCTCAGGATAATCCAAGTTCGAATAGGAGTACGTTGGGTACAAGCGAACGATACTCAGGTCCAGTTACCATTATAAGAAATCTGGATGACAAGCCGAGGAAGTTTTCTGGAAATACAGGGGTCACACCAGTCGAATTTCTGCGAGATATTCGAGACTACATGGCGGAACATAGAGTAGCCAAAGAAAGAGAGCTAAGGATAGTCGAACGCGCCTTAGACGGGTCTGCGCTAACTTGGTTTAGCGCATTCAGAAGCAATTTTGCGAATATGGAGCAATTTGAAATCGCATTCTTGAGGAGATTTTGGAGTGCCGAGGATCAACTGAACGTAAGAGCAGAAATGTACCCGAAGCGTTATTCTACGTCACATCCGACGCATTATGCCAATTATTTTACGTCACAGCTGGCTAAATTACAGTTTCTGATTCCTCCATTGCCAGAAGAAAAGCTTTTGCAAGCTATAGCGAGACAGTTACCGATTGAGGTACAACGATCACTCATAGCGTCGGGAACCAACACACTTGAGCACTATGACGACATTTTACGGCTATTGGACTATACAAGCGCTCAAGTTACGCCTAGAAATACAAGAAACGACAATAGAAACACGCAAGAGGTGAATGCGGTAGTCGTTGACAACGCAGCTCAAACGGACAGAAGAGATTCCTGGGAAAACAGAAGGAACGAAGGAAATCGAGGAAACATCCGTAACGTTCAAGGAAATGATCGATATAGAGGACCATATGAGAGGCCATACGATCAAGAAGCAAGAGATAGCCGATATAGAAATTATAACCAGAATTCCAGATATCAAGACAGGAATCGATACAACAATAGATATCGTGATAGAAATAACTGGAGCCAAGGTCAACAGTATAATGGAAACGACAGGCAGGATGACCGGAGAAACGATCCTAACGAAAGACGAGATAATCGTGAATACGAGAGATCGAGGCAAGAAAATAGACAGCCTAGTGCACCACTCAAGGAGACAGTCAGAGATGTCAATCCAGCAAGCACGAGTAATGAAGGAGGAAACAGACGTCAAAGTAATAAAGAATCAAGATGCTAATCATTGGAAGTCAATCATCATTGTTGAGAGTCAGAAAGTACCATCATGCTGCTTAAGAGAATTGTAGAGCTATCGTGTACATGTGATATATATAGAATGCCTGAGAGTGTATTTTTTTTTCTCAATCCTGATAAAAAAAGGAGATGTACGGAAGAGATGTACCCGATACCTAGTTGAGGATATCGGCTACGCCAGCAGACATTAAGCCGTAGTTGAGGTTTTGGGAAGAGTTAAGAAAAGATAGCGCCCAGATCGAGTCAAGAGGAATGTCAGGATGACGTAGTAGGTCTAGGATCAAGAAGGCACTGACATCCGTAAGAAGATGGAATTATGGATAGAATTATGAAGCTTTATTAAGATCTATATGGAATATGGTATTTAAACATCTTAGAAGAGGATATATAACATGCATTATATGTGGAAATAATTTAAAGGAAGTTAGATAACCCTTAAGTTATTTTATAACGGAATAGCCGAGATGATGAGGGTTCGAGATTATAATTGTGACGCGAGAGCATAGTGATGGGGTGAACGCCACGTGTCTGCGCCGGGCAGATAAGAGTAAAGACAGTGCGGACACATTCAGTGGAGCTCTGTCAGCCGAGCAAGCAGGGTCGAGCTCAGTAGTGCAAGCCAAACGCATGGTGAAGGTCGCGTAGCGAACCGAAACTGTCACGGCAAAGTGAAGGCGACAGTTTCAACATCACCGAGCAGCGAACGACAAGCAGGTCAATAAACCGGGCGGACTTGCCGAGCAAGCAAGCATAGACGGCCGGGATGTTAGAACAGCATTACGAGTAGTTGGAGAACTTTATTCTAAGCTGCATTACAACGCAGTCTGAACACAGTTTTTCTGAATAACATTACGACTATGCTTTTCATAACGCATTCCAAGTAACATTAACAATTTCAAGCAAACGGAATGTTGTAAGCATATGCACTGATGAATCCACCAGCTGATTCACTTGGGATTTCGAATGCAATCGTCATTTCATGGATGGAATGATATTCACGCCGATCTTTCGAGAAATTCATTATATAGGGAAAATCGACGATCTTGGAAATTTAATAACAGCTGATTATGAAAAGGTACTGTAAGAGTCATAACTACCTGATACGATTATTTTCATGAATACTGGGCACACATGTATATTTTTCTAATAGGAGTGATACGATTATTTAGACATGGTTTGACTTTATATGCTTCGAATTTTTGCTAGAATATGGCGTGACCATATGATATGGCAGGCATCATTATACGAAATTCTCACCATTGGTTGGCTTTATTAAGCATATGTTTGGTCTTTTAGACATTTTTCCAGCAAGGATATTTTTCATGAAGAGTTTTTTTTGTGTGACGAGTATTTCGAACTCGTGATCTGCAATTGATTATCAAAATTACTTCGTCAGTTCATTGCATACTAGCGAGTGTGTATTATTCATCAGTAGGGATTTTTTCCATTGGATTGTTTGGAGATATTAAGATGTTATTCACTTTAGTGAATGAATATCGCTTTTATATGACAACTAGAGACTTGTTGATTCCTATCTGGTACATTCACTCATATAGTCTTCGAGATTGGGTCTTTCGTATTTATACGATTGTATGGTGGTTACTCATCTTACCCATCGCTTAGGGCACTATCATGATTAGTCGACGGGGCGAGGTCTTTCGTATTTATACGATTGTACGGTGGTTACTCATCTTACTTGCCATTGAGGGACTCATTTTTATCATCCGAGTGTACATGAGATTGTAAGTGAATCAAACAAGGAACTACTAGTCACATATCAGTCGAACTTTTGTTAAATAAAGTAAAGATAAATGTCATCAGGGTTACATTTGTAATTCTTGTTTGCCAATCCAATATTTTGTTGCTATACTCTTTTGAGAGTAATTTCAGTTTAACAGCTGGTACAGCTGATGCTTTTGATGATTTTTATAATTGTGTTTGATACCTTTGAGAAGGAATTAAAGTAATTGAATCTTGTAAGATGAATTATTAATGGTCAGATTTATTTTAAGGCAGATCAGTATTGCAGATTTTGATATGAGAGATTATAGCACATTGGTGTTTTTCTGAGATGTGAATTATGAGAATTGTAAGAGAATTTATGCTATTTGAAAGCAAATCTTGAATTACTAAGGTAATATTTTTCCAATTGTTTAAGAAGTTGTCTAGATGTTATCAGATTAATTACAGTTATTGGAGATTGTGTGCGTTGATAGTTTGAAGCCAGTTATATATTTTTTGTAGATCATGCAACATGGTTAAGTGAAGTTTGTGATAGGCATTTTGTGGAAGTTGCCAAGTGATAGTTGCAATGTTGCTAATGCATTTTGAAGCAGACATGAGGTTGTTGAACCCAGTCTAGCGTAATTGTTGAGATTCATGCTGTATGTGCTGAATATTTATGAAGTTTTGTGGAATAATTGAGGTATTCAAATGTGATATTTGAAGATGTGAGGATATATAATGTAGTTGTGGATAGTCAGATCCAACGTGATGTCGTGAAGGCAATAATATTTTTTGGCATGAAAATTAAATACGAGATATAACTTGGAAGTGATAAAACTGTAAGACAACGTTCTATAACCCATATTAAACAATTTGTTAGGAAATTAAACAAATAAATAAAGTTGATAATACAAGATTTTCTGCGAATAATAATTAATGAAATAATAATCTGAAAGTTAAGCATATTAATGATCTGACCTAATGAAATAAAAATCAGAATGACTAGATGAAATAATAAAAATCTAAATAACCAGAAGAATAAAATTTAAATAAATGGATAAATTAAATTTTGGAATAAATCAACGAATTAAATAAATGGATGAATTAAAGATTGAATTAATAAACTGATTTAAGTAAATTAATAGATGATTGGATAGATAATGAATAACTGAATTAGAAGGTGATCATTAACTAAAGAAGCTGATGATTAATGAATTTATATGGAATTAAATAAATTTAATTGAGATACAATTTGAAGGAATTGCAACTTGAGTTGAGGATTTAAATGATGTAATGGTGATGAATTAATGATTCTGACAGGAATATGTAGAATTTTGAGATGAGAATTAATGTGAGAAATATTTAATATTGATGACCAATGAGCCATGAATTTTCTATAATTCACAAATAAGTAATTATGAATGACAATGTAAATAGTGTAAATTAATTATTCAATGTTTAGGAGCATTTGACTAACATGTTCAACATTTAAATTATGCCATGCAAGCCATAAAAATACGTGATATTTAAAATATGTGATTATAATATGTGTATGTTTAGACAGATTAATAACTTTTTCAAATCCACATTTATGATGTTAAATTAAAGAGGAATTAGGTCTCAGGTTTCACAAATGTCAGTGACGAAAGACATAGTGCTACAGTGATCCTGAGAACCCAAGAGAACTTTAGAGATTTTTCTGTTTTATGTGGATGAAATATTTTTGATTAGAAAAGAGATGGTTCGATTTTTGGACAATGACAATTTAACGTTGGCATTCGACCATACTCTCAGGTAGGAGGTATATTTAAAATGTCTGTCTGACTATCAAAGTGAAATAAATTTGTTTTTATCTTAGTTGTGATCTGATGATGGTGTGATTTTCCTTTTTCTTTCCTTGTTTTGAGTATGGCTTAACCGGAAAGGAGGTGGTTTGCTAGGAATTCAGTTGATGGCGCCCATTTATATTTGCATTATTTTTTATCAAACTTAAGCCCGTAACGACCCTAGAGATACTTTGTCTCGTGTTACCCACAGCTTTTTCGATAACTCAGCTGAATTTCCGACACATTCCTTATTTGACTAGAGGTTCATTTAACTCCGCTCTGTCCTGGAACTCCAGGAATGCGATGTAATAGCAGATGGGTCATCGCATCCCCAGGACGAACGGGTACAGTACCTAATGTTATACCAAATACTACCGTCAACGACACCTACAGTGAACTTGACTGCTAGATTCCACCGCAACCAGCAACTTGCAATGAACGTTGGAACTTCCCCTCCGAAGGAAAGAATGCTGAGGGATTTTTAGCGCTCTTAGAAAATCCGACGACTTTGGCCGGTTTTGAACCAGCGACCTTGGGCATAGAAGTTCAGCATGCTACCAGTTAGCCGCTTCCCACATAGTCAGATGGAACAAGAAGTTCCGTGCGGAACTAAAGTGCCTACTTTTCTTAAAATTAAGATTCATGCCAATGATTAATCTACAGTATATGAACCTATCTAGAATAATGACGAAATTAAGTTGGTAATATCGGAATGTCTTAATTAGTTCGAAATACTGTATACTAGGCATAATGTAGCCTAATACAGCAATACAGTTGGCAGCCCTGGTGACTGAATATATTCTTAATTCCATCTCTTAAGGTACAGAATACAAAATGTGGTTGAAGTCCAAAGGATATTACATGGAGTTATACATTGGATCTATCAGCACACGTGAAAGCACGTTGGCAACAATGTCATGCGTATGCTGGTCAGAAATAATCGGAAATATTATGATATATTTTTGTGCCAATTTTAGATGAAATCCATTTGTTAGTATAGATGTTATATGTATTTTAAAATTGGAGCTATCATCAGGCATAGAATCATGTTGGCATCGCTGACTTTTATTAATTACTCCAAATTAATCTAGAATGTCAGGTGCTATACGTATGCAAAGTATAGACCTGTTGGCTTGCATACTTTCTGATATATTGATATTAGGGTAAAAAATATAGACACCATTTATTAACAGTTGGCAGCCCTAATTGCTCATAAGAATACTTATAGTCATATATGTTATATTACACATAGCACATACGAAATTTGGTTGAAATCCAACTGACAGTATAGAAGTTACATGTATTTAACAAGTAGTTCCGTGAAGAACTATACAGCCTATTTTCATATATCCTACTTATGTTAATTGCCACTATCAACATACACAATTTCAGTTTGATTGCAGTAATAGATTCGTAGATATTGAGAACCGACTAAATATTTCGGATGGTCGCCATGTTGGATTTTATATATGTAGGTCCTAGAGTTATGTACTGTTACATGCAGATTATTGTGAACGTGTAGTATTCAAACTTCAATTGCATAATTAGGACACAAGAAAAAACAAGGAGATTTTAAAAAAATTCACAGCTGCCATCTTGAGGTTATGGAAACAATTGAAATAAATTAGATGCCAGTGGATTACCATTCGGATAAAGAATTACTGTACCAAGTTTCACTGAACGCGGATGGTTAAATTACGAGAAACGTCCATGTGAATATTTATAATTCGCGTCACCGCCATGTTGGATTTGTGTTCACCAGGTTATTTAAAGTCCTATAGGTGAACTTAAGTTCATAGCCCCTATGAACATAAAAAAATGCAGTTTGATTGCAAAAATAGATTCGTAGATATTCAGTATCGTCTAAATATTTCGGATGGTCACCATGTTGGATTGTTAAATGTATAGGCCATAGAGTCATGTACCATTAAAGGAAAAGTATTGCGTAGGTTCATTATACAAACTTTCACTTCGATCGCATGAATACATCACAAGAAATAAAAACTTAATTTTAAAATTCGCACTGCCGCCATCTTGAGGTTATGTAAACAATTGAACAAAATTAGATACCAGTGGATTACAATGTGTATAAATATTTCCTGTGCCAGGTTTCAGTGCGCTTGGAACATTAAATCGCGAGAAAGGTCTATTTAAAATGTTAAAATTCGCTTGGCCGCCATGTTCGTTTTGTATAAAACCGGTTTTTGAAAATCTTATAGATGGACTTCCAGTAGTGCCCTTTATATCCGTACAAAATTTTAGGGAGATACCGCTAATAGTTTCAGAGATATAGAATGCCGGTGAAATATTTCGCACATCCGCCATCTTGTGATTATGTAAACAATTGAACGAAGTTAGATGTCGGTGCATTACAATGTATATAAACATATACTGTACCAAGTTTCATTGCGTTTGGTTGATCAAATCGTGACAAACGACTATTTAAAAGTCGAAAATTCGCTTGGCCGCCATGTTGGTTTTGTAGTTACCAGGTTTTCAAAAGTCACATAAGTGAACTTATAGTAGTTCCCTCTATCACCATAGAAAATGTCAGGGTAATATCGGTAATAGTTTCGGAGATATTGAATGCTGGTGAAATATTTCGCACAGCCGCCATGTTGGATTGGCGAGTCGTTACAAAATTTGAAGGACACGGTCGAGGTCGCCGGGAATATTGCTATGAACTTTCCGAGTTTCATTGAAATCGCTCCTGCCGTTTATATTTTATTAGGGGGGGGAAACACACACGAATCACACACACACACACGCACACACACACGGACAAAAGGTGATCTCATAAGCCTATTTTTTCAGAATTGAAAATAGGCTAAAAATTGGTCCTATCAGCAGGCTTAGAATCATGTCGGTAGAACTGACGTATATAAGATACTCCAAATTAATGTAAAATGTCAGGTACTATACGCGTGCATAGTTTAGAGCTGTCGGCTTGCATACTTTCTGATATATTGGTATTTGGATAAAAAGTAGAGATAACAATTATTAACAGTTGGCAGCCCTCGTGGCTCTTAATAATACGCTCAGTCATACCTGCTTATGTGCTTATATTACATACATAATTTGGTTGAAATCCAATTGATAGTGTAGAAGTTATGTCCATTTAAAAATTGGACCTATCAGGAGGCTTAAAATTATTTTGGCAACACTTTCATGTATGGCCTCGTGGAAATTAAACTGAAATAGTATTATCTACCTGTGTGCCAATTTTGGAATTGTTCCCAAGTATGCCTTCCATGAAATCCAACATGGAGCTCAAATTTCTAATGCGTTTTTTTAGCAGTTGGTAGCACTGACATCTTTTTCAAATATGGGCTTGAGATATTCCGGTATTCATCTTTACTCATAATAAATTTGGTTTCGATTGCTGCAGCCGTTTAGGAGTTGATAAGGGGGGGGGGACACACACACACACACAGCCAGCCAGACAGAAGGACAGACAGACAGACACATTTTCCCGGATCGATCTCATAAGTCTACTTTTTCCTCCTTTTTGCAAAGTGTGAAAAGTAGGCTAACAAGAAGTTCCGTAACGAACTAAAGAGCCTACTTTTCTTAAAATTTAAGATCTATGCCAATGATTAATCTATATGGATCTATCTAGAATAATGATGAAATTAAGTTGGTAATATCGAAATTTCTAATTAGTTCGAAATACTGTATACTGGCATAATGTAGCCTAATAGAGAACTACAGTTGGCAGCCCTGGTGACTGAATATATTCTTAGTTCCATCTCTTAAGGTACAGAATACAAAATTTGGTTGAAGTCCAATGGATAGCATGGACGTTACATGCAGTTAAACGTTGGACCTAACAGCACGTAAAATCATGTTGGCAACAATGACATACATGTATTGGTCAGAAATAATCTGAAATAATATGATCTATTGTTGTGTCAATTTTGAATAAAATCCATTAGTTAGTATAGAAGTTACATGCGTTTTAAAATTGGATCTATCAGCAGGCTTAGAATCATGTTGGCAGCACTGACGTATATTAGTTACTCCAAATTAATCTAGAATGCCAGGAACTATACGCGTGCAAAGTTTAGAGCTATTGGCTTGCATACTTTCTGATATATTGATATTAGGGTAACAAAAATAGAGACAGTATTAACTAACAGTTGGCAGCACCGGTTACTCTTAAGAATCGGCAAATACATATCTGTTATGGTACTCATAGCACACACGAAATTTGGTTGAAATCCAAATGATAGTATAGAAGTAACATGTATTTAAAGTTGGACCTCTCAGCAGGCTTAGAATCATGTTGGTAGCACTGACATATATACGTTTCTCCAAATTAATATAGAATGTCAGGTACTATACGTGTGCATAGTTTAAAGCTGTCGGCTGGCATACTTTCTGATATATTGGTATTTGGATAAAATAAATTGAGAGCATTTATTAACAGTTGGCAGCCCTGGTGGATCTTAATAATACGTTCAGTAGTGTCTCTTTATGTACATATAGCACATACGAAATTTGGTTGAAATCCAATTGATAGTGTAGAAGTTATATGCATTTAAAATTTGGACCTATCAGAAGGCGTATATTCATTTTGGCAACACTGCGATGTATGACCACCTGGAAATTAAACTGCAATATTATTATCTATACGTGTGCCAATCTTGAAATAGTTGCTATTCATACCTTCCAAGATATCCAACATGGAGCTCAAATTTCAATTGCGATTTTTCAGCAGTTGGTAGCACTGACATCATTTTCAAATATGGGCGTGAGATATTCAGGTATAGATCTTTTACTCCTACCAAATTTTGTTTCGATTGCTGCAGCCGTTTAGGAGTTGATAGGGGGACACACACACACAGACAGAAGGACAGACAGACATACAGACAGACACACACACATTTGCCCGATCTCATAAGTCTACTTTTTCCTAATTTTTTAGCCTATTTTCAATTTTGAAAAAATAGGCTTATGAGATCACCTTTTGTCCGTGTGTGTGTGTGTGTGTGTGTGTGTGTGTGTGTGTCCCCTAATAAAATCTAAACGGCTGGAGCGATTTCAATGAAACTCGGTAAGTTCATAGCACTATTCCCGGCGACCTCGACCGTGCCCTTAAAATTTTGTTACGTCTCACCAATCCAACATGGTGGCTGTGCGAAATATTTCACTAGCATTCAATATCTCCGAAGCTATTACCGATATCGCCCTGACATTGTGTACGGTGATAAAGGGCACTACTAGAAGTTCACCTATGAGAATTTCAAAAACCTGGTGACTACAAAACCAACATGGCGGTCAAGCAAAGTTGAGACTTTTAAATAGACTTTTCTCGCGATTTAACTATCCAAACGTAATGGAACTTGGTACAGCATATGTTCATACACATTGTAATGCACTGGAGTCTAATTTAGTTCAATTGTTTACATAATCTCAAAATGGCGGCTGTGCGAAATATTTCACTGACATTCTATATCTCCGAAACTATTTCATGTATCACCCTGCAATTTTGTACAGTGATAAAGGGTACTGATACAAGTTTACCTATGTATATTTCATAAACCTGTAAAGGACAAAACGAACATGGCGACCAAGCGAATTTGAAATGTTTTAATAGACTTTTTTCGTGATTTAGCTCTCTGAGCGCAGTGAAGTGAGGTACAGTAAATGATTTTGCAGATTGTAATGCACTGCCATCTAATTTAATTCAATTGTTTACATAACCTCAGGATGGCGGCTGTGCGAAATTTAAAAATTAAGTTTTTATTTCTTGTGTCGTAATCATGCGATCGAAGTGAAAGTTTGAATAATGAACCTAGGCAATAATTGTCATTGAATGGTACATAACTCTATGGCCTATACATAAAACAATCCTAAATGGCGAGCTTCCGAAATATTTAGACGGTTCTCAATATCTATGAATCTTTTACAGCAACCAAACTGAATTTTTTTATGTTCATAGAGACTATGAACATATGTTCACCTATAGGACTTTCAGTAACCTGGTGAGCACAAATCCAACATGGCGGCGACGCGAAGTATAAATATTTAAATGGACGTTTCTCGCGAATTAACTATCCGAGTACCGTGAAACGTTGCACGTTAAATGCTTATACAAATGTTGATCCACTGGCATCTAATTTATTTCAATTGTTTGCATAATCACAAGATGGCTGCTGTGCGTAATTTTAAAATCTCGTTTTTCTTCTTGTGTTCTAAGCATGCGATTGAAATTTGAATACAACACGTACACAATAATCTTAATGTAATAGTACAAAAATAAAAATCCAACCTGGCGACCATCTGAAATATTTAGACGGTTCTCAATATCTACGAATCTGTTACAGCAATTAAACTGAAATTTTGTATGTTGATAGAGGCAATTAACATGAGCAGGATATATGAAAATAGGCTGTATAGTTCTTCACGGAACTACTTGTTGCAAAATGTGAAAAGTAGGCTAAAAATGAATGTGATCTCGTCAATGGCGTTGTCTTGGCAACCTCTGATAGCTCATCCCTGATCAATTTAGAAGCGTTGTCATGGTAACCTCTGATGGCACTTGGCATTTTCTTTAATTCCGAAATCGTTTTTCTCATCCCTTGGCGTAATGGTGGGTCATATCAAAATTTCTTTCAGACAAAAGTTTTAGGTAATTATTAGGGGAATATTTTCCATTTTGTACGGTTTTGATATTGTGCCTATTAAGAGAGATATAATGTTTCCCGAAAAACCCACTTTTTTCACCCCTTTGGTCAATGGTTGGTGCTATCAAAAAACTTATTTGACATCAATTTTTGGCACTTATCCGACACATATTATGAACTTTGAATGGATTCGATATTTCATGTATTAAGAGAGTTATAGTGATGTTTCTTTTTTTCGAAAAAAAGCCCCCCATTTTCACCCCCTTTGACCGAATTTGCCCATTAACGAACTCGACCGAGAATGTAATGGGATACTTATTATGTAAAAAATTCAAAGTGATTGGGGCAAAATTACGGCAGTTATCGTGTCCACAAGAAACTGATATATATATATATACGAGGCACGTCCAGAAAGTAAGCTCCGTTTGGTAATTAAATTAAATTGTGTACAGATACAGAAAAAATATTTATTGCACAACATTCTACACCTCTTAAACTACCTTTTCACATAACTGCCGAACTTTTGCAGGCATTTGTCATAGCGTGGCACAAGTTTTTGGATACCTCTTCATAGAAGTTTGCCGCCGACCCGTAAACGAGAGTGAAGACTCCCCTTAAGATATCCTACTGTTTGGCCATCACTGTTAGGCAAATTGCGTATGTGGTCAGGAGAACTCCTAAACATACGCAGTTCTCCTGGTAAGCACGCAATTTACCTAACAGTAGTGACCAAACAGTAGGATATCTTAAGGGGAGTCTTCACTCTCGTTTACGGGTCGGCGGCAAACTTCTATGAAGAGGTATCCAAAAACTTGTGCCACGCTATGACAAATGCCTGCAAAAGTTCGGCAGTTATGTGAAAAGGTAGTTTAAGAGGTGTAGAATGTTGTGCAATAAATATTTTTTCTGTATCTGTACACAATTTAATTTAATTACCAAACGGAGCTTACTTTCTGGACGTGCCTCGTATATATACATACATAAATTATATATAAACTTCTGAACTGACGGTGGTTTTGGGGTCTGGGGGATGTGAAACGTGAAGATATGTCGAAATTTTCCGGAAGTCGAAACATGGGACCCATTGCAATAGTTAGCTTTCTAATGAAATCTACCTAATAGATGGAAAGTTGGATGTCACCTCTTGTGACACTGTTGTCATGGTTACCGGCTTGCATTACTTCATTAGTTTCTTCTAGTTCTTCTTCTTCTTTCGTATGGGCCAGCTAAGGACCACGACGTTCAACTTATCAGCTTGGCGAGGGACTTGATGTTTGCCCAATATTCGCGCATTCTCCTCTCTTTTGTCCAGATGATGCCGGTTTTCTCACAGGGTGGTCTGTTCTGAAAATTCTTCTGTTTAAGTATCTTTCTGAGATGTGAACGGCTTCTAATATCACTTTTCATTATCTTCAGTTCTTGGATAACCTTGTTAACTACTGTTAGCGACGGTGTAACACTCTTTCTCCTCCGCCAGTAGTAGAGAAGCCGGTTTGTTAGTCTTGTTGGGTTCATCCATGAGACTTATCCATAGAAAGCCAGACGTCTCTTCCTGGCCACATCTGTGATTTTCTCAGTATATCTATATAGCTCCTGATTTGGTCTTCTTCTGTACTCGTCATCTATTTATTAGTTTATAAAATAAAAGAGTGCCATATCCCCTCCAGGGACGTAGGCGACCTGAATAAGAGCCCTTGACTACGTCAAGGGATCACTAACCAGGTATCTCGAGCCGGAGTTAGCATGTGGTAGGGTGGCCAGTTCCTTTCCACTCCTCCTCCTACCATAGCATCCGGTAGGTTCCCATTTTGCATCACGAGACTGGGAGACCCCGTACCAGACCATACCAAGACTTTTAAATTCTTGGCAGAGCCGGGGATCGAGCCCGGTACCTCGGGGGTGACAGCCAACAATGCTAGCCACTGCGCCACGAGGTGGTCATTATTAGTTTATTAAATGAAATTAGTTTCCTGGGAATATCTCAGAAACGTGGTTTTAGAGCCTTAAAACTTAGTAGCCTCCGAGCCACTGAGGGGCTGAAAATAAGTTTTGCTCGTCCTTCTACGCCATAATATAATAATAATCATACTAATAATTTAATAATATAGGGATAGGGATATAATAGTTCTTTAGTACCCCTTGACTATCTACGTATTGATGAATTTTACAGCTTAAGTTGGTTGAGTGTTAACCTTATAGCCCGTTTGCGAACGTTCACAGTAATGTAATAAATGGAATGGCATTGCGTCTTACAGAAATAGATGGACTTCTGAGATTGTGTTGCCATGGTTACCGGCTTGCATTCGTTCAATAGCTTAATAGCGGCTTCGGTGGCGTATTCGGTAGCATGCTGAACTGCTGTGCCCAAGATAGCGGGTTCAAACCCGGCCGAATTCGTCGGATTTTTAAGACCGTTAAAAATCCTTCAGTATGCCTTCCTTCGGAGGGGAAGTAAAGCCGGCGGTCCCATGTCATAGATTTATGGCATGTCAAAGAACCTTTCACAGACTAAACTTGTGTAAAGCAAAATTTGTTAGGTTAGATTTGGTCGGAACGCTCTATCGAAGTTCCAACGTTCACCACTAGGTATCATTGATATCTGGTGGCGAAAGTTGGAACTACTTGAAATTGAACGGAACATGTAGCTCACCCTTTAGGGTATCCGCTGGTAGCAGCTACAGACTCAGGCGAGCCGAACATGTCCTCGGACACTCCCGGCACTAAAAGCCATACGATAAATAAATAAATAAATAATAGCTTAATAAATGGAATTAGTTTTCTGGGTATATCTCAAAAACTGTTGGTTTTAGGACCTTAAAATGTGGTGTTTGGGGCACGTAGGGCTCCCGAGTTTTGTTTCTCACATTGAGACGCTGAAAATGAGCTTTGTCACGTTTTTCTACGCCCATTTCATCATGCATTTTAATGGGGTAGGCCCTCTTTTATGAGAGGTACGGAGAAGAGTTACATCAATGATTACTTTCGTGCCTCTGATGGACTTCAGTACCAAATTTTACGTTGATCCACTCAGCCGTTCTCGAGTGATGCGCGTGCAAAGTTGTACACAGACAAACATACAGACAAACAGACAGACAGTCAACAATTTTGTTTTTGCGAGCAACCGTCATAAACCTGTCTGAAACGCGTTAACAACTCATAATTTCGTGGAAATTCCGAAAAAACAGACAAACGTTCATTTTTATATATATAGAGATTATGATTATTAATAATATTATTTTTTGTTGATCTACTTTTAATGTTTATATATTTATTTTAATTTTTAATTTATGTTCTTGTAGATTTAATTTTGATATTTTATTACATTAATTAATTAAGTGAATTAGAATTGATTCTTATAATTATTTTCATAATTTTATAGTTATTTTATTTTATTTTATTTTTATGATTTTTATTTCTATATTTATATTTTATTTTTACACTTTAATTGTTAATGTTTTTAGTTTTATTATTTTTAAATTTTATCCGACACATTACGTCAAGTAGATACGTACCTATTTGGACATTTAACACGAATGGATGATTCACGTCTGACGAAGAAAATATTTCTTATTATCAATGGGAACCGACAAACCAAAATTCGCTGGCTAATAGATACACAAATGGACCTTACTGAAGTCAACATTGATCCAATGGCTACAACAAGGACTGCCTACAGACAAAAGATCAACACCCACAAATTTACACCCAAGAATCCATCCGAGAAAAGCTTGAAACTCCAAAACTACTGGACACAACAAAGACGGCAGGCCCAGAGTGAAAGAATGAAGAAATTTTGGGCGAATAAGAAGTTCAAAAATATGAAGAATTCCAGTGCTATTTAATGGTTCCACGTGCTCTTAGGGGGGCTGAACGAATATAATAATAATAATAATTTGATTTATAGAAATACTAGCACTTCGGCATGAAAATTCTCCGAAATTTGGCTTAAAGATTCAACTATCAGCATCTTTGATAACATAAACTGTCCTTATGACAGGTGGTTAATATAGAGACCACTATCCCATAAAGGGTTAACTGGCTTTGAACATGGGATGATCATCGGCACACGACGCATGGGTCATAGCATTTCGGAGATAACACGTGTATTCGGGTTTCCGAGATCAACACTGTCGAGGGTGGATTTTCAATATCGCAGAGGTAATGTTACTATCCGCGTAAAGCGCCACATGGGACGAGCACAGGTGTTTAACAAACGGACATCACGTCACCTCAGCAGAACCATACGGGGCGATGAAGAGCTACTGTGAGTCAGATCACCGCCCAGTTGAATGTTGGGAGTCAAGATCCCATTTCTTGTCGAGTCGATGCCTCGCCGTATTGCTGCCGTTATGAGGAGGAGCAACTCGTTATTAACATCATATTCCGTGTGCTCTCATGACATTTGGCCACTAAGTGTATTACAATAGTTTTATTAATGCAGCCAATGACCATGTATTTCTCTTTTCAGGACAGGTCAGAGAAGGGATATTGGAAGGAAATCGGCCGTGGGCCTATTGAAAGGAACCGTCCCGGCATTTGCCTGGTGGTGAAAATGGGAAACAACGAAAACCATTTTCAGGACGGCCGAGGTGGGATTCGAACCCAGGCTCTCCCGATGCCAGTGAGGCACGAGGTAACGCCTTAGCACTCACGACCACAACGGCCGGTACTGAGTGAATTATACAAATCGCTATTGTGTATTTTTCAAAAAACTCTAGCTCTTAAAATAGAGGGAGTTAGAAGGTGTGGTTTGTGCCAAAATATTCAAATCGTCTCAAAAGTACAGGAAAAATTTTGCATTCCTTGAAAAGTCAACGGATATATTTTTGGAAAAGTGCGTTTAAACAAATAAACAAGACGATAGCCCCTGGAAGAACTGTGTCACCTCCAGCCCGCATAACAATTTAGTTGGGCGGGTGGTTAGTTCGTGGTGTCGTTAGTTATTATTCATCATCATCATCTTCATTTCCCCTTTTCCAGCTGACACTGGGTGGGGGCCAATATGGTTCCTCTCCACTTTGTTCTGTCGTTCCACCATTCCTCTTCCGACACGGTGTTCCAATCCAGGTTCCGTTTTCTAATGCTATACTTCACCGAGTCCTTCCAACGCATTCTTTGTCTTCCTCGTCCTCTCTTCCCTGTCATCCGTCGTTCCAGTGCTCGTCTTGGTAGCCTTCCTTCATTCATCCGTTGACATGTCCAAACCATCTCAATCCGTTTTGCTCCAGTTTGTCATTTAGTTTCTGTACTCGTTTTCTGGACCATACTTCTCAGGAATCTCATCTCTGCTGCCTGTACTCTGCTCTCATCCCTCTTAGTCGTTGTCCAAGTTTCTGCTGCATATGTCATTATAGGAACATAATATGCTTTTGTACATAACTTCTTTAGCCTTAATTGGTATATCCTTGTTCTTTACTAGTCCCCGTACCTGTTGGTAGAAAGCACTCCCGAGTTGTACTGTATTCTTCTGCTTATTTCCAAATCTAGTCTTCAGTCAGTTCACTTCCCAAGTATTTGAAGTTTTTCACCACTTCCAATTCCTTATCTCCGACTTTGATTACTCCGTTTCCTTCTTTATTAGCTCTACTCATCACCACTGTTTTACTCTTCATACATGGCAGAAGTCATAAAATGCATTTGGGAGAGGCGACCCCATCTTATGGTTCAGTGATTATTATTATCACTTCAAATATCAAAATGCATCATATTAATGTGAAATAATTGCAACAATTTTCATGAAAACTGGACATGTTTTGTGGTTCCATAATCGAGTAAAAGTATATACGGTATTAGCCAGGTTAATTAAATTTTTGCTTAATCTTCGGGATGCTACCACCGATCTTCAAGAGGAATGTCTGGACTCCAAGCCTGTGGTTGGAGTTCTAGTCACGTCACAACACCCCTTCCCTTACGACCTTCCTCCCCTCAAAACCCCCGAGGAATCGATAGGTTCGATAAGCTTCTCCGCGTTGAAAGTAGAGAAAAAGGCAAGCTTTAACGAAGATCAATATTGCCAGAAATTGGTGTGTATTCGCACGAGTACCCAGTGAGTGTATCTCATCTCGGCCCAAGTTTATGAGCAAGGGAAGGCTGGTTTAATATGTGACCAGAATAGTAAGGGGGAGCAATTGCTTAAGAGTAGCTTTAAAACACGGCGTAGGGCGAATGAAAACTCTCGAGACTCTAAAAAAAACGTGCCAGAGAGCAGAAACAAATTCAAGTGGTTGCTGCTACAAAAAAACAAACAAATACAAGACTTATAAGTTGTATGTCTGGAGTTATATACTGAAGAAGGGATCGTTCAGCTAAGATTCATTAAAATTTACTTCACCTCCATCCTTCCTGTACTTCAATTATGCGATACCGCAACACTTGAAGTGGGGGTGTCAACAGTGTACTGAGTGGGTGGGGTATTGACAGGCAGCCCGAAACACACGATTTCTCAAAGACAGAAAGCACCGAAAAACATAACATGTAGTTCCGTGAAGAACCATTCTACCTCATCTCTCATCAGTCATCACCATACAAAATGCCAGTTAAATACTTTCGGAGAAATTGAGAACCGATGAAATAAATATATGGCATGGATGCTATAAAATTATATGCCAGCTGATGAATATTATAATCGTGGCTCATTATAATATAGTACATCATGCAACAAGCCTATAATGGCAATAATTAAGACACGAGTATGTTTATAAAACGAGTGAAGCGAGTTCTGTAATTTCCATACGAGTGCCTTAATTACCATTATAGGCGATTTGCATACGACTAATTATGTTCGATGATAATTATAACTTTATTAGATGTTCTAACATAAATATTCATAAATATATGTCGAGATTCTGTCAGTTGACTTTAGTGAACAGAGCGCATGCGCTGGGATCCCAATAAGGATCAAGGAACTTCCAAAGCTTTCTTCTTCTTCTTCTTCTTCATCCTCGTCTTCTTCTTCTCCTTCTACTTCGAAATTGTGTGTGCTCAGCATTTGCTTTCTATCCAACACCAAATTCCAAAGCGTTGAAACACTGTTTATCATGAACTAGTATCAACAGATAGTGGACGGGTACCATGTGGGTTCGTTTTGTTATTTTGTTTAAATAACACACAATAGGAAGTTAAAACGATTTAAAATTAAAATGTATCGTATTATCAACTAGTTATTTTTCAAATTCGATGCGTAGAATGTCATCGGTAGGAAAATTAATGGAGTCCCAAATAGAACAATCATAACATCTGGGGGAAAGGTTTCGCATATGATATCCCTTTACTGAACAGAGAGCAGGATTATTATTTTCGTGGATCTATTGTCATACTCCTGCTTGGTACAGACGAACGTGTTTTTATGTCAACAACAGCATTCACTAAAATTGTCTGCGAAATAATCGTACGAAGCAATGCCCTGTGTAGAAATTGGGGTTGGGGATAGTAAGGTACAGTGCTATTTCTTTTCCATATTCCCCAGTTTAGTTATGAAAAAATTTGGGATGGTGCACACTTTCTATGTCGGTAATTTATGTAGGCTATAAGGATGGTGTTGCAAACTTCTGGACGGTGATTCCTAAATTTCTTGCATATTTCATAGTATTTTCCTGTTACGGTAAAGGTTCGTGCTGATTTTGTTGTGTTTGGGATTGATCGGATATCCTTTACATTGTCAAATTTCAATCATGTAATTCATGTCCGACATGTTGGAGTTTGTACCTAATTGGTCACACAAGTGTTTCATATTGAAAATCTTGAGCTCTGATTGGTGGAGAAAATGTATCATAATCTTTCTTTCTTTCTTTCTTTCTTTCTTTCTTTCTTTCTTTCTTTATTCGTATCAGGAGCATCAATCACAAATATATGTCACAAATGGTAAACAGTGAGAATCAAATACAAATGATAAGGGTACAGTGGATAGTAAATAAAGACACAAAGTACTTGGTAAACAGTGAGAATCAAATACAAATAATAATAATAAGGTTAATAAAGACACAAAGTACTTGGTAAACAGTGAGAATCAAATACAAATAATAATAATAATAATAAGGTTAATAAAGACACAAAGTACTTGGTAAACAGTGAGAATCAAATACAAATAATAATAATAAGGTTAATAAAGACACAAAGTACTTGGTAAACAGTGAGAATCAAATACAAATAATAATAATAATAATAATAATAATAAGGTTAATAAAGACACAAAGTACTTGGTAAACAGTGAGAATCAAATACAAATAATAATAATAATAATAAGGTTAATAAAGACACAAAGTACTTGGTAAACAGTGAGAATCAAATACAAATAATAACAATAAGGTTAATAAAGACACAAAGTACCTGGTAAACAGTGAGAATCAAATACAAATAATAATAATAAGGTTAATAAAGACACTAAGTACTTGGTAAACAGTGAGAATCAAATACAAATAATAATAATAAGGTTAATAAAGACACAAAGTACTTGGTAAACAGTGAGAATCAAATACAAATAATAACAATAAGGTTAATAAAGACACAAAGTACCTGGTAAACAGTGAGAATCAAATACAAATAATAATAATAAGGTTAATAAAGACACAAAGTACTTGGTAAACAGTGAGAATCAAATACAAATAATAACAATAAGGTTAATAAAGACACAAAGTACCTGGTAAACAGTGAGAATCAAATACAAATAATAACAATAAGGTTAATAAAGACACTAAGTACTTGGTAAACAGTGAGAATCAAATACAAATAATAATAATAAGGTTAATAAAGACACAAAGTACTAGGTAAGCAGTGAGAATCAAATACAAATAATAACAATAAGGTTAATAAAGACACAAAGTACTCGGCAAACTATTCTAAATCTCATATTAAGTAAGGACATCAACATAAAAGTCAGTTGAACAACACACAAACATCTGACTGCCAGGTAGCCCGCAACCAAATTAAATGTTCTTTGTCCAGTAACGGGCGACGTCAATAGCATTCGGATTGGCAAGTGTTAAATCTTCCATTGTGCATGTTGCTGGACATAGTGGGCACTGGTAAAGATGTTGGACTGTCTGTAGTTCCCCACAATCACCGAGGAGAGAGTCACTCGAAAAAAAACCATTTCTGCTGGTTCATCTTGGTTCTTCCAACTCCAGTCCGTAGTCTGTTGAGCGCCTTCCATGTTGCCCAGCCTTCCATATGGCCCGGAGAAAGGCTTTCTTTTGGGGTCATCCAGCCGAACAGAAGACCAGTTCTTTCCGTCCACATTCTTGCTCTAACAGTGTCAGCATTGACTTCAAGGCTGACTGTAGTCCGAAGGAAGAATTTTCCTAGATTTAAGGCGAGTTCGGGCGGAGGAATATCCAAATAGTGGGTGTGTTTTGTATCATAATGAAAATTTGTTCTATAATGACCCTCATTATAGTACAGTTTTCTGGCATATAATATTTACATTTCGCCATGGTCGAACATAAACTAACATATGTATCGCTTGTTTAGGACACAAGAAATTAAATCGTGATTTAAGAAAAATTGCACAGCCAACATTTTTGGGTTATCCTAAAATTGAATTAAATTAGATGCCAGTATATTAAGCCTTGAATGATGATTTATCGCGCTAAGTTTCAATGCACTCAGATAATTAAATCACGAGTAAAATCCATATAACTATTTAAAATTTGCTTCGGTGCCATGTTGCTTATGTGCTCATCAGGTCAATGAAAGTTCCGTAGATAAACTTATGCGAATATCATCTATCAACATACTGAACCCTTCAGAATAGCAGTGTTTATATGCAAGAATTCTTAATCAAGGGGTCGCGCTCAGTTCCTATGTGATGTTTACGTTCGCCAAACAACATGCTCTACTGAGGTAAGGGTCATAGGATTAAAACTATAATTAAGAAAGAAAGGCGACAAGATGTAAAATAATAACATGATTTAATGACTAATAGTGCATAAAAAGAATATAAACAACAATAATAAAAAAATCCTCCCTGAATTTCCCATGACAGGAATATCTATCAATGCTGAGGAGTCAGACGGATCTCCCCTTTATTAAAATGTGGATCCTGGTTCCACTAACTTGCAATTTGGATTTTATGTACGCGTAATGACTAACTACGAGGAATGAGTACTTTGGATGTCTGTTCGTTCACAACGGGTTAACAGCCACGATGCTCACGAACAATCATCTCGTAAATCAACGTTTACGGATATGGAACATGACACTAATAAAAACCCTTAAAAAATGTAATGCTGACACACACACTAAAATCTACTATTTACAGGAATCTCTCTCGAGACCCTCATTTAGCGCGATGACGCACTTGACAATGAGCTGCCAACACCGGCCAATTGCTCAATACACAAGCAAGGAAATACAGCATAGCACGTGACTTCACGGGTCACTGAATGGAATATAAACATGGACTAAACCAACAACAACAAAAGCCTGACCAGCTGATATTACTTTATATGAACAAAACTGCATGTTAAGCTAACGCTTCGGAGATTATCGTGATTCGTAGGCAACTCCCATTTATTTAAACAAATTTTTATCATTGATCAGTTCTTAATTCTGTATTTCAAGTAATTACGGAGCCAAAAGCACTCTCCACTAATGACCTCGCTAGCAACCTTCAGTCCGTCCTGTGAAACATCTCCCCCTTTCCTCAATACCTGTCATTGTCCAAACTCCAGTGTGTAAAAATAACTGACCAGCTGTGCCGTTATCTCAAAGAATCAACAGCAGCAAATCTCAACCACCTCAACAAATGGTCAGACATTAATCAAAATATCCACAATTGCCCTCGCAAGGCACCAAGCTGACAGAGATCAGTCTACGCTGAAATTTCCGCTTGTAATGACCACAAAATACACACACACACACATCTGGGAATGACATTACGTTTTTCACACAGGTCGGCTGAATAGGTGCTCGCAAACTATTTAAAAAAAATTAAAACCTACGATAGAGCTGACTGCTCTTCGTCAAATCACATTGCTCCAAAGGCAATAATTTCACTGAATCTGATCAATAATAAACAAAAAAAAAGGATTAATTACCCTCCAATCTACTGTATAATTATATTACTTCAGTCCTACTTCTGAAACACAACATATCTCCGAGAGACGTTTTTTTTACCGCATTGCGTAACATATGCAAACACGGTCGTCCACATAGCTACGTTAGTTAAAACAACAAACAAAAACAAGAACCTTCCACTAATAACATAAGCGAGCTGTTTCCATGCAAAAGGTGTGTCAGACCAAAACTAAATATACTACGTTAATCACACAAGCAAATTATTTACAAAACAATGTCCCATACACCATAAGTTAATCTATCAGATAATAAGAATATTATTCAGTACTCATCCTCAGCTAGTCACCCGTCAAAGAACATCAGCAGCCATCTCCCAACTGGATGCTTCTTATCTCATTTCAACCATCTTGACGGAGTGTCGATAGTTCCAGGCTTCTTCAATGGTAAGCGATGTCATCTCTCGTGCTGATTCAAAAAGTTAAATTATTATACACTTGATATCTGACTACTAAATTCGCCGTTTCAGGTACTACTTTCCCCGGAACTGTCTGTTGGCGAATTGTCGATGATACTGCCCCTACAAAATATAGTACTATGACTATCTAACACTGAATTTAACACATTTATTAATAATTTCTGTGTCCTTCATGACACGCAAAATATAAAAGCTTCCGTCCTCAGACGAACAAAAGTAATACGCCCTACGTCCTCAGACGTACAAAAGTAATAGCCTACGTCCTCAGACGTACAAGAGTAATAATCCATGTCTTGGCTCTTCACGCCACTTATAAATGAACCGGCCCTAGGTCTTGATAGAGGGGGAAATTATATAAAAATTTCTCAAAATAATAGTAGTACAGGAATGAAATAAATATCACTGAACTCGAAAAATAGCGCAGGTCAAGAATATGCCCATTAATCCTAGAATCGATCGTAGAGATGTTGTCTAGCCGATCTCCCGCGTTAATGCTAGCCATAGCGTCCCCAAGCTAGACTTGCCGCGCTGGTAAGCATTCTTCTCTCATTGGTTCCATATTTTCTGTAACTTGGCGGTTTTTATCAGACCTTGGCTTCGTAGGAGTGTCTAGTATTTTCATCAGCCACTCACGTTACTGCTTCATATTTTTTCTAGGCGCGAATATTACAATGAACATACCAGAAGCGTGTCTCACTGCGCGTCGCTTCTATTTTGAGGTGGCCACCACCTGTCCTTCTGAATCATTGCTAGGTCTTTCTTTCCACAATCCTAAGTATTTAGCCTTTTGTCCAACTGCTGCAGGTATGTCGCCATTGTCTCCAACCAATGCTTGAAATTTCCTCATCTCCGTCTGGCTATTTTCATGATGCTTGTAGAAATATTTATTAATTGAAGAAATAAAACATCGAATCATTTATCCGTCAGAGGTTAAAGGGTTCACAACTCCTCCACTCACAAAATTTCGAACTTCGGAGAAAGTCGATAATTTAAAAAAAACATCCGTAGGCCAATTTGTTTTATTTCGGAATCACCCCTTTTCTATTACATGGCCTAGCCGCTCCTGTCTTGAATGGCATTTACTCGTCTCAATTCCTGCTTGGACCTCCCCTCTCAGTCTGCTTGCATGACGCGCTGGTGCCTTAGGCAACACTCTGCTCGTCTCGTTAATGTTTGTCAACACCAATTCCACTTCCTTCTTCACGTGCCGTACTCAACTGCTCCCCGTTCACTTGGTTGATATTGGACGTCCATATATTTAAACTGCATCATTATTTCGGCGCTCTCATGGATCGCTTCTTCGATACTTTTTTAAGTTGGCTGCGTTGTAGACCGACATTGTTCCTGTGCTTAACTCTTTCACTCTGTATGCATTATTACCTAGGTTTCTTACAACAGAATAGGGTCCTATGAACTTTTCGCAGAATTTGCTGAAGATCTTCTTCTCTGGATCCGATGTAGCAGGTCGTTTCACCAAAACGAGCTGGTTGATTTCAAGATCACTGTGAAACCTCTTATTCCTTACTCGCCGCAATCTGCGATCTGCTTGTTTTCTCGTGTAGGCTCTCGTTCTCTCAATTCGCAGGTCAGGTGCTATCATGGGATCTTGTGGGCCGTTAATGATGCTTTTCCACGTTCTCACTGGATACTCGTTTTTGTGTAGGACCATAGGGATCTGTCCTGTTGACTCGTGCCTGGTAGAATTCATGCATGTCTCTACATCCTTAATTTTATCTACCCATTTATGTTCATTTGGAATGAAGATTCTCAAGTATGATGTTATACATTTTATTGCTCTCTCACTTGGATTAGCTTGGGCATGTCGGATGCTGCTTAAAACGTGTTTTATACCCATGTCCTCCATACCTTTCTTGAATTCGGCGCTTGTAAAATAACTGCCATGATCTGACAATATAAATTCTGGTTTTCCAAGGATTGGAATAACTCTATTTCGAATACGACTGAGTACTTGTTTCGATGTAGTTTTCTGAATGGGGCATAATACGACAAATTTAGAAAATACATCAATGCACACTAGCAAGTGACGGCAACCTCGCCTTCCTTTCGGAATTGGACCGAAACAGTCTAGGGCCAGTAGCTCGCAGGGTTTCTGAGGTAGCAATGGTCTAGGATACTGCCTCATTAAATAATTATTGGGCTTTGTCCTCTGACACGGATCACAAGTCGTAATGACGTCACATATAGTTGTTCTCATACGTGGCCATGTAAATGTCTCTCATATTGTCGCTTCGCACTTGTCTAATCCGACGTGTCCGTAACTTTCGTGAGTATGCCATGTCAGTCCTCGCTGTAATGATGCAGGTACTAATATGCGTAACTTGGTGTGGTCATTATCTACCCATTTGTGCAGCAAATTGTTGACATAAATATATCTTCCTTCTTTTGCTTTCGCTTCTCGATGTGCAGGTGTTCCTGTACGTAGCTGCTTTCTGAAATATTGAATTAATAGCATCATCCATGGTTCCGCTTCCTGTTCTCGCTGTATCTCACGTAACTCCTCCAAGAATTCCCGGTCCTTCGGTGTTAACTCCAAGTGTTTTACCATCGCTGTTTCTTCATTATCAGGCTCTGAGTTCCTGCTGAGTGCATCCGGAATCACGTTCATCTTCCCAGGACAATGTTCAATCTCAATGCTAAACTGCTGAATATATATAGACCAACGTGTCACACGTGCGCTTGCCATCGACGGGGTAGCCATAAATTATTCTTTTCCATTGTTGAAGCGCATGAAGTATGGCCAACAACTCTAGTTCCGTTACAGTATAATTGCGCTCGTGCTTACGCAATTTTCGGCTGACAAATGCCAAATATGTTTTATGTTGCAGGTTAGCTGGATCTTCTTGATAGAGCATAGCACCTATACCAATTAGTGAAGCATCCGCTTGGATTATAAATATGTGCTTGAAATCTGGGTATCCTAATTCAATGCAGTTTTCCAATAGCTGTTTTGTTGCTTGGAACGCCTTTTCACACTCCGCATTCCATAAACATTTATTATTCTTCTTTAGCATTTCCTGCATTGGAGCTACAGTCTCCGTGTAACCTGGACAGTTTTCCTTAAAGAATCCCGTTACGCCTAAGAAAGCCCGAATGTGCTTGACTCTCGTTGGTGTAGGGAAATTCTTTATCGCTTCGATCTTAGTTGGATTTGGCTTCACCCCCTTCTTGTCGAGGATGTGACCCAAATATAAGATCTCGCTCTTGAAGAAATGCGATTTCTTCAGGTTTACTTTGAAATTTGATGCATTCAGGTTGCCTAATACTTTATCTAAATTTTCCATGTGAGTTTCAATGTTGTCGGATGCCAGCAAAATGTCATCAATGTAGCGTACCGTCATCTCCTTAACTTCCTCGGTTAGATTCCGGTCCAGGGCTCGGATTAAAGCACAGCCCGCTGTTTTGACTCCAAAGGGCATTCGGACGAAGCAAAACGTTTGGTTATCGAATAAGAAGCCAGTTAGAAGCTGTGACTTCTCATCCAATTCAATATGGTGGAACGAGCTCGTCAGGTCAACTGATGAATAAATGCTTTTGTTTTTAAAGCCTTTTAATACGTCTCTGATAATTGGCGCTCTGTCATACTCAGGAAAAATGAGTCTCATGTTGAGATTTCTGGCATCTAAACAAAGTCTAATAGATCCATTTGGTTTTGTGACTGCCAAAATCGCATTTAGATAAGGTGTAGGTGTCTTCCTTATCACTCCAGCTTGTAACATCTCATCTATAATGACCATAACTTGACAACGATATTTTTCAGGAATTGGGTACAACCTGCTTTTGAACGGTGACCAACCCTCGACTTGCATTGAATATTTGAAATTTAATATTTTCCCAGGTACTGTATCAAATACTATTTTGTGCTTCCTTAAAATCTCTTCCAATTGTTTTCTGTGTTCAGTCCCAAGTTGAATGTCATTTAGCCGCTCCTGTAGTAACTCTTCAAATTGTGCATCACTGTCGTCTCCTTCCGTTAATAAAGACCATATCTCCTGGGATTCACTCTCCTCATCTAGTTCCACAACAGCCCCTTCTATGATGTTATCTTCTGCCTTTCGTATCTCCTCTTCCGTCTCTTCCGATATTGCTTCCAATGCCCAAGAATTTACATCTCTTCCGGAAGTGATTTCATCCATATGCAATCCCACATTCTTCAACTGATCATACTCTCTAAAACTGACTGTATTCTTGTGCAAATCTATCACTGCGTGATAGTCACAAATAAAATTTGCACCAAGAATTATATTGAAATTCATCTTTGCCATGATAATGAATGTTTGCCCAAAAGTGTGTTCCAATATGTTCAGCTCTAAGTATGCCTGACGTTTACAAGTGACGGTGCGTTGAGGTATAACACCCCTCACTTTGAGCTGTGGTACGGGAATTACAGGAATATTCTGACTCCGTCCCAACTCTCGAACCAAGGCCTCCGATACCAGACTGATCTGCGACCCCGTATCCAGTAAACATCTTATATTAATTCCACCAATCCTCACGTAAATAATGGGTAACTGCCTAATTTCATCGTTCCGTGGTTTCACCGTCTCCTCCAGGCAGTCTTCTGGCAAAGCAATCCATTCTTGTATGTTCGCTACTATCCATCCATCTTCAACTTCCGACTGTTGCGTTTGTAGACTGTCTTCTTTATCCAAATTTAGCATTTTTTTTAGCTCCGGTGTGACTCTCATCATCCTTTTGTCGCCCATGACCTTGATATTCCTCTTGTCTCAGTAGACTTCCGGCTTCCTCAGTATGTGTGTCTGGATTCTTCATGTTCCCAATGGCCTTTTCCCATCTTCCTAGCTCTCCACCTTGACTAGCGTGTAATTCCTCTAGGTAATTTTGTGATTGAGCGTGCCTATCATCCCAGTCATTTCGATAATTACGTGGCTCTCCTTGATTTTGATCTCTCCTTTCTTTCCATCTTTGATTAGCATTGTAATCACCGTATCTTCCATAAGGCCTTTCATTTCTTCGATTTTCACGCCATTGCTGATATCCTCTCTGTTGATATCTATTGTTGCCTTGATATGACCTATTGTTGTAGTTATTCTCGTTACGCTGGTATGGTCTGTTTTCTCCTTCTTCCTGGTTTCGCCTAGGTGTGGAGGTGCTTGTATTAGTACCCTGCGTTTTAGTGTTTGCCTGTTTAGGTTTTATGGCCTCTGTCGTATTGACTAACTCCAGCTGTCTTCCTCCTCTATAATGATTCTGAGATGTAGTCTCATCTATCTGGCGTAATATCTGCTCTGCATGTAAGGCCGTACTAACATTCGCTGCGACTAGTACTCGCTGCACGTTGACTGGTAATTGCCGCGCTATTGTCATCACCAGATCCGCTTCATTTAAAGGGTAATCAAGGTCGCGAAATTTTAGCATTTGCATGTTAAAGAAATCTGAGTATTTCGTTTGCAGGGTGGTTTGGTATTTTCTAGAGTAAAGGTCCATCCTTAGACTCTGTTGTATTGCTGGCGACCAGTACTTGCGCAGAAACGCTAATTTGAAATCTGACATGGTTCCAAATGTATATTTGAAGCTTAAAAACCATGTAAGGACATTTCCTGATAAAAATCTCTCCATCATCTTCAATCTACGTGCTTCAGGTACCCCAGTGTCATTGTAATGATCCTCAATTTCTTTAATAAAAGCTTTAGGTGTCACCCCTGATTTCTCCGTGTATTTCTGCGGTTTATAATCGTTCGAGCGAATTACTTGGATAAGTTGTGTGGGCTGATGACCGTCTTGTGGCGTGGAACTCCTTTCAATATTCTTGCGAAACCCTTCCGTGTTTGCTGTTAATGGGCTCTCTGTCTGAGCTTGACTCCCTGCTGTGCTTTCCTCCCCGGGGCTATTTGAGTCTTCCTGCTTGTCTTTCAATGTTCCCGTTTTAAATATCGAGGATTGTTCTAACGACCTCAGTTCGGCTTTAATGATCCTGTCTGTTTGCTCATTAAGTTTACTCTTAATTTCTTGCTCTAATGCTTGAATACGAGTATGATTTTCGCCTACTGTCTTTAAGATGGTTGATCTTTCCTCTTTAGAATCGATATTCATTTTTCGCCAATCTTTCCTTATTTGCTCCTTAATCGTGCTTACTTTCTCTTCAATCTGGCTTTTAGTGTCATCCTGATTGATTTCTATCTGGCTCAGCCTATCTTCCAATCTCGCGCTATTTTCGTCGATGGTACTCTTTAATTGAGTCTGATCCACTTCTAGGCTTTTCCATTGCTCCGCTGATTTTATTTCGAGACGATCCATATCTTTAATTATGCCGGATATATTTTCATCTACCGCTGATAATTGTTGTTGAACGACTTTGCCGCTCTTTTCCATTTCCATAAATCGTCCTTCTAACTTATCCTGAGCTATCTTGACCTCGCTTGTATTCATAGTGCACGCTAGTTCAATTTGCTCTAATTTAGCTAACACCGTTTCATCCAGAATGCTAAGTTTTTGATCAAAAATACTTTCCATTTTCTTAATCTGATCTAATTGTTTTTCATTGTTTTTATTAACATCTAGGGCCAGTAATACCATCTGTTGATTAGTGTGATCCTTCATCTCTGCGGTTAACGAAGCTAATTGGTTCGTGTTTTTAACATTCTGCGCCTCTAACTGCGAATTTATAGTGTTATTGATTTCATTTTTATCCTACTTTCGATTTTTGCAAAAAATGAAAGTAGACTTATGAGATCACTACAGGGCGAAAAAAAAGTGTGTCTGTCTGTGTGTGTGTATGTGTGTGAGTCTCTGTGTGTGTGTGTGTGTGTGTGTGAGAGAGAGAGAGAGAGTTTGTGTACTCTGAATGTCTGTCCCCCCCTATCAATTCGAACACGGTGAGCGCAAATTGAACGAAATTTGGTACAAAGGTAGCACTAGCAAAGGACACCTCAGTGTCATGTTTTAAATCGCCACCATCTTGGCGGAAACGTAATGGCGGCCACACAAATGTCCAAAGCTTAAATCAAATTACGACTAACCTAATCATCCGTTCTCTACCAAATTTTGCAACATCATACCTTTATGGGGGCAGCATCCTTTTACCAAAATAATAGGTCATCAGCCTAATAGTTTGCGGATGGCGGCCATCTATGTGTGAAAATGGATTGCCCCTATTAATTCGAACACGGTGAAACCAAATGGAACGAAATTTGGTACAGAAGTAGTACTAGCAAAGGGCACCCCAGTGTCATGTTTTAAATCACCACCATCTTGACGGAAACGTAATGGCGGCCACACAAATGTCCAAAGCTTAAATCAAATTACGACTAACCTAATCATCCGATCTCTACCAAATTTTGCAACAACATACCTTGATGGATGGAGCATCCTTTGACAAATGTAATAGGTCATTAGCCTTATAGTTTGCGGATGGCGGCCATCTTTGTGTCAAAATCGATTACCCCTATTAATTCGAACACGGTGAAACCGAATGGAATGAAATTTGGTACAGAGGTAGCACTAGCAAATGGCACCAAAGTGTCATGTTTTATATCGCCGCCATCTTGACGGAAACGTAATGGCGGCCACACAAATGTCCAAAGCTTAAATCAAATTACGACTAACCTAATCATCCGATCTCTACCAAATTTTGCAACAACATACCTATATGAAGGGAGCATCCTTTGACAAATCTAATAGGTCATTAGCCTAATTGTTTGCGGATGGCGGCCATCTTTGTTTCGAAATGGATTACCCCTATTAATTCGAACACGATGAAACCGAATGGAATTAAATTTGGTACAGAGGTAGCACTAGCAAAGGGCTCCAAAGTGTCATGTTTTATATCGCCGCCATATTGACGGAAACGAAATGGCGGCCACACAAATATTCAAACCTAAAATCAAATTACGATTAACCTTATCATCCGATCTCTACCAAATTTTGCATCAACGTACCATTATGGAGGGAGCATCCTTTGACCAAACTAATAGGTCATTACCCAAATATTTTGCGGATGGCGGCCATCTTTGTGTGAAAATCGATTCCCCCTATTAATTCGAACACGGTGAAACCGAATGGAACGAAATTTGGTACAGAGGTAGCACTAGAAAAGGCCACCTCAGTGTCATGTTTTATATCACCGCCATCTTGACGGAAACGTAATCGCGGCCACCCAAATGTTAAAGGCTAAAATGTAATTACGACCAACCTAATAATCTAGTCTCTACCAAATTTTGCAACAACAAATCTTTATGTGGGAAGCATATTCTGACCAAACTGCTAGATCATCAGTCCAATAGTTTGCAGATGGTGGCCAAGTATGTGTGCAAATCGAATCCTCCTATCAATTCAAACAGGGTGAAATCGAATTGAACGAAATTTGGTACAGAGGTAGCACTAGCATAGGGCACCCCAGTGTCATGTTTTATATCGCTGCCATCTTAACGGAAACGGAATGACGGCCACCCAAATGTTAAAAGCTTAAATCAAATTTCGACCATCCTAATAATTTGATCTCTACCGGACTGACTGACTACAAGGTCATCAGCCCAATAGTTTGCAAATAGCGGCCATGTTTGTGTGCAAATCCATTCCCCAGATCAATTCAAACACGGTGAAACCGAATTGAATGTTTTTTTTACAGAGGTAGCACTAGCAAAGGGCACCTCATATTCATATTTAATATCGCTTTAGCAAGTTGTATTTCAACAAGCTACTACAACCAACATTCAATTATACTCCTTGAAAAGGACAAAGAGTTATAACAATACCTAGCCATTTAGGAGAAAGTAGGCTATATGTTCTTTACTGAACATCTTGTTTAGTAATTTAGCTTGTTCCACCTGATATTCATTTTGTTCAATCCTACTGTTATTTAATTGTGTCCACAATGATTCACTTTGTTCGGATAATTTGTTTATAGACTCACTTTGTTCTAACAAACTATTGTTTATTTGTTCAGATAATTTCGCGTTTAATGCTTCGCTTTGTTCTAACATACTATTGTTTAATGATTCACTTTGTTCGGATAACTTCGCGTTTAATGCTTCACTTTGTTCTAACATACTATTGTTTAATGATTGACTCTGTTCCGCCAATTTAGTGTCCAACAATTCCTGTGTTCTCCTAGCCGCGCTCTCAATGATTTCTTGAATCTGTTCCACCGTTGCCATCTTATACACTTTATATGAGACATTAGGGAAATGGCATAAAGCAATGCCCTTTGACACACACATACAATCCAATGCACATTTAATTTCTTTACCCTACTCAGTTCATTTATTTTTACATTTAATCCCACTAGTCGATTGCATCTCTGAGTGGTTCTAATTTTACTCATTTTAATTTAAACCCAAACACATACTTAGTCATTAAATTGTTATCCTGATCTGATATTAACACTGACTAATTAACAAAGTATTAATTGTCATTTAACGCTACCAGCCTCCTAACATTTTCATGAGTTTGACTTTCTAAACAAATCTAGTTTTAACTTTAATCATTGGGCGCCCGGTATCACGTATATTACCTTTTACTTTAATTCAATAGACAAAAACGTGAACCGTATTTTACGTTGCAAACTCCTGATTTTAATTTATATTTCACACATTTGGCGGTATCCACTTCGCCTCAATTACTTTTACTAAAATATCACTTTCCGGTGATTAAAATACTGTCATATCTGCCTGCACTTGCGGCATGTCAGTTTTACTCAAATACGCCAACTAAATGTGTTCCAGCAGCGAACCAGCAACAAAATTACACCTTCATTGTTGCGTCAGTTCGAAAACCCAACTACGCTTACATTGACATGTGCAAAATCTTTGCCGTTACACCACAGTGAACCGCCCCACGCTTGGCCGCGCCAGTTTACCTCCTATGAACCCTTCAGAATAGCAGTGTTTATATGCAAGAATTCTTAATCAAGGGGTCGCGCTCAGTTCCTATGTGATGTTTACGTTCGCCAAACAACATGCTCTACTGAGGTAAGGGTCATAGGATTAAAACTATAATTAAGAAAGAAAGGTGACAAGATGTAAAATAATAACATGATTTAATGACTAATAGTGCATAAAAAGAATATAAACAACAATAATAAAAAAAATCCTCCCTGAATTTCCCATGACAGGAATATCTATCAATGCTGAGGAGTCAGACGGATCTCCCCTTTATTAAAATGTGGATCCTGGTTCCACTAACTTGCAATTTGGATTTTATGTACGCGTAATGACTAACTACGAGGAATGAGTACTTTGGATGTCTGTTCGTTCACAACGGGTTAACAGCCACGATGCTCACGAACAATCATTTCGTAAATCAACGTTTACGGATATGGAACATGACACTAATAAAAACCCTTAAAAAATGTAATGCTGACACACACACTAAAATCTACTATTTACAGGAATCTCTCTCGAGACCCTCATTTAGCGCGATAACGCACTTGACAATGAGCTGCCAACACCGGCCAATTGCTCAATACACGAGCAAGGAAATACAGCATAGCACGTGACTTCACGGGTCACTGAATGGAATATAAACATGGACTAAACCAACAACAACAAAAGCCTGACCAGCTGATATTACTTTATATGAACAAAACTGCATGTTAAGCTAACGCTTCGGAGATTATCGTGATTCGTAGGCAACTCCCATTTATTTAAACAAATTTTTATCATTGATCAGTTCTTAATTCTGTATTTCAAGTAATTACGGAGCCAAAAGCACTCTCCACTAATGACCTCGCTAGCAACCTTCAGTCCGTCTTGTGAAACATCTCCCCCTTTCCTCAATACCTGTCATTGTCCCAACTCCAGTGTGTAAAAATAACTGACCAGCTGTGCCGTTATCTCAAAGAATCAACAGCAGCAAATCTCAACCACCTCAACAAATGGTCAGACATTAATCAAAATATCCACAATTGCCCTCGCAAGGTTACAATATGGACCTGGCACCAAGATGACAGAAATCAGTCTACGCTGAAATTCCCGCTTGTAATGACCACAAAATACACACACACACATCTGGGAATGACATTACGTTTTTCACACAGGTCGGCTGAATAGGTGCTCGCAAACTATTTTAAAAAAATTAAAACCTACGATAGAGCTGACTGCTCTTCGTCAAATCACATTGCTCTAAAGGCAATAATTTCACTGAATCTGATCAATAATAATAAAAAAAAAGGATTAATTACCCTCCAATCTACTGTTTAATTATATTACTTCAGTCCTACTTCTGAAACACAACATATCTCCGAGAGATTTTTTTTAGCGCATTGCGTAACATATGCAAACACGGTCGTCCACATAGCTACGTTAGTTAAAACAACAAACAAAAACAAGAACCTTCCACTAATAACATAAGCGAGCTGTTTCCATGCAAAAGGTGTGTCAGACCAAAACTAAATATACTACGTTAATCACACAAGCAAATTATTTACAAAACAATGTCCCATACACCATAAGTTAATCTATCAGATAATAAGAATATTATTCCTGGGGCCGATAACCTAGATGTTAGGCCCCTTAAAACAACAATTATCATCATCATCAAGAATATTATTCAGTACTCATCCTCAGCTAGTCACCCGTCAAAGAACATCAACAGCCATCTCCCAACTGTATGCTTCTTATCTCATTTCAACCATCTTGACGGAGTGTTGATAGTTCCAGGCTTCTTCAATGGTAAGCGATGTCATCTCTCGTGCTGATTCAAAAAGTTAAATTATTATACACTTGATATCTGACTACTAAATTCGCCGTTTCAGGTACTACTTTCCCCGGAACTGTCTGTTGGCGAATTGTCGATGATACTGCCCCTACAAAATATAGTACTATGACTATCTAACACTGAATTTAACACATTTATTAATAATTTCTGTGTCCTTCATGACACGCAAAATATAAAAGCTTCCGTCCTCAGACGAACAAAAGTAATACGCCCTACGTCCTCAGACGTACAAAAGTAATAGCCTACGTTCTCAGACGTACAAGAGTAATAATCCATGTCTTTGCTCTTCACGCCACTTATAAATGAACCGGCCCTAGGTCTTGATAGAGGGGGAAATTATATAAAAATTTCTCAAAATAATAGTGGTACAGGAATGAAATAAATATCACTGAACTCGAAAAATAGCGCAGGTCAAGAATATGCCCATTAATCCTAGAATCGATCGTAGAGATGTTGTCTAGCCGATCTCCCGCGTTAATGCTAGCCATAGCGTCCCCAAGCTAGACTTGCCGCGCTGGTAAGCATTATTCTCTCATTGGTTCCATATTTTCTGTAACTTGGCGGTTTTTATCAGACCTTGGCTTCGTAGGAGTGTCTAGCATTTTCATCAGCCACTCACGTTACTGCATCATATTTTTTCTAGGCGCGAATATTACAATGAACATACCAGAAGCGTGTCTCACTGCGCGTCGCTTCTATTTTGAGGTGGCCACCACCTGTCCTTCTGAATCATTGCTAGGTCTTTCTTTTCACAATCCTAAGTATTTAGCCTTTTGTCAAACTGCTGCAGGTATGTCGCCATTGTCTCCAACCAATGCTTGAAATTTCCTCATCTCCGTCTGGCTATTTTCATGATGCTTGTAGAAATATTTATTAATTGAAGAAATAAAACATCGAATAATTTATCCGTCAGAGGTTAAAGGGTTCAATACAAAATGTCAGTTGGATTGCTGTAATAGATTCGTAGATATTGGGAACTGGTGAATTATTTTGGATTAAAAAATGCCATGTTGGATTGCAAGAATTAATAACTTAATTTCGCGCAGCCACCATCTTGAGTTTATGAGAACAATTGAATTGAATTAGATGCTAGTAGATTATATCTTGTATAGACATGTAGAGTGAAAGTTTCACTGCACCCAGTTGATGAAATCTCGAAAATATTCAACTTAAATATTTTAACTTCACTTTGACGTGTTTAATTGCATAGAATAAATCCCTAGGGATGTTGCCAGGAAGGTAGGGGTGAAAATGGACTCACTGTTATGTAATCAGTCAAATGTTTAAAATGTATTCAATGTTGTGGTGTTTGAAGCCATATTTTCAGTGTTGCCTTAGTAAACAAGAGTTTAGTGCTTTTCAGTCGGTCAACACGAATTTACCCAAAAGAGATGAAATAAATTACATGAGATTAATAAATACACTAGGAGGTTGATTATCACAATATCCAGAATATTGTAAAACAGTTGTAAATTGCTTCAAACGGTAAACATTCATACCAATTAACGGCCTCGTGTGGATTCAGGTTTTACCTTAAAGGATGGATGGAAGATTTCTACAATTGGATTACAAGGTAGTCTTTATATTTTACACGACCATGTCCTGTAGTTAACTTCTATGCCAACAGAGTTCATCGGAATATTTGTAGCCCTGGGATATACAGGAGCCAAACAGGAGGCACAATCCTTCTAACGAGACTTGGAGATATTTGCATTGGAGCCACTGCCTGCAATATGCGAGAATAACGAGCCAAATTGACGTTACATGCGTACATTTATCGTGTGTCCAGAATCTTACAACGGAACATGAAAGTAAAGTTACTGGAGTTGTTCATTAGAACGCACAATGCGTTCAAACAGTCCTTCAACAAGCTGTGTTAATTTGAAATTTAAATTGCCACAGTACAAAACTAATAGCCTAATGGATTTATTTATCACTTGCCTCTTATATATTTGAAGTATAAGAGCATATCCTCAAATCCACCCTTTTCTATGTACATACATTCAGCCAAGTAGACTGGCTGCGTGGCTCCGAAGTAGCGTTCTAGCTTCGTGTGCCCAAGGTTGCAGGATCGAATCCTGGGGCAGATAGTTGGCATTTGAGTGTGCGCAAATGCGTGGGAGTTGTGTCAGTAGGTGTACTGGTGTCAGTAGATTTACTGGAACGTTAGTTTCCCTTCGAGGTATAATTCCGGCACACCATCGTCTCTCAATGTCTCAGTAATTGAAGGGAACGTAAAACCATTAAAATATAAAATATAATTAGTTTTGTGAAATAATTGAATGTAGCCGAAATAAATCAGAAACCCGTATTGATGTCAAATTGGCAGGTGAAAAGCTAAAGGTAGTAGGAGTCTTCTGCAAAATAAACAGTGATGGGCGAAGCAAAGACTATTGAGTCGTCCATTTGCAAAACTCGTTTAATCCACTTGTGAATAAGGATCATTTCATAAAATTATGTATTTTATTATTTTATTTTACTTTATTTTGTTTTATTTTGTTTTGTTTAATGTTATTTTATTTTGTTCTGTTTTATTTTGATTTTGTTTTGTTTATTTTATTTTGTTTTATTTTACTTAGTTTTTTTGTTTTAAATTATTTGTTTTTGTTTTGTTTTTTTGTTTTGTTTATTTTGTTTTATTTTATTTTGATTTTGTATTGTTTTATTTTGTTTTGTTTTATTTTGATTTTCCAGAAAACAAACACAATACCAAAAAAACAAAACAAAAAACACGAAGCAAAAAGCAAAATTCAAAAACAAAAACAAAAGTAGGAAAAAAAATTAAGAAACCCAAAGCAAAAAGCAAAATTCGAAAAAGCAAAAGCAGAAAACAAACGCTAAACCAAAAAAAGAAAGAAAAGCAAAAAGAACATTTCAAAAGCTAAAGCACAAAGCAAACACAAAACCAAGAACACAAAGCAAAAAGGAAAAACGAAGAAAACAACAAACACAAAAGATACGCGAGGCAAAGTCCAGAGAAACGTTTCTCATGAAAATGATTCTTATTCACAAGTGGATTAAACGAGTTTTGCAACTTGACGGCTCATATAGTAAGTAGGTTGGCTCAGGCAAGGAAAGCATTTCTACAGAAACGAAATCCGTTGACATCAAATAGATATTTAGGTATTAGAAAATCATTTTTTAAAGCCTTTGACTGGAGCGTGGTGCTCTAAGGAAGAGAAACTTGGATTGTTTGCGCAGCAGAAACGACCAGAAAAGAAGCGTTTGAAATGTGGGGTTACAGGAGTATGATGAAGATTAGATGGGTAGATAGAGTAACAAACGAAGGGATATTAAGGCGTGTGGGAGAGGAGAGATGTATGTGGCGACTGCTAATGAAGAGAAGAGATAGGTTGGTAGGACGAATACTAAGACATCCAGGAATAGCATACAAAGTTACGGAAGGAAGCGTCGAGGATAAGGACTGTAGAAGTAGACCAAGGTTATAATATGTTAAACAGTAGATAGAGAATAAGGTAACTGCTCTCACCAGGACAGCGCAAGATACCATCAGAGACGTATCCGGTACAATACAACCTGTGTTGACCATTTAATTAACAAGCAAGTTTGGAGATCAGTTACGAATTCCAGTATCTGATTGGTAACTGATCTCCAAACTTTAAATAGCATTTTCTCAGAACTTGTTGTATTGCACATAAATGTTCATTTTTTCAGTTGTCACTTATCACAGAAGTCTCAAATTTTCACCATCTTTAGCTCTGCTTGAACAAGAGATTTTAACAAGGGATTTCTTTTCTGGCTGAAATACATTTCGAAAAAAATGATATATTTATAGTTTTTTAAACCAAAAATTCGAGATTAAATTTTAAAATAATATTATTACAGTCACAATAGTAGAAACAACGAACGCCCGTGTTTAAGTACTAAGAAATGATCACTAAGTATGGAAATAAAATTTCATCTAAATCTACCCAGTAGTTTCTATGAAAAAGGAACATGAAGTTGTTATAAATTAACATTAAGAAGATAGGCCATTGGAACTCCCCTTAACAGAACATCACATAGACGACATCTAAGAAATACTGACGAGTTGAATTGTCTTAACTCACCCTGCAACTAAATAAGTGTACATATTATTGTAAATATGTTCACCCATATTTTCTGTCATAAATTTTGGGCCTAATTGTAATGGATCTGATGATGATCGCTTGACGATCGAAACTGGTCCTCCAAGTGTATTTATTAATCATATTTGTTTTTCATGATTATTGATTAGCCCATCTATTTTGTGAAAAACTCGTGTAGACCGACTGAAAAGCATCAAAATTTCGTTTACTAAAGCAACACTGAAAATGGCTTCAAACAGATTGACAAGGATGTAAGGTAGAGATAGGAACTTCATCATAATTATCGGGATTTCAGTGTCCTTATTGATATGGAATTAAATTAAATATCAAATGGTATTAAATATATTTAATCCAACTTAATCAATAATATTACAATTAATATGAAGAATAATTAATTCATTAGTAGCAGTTTTGGCCACATTGTGGGTTTGTTCAGCTGTGTGTAGACCTTATAACATTAAAACAAATGCGATCAATGTAATACAATTTGATCAAAGTGTTTTAGAACAAAATGGAAATAAATTACCCAGGAATAAATATCTTAACAACAACAACAAAAAAACATTAAAATCAGATATGTTACAATTAGTGGAGTTAATTTTAGCTTTGTATTGGGCATTACGGAAAAACAATGTTTCAAATGACTATTAGTAAACTCAATTATATTCCATTTTTTTTTTACTTTAGGATGTAAGGTGTCGTAGTTGTGTAGGGATGAAACGATTAGCTAAGGCCAGAGACGAATGCGGATCTGCATCAAATCAGAATAAAGATTCAAATCAACACACAACAAACAAGTAGTTCCGTGAAGAACTAAATAGCATTGTTTCAAATATCTTGCTTATGTTAATTGCATCTATCGACATACAAAATTTCAGTGATTAATCGATTGAACCATTAGTCTATTAATCGATTAATCGTTTATGATTAATTTCAATTCGCTTATTACCAGCTCTAGTCCTGAGTGTGGTTTTTCTACGGGTGTTTCCACTTTCCCTCCAGGAAAGTGCCGATATATAAGGCGCGTTCAAAAAGTAACGAGCCGGGGGCATAATTACAGAAACCAGTACTTGTATGTTAGAAGTATTGGCCCTGGCTGTTGAGGCACTTGTCCTGCTGTGACACGAGGCGGTGATGGCTGTCTCATAAAATTCCCTGGGCTACGATGTGAACCAGATCCGCACGTGCAGCTGGACGTCGGCGTCCGAGGTGAATTGTTGGCCCCGCAGAGCCCTTTTCAGGGGACCAAACATGGCGCAATCACAGGGAGAGAGGTTTGGACTGTATGGAGGGTGGCCGAGAACCTCCCATTTGAATTTCTGCAGGAGTACCGCGACTGTGTTGGCCGTATGATGTCGTGCATTGTCGTGGAGCGACCACGGCGGCAATGGCGTTCACTGTCACTCGGCGGTCCTGGGTAATGAGTGTATCAACCAGCTGGACGTTGCCATCGGTAATGCAGGGGGGTGCCCCAGACCGGGCATCATCAGCTATCGACACCCGTCCTTCCCTGAAGCGCTTGTGCCACGCCTTGACCCTTGCAAAGGACATGCAGTGTTCGCCGTATATTTGTGACATTCGGCGATGAATGTCCGTTCCTCCTAGTCCTTCCGCTGTCAGAAACCAACAACACCTCTTTGCTCTTCGGTTGACGCGTCCATGTCACTGTTTGCAATGTGACTGACAGCGTTGGACGATTGATGCATACTGCTGCTCGCTTTGTATCGTTACGTGACGTGCACGCGTGCCCTCTAGCGACGGGCTGTAACCTTCCACGCTCTGGTCGGAATTTCACCTCGTTACATACGCCACGTTTTGCCGATGTCGTCACCGGTTTGCTCATTCCAGCCTCCGGCTTGTTACTTTTTGAACGCACCTTATAGTTCCTTACTTCAAGACCAGGGGCACCTAGGCTACCTCATCCATGTCCCTAATACAGCTAAACTCTCATTAATACAGGTTATCAGACAAATTCAACAAACACCTAACCACACGGGGCTGATGTCCCAAGCCCCTTAATTGAATTAATAACAACAACAGATAATTCTACATCAGGCCACTGTGCATATTATTAATTTTCTTTGCTGCTTTCCAGGCGATCAACACGATTGTGCCCAATGAATTGGGTGGGTACATAATTATCAATATGTAAACACACTCCTGGAAACAATTTCATGTATTAGTTATCACTAGGGACTAGTTATCTAAAACAATGCTGAAGTACATAGAAACTCCGGACGGACCACCCCGTCTTCAAATATGTCATTTTTATTTTGCATCTTTTTGCATTACTTGCTATTTTTTCATTTTAAGAGCATTTTTGTTGGTTTGGTAGACTTTTTGGTCATATTTTAGAGAAATCGGCCTTTTAAGGTACGTTTTTTTTTTTCAATTTAGACATGTCATAGCTTTATATGAGAGAGTTACTTCTCTCAGAGTTAACAAGAAGCTAGTAGCTGATACAAGATAATTTAAAATATTGAAATAGAATATTTCCTTGTTGCTATTAGTAGAAGATATATATCTTGGATGCAGAAGAACGGTACCGTAGGTTTACAGAGGCTCTTGTTTTAGTTGCAAACCAGTTATTAGCGGAATTGAATGTTACCTGCTCTGTTGACCAAGGTCAGCTATGGCGGGGTAGATAGGGGAAGGGGGGTATATTCTTGTCTCAGTTCATTTTCTCCATTTTATATTGCATTTTTTGAATTTTTGAAATATTGGTGAGTTTATTATTATAACACCATTTTCTTCATTTTATGGTGTATTTTTCGAATTTTTAGGTCATTTATTACGGTCAATTTTCAAAATGTTAAGTGCATTTTTAAACATTTTACGGCATTAACATCCGGGCCCTAGTTATCACACTTAAAAGGGCTATTTTGGATTACGCGTTTCGACCTTCATGTGGCCATCATCAGTTCATGAGCACTGTGTTAAGGTTAATTTTCACTGCTGTAGTTCAATAGCACGTCTTTAAATTTTTGGCTTGCTATTTGAATTATTATTATTATTATTATTACTATGCCTATTATTATTATTATTTATTTATTTATTCGTTAATTCCCCATAAGGAGAGCGTTAAAACAACCAATTTTCATGTTTCATTCTGGACCTTTCTTCTTTATTCCCAAAAACCTCTCATATACACACTATGCTTCCTCTTTCTGTCCTCCGTCCACTTCTTTCCCGGTTGTCTCTCTTTGGGAGTTTGCTCAAACTTCTGTTGTCTAAGTTTTTCTCTGTATGTGCTCCTGTCTGCGATGTCTTCAGTCGAGATGTTTAGTTCCTTGAGGTCTTCCACGGTTTCCTTTACCCAATTGTTTTTAGTGTGCTATTCGTAACTATATTAAAAATGTTCTTGGCCAGTCTGTCTTCGGTCATCCTGTGTATATGTCCATAAAATTTTGCTCTTCTTTTCCTTATGTTGTTTGTAATCGTATCTGTCTGTTTGTGCAGTTCTATTATCGGTCTCTACATCCATGTTCCCTCTTTCTGAACTGGCCCGTAGATCTTTCTCAGAATTTTTCTCTCTTGTTTTTTTTAACAAAATTATTATTATTATTATTATTATTATTATTATTATTATTCGTCTTTCGTTACGGCCAACTAAGGACCACGTCTTATCAACTGTTTCTTCTGCATTTTAATGTTGGCCCAGTACTCCTTCATTCGCAATCGATGTTGCACCTTTTTCTCTGTCGTCCACGCCTTCCCGGCTTTTAGTTTCGGCTTAAGTTGAATACTCCGATGATTTTGAAGTTTTTCGCTAAGTGGGCCACGCTCCTGGATATCTTCACATGTTAACCCAATCTCCAACAGATCTTTCTCTACTTCACTGAACCAGCCCCCGTTGTCTTTTTCTCACGGAGAAAAGCAAACATTAGGTTGGATAGCCGTGTTGATTTCTTTCGGGTAATATGTCCATAAAAAGAAATCCTCCTTTTCCTCATCACGTCAATTATTTTCTCTACCTGTGTGTACAACTCTTGGTAGTGGCGTCTTCGGAACTCGCCGTGTTCTTTAACTGGACCTAGGATTTTCCTCAATATCTTCCTTTCCTTTGTCTCCAGTTTCTCCATTATGCCTTTTCTATTCATGGCGAGATATTCCGCTGCATACAAAGCTCCTGGCCGGATGATCGTGCAGTAGTGCTTGAGTTTTGCATTCAGGGATATAGATCTTTTGTTGTACACATTCTTAGTTAGATGGTAAGCCATTTCAATTTTATTCAAGCGTGACGCAAAAGCCTCGTTTTCGGACATTGTAGGGTCTATCCATTCACCAAGATACTTTAATTTATTATTATTTTTATTATCATTATTATAAATAATTTGAAGCCAATTCCAGCCAAAACGCAGGTTTGTGCTTTCCACTTGCGAAATAAAGAAGCAAAGAGGACACTGAACATTAAGTGGCAAGGTGAAACAATCCTTCATTGTTTTACACCAAAATATTTTGGTGTCACCCTCGATCGAACTCTGTCTTTCAAGCAACATTGTTTGAACACCAAACGTAAAGTATCTTCACGAAATAAAATACTAAGATGCCTAACAAGAAGGACATGGGGTGCTCACCCCACCACTCTCAGAACTTCAGCCCTTGGACTGAACTTCTCAGCTGCTGAATATGCAGCACATGTTTGGCTTTCTTCTCCACATTCCAAAGAGGTGGATATAGCTCTGAATGAGACTTCCAGGATTGTATCTGGGTGTTTAGACCAACACCACTTCAGAAGATCTACCCCCTTATAGGAATTTCTCCACCTCATGTGCGAAGAATGGTAGCAGCAGCATCTGAGAAGAAACGGCAAGAAACCGATTCAAGGCATTCACTTTTCGGCCAACAACCAGCCCGTCAGAGACTTAAGTCCAGAAGCAGCTTTTTGAGGGGAGTAACAGCCCTCGAAGGCTCACAAGAAGCTGCCCGTGTGAAGATATGGAAGACAGAGATCACAGACCCAACTATTCCTCTATCAGAAAAAATGGCACCTGGTGGTTATGTGGAGAACAGCCCAGATTCATCAACATAAACGGGAGGACAGCATCAGGCTTAAGGCCTGGACAAAATAACTTCCTTAAGAGAAGATTAGACTGAAAGGATTGGGCTAAGGAAATGCGGCCTGGTTCTTTCAATACTAGACTGAACATTGAGAGTAAATACAATACTTTTATTTTTAGGGTGAAACTTGCAAACACATTAATAAAGCCTTAATTAAAAAATTAGTTATGCTGGCCCGCCTGGGGCAGTTTCAAATGTTCATTAATTTTATTTAGGTTGGCACAGCCATGTGCTATTATTCAAAAGTTCATTCTGCTTGATGCACACACAAATTTAATATTCTTGCACTTGCTAGCAAACACTTAAAACGAAGATGATTAAGATAATAATAAAAAAGGCACAAACTTATCTTTAGTGGCGATGACTAGAAGCATGCTGACGGAGACTGCCGTGGCCAACACTAGATTTTTTGGTAGTAGAATTTGAAATGTCCAGCATCAGGAAAATAACTTCGCCAGGGCGACCAGCGCTGTACATTGGCTAACATCGTTAGGTTTTGATGCTATTTCTTGAATGCCAAATAACATGGCATTTAGAACTGCGATTTGATGCAGCTTCTTGCGGTTTGGAGTAAAAACGTAGAATGCACTTTCTCAGTGCTGAAGCTCTCTGCTGTTGCGTTTCCTGGTAGTTTCACTCATAAATGCAGATTAGGCCTGAAGTTTAGAAGGCCTCGAAGAAGGGCGGAAGGCACGAATGCCTCTCGCTAGTTGAAGAAGACCGTAGAAGGTTTGAAGAAGGAATGCTGATGGAGAGCAAAACGCCGCCACTTAAATAATAACATCATAGAAACGTCTGGAAGCCAGGCTGGCGGGCGATGATTGGCCAGGGCAAGCTGTGACGTCAGTCATACAGGAAGGCAGCAAGCAAGTCGACACCCTTTTCAGTATGCGAGCGTAAGCTGGAGGCGCATGACCTATTAACACGCTGAGGTAAGAGTCTTAGATATATATAGAGAGAGAGATTAAACACTAGTAATAAACATTATAATGTTAACAGAAATGAATAAGTACATATGTTTTCGTTCGGTGGTCTCAAAAGCATTTAACTGACAAATGCGGCACAAAAGAAAAACGCACTATAAACATCACGAAAGTGATCATGCTCCGAGACCCCCGAAAGAAAACAATCAAAGAATCAGTTACAAAAACGTGAACAACAATAAAGAAGATGACACTAAGCCTCAACAGGCAAGATAGCAACCATAGAAATTGGTCTAGTATAGACACCCTTACTAGTGAGAACATCTACAACTCTCACATGATTATCCCGACCCAAATGGCAGTGAGTTACCCTACCAATATTCCATACGAGAGGGGGACTTGGATCTCGCAAAAGAACCATATCTCCCACTCGCACATCAGGCTGGGAAAGCCGCCACTTCTCTCTTCTGTTAAGTGAGCCGAGATACTCCAGCTTCCAGCGGCGCCAAAAGGAGTTTCGCAAAGAGTCTAACTTCCTCCAGAAAATAGGCAACCCGAGATCACAGCGTCGACTTAGCAAAGGAGGCGTAGAAGCTAAAGAACAGCCTATTAAAAATGACCAGGTGTTAAGGGAAGAAGATCCTTAGGATCGTTAGACAAAGGCGTGAGCGGCCTAGAATTTACAATACCCTCAACCTGAATAATTAAAGAATTGAATTCCTCATAGGAAAGGATGGCTGAACCAAGGGTTTTCTTCAGCTGTCTCTTCGTGAGCTTTATGCAAGATTCCCAACGACCACCATGATGGGGGGCGTATGGGGGAGTGAAATGCCATTTGAATCCCTTAGCATGCGAAAAATTAGAAAACTGTTCCTTAGCAGAAGGGGAGGTAAGCGCAGTTTTCCAAAGATCAAAAGTACTAACAAAAATTTTTGCGTTATCTGAAAAAACCTCGGAGGGAACACCCCTTCTAGCGGCAAATCTAGAAAAGGCTGCTATAAAATAAGGAGTAGAAGCACTTGTAACCAACTCAAGGTGAATGGCTCCTGTCACCATGCACACAAATAAAGAAATATAAAGTTTACCTAACAACTTTCGCTTAGATAAAGGGGAATTAACTTGATAGACATAAGGACCGGCATAATCGATACCCGTTAGGGCGAAAGGCTTACTAGGTTCGGAACGAAAATATGGCAAGTTTCCCATAATTTGCGTGATTGGCGGGGGCTTAGATTTGAAACAAGGTATACATTTCCGAATAACAGAAGAAACTTCATGAACACCGTTAATGAGCCAATATTTCTCGCGAATTAAACAAAGCAAAGTGCGGGTGCCAGCGTGCAAATTCTGATAATGGAATTTCTTTACGATGAGAGTAGTAATAGGATGTCTAGAAGGAAGAATAATGGGATGTTTTTTCTCATCTGAGTAACTAGAATTTTCTAGCCTACCCCCCACTCTTATTAATCCATCTTGGTCCAAAAAAGGGGTGAGAGGTAACAGCCTACTAGACTTTGGTAAAGTTGTTTTGCTTAAAAGCGTCTGATACTCAAGAAAGAATACTTCTTGTTGCATGAGAAACAAGATTCTACGAGTAGCAAATTCCAATTCCATTTTAGTGAGAAAGGGTTGCGGTTTCACAGGCTGATCAAGAACAAGAAATTTCCATCGAAATAAATATGCTACCACACGAATTAATTTATTAAATGAAGAGTAACGCTGAAAAAGACTAGTAGCAATAGAAGTTAGAAAAAGGGAAGCGGTAACAATGCGAGCATCAGGAACATCTTCTGCGAGTGGATTAGATGAACGAGGCCAACAAGAGAAATCCTGACTGAGCCACGCCGGACCATTCCAGTATAATTTAAGAGAAATTACTTTCTTGGGCAAGCAGCCACGTGAAATTATATCAGCGGGGTTTTCTTTTCCCGGAACATGATTCCATTGGTCAAAATGAGACAACTCTTGTATTTTAGACACGCGATTAGCCACAAAAGTGGTCCAATGTGAAGAAGGTTTTGAAAGCCAAGCTAACACGATGGAAGAATCACTCCAAAACCATGTGCTCGAAAATTTCAAATTTAAACTGATTTTTAATTTACTGGCTAATTCTACAGCCATTACAGCAGAACATAATTCCAATCTAGGCAAAGATATGGATTTGAGTGGGGCTACCTTTGATTTTGCGCAAATTAAATTGGAAAATCCGGGTAAAGTATTGGAAGAGCGGCCTACTAAGTAGGCGCAGCAACCGTATGCCTTTTCAGAACTATCTGCAAATACGTGCAAATCGAAATACTGACATGAAAGGTCCGAAATTAAAGTGCGGGGAATAGAAATTTGAGAAAGATCTAACAAACTCTTGCGGTATTTTAACCACTCATCCAAAAGGGGGGAGGGTACCTTTTCATCCCAACCAACTTTCAATGACCAAAGTTTTTGTAAGAAAATTTTTGCAGTAATAACCACCGGAGCAATGTACTGCAAGGGATCAAAAACTTTTGCTATTTCTGATAATAATTGCCTTTTCGTTTGAGGGTGAAACTCAGATAAGTGTACCTGATAGGAAAAGGTATCTGAAGAAGGAGACCAAAAAACACCCAAGGTTTTAATAGCTGATTCCTCAGTAGGAAGCGCAACACATTTGTCAACAGGAATTACTTGTGAAAAGTTAGATAAAAATTCGGTTGAGTTCGAGTTCCACTTATGAAGGGTAAACCCACCGCCAGAAAGAAGAGAGTTTAAATCCTCACAAACAAGAAGTGCGTCAGAGATACTAGGAAAGGAATACAGAAAATCATCTACATAAAATGCAGTTTTCAAAACTTCAGAAGCTAGAGGATGAAAAAGATGACCATCTTGTTCGGCCAACATGTGAAGAGATCGTATTGCGAGAAAGGCAGACGGCTTAAGACCGTATGTCACTGTTCTTAAACGAAATATTTTTATAGGTTTTGCATTGCATTGTCGTCTCGCCACAAAATTCTTTGCAAATCACGTTGTTCTGAATTTACTAGAATTTGCCTATACATTTGCTTGATGTCAGCAAGGACAGCAATGGGGAATAGACGAAAGTTAAGTAAAACTGAAGTAAGATCTGTCTGAATAGCGGGTCCAGAATGCAAAGTGTCATTGAGAGAAACACCATTAGCATCTGGAGATGACCCATTAAAAACCACTCTTATCTGTTCTCGGGTGGAAGAATTTTTCCAAACCGGATGATGATTAAGATATACTATTTCTTTAGGAGGATTACTAATTTCTTCAGATTTTGGAACTACTTCCATGTGATTCGCTGATTCGTATTCTTCCATGAAGGAAGTATACTGAGTTTTTAAGAGGGCATCTTTTTTAAAGCGATTTTCAATTGCGAATAAAGCTTTGAGAGCTCTGGAATGTGATTCTGTAATAACAGGGGGGTTAAAAATGCGAGGAAGAGTAACCACGAATCTGCCTTCAGTAGTGCGAACAGTGGTTTCTACGTAGTGTGTTTCACAGATCTCATTATTGAGAGAATGAGGTGAGGTGACTTGAATATCCTCAATGTCCCAGAACTTAATTAATTCTTGATTTAAATCAGCACCAACAAAATAACAATGAGATTTTTGTTGAACGGGGTTGCGGTATATTTGCCCAGTGGCAATCCAACCAAAATCAGTTCTACGAAAGAAAACATCACGGGCAACTTTAACCTTTTCCGGATGTAAACATTGCCAAAAAATGCTGGCACTTAAAAGAATTTCTACAGATGAAGCTCTGTTGAAATTCGGATCTGCAAGTTGCAAATGATGCGGAATATTCCAACCCTGGACTTGAAAAGAAGTAATGGGGGTGTCATTACCTATGGAATGTATAATTAAAAAATCTAAATTTAAATGAATGCCAAGATTATTGGAATCTTTTACATCCACTTTAGCATAACTCAGAGATTGCGATTTGGAACCATTAATTCCTGTAACTTCTATAGAAGTAGGGCATATTTGTAGACCTAACTTGCGAACTAGCGATTCACTGATAAAATTGTTAGTTGCAGCATTATCTAACAATCCCCTTACAGAAACCCATTTTCCGTGAACATTCTTCACTAGAATTTGGACAGTGGACAATAAAACTTGAGTTTTACTGAACGAAACAGAGCTTTGAGTAAAAGACTGAGCGTTATTCGGCAAAGTCTCAGAATGAGATTTAGCGGATGAACTATGGGTTGCTGATGACCGCGATCTTTCATGCCTATGCAGGAGAGTATGATGCTTTGCTTTACAGTGAAAACATAACCGTTCAGAATGACAATTGCTTATCATATGTGTCCCTGATAAACAATTGAAGCAGTGCTTGTGGGTGGTAATTAATTTGCGTCTTTCATCCACAGATAAAGATTTGAATTGAGCGCATTGGTACAAGTTATGTGGTTGTTGACACAAAACACAAGCTTGTGCTTGATTGGAAGACCGAATATTGGTAGAAAAGACATGTGACCTTAGTACTCTCTGAGTGGGGCTGATGTCCTTACTATTAGAGGGAGGTTTGAAGGTAGAGCTACTCTTTTGGCTGGCTACAGCAGAGAGAATTTGGCATTTCGCCTTTAAGAATTTAATAATAGCTTCATAGGTACACAATGAATGTTGCGACAGATCTGCTTCCCAATCTTTTAAAGTTTTAGTGTCTAATATAACAGAAATAAGATGAATCAAAAATAGATCCCAATGGTCAACTGGTTGGTCCAAATTTGCAAGCGCACGAATATGAAGTTCCGCAGCATCGATCAGATTACGAAGCGAGGCAAGATTATCAGCTTGAACAATAGGTAAATTGAATAAACCCTGTATGTGACGTTGAGTTTTTAAACGAGTGTTCCCAAACCGATCTCTGAGAAGTGCCAAAGCTACTTCATAATTTTCATTTGTCAACGTAAGCTCTTGGATGAGTTTAAGTGCGTTGCCTTGCAAGGACAAACGCAAATAATGAAACTTCTGTATTGAAGGAAGAGAATCGTTTTCGTGAATCAATGAATTGAATAATTCAAAAAATGGTTCCCATGTAGCTTCATCTCCGGTAAATTTAGGTAATTCTATTTTCGGTAATATAACACGGGAAGGAAAAGAAGAAGATTCTGAAGGAATTTTCTCCTGCTTTTCCTGCAATGTTAAACTTCTTAAAAGCTGCTTCGCGTCTGCGAACCCCTTATAATATAGATTTTCAACCTCATAACGGTCACTTTGCTGGTCGGGATCCTTGGTCTCAATATTACTTTGGATCTCATCATATTTCTCAAAGGCCTGTTCATAACCTTTCAGTCTTTGAGAAATTATGTCACTATTACGTTCTTTTTCCGGGAGCTCATCTAGAAAAGTGCGAAAACGCGTTAACTTGCCTTTGACAGAAGCTCTGGCATTAATGAGTTTCTCGTCAATCGGCATTATGAAAGTTTGTTGTGTACTCACGACTATACTGTGAGCTGGTACACCTTGCTTCGGAAGAAGTTGACAGTCTGCCAGAAAAGAGAGTGCGGCTTCCCCTGCAGTGAAATACGGGCCTGCTGTTTGTCTCCCTTCTCAGTGCCAACCATATACACTCGAGCTGAAACTTTCGAAGTAGATTAGAAAACACAATTTTTAAAATATTAACACACTCAATGTTCAGTATGGCATTTAAATTTTGAATTAGTTCCAACATTAAGAAATTTGAAGATTTGGTTAAACAGAATGTTTACAAGCATCCCGGTTATAGGCACCAAAATGGTTATGTGGAGAACAGCCCAGATTCATCAACATAAACGGGAGGACAGCATCAGGCTTAAGGCCTGGACAAAATAACTTCCTTAAGAGAAGATTAGACTGAAAGGATTGGGCTAAGGAAATGCGGCCTGGTTCTTTCAATACTAGACTGAACATTGAGAGTAAATACAATACTTTTATTTTTAGGGTGAAACTTGCAAACACATTAATAAAGCCTTAATTAAAAAAATAGTTATGCTGGCCCGCCTGGGGCAGTTTCAAATGTTCATTAATTTTATTTAGGTTGGCACAGCCATGTGCTATTATTCAAAAGTTCATTCTGCTTGATGCACACACAAATTTAATATTCTTGCACTTGCTAGCAAACACTTAAAACGAAGATGATTAAGATAATAATAAAAAAGGCACAAACTTATCTTTAGTGGCGATGACTAGAAGCATGCTGACGGAGACTGCCGTGGCCAACACTAGATTTTTTGGTAGTAGAATTTGAAATGTCCAGCATCAGGAAAATAACTTCGCCAGGGCGACCAGCGCTGTACATTGGCTAACATCGTTAGGTTTTGATGCTATTTCTTGAATGCCAAATAACATGGCATTTAGAACTGCGATTTGATGCAGCTTCTTGCGGTTTGGAGTAAAAACGTAGAATGCACTTTCTCAGTGCTGAAGCTCTCTGCTGTTGCGTTTCCTGGTAGTTTCACTCATAAATGCAGATTAGGCCTGAAGTTTAGAAGGCCCCGAAGAAGGGCGGAAGGCACGAATGCCTCTCGCTAGTTGAAGAAGACCGTAGAAGGTTTGAAGAAGGAATGCTGATGGAGAGCAAAACGCCGCCACTTAAATAATAACATCATAGAAACGTCTGGAAGCCAGGCTGGCGGGCGATGATTGGCCAGGGCAAGCTGTGACGTCAGTCATACAGGAAGGCAGCAAGCAAGTCGACACCCTTTTCAGTATGCGAGCGTAAGCTGGAGGCGCATGACCTATTAACACGCTGAGGTAAGAGTCTTAGATATATATATAGAGAGAGATTAAACACTAGTAATAAACATTATAATGTTAACAGAAATGAATAAGTACATATGTTTTCGTTCGGTGGTCTCAAAAGCATTTAACTGACAAATGCGGCACAAAAGAAAAACGCACTATAAACATCACGAAAGTGATCACCTGGTCACAACTTGCCATATCGAATTTGGAAATCATTGAACAGGCTGAGGACGGGGGTTTCACGCAGCAAGAACAATCTCAAGAAATGGAACATGCTCGTCAACAATGATGAGTTCTGTGACTGCAGCATGTTACAAGATCCACAACACCTGCTGATCTGCCCCTTGATGGAGGACATATGTTCAAAAGACGATCTTTTGGCTGCAAATGCTAATGCTATAACTACTTACTACTTACTGGCAAAATCTATATTTGATTCGGACACGGAAAATAAAAATAAATCATTATTATTATTATTATTACTATTATTATTATTATTATTATTATTATTATTATTATTATTAAAGGGTGATTCTAAATTATATACACCGTTACTCACGTAATTCACTAAACCTTGCAACAACAACAAAAACTAACGTATAACGTGATTCCAACCGCGGAACGAACATAACATTATAACGACGTGCCATTGAACCACAGTAGTGAATTTACAATAGTGAATATTAACCCTGGAACGGTGATCAGGATCTGAGGATCGAGACGCGTAATCCTAAATTGCCCATTTAAGTGTGATAGGCCTAACTAATACATGTATTTTTTCCAGGAATGTGTTTACATATTTATAATTTTGTACCCGCCCAATTCATTGGGTACAATCGTGTTGACCGACCAAAAAGCATCAAAGACAATTTGTATGGGGAACACTGGAAAAAGGAATGGGTTCAAATTTCTACATTACATATTATTAATATCGTTTAAATATCACAATCCACTATTGTTAACGAGCCTGTATGTATGGCCTCTAAATTAATTATATTTCACTTTGTGTCGCATGTTTGCCCGCCTGTCGGTCACGCTGTTATGTGTATGGATTTATCCAGACGGAAGTAATGACTCAACAAATGTTGCTCAAACGTCGTTTGTTTAGTGACCATTAATAAATTGTAGTATTCAATTGTCTATTTTCCTCATATTATAATTCATAATTCTATGTCATTCTCAGTGTAATGTTTATCTAATGGAAATAGTATTTTCCAAGTGGAAGAATATGTTTCAAATATCCATGAAAATGAGAGAGAAGTTGATTGTATATGTTTTATATTTACAAAGAATGTCACTGAAGACAGCCAAGGGACTCTTCTAAGTCAAAGTGTTACCAACCCTCACATACGGCTTGGAATTAATTTGGCAAGTAATGTCCCGTAGACAGCTGAAAGAACTGGAAGGCATGAAACCGAGATAGTAATCAAAATATTTCCCAGTTCCGCCGCGTCAATACATTATATTCAAAATTTTGTGATGTAATCACTTGTCACAATCTACATAGGTACATGTTTCGATGCCTATATGCATTGGCATCATCATCAGCCTTACAGCGTATTGGCAGCACTTAAAAATCACAATCTCCATCCAGCACAGCACGGCTGTGTTCGAACTTTGCTGCAAATTACGTAAGTTTTACAAATATTTAAGGATACTTTTCCAAATGTCTTTGTATTATTTCATATTTTCTTACGCCTAGCGTCTTTTATTTCCAGTTTGGAATGGAAACCTTTGACCAATTTCGGAGACAACATCATGAACTGAACTCTGAAAATCCTCAAGAGAGACAATTAAACCATCAAGAGTTTTGCAATGTGTAGCTACCATAATTTTTAAAAAACTTTTTAGTAAAACCTTTAAAGTGTTTTAAAGTGTTTTAGTGTATAAGTGATTTGAGTGTGTTTTTATGTCAACATTTTATTACTGTATTACAAAGTGATTTTTAAGTACTGCCAATACACTGTAAGGCTGATGATGATGCCAATGCATACAGGCATCGAAACATGTACCTATGTAGATTGTGACATGTGATTACATCACAAACTTTTAAATATAATATATTGACTAGGCGGAACTGGGAAATATTTTGATTATTATAGTAAGTCAATGCGGAAAAATGGGTGACTCTATTATGAGTCAAAAAGATGAAACCGAGATAACTCAAAAGGGTTCTAGGAGCATAAAGATTTGCTCGATCCCGATACGTGTATGTTTTAGCCTGGGAAACCTTTTTCGTAGAAGACCTAAGACTGAAAATGCATCTGCAGCACACTCCAGTACACAAAGAACTATTACAAGAGGGACTCGATCGAAGAAATATTCTACACTACAGATGCAATGACGAACAAAGATTGGATGAGGGAAGAATACGAGCTGTCACACCTGATGACGCGCTTTGCGATGCACGGTTTCCATCATCGTATTTGTACCAGGAAATTCTCTCACCAGACTAGCCATGAGTGTACATGTGTTTTGAGAGGAGAACAGTGTGATACATATCACGTAATGGAGTGCAAGAAGAGAGCATTTCTCTGATTCCTGACCCTTAATATATGTTTTATATTGTACGATTCTTATTCTATAAGAAGTACTGCTTTAGCTTTGAGTCACTCGGCGGCAGAATATGCATGCCCCGTTTGGTATAGATCTTTCCTTGCCAAAAAAGTAGATAATGGCTTAAATTAAGCATGCAGGCATATAACTGGTTGCCTGCAACCTACACCATGAGATATCAGACGTGAAATGGCAGCCAGATATTGTGAAAGATCGAAAGTAGATGTATCTGAGGCACATTCATCAAACTCCTCGTCGGTGATTGAAGTCTAGGAGTAGTTTCCTTCCTAAATAATCCACCTGAAACTTCAAGAGTAAATGTCTGGAGATCTACAGTAGATGCCTTCATCATGATGCGTAGGTAGACCCATCTGAAAGTCTTCCAGCAGGGCACGAAGAGACATGGACCGCATGGAAGAGTCTCAATAGGTTACGGTCTGGGGTTGGTAGATCTGGGACCAAAATTAAGAAGTGGGGACTACCTTGTGAGTCGACCTGCTGTGATTGTGGGAAAGAACAAACCATAGCACACCTCCTCAACTGCAGCGTCTACCTTCTCCAGTGCTCCATGGATATCTAGAGAAGGCTACACCCAACGGCCCGTACATTGCAAAATATTGGTCCAACATTGTTTAGTGAAATGTTTGTTTTTGATGTGTAACATCGTTCCACTTGGTTGCTGGATATTTTTGTGGGAGTGATTTAGAAAAATGAGACGGAAGTGGATCGGACGGAAGTGTGTAAGACGCACTGCCACCTGGATCGCATCCCTCCTAGCTGCTAAAGCAGCCAGCAGGTATGCGATCCAGCTGGCAGTGGTACCATGTGGAATGTATATAAAATACGGATTACTTCAAGGTTTGGAGACGCCATTACATATATTTTACAATAAATCATCTTCAAGTTGTCGTCCTTTGGAGTAAAAATATTTAATTATATCATATTTGCTGAAAACAATTATGATTTATTAATAGTCTGTTTTTCAATCTCTGGATAAATGTGATGGACATCCACTTCCCGAGTATCTTTGCTCAACACTTTCATACTGAACGGTAAACGCTCATGCGAACTCTGGTGTCAAATGATTGAAACACAAACCACACGTTAAAAGCCATTGTATCAGTATTTGAATGATTATATGCTTTAATATGAAACTGTGTAACTAGTCGGCAAAGCCGGTATTATGTTTCTTCACAATGGTTATTCAGATATTAACCCACATTGCGGTAATGCAGAGATCAATGTAACGTATATCGATGTTTTTATTCCGGAACTGGGCTAGCCTTTCATAGACCACTATAAGATTTGTCTTAACTGTCAAGTAGGCGTATTCATAACTAATTCAAAACACAATTACACGCAGGAACATTATCGAAATAAAGCAAAATATTAATGGAGCATAAAAAATACTTCCATATTATTTCCGGCACGTGAAAATGAGTACCTGTCTTGTACTCTAAATTTCTGTGGTTGTAATGGCTGCATGGATAGCATCTTGGTCTGCGAATCATGAGGTCTCAGGTTCGAACCCCAGTCCCAGCAATTATTTTTGCTACCGGATTATCGATTTAAAGAATATCTATCATAACATTATGCGTCATTTTAACAGAATATACATGAAATTACGATTTATCTAATTTTAATTACAATAGTTTGCACCAAGCAGGAGTTGGGAAATTTGATTGCATTGAACATTATTTTCAGTAGTCAATAGATATGCTAGAGACCATGGTTTCATTCCTCCTCTTAATTTACAATATAATATGTGATGTTTGTGCAAACAAGTGTGACAGTACCATATCTTCAATTCAATCTATACATTCATCATAGTACCAGTATGAAAACGGAGCGTAAATTAACATTTTACGAATGTCCAAGCTGTGTAGTATACGAGTAGGATAACATGTCAGATGACTTCACATACATTTCATCTCAATTTCTTAGTAGGATAACATGTCAAATGTTACACATCATATGCGACCACTGTAAGGCTCGTATCTTTTTTTTTCCCCCAAAATAGGTGTAATTGGATGTTCTTCTCATTTCCTAGTCACCAGTACAAACGTTATAAAACCAAATAACAAATTTCTATTGCTATCACAAGATGTGCTTGAATTTATTTACATATAACGTTCATTTCTTGGTTTAATAGCCACCCAGCCACCACTCCTGAAGTTCGGTCCGCTGTTGGTGTCGATAAGTTGCAGTTCATTATTTCTCACTGCTAGTTCCTTTTACGGTTAAGTCTCGTGCTCTCTTCGGGGGTGGATGATTGTGGTCTTCCTTTTTTTTTTTTTTTTTGCATGCGCGACGCTTTTCGGACATGAGGTGGTATTGCGCCCTCACCTTCAGAGAGAAAGAGAGAGGGGTAGTTTGTACCGCAGAGGGAGTTTGTGTCGGGGGAAGAGAGAGAGAGAGTGAGAGAGAATGCGCTGTGCATGTGTGCGTAGGAGGGAGAGAGAATGACATAGAGTGTGATTGTGCGTGTATGCGAAAGAGACCGAAAGGGGTGAAGTTTCATTGGTGTGTGTGTGAGTGAAAAAGAGAGCATCTAAGAGAGATAGAGAAGGACAGTATGTGTACGTGTGTGTGGGTGTAACAGACAGAGATAGAAAGAGAAGGTGGAAGTGTTGTGTATATGTACGATGCGGTGGAATTCTATTATTTAGGCCTGCAGGATTTCCATAGAAAGCTACGCGAGGCCCAGGAAACTTGGTGTTGAACATTAACCAGAAAGCAGACGCCCCTAGACGTTATATATTATATCAGGTACCGCGCAGCCAGCGTGCTTGTGGCACATTATCAGTGGTCATAATTCTGAGACGGAACATTATCTTACAGTTTTCTGTGCCATTGCTAGTTTCCATTTACTCTGCTGTATATGTTACGTGACTTTAATTATTTCAATTCATTAACATCTTGAATGTTACGTGGCTTCACAGCTGATTACGAAGGAATTTAATGCCCCACTTTGTAGAGTAATTGCCATCAGCAGTGAAATACGGAAACATTGACAGGTTTGTGGATAAAGAAACAGTATTGTTTAGTGAATAAAGAAACTACCGTACATTATACACACATCAAAAAAAGTTTTGCATCACCTCGGTTCCAAGAGTTCCGGAACCTTTAAATACAAAGGGAATAGAGATCAACACAAACAACATTTCAGCTCGTTTTATTGCTCATGAGACCCACACATTGCATGTTGTACCATCATACAGCTAGACTTTCAGCATTTGTGGTCCAGATTGCAGTACACACCACTACCTCTAATACCCAGTAGCACGTCCTCTTGCATTGATGCATGCCTGTATTCGTCGTGGCATACTATCCACAAGTTCATCAAGACACTGTTGGTCCAAATTGTCCCACTCCTCAACGACAATTCGGCGTAAATCTCTCAGAGTGGTTGGTGGGTCAAGACGTCCAGAAACAGCCCTTTTCAACATATCCCAGGCATGTTCGATAGGGTTCATGTCTGGCGAACATGCTGGCCACTGTAGTCGAGCGATGTCGTTATCTTGAAGGAACGCATTCACAAGATGTGCACGATGAGGTCGAGAATTGCCGTCCATGAAGACAAATGCCTCTCCAATATTCTGCCGATATGGGTGCACTATGGGTCGGAGGATGTCATTCAGGTATCGTAAAGCCGTTTCGGAGCCTTCCATGACCACCAGTGGCGTACGTCGGCCCCACATAATGCCACCCCAAAACATCAGGGAACCACCACCTTGCTGCACTCGCTGGACAGTGTGTCTAAGACGTTCAGCCTGACCAGGGTGCCTCCAAACACGTCTGGTTGAAGGCATATGCGACACTCATCGGTGAAGAGAACGTGATGCCAATTCTGTGGGGTCCATTCAGCATGTTGTTGGGCCCATCTGTACCGCGCTGCATGGTGTCGGGGTTGCAAAGCTGGACCTCGCCATGGACGTCGGGAGTGAAGTTGCGCATCATGCAGCCTATTGCGCACAGTTTGAGTTGAAACACGACGTCCTGTGGCTGAACGAAACGCATTATTCAACATGGTGGCATTGCTGTCAGGGTTCCTCCGAGCGGCAATCCGTAAGTAGCGGTCATCCACTACAGTAGTAGCCCTTGGGCGGCCTGAGCGAGGCCTGTCATCGACAGTTCCTGTATCTCTGTACCTCCTCCATGTCCGAACAACATCGCTTTGGTTCACTCTGAGACGCCTGGAAACTTCCCTTGTTGAGAGCCCTTCTTGACACAAAGTAACAATGCGGACGCGATCGAACTGCGGTATTGACCTTCTAGGCATGGTAGAACTACAGACAACATGAGCAGCGTACCTTCGTCCTGGTGGAATGACTGGAACTGATCGGCTCTCGTACCCCCTCCGTCTAATAGGCCCTGCTCATGCATGGTTGTTTACATCTTTGAGCAGTTTTAGTGACATCTATGAACAGTCAAAGGGACTGTATCTTTGATACAATATACACAGTCAACGTCTATATGCCGGAGATCTGGGAACCGAGGTGATGCAAAACTTTTTTTGATGTGTGTACATTCCAAACACGAGGGCTGTTTTCATTTCAAGTTCCGTTGAACAGTATCAAAATAACAGTTTGCCATACCAAAGAGAGTTTACTACTAAATGTTTCAACATAATCGCCAAAATGATTGAAACATTTGTCGTATCGTAACACCAGCTTTCCAATGCCCTCGGCAAAAAATTATTCTGCCACTGGAGAGTCCCCTGAAGTGTTTCCTTTTTGGAGAGGCGTTGCCACCCAACCATACCTTCAGTTCTCGAAAAAGGTAAAAATCATTCAGTCCTGGTTTGGACTAAACGGCAGATGGTCCAAAACTTCACACTTGATATTTTTGAAAAAGTCTATCTATCGTAAAGTTGGCACAGTGCGGTGTTCTCTTAATTATTTGAATTATTATGATTATTATGATTATTATTATTATTATTATTATTATTATTATTATTATTATTATTATTTCTTCGTTTCGGCCAACTAAGGACCACGTCATGTCAACTGTTTTTTCTGCATTTTAATGTTGGCCCAGTACTCCTTCATTCGCAATCAATGTCGCACCTTTCTCTGTGTCGTCCAGGCCTTCCCGGTTTTTAGCCTACTTTTCACATTTTGCAAAAATGAGGAAAAAGTAGACTTATGAGATCGGGCAAATGTGTGTCTGTTTGTCTGTCTGGCTGGCTGTGTGTGTGCCCCCCCCCCCCCCCTCCCTATCAACTCCTAAACGGCTGGAGCAATCGAAACAAAATTTGGTGGGAGTAATGATCTATACCTGAATATCTCACGGCCATATTTGAAAATGATGTCAGTGCTACCAACAGCTGAAAAATCGCAATTGAAATTTGAGCTCCATGTTCTATATCTTGGAAGGTATAAATGGGAGCTATTTCAAAATTGGCACACGTATAGATAATAATATTGCAGTTCAATTTCCAGGAAGCCATACGTGGCAGTGTTGCCAAAATGATTATAAGCCTGCTGATAAGACCAAATTTTAATGCATATAACTTCTACACTATCAATTGGATTTCAACCAAATTTCGTATGTGCTATGTGTACATAAACAGATATGACTGAGCGTACTCTCAAGAGCTACCAAGGCTGCCAACTGTTAAAAAATGCTCTCATTTTTTATCCAAATACCCATGTATCAGAAAGTATGCAAGCCGACAGCTTTAAACTATGCACACGCATAGTACCTGACATTCTATATTAATTTGGAGTAACTTATATACGTCAGTGCTACCAACCTGATTCTAAGCCTGCTGAGAGTTCCAACTTTAAATATATGTAACTTCTATACTATCATTTGGATTTCAACCACATTTCGTGTGTGCTATGTGTACCATAATAGGTATGACTATGCTGATTCTTAATAGTAACCAGGGCTGCCAACTGTTAATATATACTGTCCCTATTTTGTTACCCTAATATCAATATATCAGAAAGTATGCAAGCCAATAGCTCTAAACTTTGCACGCGTATAGTACCTGGCATTCTAGATTAATTTGGAGTAACCAATATACGTCAGTGCTGCCAACATGATTCTAAGCCTGCTGATAGGTCCAATTTTTAAATGCATGTAACTTCTATACCAACCAATGGATTTCAATAAAATTGGCACAACAATAGATCATATTATTTCAGATTTTTTCTGACCAATACACGTATGCCATTGTTGCCAACATGATTTTACGCGCGCTGTTAGATCCAATGTTTAACTGCATGTAACGTCAATGCTATCCATTGGACTTCAACCAAATTTTGTATTCTGTACCTTAAGAGATGGTACTAAGAATATATTCAGTCACCAGGGCAGCCAACTGTAGTTCTATATTAGGCTACATTATGCCACATGTACAGTATTTCGAACTAATTAGAAATTTCGATATTACCAACTTAATTTCGTCAATATTCTAAATAGATCCATATAGATTAATTATTGGCATGAATCTTAATTTTTAGGAAAAGTAGACTCTTTAGTTCGTCACGGAACTTCTTGTTAGTTTCGGCTTAGGTTGAAAATTCCGATGTTTCTGAAGTTTTTCCCTAAGTGGGACACGCTCCTGGATATCTTCACGTGTTATCCCAATCTCCAACAGATCTTTCTCTTCCTCCTGTGGGTGGGGGGTTTCGAATACACCCACGGTATCCCCTGCCTGTCGTAAGAGGCGACTAAAAGGGGCGACCTTGGCTATACTTTAAGGACTCCGCGTTGTTTTGTGAATTGGACCCCCAGTGGGTGGGAGGAAGCGAATACATCCACGGTACTCCCTGCCAGTCGTAAAAGGCGACTAAAAGGGCTTCTCGGAACGGTCCCCTTTCGAGGGTTTGACAGTCAGCTCTAAAAGACATACACCCGTGCGGTATAACTCTCATTAGGTTATATCGCACTTCTTTCCGTCACTGCCTTCAGGGTCTGGCAACCAAAATTTCTATATGTGCGTGCTGTTAGGGGATGGGCCACTTACGCTAGCGACTACGCTCGAAAGCCTGTTCCGGTCTTGGCCGCGCCGACAGGTGGGTGTGCCATGTACCCGTTCAGTAGTATCCGCCTGACTACGCAGGTCCCCGCACAGCCGAATGTCTGAGCTGTAAAATCCAGTATATGCCAAGGGATACATGCCAATACGGCATTGTAAAACATCGGACCCCCGGGCAATGCCTTCCAAGCTAGGCGGGCCTTGCCCTGGCTGGGTAGCGCCTACTGTGACGGCCCGTGATCGGAAGTCGGTGGCATTCGGGGAGGATGATCTGGCCATGGGTTCTAAAAGAAAAATCCCCAACCAGGGTGGACCTACACCCAAACAGGGTGGACCTACACCCAAGTCTTTAACATTTGATTCCCTACGGGGATCAACCCCCTGGGAACAATCTGTGCGTGAAAGTCTGGGTACTAACACCCCCAAGTTTCTGGTAGCTACCAGAACAGATGGGGGAGATTTCAAGCTGGTAAAGAGTATTTTGTTTTCTCGCCACATAGAAGGTGTCTATGGTGAGCTTGAGAAAGTACAAAAGATGAGGAACGGTAGCTTGTTGCTCAAGACTAGGACTGGTGAGCAAGTTGAACGACTTTTGAAATGTGACCACTTTGGCGATATTCCCGTCAAAGTGGAAAAGCACACGTCCCTGGATCTGGTCCGAGGAGTTATTTTCCACCGGGACCTGATTCTGAACACTGACGAGGAGCTCAAGGAGGATATGCAGCGCCGTCACGTGACTGATGTCCGGCGCATTACGCGCAAGGTCAATGGTCAAATCGTGGATACTGGTGCTTTCATTATTTCCTTTGAGCTTTCGGTGCTCCCAGAGAAAGTCAAGGTTACAAGTTACCGTTGTGACGTACGGCCTTATATCCCTCCACCAATGAGGTGTTATAAGTGTCAGAAGTTCGGGCATATGTTATCCCGATGCTCGAGCCCCGACATCTGTGGAACATGCGGTAAGGTACCACACGAAGCGGAAGAGTGCACAACACCTTATCAGTGCACTAATTGCCCTGGATTTCATTCTCCTCGGGACAGGAACTGCCCTGTCTTCCTGAGTGAGAAGAAAATCCAGGAGATCAAAACCCTGGATGGTCTCACCTACCAGGAAGCCCGCAAGAAGTACCATACCACGATTTCGCCTTCTCCAACGATTGATTATAGAGCCATAATACCAAATTTGGTCCCGGCGACCTCATCTTTTGTACCAGCTGTGAAACCTTCAACTGAGTTACCTGTTACGAAGCCAGCACCTATGATACTAACGGAAAGCCCAAAGGTGACTTCAACTCCACCTTCGGCCAGCACGAAGGCTGTGCGAGCGAAGGCAGCTCCGCCCGCACAGCAGGGGAGGAAGTTGAAGACTTACTCCCCACTCGGGAGGAAGTCGAAGACTTTCTCCCCACCCAAACGGTCGGCGAAAGCCGCGCCGAAGCCGGCGGAGGCGGCATCGTCGACCAGGGTCAGGAATTCGGCTCCTGACCCGTCTATATATCTTAAAGAGGCGGGTAAGGGTAAGAAGGGCCCCCGCACTACGCATTCCCTTTCTCCCAAAAAGGGGAAGCCATTCGCGCCAACACCTGCGGATGCTTCTGCGCCTGGGGACGTTTCGGTCCCCAGATCTGCGTGCTCCCCACGGAGATCCCCCCGCCGCCGAACTGCGTCTATGAAATCATCCACCGAGTCGATTCACTCCATGACCTCGCCTGAGGACATGGAGATTATAGTCGACGTAGTGACTGTAGATCCTCCAGAGTCAAAGTTGGAGTAGCTTGCTGCTCCACGTTTTTCCCTAAGTTCACACAATGGCACTGTTACAGTGGAATTGTAACAGTTATGACAGGCATTTGACAGAACTCCGTCAGCTTATTGCCCAATACGCAGCGAGTATAGTCTGCCTACAGGAAACAAACCTCAGACCTGATCACGAGACTGTTCTGAGAGGTTTCCGACTATACTCTAAAGAGCGACAAGACGCCGCCCGGGCTTCCGGGGGCGTTTGTACCTTCGTTCGCTCTGACTGCTATAGTGAGGAGTTTCCACTCGCCACTCCTCTGGAAGCTATTGCAGTTCGCGTGTCCTGGCCTGCTATGACAACTGTTTGTAACGTGTACCTTCCACCGAACCAGCCCCTTGATATTAATGACGTCTTTGATCTTGTTGATCAACTTCCAGTCCCTTTCCTAATCGTGGGTGATTTCAACTCTCATCACCCCCAATGGGGATCACCATCTTCCTGCCCCAGAGGAAGGGACGTGGAGGCCTTAATTCAAGGGTTGGATTTATCTCTATTAAATACAGGGGAAGCTACACATTTTAGCTTAGCGCACGGCACGTACTCACACATTGACTTGAGTGTGTGTAGCCGTGCGCTGGTCCCCCTATTTGGTTGGTATGTACACGACGACCTCTGTGACAGTGACCATTTCCCGATCGTTCTTACCCTTCTGACCCAGACGCCCGTGGAGTTCCCCAGTCGTTGGGTTCTTAAGCGGGCAAATTGGCCCTCGTTTCAAGAACGAGCTGTGTTCGTTGATCTTGGTTGCCGGAGCGTCGATGACGAGGTACAGCACATCACCGATGTGCTTCTTGCTGCCGCCGAAGAGTCCATCCCATCCTTTTCTGGGACTCCTCGTCGCAAACTCGTCCCTTGGTGGACAGAGGATATTGCAGAGGCAATAAGAGACCGTCGTCGAGCTCACAAGCACTACCGTCGGCGTCCAACCATGGCCAATTTGGTGGCGTTTAAGAAATTTCGTGCCAAGGCACGGATTCTTATTCGCCAGAGTAAGAAACAATCCTGGGAACGGTATGTGTCTTCTATTACGGCACATACCCCCTCCTCTCAGGTGTGGACTAAACTACGACGCATTTCGGGAATTCAGACATCTTCTACTGTACCGGGAATTTCCATTGCTAATGAACTGGTTACAGATCCTTATCGCGTTGCAAACCATCTCGCCTCGTATTTTGCGGATATATCCGGTTCCGATAACTATGACCCTGCCTTCGTGGCCCTGAAGCGCAAAGCGGAACGTTTCCAGCTTAGTTTTGCTTCCCGCGCTTCGGAGGAGTACAACGTGCCCTTTACGGAGTGGGAACTCTGCGGAGCGCTGGCGCTCTGCAGGGACACGTTTCCTGGCCCGGATAATATTCACAACCAGATGCTTAAACACCTTAACGATGAGGGCATTCGCTATTTGCTCAGGGTGTTTAATCGTATCTGGTTGGAAGGTGTGTTTCCAGCGCAATGGCAGGAAGGTATCATTATACCTATCCTGAAGCCCGATAAGGATCCCAAATTGACAGGGAGTTACAGACCTATTTGTCTCACTAACGGTTTGTGCAAGCTCTTTGAGAGGATGGTCAATCGGCGCCTGGTGTGGGTCCTGGAGAAACTGGGACTCCTGTCTGAATACCAGTGTGGTTTCAGGGCGTCTCGGTGTACCAACGACCATCTGGTACGCCTGGAGACTGCCATACAGGACGCTTTTCTCCGGAGACAGCACCTAGTCGCTGTTTTCTTTGACCTCGAGAAGGCCTATGACACCACTTGGCGTTACGGCATCCTCTCTACCCTGCATCAATGGAAATTCCGAGGTAACTTGCCGGTTTTTATTGCGAATTTTCTGTCCCTTCGCCTGTTCCGTGTCCGAATAGGGGGGACATATTCGCAATATCATATACAGGAAAACGGAGTCCCACATGGATCGGTGCTTAGCGTCACATTATTTGCGATTGCCATAAACGGTATAGTCGCTGCTGCTGGTCCAGCAGTGGTACCGTCGCTATATGTAGACGACTTCGCTCTACATTATAGTGCGCAAAATATGGCGGTCGCTGAACGACAGCTACAACAAGCTATTCGGAGAGTGGAACGCTGGACACTGGAGCATGGCTTTCGATTCTCAACCGCTAAGTCCTCGGTTGACCATTTCTGCCGAAAGCGCACCCTCCATCCAGATCCTGAGCTTTATCTGGGCAATGTAGCTTTGCCTGTTGATGCTGCGTACCGGTTCCTTGGGCTCCTTTTCGATCAGAAATTGACGTGGGAACCACACGTGCGGTGTTTGAAAACTGCCTGCGCTAAGAAACTCAACATGTTGCGGTTTCTTAGCGGCACATCATGGGGGGCGGACCGCGCGGTGCTCCTGCGTTTTTATAAGTCACTGATTTTATCTAGGTTAGATTATGGCAGTGTAGCATATGGTTCGGCCCGTAAGTCAGTGCTTGTTAAACTGGACAGTGTCCACCACGGCGGTGTGAGGCTGGCGACGGGAGCCTTTCGGACAAGCCCAGTCGTCAGCTTGCTCGCCGAGGCTGGCGTACCTCCTTTACACCTGAGGCGCCAACAAGTACTGCTGACCTATGCTGCAACTATTCGACAGATGCCACTTCATCCAAGCTATCCATGTTTGTTTTACAATCCGAATCGCCGGCTGTATGATGTGCTCGCCCGGGCCACTCGGCCGGCGGGGATTCGCTTGGATGACTTATACCGTCAGTTCCGATTTCCTTCTGTCTCCTGTATCGTCCGAGTACCTTGCAAGGCCCCTCCGTGGATGGTCTCTCGCCCTGATATCATCCTGGATCTGCACACTGGCCCCAAGTCGGACACGGACTCCTCCGTCCATCGGAGGCTGTTCCAGTCCGTGGTGACACGGTATCCGGGATCAGGCCTTGTATTCACGGACGGTTCGAGGGTAAACGAGAAAGTAGGCTGTGCATTTGTGGTTGAGGATCGTCGGTTTCTCTTTTCACTTCCCGAGGCCTGTAGCGTGTACACTGCGGAGCTCTATGCCATCTTAGAGGCTCTGCGGTACACGTTATCAGACGATCACCAGCACTTTCTTGTGTGTACTGACTCTCTGAGTGCGCTGCAGGCGATCGATGTGTGTTTCCCGAAGCACCCGTTGGTCCAGCGTGTGCACAACCAGCTCGTCAGTTTGCGTAACGCTGGAACCGGGGTGACCTTTGTGTGGCTTCCTAGCCACATGGGTATTGCGGGAAACGAGCTTGCTGATCAGGCGGCGAGAGAGGCAGTCGCACTGCCCTCGCTACCGTATAAGGTGCCTGCTAGTGATGTGCGCTCTCAGTTGCGGCATTCGATCCTGTCGCATTGGGAGGAGGCATGGCGTGCCACGCCTCCACCCAACAAACTGAGAGGCATCAAGGAGACAACGAAGGTGTGGAAATCTTCCTTCCGATCTCTCCGGAAGGAAGCTGTGGTACTCTGTCGACTCCGGATCGGCCATGGGATTGCTACGCACTCCCACTTGCTAAAGAGAGAAGATCCTCCTGTGTGTACTTGCGGCGCCCACCTAACCGTGGCTCACCTTCTCTTGGAGTGTGTGGATCTGGCCGATCTGCGCGGGACTCTTAAACTGCCTAATACCCTCTCCCTTATTCTCCGTGATGACGGGCCGTCAGCTGACCTCGTCATCCGGTTCATGAGGGAGAGTGGTTACTTTTAGGTAGATTTCATTAGAAAGCTAACTATTGCAATGGGTACCATGTTTCGACTTCCGGAAAATTTCGACATATCTTCGCGTTTCACATCCCCCAGACCCCAAAACCACCGTCAGTTCAAAGGTTTATATAAAATTTATGTATATATATATATATATATATATCAGTTTCTTGTGGACACGATAACTGCCGTAATTTTGCACCAATCACTTTGAAGTTTTTGCATAACATGTATCCCTATAAAATCTCGGTCGAGTTCGTTAATGGGCAAAATCGGTCGAAGGGGGTGAAAATGGGGGGCTTTTTTCGAAAAAGTGAAATTTCGCTATAACTCTCTTAATACGTGAAATATCGAATCCATTCAAAGTTCATAATATGTGTCGGATAAGTGCCAAAAATTTATGTCAAATAAGTTTTTTGATAGCACCAACTATTGACCAAAGGGGTGGAAAAAAGTGGGTTTTTCGGGAAACATTAATCATATCTCTCTTAATAGGCACAATATCAAAACCGTACAAAATGGACAATATTCCTCCATTAATTACCTAAAACTTTTGTCTGAAAGAATTTTCGATATGACCCACCATTACGCCACGGAGTGAGCAAAATGATTTAAATTATAAGAAAATTCCAAGTGCCAAGAGTGGTTGCCATGACAACTTTACTTTTAATTGATACGGGTTGAGCTATCAGCAGTTGCTATGACAACGCCACTGCACGAGATCACATTCGTTTTCATATGTCTGTGGGAAGCGACTTCGGTATCGGAACTGGTAGCATGCTGAACTTCTATGCCCAAGGTCGCGGGTTCAAACCCGGCTGAAGTCGTCGGATTTACTAAGAGCGCCAAAAAACCCTGAGTATGCTTTCCTTCGGAGGGGAAGTTCCAACGTTCGTTGCGAGTTGATGGTTCCGGTGGCATCTAGTGGCCAAGTTCACAGCTAGGTGTCGTTGATGGTAGTATTTTAAATTATGTAGCCTATTTTAGGTAGATTTCATCAGAAAGCTAACTATTGCAATGGGTGCCATGTTTCGACTTCCGGAAAATTTCGACATATCTTCGCGTTTCACATCCCCCAGACCCCAAACCACCGTCAGTTCAAAAGTTTATATATATGTGTGTGTATATATATGCATATATATCAGTTTCTTGTGGACACGATAACTGCCGTAATTTTGCACCAATCACTTTAATGTTTTACATAATATGTAACCCCTTAAAAAATCGGTCGAGTTCGTTAATGGGCAAAATCGGTTAAAGGGGGGGGGGGGGGGAATTTGGGGGGGGGGGCTTTTTTTTCGAAAAAGTGAAATGTCGCTATAACTCTCTTAATACGTGAAATATCGAATCAATTCAAAGTTCATAATATTTGTCGGATAAGTGCCAAAAATTTATGTCAAATAGGTTTTTTGATAGCACCAACCATTGACCAAAGGGGTGGAAAAAAGTGTTTTTTTCGGGAAACATTAATCATATCTCTCGTAATAGGCACAATATCAAACCCGTACATAATGGAAAATATTCCCCTAATAATTACCTAAAACTTTGTCTGAAAGGATTTTTGATCTGACCTACCATTACGCCAAGGGAAGAGAAAAATGATTTCGGAATTAAAGAACATGCCAAGTGCCATCAGAGGTTACCGTGACAACGCTTCTAAATTGATGAGGGATGAGCTATCAGAGGTTGCCAAGACAACGCCATTGCACGAGATCACATTCATTTTTCCATCTGACTGTGGGAAGCGGCTAACTGGTAGCATGCTGAACTTATATGCCCAAGGTCGCTGGTTCAAAGCCGGCCAAAGTCGTCGGATTTTCTAAGAGCGCTAAAAAACTCTCAGCATGCTTTCCTTTGGAGGAGAAGTTCCAACGTTCGTTGCAAGTTGCTGGTTGAGGTGGCATCTAGTAGCCGGGTTCACAGCTAGTTGTCGTTCACGTTAGGATATGGTACAAAATTAGGAACTACTACTTAAAATTGACCGTCTGCAGACCTTACCTGAATTACAGACTAAAACAGTCATCACAATTAACACCGTTTATCAGATTCTACACACCCGGGGTTACATGACCACGTTGTCGCAGCCCCTAAACTGAGGAACCAACAAAAATCTCTGCGGGAGATAAAATTGTGCGAGAAGATGTAACAGACTGTCTGATAGTTACATATCAGTTCCAAACCTTGCATAAGGACAGTGTGATCAGAAGTATAAAAATGAACCCCGAATGACAAGAAGGTTACCATCCCCATAAGACAATAAAATGATAAAAATATGCGTACAAAAACGAAAGAAAGTTGATTTTTAACCTCCAAATGTAAAATACTTTCTTGCAATCCATGAGGTCTGATCCTCCTACGAAAACCTGCATATTTTGCCTATTATAGCCAATCCCCTAGTTTGCCCGGTGAAATCTACCTCCGCCTTCCGGCGTGCCGAGAGGATTTTTTTAAGTTTTAATGTGTAGTTACGACTTTTAATTCTGGTTAAATCTGTTTTATGTTTTTTATTGTGTTATGTATTGTATTGTTCACTATGCCTTATTTGTTTTATCCTTTTTTACAATCCGCCTTTTATTCTTTTTATTCAAATAAGGCATAATTTTTTTGGGGCTCACTGTCTGTTTTATAAACACCATTTTCGCTTCATCCATGGCCGTGAGTTGTTTTTATCTACATCCTTTCATTTCACGCCATTTCATTTCATTAGGGGCCGATAACCTCGATGTTAGGCCCCTTAAAACAACAATTATCATCATCATCAGATCTTTCTCTACTTCACTGAACCAGGCCCCCTTTGTATTTTGCACACTGAGAAAAGCAAAAATTCTGTTGGATAACCGTGTTGATTTCATTCGGGTTTTATGTCCATAAAAAGAAATCCACCTTTTCCTCATCACGTCAATTATTTTCTCTACGTGATTGTACAACTCGTGGTTGTGGCGTCTACGGAACTCGCCGTGTTCTTTGACTGGACCCAGGATTTTCCTCAATATCTTCCTTTCCTTGTATTATTATTATTATTATTATTATTATTATTATCACTGTGGTTGAAATCACGGGCATGTGTAAGTAAATTCTATAGTGACACTGCATATTACCTCTTTCTGTCACATCCTGTAGAACAGCAGACAGTCTGACATTCTATCGTAACCACAATGCCAGTTTTGTCATCTGTGAGGCTGTCTGATTGATAGTGTGTCCTGACGGTGAATATTCTTATGTGGGTTACCCCATAATGCGGCTGATCCATGTGTTGATTGATAGATTTTTAACGAGAGCTGCCACAGGCGAGGGAGATGTTACCGATCGGTTGCTCGTTATGTGTAGCGAAACTCCCGTGTGATGTTCAAACTGCGCCACAGTGATGAGACAAAGTAAACCGTAATGATCAGGTCTTTGGCAGTCGACACATCTGCAGTGAACAATATCAGTTTCTATACATGGTGTAACTGAATATGTGGGAATGCTCCGATGATATGATAGAGGACCTGACATCAAGCAAAACATGTCCTGCAAACATACAGTATTGTGTATTTGCTTTCTTTTCTGTGTTACAGGCATTGTTTGTGGTTTGCATAACACAGCCCGCTTCACTATGCAGAGTAGCTAAGGTGTGTAGACGAGAGATAGCTGTGGAAACAGCAACAGCTTTGGATATTACGAGGGTAATCCCAAAAATAAGGTCTCCTATTTTTTTAGCCTACTTTTCTCATTTTGCAAAAATGATGAAAAAGTAGACTTATGAGATCGGGCAAATGTGTGTCTGTCTGTCTGTCCTTCTGTCTGTCTGGCTGTGTGTGTACCCCCCCCCCCCTATCAACTCCTAAACGGCTGGAGCAATCGAAACAAAATTTGGTAGGAGTAAAGATCTATACCTGAATATCTCACGGCCATATTTGAAAATGATGTCAGTGCTACCAACTGCTGAAAAATCGCAATTGAAATTTGAACTCCACGTTAGATAACATGGAAGGTATGAATGGGAGCTATTTCAAAATTGGCACACGTATAGATAATACTATTGCAGTTTAATTTCCAGGAGACCATACATGGCAGTGTTTCCAAAATGATTATAAGCCTGCTGATAGGTCCATATTTTAAATGCATATAACTTCTACACTATCAATTGGATTTCAATCAAATTTCGTATGTGCTATGTGTACATAAACAGATATGACTCAGCGTATTCCTAAGAGCCACCAGGGCTGCCAACTGTTAATAAATGCTCTCATTTAAAAAAAATCCAAATACCCATATATCAGAAAGTATGCAAGCCGACAGCTTTAAACTATGCACACGTATAGTACCTGACATTCTATATTAATTTGGAGTAACTTATATACGTCAGTGCAACCAACATGATTCTAAGCCTGCTGAGAGGTCCAACTTTAAACCCATGTAACTTCTATACTATCATTTGGATTTCAACCAAATTTCATGTGTGCTATGTGTACCATAACAGAAATGACTATACCGATTCTTAAGAGTAACCAGGACAGACAACTGTTAATAAATACTGTCTCTATTTCTGTTACCCTAATATCCATATATCAGAATGTATGCAAGCCAATAGCTCTAAACTTTCCACACGTATAGTACCTGGCATTCTAGATTGATTTGGAGTCACTGATATAGGCCTACGCTAGTGCTACCAACATGATTCTAGGCCTGCTGATAGGTCCAATTTTAAAATGCATGGGACTTCTATACTAACTAATGGATTTCATTCAAAATTGACACAACAATAGATCATATTATTTCAGATCATTTCTGACCAATACATGTATGCCATTTTTGCCAACATGATTTTACGCGCACTGTTAGATCCAATGTTTAACTGCATGTAACGTCCATGCTATCCATTGGACTTCAACCAACTTTTGTATTCTATACCTTAAGAAATGGAACTAAGAATATATTCAGTCACCAGGGCTGCCAACTGTAGTTCTCCATTAGGCTACATTATGCCAGGTATAGAGTATTTCGAACTAATTAGAAATTTCGATATTACCAACTTAATTTCATCATTATTCAAGATAGATCCATATAGATTAATCATTGGCATGAATCTTAAATTTTAAGAAAAGTAGGCTCTTCAGTTCGTCACGGAACTTCTTGTTTATAAATACATAGACTATTTATTTCTACAATGGTTTCCACCATTTTACACCTTGAACATTTAACTATTTTTCTACATAATCACCATTTCGGTCGATGCATTTTTAGCCTATTTTCATTTATGAAAAAAAAATAGGCTTATGAGATCACCTTTTGTCCGTGTGTCTGTGTGTGCGTGTGTGATCCGTGTGTGTGTATGTGTGTGTCCCTAATAAAATCTAAACGGCTAGAGCGATTTCAATGAAACTCGGTAAGTTCATAGCACTATTCCGGACGACCCTCACCGTACCTTTCAAATTTTGTTAAGCCTCACCAATCCAACATGGCGGCTGTGCGAAATATTTCACTAGCATTCAATAACTCCGAAACTATTACCGATATCACCCTGAAAGTTTGTACGGTGATAAAGGTAACTACTAGCATTTCATCTATGTGACCTTTAAAAACCTGGTAACTACAAAACCAAGATGGCGGCCAAGCGAATTTGCAACTTTTAAATAGACGTTTCTCGCGATTTAACCAACCAAACGCTATGTAACTTGGTACATTATATGTTTATACACATTGTAATGTTCCGACATCTAATTTCGTTGAATTGTTTACATAACCTCAAGATGGCAGCTGTGCGAAATATTTCAATGGCATTCTATTTCTCATAAGGTCTAATATTCTATATCTCTGCAAATATTACCGGTATCACCCTGAAAATTTGTACGGAGATAAAGGGGACTACTGGAAGTTCATCTATGAGATTTTCAAAAAACGGTTAACTACAATACGAAATGGCGGCCAAGCGAAAATGAATGTTTTAAATAGACTTTTCTCGCGATTTAATGATCCAAACGCAATGAAGCATGGTACAGAAAATGTTTATACACATTGTAATGCACTGGTATCTAATTTAGCTCAAATGTTTAAATAACCTCAAGATGGCGGCTGAGCGAATTTTAAAATTAAGTTTTTATTTCTTGTGTCGTAATCATGCGATCGAAATGAAAGTTTTTATAACCAACCTACGCAATAATTGTCCTTTGATGTTACACAACTCCAAGACCTACATATATCAAAATCCAACATGGCAACCATCCGCAATATCTAGTCGGTTCTCAGTATCTGTGAATATATTACAGCAAGCTGTTCAGGACGTTGTGAACCTCATATTTCACCTTGTCGTCGGTGCTGAATCGCTTTTCGATCAAATGTTCTTTCAACTCAGGGAACAAGTGATAGTCACTGGGCGCCAAGTCGGCACTATAGGGTGGGTGATGACGTTCTGCTGAAACTGTAGCAGGAGAGCAGCGGTTTGCCGGGCGACGTGTGGTCGAGCGTTGTCATGGAGAATGTTGACGCCCTTCCTCAACATTCCTCTTCTCCGGTTCTGAATTGCCCGTCTGAGTTTTTTTCAGCGTCTCACAGTACCTGTCAGCGTTAATTTTGGTCCCAGTGGGCATAAAGTCGACCAACAATACCCCTTTTCGATCCCAAACTACAGTTGTCATGACTTTACCTACAGACTGTGTTTGCTTGAATTTCCGCGGCTTTGGGGAAGACGGATGCCGCCAGGAAGGTGTACACTTCGGCATTGCATCAACCGTTTTGCTTTCCTAATATGTTTTTAATCTATAGGCTATTATACAGGGTGTATTTGATATGATGGAAGTCCGTTACACTGGTGATAGAAGATGGTATTCTAAGCAAATGTCTTCATGAAATTCAGTCGGATCTTAATTAGTGTAGGTGGAATTAAATCACAAAAATCGCCGGTCAATGTCTTGGAAACGGATTTGCAGTTCGTTCCCCTCAGCAGCACAGCTGACTTCTCCCCGACACCCTCCCCTCAAACGCTAAGGAATGTTGACAAGAGTCTGAAGTTGAGTGACCTCCTCGTCTTGTCTGCCAATGACATTGAAATACACAAACCGAGCCTATGAACAGTTGTTTTACACCTTCATGGGGAGTGGCTACATGACTAGTGATGGTGGATCTGTTTAGGATTTTGCCATCCTCATGGCCTATGCATAGAAAGTGGAAATCCTAAAGATTTGGTAAATTAATTTAAGAAACTGTTGGTCTATCTTTGTGTGAAGACAGTGCAACAACTGTAACAAAAATATTAATAATACTATTATTATTATACTAGGCTACTACTATTGTACTAATAATAGTAATAATAGAATTTTAGACACTAAATTCTTTAATACGGGGCTACCTGACCACGTTGTCGCAGCCCCTAAACTATGGAACAAACCTAAGTTCCTTTATGTTGTTTCTTTTTTGGTATGTCGAGTTGCCAGACTTTTATTTTTAGCACTCTACCACCAGAACTACATATGCTGACTCGTATTATTATTATTATTATTATTATTATTATTATTATTATTATTAGACTATTATTATTATGTATTATTATTTTTATCATCATCATCTACATGTGGTGCTAGTGTTGAGACAGCTTACCATTTCCGGCCAAAATGCAAGTCGGGGCGTGATGGCGCAGCGGTCCAGCTTTTGGCCTCTCACCACGGCGGACCGGGTTTGATTCGCGGTCAATGCATGTGAGATTTTTGAAGTGAAATGCCATGTCCTGTGGTTCGGATTCCACAGAAAAAGGAGGTCCAGTAGCTCATGATCACGAAATTTACGGTCATGTAAAAACACAAGCTTCCTTACTTCCCACCATCTGCAGCCACAAGATGATTTTCCGTGGCATCCCACGAGCCCAAAGTTGGAATGTCCCTTCATAAGACCACGGCTGCTTTCTTTCCCACCCCCGCGGTGTAGACATGCGCATTTAATCGTACACCTCGATCGCAGCAAGTCCGGTAATTGGAGGTCCAAACTCAGCACCGACAGTGGCTATCCTGAGTTTGGATTTCGCTGGGTTCTTCCACGCGCTTTCCAAGCACATGCCGGGATAGTATGGTACTTGGAGTCCCGAAGCACCAACCTAATTCACGACCCTAATAACTACAGTTACACATACTACTACAGTCACCACAGAAACACAGTTTATCAGACAACTCCAACACACACCCAACTACACGGGTCTGATAAACAAATGTCCCAAGCCCCTAAAATGAATTAACAACAACCATCACAACAAGCTTTCAAGTCTCTTCCATCATCATTGTTACCAAAATTATTTATTTACTGAACGTCCTAAACAATTGGAACCCTACTTAAAAATAAATAACATTCAGTAAAGATATAATCTCTTATAATGTGTACAATAATAATAATAATAATAATAATAATAATAATAATAATAATAATAATAATATGTTGTTGGACATACTATTTTAATTTTTGGCGGGCATGTCGAGATTCCGGAATGTTGTGTTGACATAATTTCATGTACGTGCCATTACATCCATCGGCATAAGGCTGTCGTATTTGTTCACCTTCATGTATTACATGACTCAGACTAGATCGAACCCTCGAAAAGGATAGCACTCTAATACCTGAGCACAGCCTCACTATCATTTAATTATTATTATTGCTTTATACAGTACATATAACACATTGCTGGTACATCACAACATAACTATACGGGCTTCAGGGAACCAACGTATTGCTACTGAAACAGCCACTTCTAAGCTGGAAAGTCGAAATCACTACCCATGAATTTCCAGACGATTCGGGTTGTTGAGAGAACTACTGCCTTCTGCATTAGTTTGTCCATTTGAGTATCCAGAACCAGTTCTTTAAGGTCTTGGAGCCAGGTACTTGGGATCACGCCCGTATTTCAGACAATGATAGGTATGGTCTTTACCCGTTCTAAATGCCATTGCCGTTTGATAGGGCTAACCAAATCACTATATTTGTTTTAATGTTATTATTATTACTATTATTATTAAAAATAATAAATAACTCCTGGCACTACAGCCCGTTAAGGGCCTATGCCTACGAAGCGACCGCTACCCAGCCATTTGGCCTGCAGATATTGGGGTGACGCGTGATCAGCGCATCGGGTCCCTTCGGCCGTTAATCTTTGTTTTCGTGATCGGGGCGCTGCCTCACTATCCGACAGCAACTCAATTGTCCTCACGAGGCTGGGTGCATCCCGTTCCAGCCCTCACGTCAGTTTCTAAAATCCCTGACGGAGCCGGGAATCGAACCCGGGGCCTCCGCGTGAGAGGCAGGCGTGCTACCCCAACACCACAAGGCTGGCTATTATTATTATTATTATTATTATTATTATTACTATGTACATGTGGTACCATACTAGTATTAAATCTTGGAAGTAGTTTTCCATGGTTACCCACTTCTACCCCAGGCAAATGCTGGGATGGTTCCTAACTTAAGTCCACGGCCGCCTCCTTCCCAATCCTCACCTGAATTACAAACACCCACATTACTAAAGAAACCACAAAACCACAGGTTATCAGACAAATTCTTCCCTCACCCAACCGCATGGGGCTAAATGACCAAAATTGCCAAGCTTCTCAAACAAATCATCAAGTATATTCCTTCCGTCTTAAATGCTAGTTCTGAACAGAATACGGGATGTCGGAATTTAGTCACACTGTATTTCATTAAAGTGCCGGACGGCAATGACACTTACAAGTAGGCTACACAATACTACCGGTCATAACGTCCCAAGACATTGTGTGCAATTTCAACAACAAAAACAACAACAACAACAACAACAACAACAACAACAACAACGGCAATACAAATTTTCTTACGAGACGGGTATCGCTCGCTCCTCGTAACAGCTGATACCTCCCCTCAACTAGTAAGGTCAACGCTCCGATTACGTAACAACTTCTCCTCCGCGCATCGCCCTACCTAGCCCCGCCCCGTTTACCCCCAGCCTGCTGCCTCACCTTCAGTTTGAAGAATTTCGGAAATTCCTAAAAACATTGACTTTTTAATGATAAATTTCCAATTTAAAGATAGGTGACAATTTTTTTACCTAGGAAGCTTACAATAGTCTCTACTATCAGCAGTGTAACGGACTTCCATTATATCAATTACACCCTGTATAAAGCTCAATGTTGGTTTGCTTGTTTGTCTGTCTGTTATTTAAACAAAACTACACCGTTTCACAGATCTGTACCAAGTTGAAATCGTTCAACACTGAACCTAAACACCACCTCCTTAGTCTGCATCTGCTTCTCATAGCCTCTACAGCCGAGCTCATTAACCTCTTAGGTAATCCTTGATCTCCTATTTTCATCAAATGACCCCACCACCTAAGTCGGCTCATTTGAACATGTTCATTTCTTACATCACCTTTATCTCTTCAATACGAGTACCTCGTGCAATTGCTCCCACCTAGGAGACCCTGCAATCATTTGCGTTGCCCTCATACAGTATCAGTTATTTCCAACTTATGTATGAGATATCCTGGGTCTATCCAGCTCTCGCTTCTATACGCTACACATGTCATCTGACAATATTTTACACACACAGAAGTACACGGAGTTGAAATACTGCGATGTCGAAGCTCCTAAAATGGAACAACAACAACAATAACTCATCTTATAAACTGCATTACTGTACTCTATGAAGTAGCCTACAGTATATGCTTTAGTTTATAAGAGAACGTTGGAATTTGATAGAGCGTTTCTAACAAAATAACCTACAAATTTTGGCTACACACTACCAAATGTTATTGTAGGTTCTTTTAGATGCCATTAATCTATGCTATGGGTCCGCCAACATTACTTCCCCTCCGAAGGAAGGCATTCTGAAGGATTTTAACGCTCTTCAAAATCCGACGACTTCGGCCGGGTTTGAAATCGCGATCTTGGGCATAGTATTTCAGCATGCTACAGACTACGCCAACTACGCCACCAAAGCCAGGGATGCTGTCAGATGACCTGTGTTATTGTGAGTGTAACGACGAAACCCTCTCTTCATTGCTCAGTATTTACACCTGGGCCATCCAGTCATTGCGCTCCAGGAGCGCGGCCGCGCTCGGGGAGCACTGGGCAGTCAGACTAGCGCTCCTTCCCCTACCACCACTACACTGTGGCAGCGAGGAGACCTGAGACAGGCGGATGATGTTCGGACCACCCTGACTATAGAGCATTCAGCGTTTAGAAAAGACTGTGGAGCCTTAAGGCGACCGAGTTGCTAACTCTAGGCAGAGGTAGCGCTGACGTCATACGTTATGTTCACCCGCTTCGAGTACTGTCCTTTCATAAGTTAGCGAGACAACACAACCCCAGCAGCTACCTGAAATAGAGCATGCCCAGGAAGGAGCAGTTTTGCAGGTGTTAACGGATTGGACCAGTATTAAGGATACTGTACGCGAAGAGAACCAATAACAGCATTCATTTCGTTGCGATATGACGCATTACAGATTTACAGCTGTCGAGAGCACAACCCTTCCATTTTGGATGTACTGTATGCTGACGATGTTAACAATTTATACGTCAGCAGCAATGTTGTTGATCATCACCTTTTTTTGTTATTAGTTAGGCTATAATTTAGTTTCTTTCAATTTTATTCTTGTTTTGTTTAGATTAATATTTGTACTATTGTATGAGTTAGCCGTGCAGCTGTGAGCTTGCATTTGGGAGATAGTGGTTTCGAACCCAACTGTCGGCAGCCCTGATTCGATCGAACAGAAAATAAAAGACACACAATAATAACACCAATGACCGATAGTGCATCAGAACTCATGTTGCCGACGGAACTGAGCACGTGCTCCACTCCGGGTGAGCATCCAGCACAGGACAAGGCTCTTCCTTTCAGCGTGCTAACCTCGAATTTTTTTAAATTACTAAGACGTAATATAAACGATAGATGTATGCAATAACAATGGTAATCAATTGGCAGATAATTGTAGGAAGCTATTATGACGAAAAATATGTATGTTCAGAGTTCCTTCATGATAAAAGGTAAGGTAACAAAACCAGTGTAAGGGGGAGGGGGGGGGGGGGTCCGTTAAAAGTAAAAGCCCATAAGACCCACAGTCTTTTCTAAACGCTGGATGCTCTATAGATACGTAGGCCTACGTATGTCGTGCAGCCGACGCGACGGCTCTTCTGGGATTGTTAATATCATGTTGATAGGGCTATTTTGCCATAACAAATATACCGCATGTACAAATTCCGATGTATGGAATGTGCAGGAAAAGAACGCAATTGTTAACTCAGGAATATTGTGATTTATTCCAAACTAAAATGGGAATATATACGAGAGGAAAATGCAACAACAAATTGTGTTTTTTTAAGATATTAAATCTCTGTGGCCCACTAAACATTTGTCATGCCCTTTATAAGCTGCACAGAGAAATGACGTTTCCCATTCTGCTTTAAAGGCTGCTGCTTCACCACTCTTCCTTTTCTTTGTATGATGTTCAGTCATGACCACTGCGATACTGATTTACTTACACGCAGTCAACAAAACGCATTGTGCTGGATTAGCGACTGGTGGATCGGCTGCTTGCTTCGGCGCGGCGGGCGGACAGAGCTCTTACCCAGAAAAGCTCCTCCCAGCACTACCGAAACTACCTTCCACCAAAGCGCTCGGAGCACTGGCTTACAGCGCGGCCGGAGCGCTGTGTGGATGGCCCTGATTTACACAGTGTATTCGGCTGGTTGGCAGCTTCATCGGTAGCACTGAGTAGGTCTTGGATGGTTCCATCTAAAGTCCTCCGTGGCCACTCTCAGATAACATGATGAATATTCTGAACACATCAGCACAATCGCAGAGGGATGATGATTGCCATGTTGTCTCTGTTTATTTGCATAACATTACGCTCTATTGAATTAGCCTATATTTTCAAATCTGACCTTCAATTGGAAAGTAATATGCGACACATATTACATTTGTAAACTGTAGGAAAGAATGTTATTGATGCAATAGATCAGTTGAAATTACTGAATTCAGAGTGGATAACTAATCCCGTGTAATTACAGCACAAGAATCCAATCGCTTTGTAATATTATGTTTCAAACTGGTCTGGTATTCATTATAGTCTTCATTACGTTTAATGAGTAAGGAGTGACGATTAATTGGCTTTGACTATTGGAAGCAATAACACAGTGACTGATCAATATGGAATTCATAACTGCATTACACATTAATGGAACAGGTTAAATAATATTTCCAAGTTCTATGTCCTCAGTTCTTTGTGGGGTTTGAAGCCATTTTTCAGTGTTACCTTAGTAAACAAAAGTTTGGTGCTTTATAATCGGTCAACATTAATGTACCCAATAGAGCTGAGTTATGCCCTAATCCTGAAAAAAATTACATGAGATCAATAAATACACTAGGATGACCAGTTTCGATCGTCAAGCGATCATCATCAAATCCATTACACTTCGGCTGTGAAAACTCTGTTTGAAAATACAATGTGTACAATTATTTATTTGCAGTATTGGTAATACAACTTGTCAGTGTATGCTAGTTGTAGTATATATGATGTTAGGTGGAATGCTAAAATGGTAATAGAAATCCGGAATTTGTCTGTTCGGAGTGACTATAATGTTCTAAAAGTCAACTATGGTTGTGTTGTATAGTGCAGGCTATTACTTATCTGGGTGGATGTCTTGCGCGCTGTAGCTGCGAGTTGATTCATCATCCCTCTTGGACAAATTGCATCACCAATACTGCAACTAAATAATTGTACATATTGTAAATATTTTCACCTGTATTTTCAAACATAGATTTTACAGCATAAGTGTAATGGATCTGTTGATGATCGCTTGACGATCGAAACTGGCCATCCTAGTGTATTTATTAATCTCATGTAATATTTTTTCAGGATTAGGGTATTACCCATTTAACATTTGATTGCCGCTGACCATGGCTGTGTCAGTGTTTGTTGATTATTGCAGCAGGAGCCCCGCGCGGTACAGCGGAAGACACAGAGATGACAGAATGAGGTCTGCAAGCATTGCGTCGGATAAGCGTCTCAGGAGCTCATGTCACCACGGACAATTGTTGTTAAACGATGACCAGGGTACTGGATCTGAGTCATATCCTACTCGCACAACTGTACCTGTCAACGAAGCAGGCAGACGTGTGACACAAGTAAACAAAGAATAGTTCCCATCCGGACCGCCGGCAATCAATTCGTGAAAGGGTGATATAACCCAACTCTTTTTGGTACATTCGTGTTGTCCGGCTGAAAAGCACCAAACATTTGTTTTGTTTAAAAAATGGAACGTTGGGGCACATCTACGGTTTAAGTGCCAGCTAATGATTATGAACGTAGAGTTTTTTTACTTTGGATGAAAATGGGCGTATTAGTAAGCATTAAACGAGTTTTGGAATGGGAAAAATCATTTAGAGCTTGACGTCATATAAAAGCACATTCATATTAGTAATGATGTCACATTGGAAAGAACCTAATATTTGAAACTAGAAACCCGCCCCTGCTTCGCCGGATATCTTTAACGGTTAACTAGAACGACATTCTTAATAATTTCAGTCCACCTTATGGCTTAATGGTTAGCAGTCAAAGGTGGCAGCTGTAACACTGATCCTGCAGCACAACAGATGCAATCCATGCCACACGGCTTTTAGTTGAAAATCATCGTGAAAAGAATAAGCCGTTGTACCTTCCTTTCTTAGATCTCGAAGAGGCTTTCGATTGTGTGCTGCATGACTGGGTCTGGTGGACTCTCCGACAACATGGCATCTCAGAGTACCTCGTCAACTGGGTACAGCTGTTGCTCTGCGCGGAGCCAAGAAGTTACGTCGAAGCCGCCGCAGGAGCGTCAGAAAACTTCCATGTAACAGTTGGTGTTCATCAAGGTTTAGCCCTGTCACCATGGATGTTCATTATGGTCATGGACACGGTTACTGCAGATCTACAACGACCGTTACCTTGGACCATTCTGAACGCTGATGACGTTATGTTGGCCGCTCAAAACAAGCTGAATCTCCAACATCAAGTCCAGGAATGGAGTGATCGGTTAAGCCAATATAGCCTGCGGCTTAACAAAGCTAAAACAGAATATATGACATCGGATGCAGAAGAAATCGGAACAATCCAAGTCGACGGTGATGATCTGCCTTGAACGACACAATTTAAATATCTTGGCTGTACGATAACTGCTGAAGGTCGTCTCACCGAGGAGGTCAGGTCGACTTAAGAATTAATGCTGCGTGGATGAAGTGGCGAGCAACGATAGGTATCATGTGCGACCGCCAGATGAAAGACCACCTAGATTCGAAGATTTACCGCACTGTCATATTTCTCGTGGCGCTTTATGGTAGTGAATGTTGGCCGAGCATCAAGGAAGCAGATTGTCGGCTAAGTGTCATGGACACCAAGATGCTTAGATGGACAGCTGGTATTACTAGGTTGGATCACATCCCCAGTGAAAGAATAAGGGAACGATTTGGTGTCGCGGCAATCAACAACAAAATTCCGTGAGGGTCGTCTGCGATTGCTTGGGCATGTCCTACGGTCAGGAGCGGACACCATTGCAAAATAGTGCTACACCTTAGAGGTCGTCGGGAAAAGATTAAAGGGGCGACCGAGACAACGGTAGGCCGATACACTGCACAGGGATCTGAAAAGCGTCAACATACATCGTACATCCGGACATGGCTCATGACCGAGTCAAGTGGAGACAGCGGATTCACATAGCGGACCCTGCCACGAGGTGGGACAATCGCTACAGCAAAAGAAGTACATTATTCAAACTTTCACTTCGATAGCTTGATTAGGACAGAAAAAATAAAATAATAATCGAAAAAGTTTTCACAGCTGCCATCGTGAGTTTATTAAAGTAATTGGTTAAAATTAGATGCCAGTAGCTTATATCATTTTTTTAGCGTATGGCTTTTAGTGCCGGGAGTGTCCAAAGACATGTTCGGCTCGCCAGTTTTGTAGCTGCTTCGAGACGGACACCCAATGGGTGAGCTACAAGTACCGTTGGGGAGGAAAGTTGGAAGGTGAGGACGAGGAGTTGGAAGGTAGCGGCTGTGGCCTATAGTTAGAGACCAACCCCGGCATTTGCCTGGAAGGAAGATGGGAAACCACAGAAGACCGTCTTCAAGGTTGCCGGTGGGAGGATTCGAACCTCCTCGCCTCCCGCATGTGAGCGACTGCCAGCAGTCATGCCGTAACGATCACGGAAAACTCACCCGGTTATATCATGTATAATTGTGTGTCATACTAAGTTTCACTGCACTCAGATGATTAAATCGTGAGAAAATGCAATTTAAATATTTAGCTTCGTTTGGCCGCTATGTTAGTATTGTAGTTAACAGGATTTTTATTGATAGACTTCATAGATGAACTTATGTACCACCATACGAAATGTCAGCGTGTTATCAGTAATAGGTTCGGAGATATAGAATGCCGTATAAATATTTCGCGCGGCCTTCATGTTGGATTTGTATTTATCCACGCGATAGAGTTATGTGCCATTGAAAGAAAACTATTGCGTAGGCTTATTATTCGAACATTCACTTCGACCGCATAATTAGGACACAATAAATACAAACTTAGTTTCAAAATCTCGCACAGCTGCCATCTTGGCGTTATGAAAACAACTGAAATAAATTGATCCCTGTAGATTAGAATTTGTATGAACACTTAAGTTACCAAGTTTCACTGCGTTCGGATGTTTCAACTTTGTTTGGCCACCATGTTGGTTTTGTACTTAGCAGGATTTTGAAAGTCACATATGTGAACTTTATTAGTGCCCTTTATCACCGTACAAAATATGAGGGCGATATATGTAACTGTTGCGGAAATATAGAATGCCGGTATAATATTTCGTGCGGCCGCCATGTTGTATTGGTGAAACATATTTAAACTTGAAAGGCACGACCGAGGTTGGACAAGCTAGTTGTAGGTACTTACCGAGTTTCATTCAAATCGCTTCGGTCGTTGAGATGTTATTACACACACAAATACAGTACACACACACACGAACTAAAGGTGATCTCGATTATAATAATAGATGATGATAATTGTTGTTTTAGGGGGCCTAACATCTAGGTAATCGGCCCCTAACGGATTCGGTTATAGTGAAAGATGAGATGAGAATGGAAACTATAACTAATACTAACTACAGACTTACATACTAGAAGAAGAAATGGTAAACAAATAAAGGATAAGGCAAATAAAGGACTGGAAGAAAAGAAATGCCCACAACCCTCGAATAATGAGGATTGAGGGACTTGGACGGAAGGAGAGCCATAAAAGGCAGATAGGATAGCGAAAGAGGAGAGGGCCCGCCCAAAGCCAATGGAAAACGGGCAAAAAACGGATCCAGCTCTTTTATCCCTCGAGATCGTCAACTCCCGTACTCACCAGCCGTGGGCCTCTGAGGGTGTAGCAGTATCCAGGGTGCACCAGGAGTGGTGGGGCTACATACACCCGGCCTCCTTGAGGGCCTTGAGCAGAAGGCAGGAGATATCATGAAAAGAAATAAGTCCTCTCGGCACGCCGGAAGGCGGAGGTAGATTTCACCGGACAAACTTGGGGATAGGCGAAAATAGGCAGAATATGCAGGTTTTCGTAGAAGGATCAGACCACATTTATTGCGTGAAAGTATTTTATAATTGGAGATTAATTAACTTTGTTTTTCGTCATTTTATGCATATTTTAAACATTCTAATGTCTTATGATGACGGTAACCTTCCTGTCCTTTGGAGTCCATTTTTATACTTGTGGTCACACTGTCCTTATGCAAGGTTTCGACACTGATGTGTAACTATGTAACGGTCTGTTACTTCTTCACGCAAAATTATATCTCCCGGCAGAGATGTTGGTTGGTTCCTCAGTTTAGGGGCCGCGACAACGTGGTCATGTAACCCCGTGTACTTTGGGTGAGTGTAGGACCTGTCTGATAAACGGTGTGAATTGTGATGGCTGTATTAGTCTGTAATTCAGGTAAGGAATGAAGACGCTAATTTTCAAGCAGTAGTTCCTAATGTTGCTACCAGATACTACCGTCAACGACACCTAGCTGTGAACTTGGCTACTAGATGCCACCGCAATCAGCAACTCGCAACGAACGTTGGAACTTCCCCTCCAAAGGAAAGCATACTGAGGGATTTTTAGCGCTCTTAGAAAATCCGACGACTTTGGCCGGCTTTGAACCCGCGACCTTGGGCATAGAAGTTCAGCATGCTACCAGTTACGTCACCGAAGCCGCTTCACACTTAGATGGAAATCTGAATCTGATCTCGCGCAAGTGCGTTGTCATGGCAACGTCTGATGGCTCATCCCTCATCAATTTAGTAGTGTTGCCATGGCAACCACTGATAGCTCTTGGCAATTTCTGATAATTCCGAAATCATTTTTCTCATCCCTTGGCATAATGGTGGGTCATATCAAAAATTCTTTCAGACAAACGTTTTATGTAATTATTAGGGGAATATTGTCCATTTTGTACGGTTTTGATATTGTGCCTATTAACAGAGATATGATTAATGTTTCCCGAAAAACCCACTTTTTCCCACCCCTTTGGTCAATGGTTGGTGCTATCAAAAAACGTTTCAAACATAAATTTTTGAGCTTTATCCGACACATAGTATGAACTTTGAACGGATTCGATATTTCACATATTAAGAGAGTTATAGCAATATTTCATTTTTTCGAAAAAAAAGTCCCCCATTTTCATCCCCTTCGACCGATTTAGCCCAGTAACGAACTCGACCGAGATTTTATGGGTATACATATTCGGTAAAAAATTCAAAGTGATTGGTGCAAAATTACGGCAGTTATCGTGTCCACAAGAAACATTTATATATATATACATGTATATAAAAACTTTTGAACTGGCGGTGGTTTTGGGGTCTGGGGGATGTGAAACGCGAAGATATGTCGAAATTTTACGGAAATCGAAACATGGTACCCATTGCAATAGTTAGCTTTCTAATGAAATCTACCTAAAATACTACCATCAACGACATCTAGCTGTGAACTTGGCTACTAGATGCCACCGGAACCATCAACTCGCAACGAACGTTGGAACTTCCCCTCCGAAGGAAAGCAAACTCAGGTTTTTTAGCGCTCTTAGTAAATCCGACGACTTTAGCCGGGTTTGAACCCGCGACCTTGGGCATAGAAGTTCAGCATGCTACCAGTTCCGATACTGAAGTCGCTTCCCACAGACAGATGGAAATCTGAATGTTATCTCGTGCAGTGACGTTGTCATAGCAACTGCTGATGGCTCATCCCTTATCAATTAAAAGTAAAGTTGTCATGGCAACCTCTCTTGGCACTTGGCATTTTCTTATAATTTAAATAATTTTGCTCACCCCGTGGCGTAATGGTGGGTCATATGAAAAATTATTTCAGACAAAAGTTTTAGGTAGTTATTGGAGGAATATTGTCCATTTTGTACGGTTTTGATATTGTGCCTATTAACAGAGATATGATTAATGTTTCCCGAAAAACCCACTTTTTCCCACCCCTTTGGTCAATGGTTGGTGCTATCAAAAGACTTTTCAAACATAAATTTTAGGGTCTTGTCCGACACATAGTATGAACTTTGAATTGATTCAATATTTCAGATATTAAGAGAGTTATAGCGATATTTCACTTTTTCGAAAAAAGCCTCCCATTTTCACCCCCTTTGACCGATTTTTCCCATTAACGAACTCGACTGAGTTGTTATAGGTATACATATTCGGTAAAAAATTCAAAGTGATTGGTGCAAAATTACGGCAGTTATCGTGTCCACAGGAAACTGATATACATATATATATATACATACATAAATTATATATAAACTTTTGAACTGACGGTGGATTTGGGGTCTGGGGGATGTGAAACGCGAAGACATGTCGAAATTTTCCGCAAGTCGAAATATGGGACCCATTGCAATAGTTAGCTTTCTAATGAAATCTACCTAAAAGAAGCCTGACTCCTCGCAGAAGGAGGGTATCAGGAAAGATGAGACAAGAGCCAATTAAGACGGGAAAAGAAGACACTCCCTAGGCCTCGGATACACTAATACCGTCGGGGTCTGAAGAGAACAAGAGTCGACCAAGAGAGGTCGACAGGTAAAAAAGACGGGGAGGAGCCCGGCACACGTAAGTGGAAGCAGTGCCGGACTCAGCTGGGGTGCCGTGGTCGCAAACCCACGTCCCACTAGATGTGAGTCCCTGGGGGCAAAAGGTGATCTAATAAACCTATTTCTTCATAAATGAAAATAGGTTAGAAACGAGCTTTATATTCATTGTACTATGGAAAAGTATATTTCCGTGTAGTTATGCACTCCTACAGTATAGTTTATTTAAGGATTGAACTGATAGAAGCCATTTTTCAGTGTTGCTTAATTCAATTAAGGGTTCATTATCCTTTAGATTTGTACAGAGGAAAATGATACATAACGTGAATTGTTATGTTGGGATTTTCTTGATTCACAAACATGTGTAATTATCACGAAGGGTAGCTTAAAGCGGTAAAAGAACCATGGTTCGCGATTGAATTTCGCGTCGTGTTCAGTAGCCTATTATACCAATATTCATCCGACACTTGTAGCATGCTGATCTTCTATGCCCAAGGTCACGGGTTCAAACCCGACTGAAGTCGTCGGATTTTTAAGAGCATTAAAAATCCCTCAGTATGCCTTCCATCGGAGGGGAAGTAAAGCCAGCGGTCCCATGTCGTAGATTTATGGCATGTAAAAGAACCTTCACAAATTTCACTTGTATGAAGCTAAATTATAGGATAGGTTTGACTAACGCTCTTAGATTCCAACGTTCGTCACCAGGAGCTGACTGCTGTGGCATCTAGTAACTAAGTTCAGAACTAGTTGTCGTTGACGTTGGCATTTGGTAGCAACTACTTGAAAATTGAATGTCTGCAGTCCTTACTTGAATTAAAAACAGATAACACACACTAATACAGCCATCACAATGAACACCAGTTATCAGACAGATTCTACACACACCTAAAGTCCACGGGGCTACATGACCGCATTAGCGCAGCTCCTAAACTAGGGAACCAGACAACCATCCGACTCTTGAAAAATTTTCCTTATTATTCCTAAATTATCCCATGTCCCATATATCATTCATGAACGATCTCACACAGCGACATGACTGGAGGTTTTGTAGGCACATCCCAGTGACTAACACACCACTCAGAAGCCAGATGGTAGGCTATAGAGGAGGATGGGATTAAACGGACGGCAATAGCAAGCTAATTGTGTTATTCATAAATGCAAACACGCTGTTTGTCGAATCGATTTCCATCAGACTGACCCACATTGGACCCGCATACTCGATCCTGCTCCCAATTATACTTGTCAAAAATATTCATAGACAGTTTGGAATTCCTGATTTTAAACAGGTCTGGTTAATACTTGAGTTAAAAATATAAATCCAAATATTTGGGTAACAACTATGTTCAAGAGCTGTAGAACGGGTGTTTCTTGGTGATAAAAATAGCATTCAAAAATAAACAAGTAGTTCCGTGAAGAACTATACAGCCTATTTTCATATATCCTACTTATATTAACTGCCACTATCAACATACAAAAATTCAGTTTGATTGCAGTAATAGATTCGTAGATATTGAGAACCGACTAAATATTTCGGATGGTCGCCATGTTGGATGTTATATATGTAGGTCCTAGAGTTATGTACTGTTACATGCAGATTATTGTGTACGTGTAGTATTCAAACTTCAATCACATAATTAGGACACAAGAAAAAACAAGGAGATTTTAAAATTTCGCACAGCTGCCATCTTGTGGTTATGGAAACAATTGAAATAAATTAGATGCCATTGGATTACCATTCGTATAAGGATTTACTGTACCAAGTTTCACTGCACTCGGTTGGTTAAATTCCGACAAACGTCCATGTGAATATTTATTACTTCGCGTCGCCGCCATGTTGTATTTGTAATCACCAGGTTATTTAAAGGCCTATAGGTGAACTTAAGTTCATAGCCCCTATGAACATAAAAACAAATCAGTTTGATTGCTATAATAGATTCGTAGATATTCAGAGCCGTCTGAATATTTCGGATGGTCACCATGTTGGATTATTAAATGTATAGGCCATAGAGTCATGTACCATTAAAGGAAAATTATTGCGTAGGTTCATTATTCAAACTTTCACATCGATCACATGATTACGACACAAGAAATAAAAACTTAATTTTAAAATTCGCAAAGCCGCCATCTTGAGGTTATGTAAACAATTGAACTAAATTAGATACCAGTGTATTACAATGTGTATAAACATTTCCTGTACCAGATTTCATTGCAGTTGGAACATTAAATCGCGAGAAAGTTCTATTCAAATTTTCAAATTAGCTTAGCTGCCATGTTCGTTTTGTAGTTAACCGATTTTTGAAAGTCTTATAGATGAACTTCCAGTAGTGCCCGTTATCTCCGTACAAAATTTCATGGTGATACCGCTAATAGTTTCAGAGATATAGAATGCCGGTGAAATATTTCGCACATCCACCATCTTGTGGTTATGTAAACAATTGAGCCAAGTTAGATGTCTGTGCATTACAATGTGTATAAATATATACTGTACCAAGTTTTATTGCGTTTGGTTGGTTAAATCGCGAGAAACTTCTATTTAAATGTCGCAAATTCGCGTGGCCGCCATGTTGGTTTTGTAGTTACCAGTTTTTCAAAAGTCACATAGGTGAACTTCTAGTAGTTCCCTTTATCACCGTAAAAAATTCCAGGGTGATATCGGGAATAGTTTCGGAGATATTGAATGCTGGTGAAATACTTCGCACAGCCGCCATGTTGGATTGGTGAGACATAACAAAATTTGAAGGGCACGGTCGGGGTCGTCCGGAATAGTGCTATGATGTTACTGAGTTTCATTGAAATAGCTCCAGCCGTTTAGAAGTTATTAGGGACACACACACACACACCTCTCTCTCTCTCTCTCACACACACGCGCGCACGCACGCACACACGGCCAAAAAAGTGACCTCATAAGCCTATTTTATCAAAATTGAAAATAGGCTAAAAAGGTTGTACCGGGATGAATGTCTATGTGGATATGTTTTACGACTTTGTAGCCTTGAAGTAATCTCATCACGGTACTTGTTAGGAGATGAATGAGACTGGAAGTTATTAGAAGGATGAGGTCGAGGTCTGCTATTCGGCAAACAACGAATACGTACAGCTTTAGGTAAATCACGACTCCTAGTAAAATATATGGGATTTCATAAAAAGTCTTCAAGTTGCATTTCAATCGGAAAACTTACCTGAGAATTGGTAACATTCCAGGACTTTCAAATTTCACGTTTATTTATAGAGTTTTACTGGCTAATATAAATATTTGATTTGTTCTATAGGTTTCCTTCATTGGATGTCATAAAAAAACAAGTAGTTCCGTGAAGAACTATACAGCCTATTTTCATATATCCTACTTATGTTAATTGCCACTATCAACATACACAATTTCTGTTTGATTGCTGTAATAGATTCGTAGATATTAAGAACCGACTAAATATTTCTGATGGTCGCCATGTTGGATTTTATATATGTAGGTCCTAGAGTTATGTACTGTTTCATGCAGATTATTGTGAACGTGTAGTATTCAAACTTCAATCGCATAATTAGGACACAAGAAAAAACAAGGAGATTTTAAAATTTTTCACAGCTGCCATCTTGAGGTTATGGAAACAATTGAAATAAATTAGATGCCAGTGGAATAACATTCGTATAAGGATTTACTGTACCAAGTTTCACTGCACGCGGATGGTTAAATTGCGAGAAACGTCCATGTGAATATTTATAATTCGCGTCACCGCCATGTTGGATTTGTGATCACCAGGTTATTTAAAGTCCTATAGGTGAACTTAAGTTCGTAGCCCCTATGAGCATTAAAAAATGCAGTTTGATTGCTAAAATAGATTCGTAGATATTCAGTATCGTTTAAATATTTCGGATGGTCGCCATGTTGGATTGTTAAATGTATAGGCCATAGAGTTATGTACCATTAAAGGAAAATTATTGCGTAGGTTCATTATTCAAACTTTCACTTCGATCGCATGACTACATCACAAGAAATAAAAACTTAATTTTAAAATTCGCCCTGCCGCCATCTTGAAGTTATGTAAACAATTGAACTAAATTAGATACCAGTGGATTACAATGTGTATTAATATTTTCTGTACCAGGTTTCAGTGCGCTTGGAACATTAAATCGCGAGAAAGGTCTATTTAAAATTTTCAAATTCGCTTGGCCACCATGTTCGTTTTGTAGTTAACCGGTTTTTGAAAGTCTTATGGATGGACTTCAAGTAGTGCCCCTTATCTCCGTACAAAATTTTAGGGAGATACCGCTAATAGTTTCAGAGATATAGAATGCCGGTGAAATATTTCGCACATCCGCCATCTTGTGATTATGTAAACAATTGAATGAAGTTAGATGTCGGTGCATTACAATGTATATAAACATATACTGTACCAAGTTTCATTGCGTTTGGTTGGTCAAATCGCGAGAAACGTCTATTTAAAAGTCGCAAATTCGCTTGGCCTCCATGTTGGTTTTGTAGTTACCAGGTTTTCAAAAGTCACATAAGTGAATTTATAGTAGTTCCCTCTTTCACCATAGAAAATGTCAGGGTAATATCGGTAATAGTTTCGGAGATATTGAATGCTGGTGAAATATTTCGCACAGCCGCCATGTTGGATTGGTGACTTGTAACAAAATTTGAAGGGCACGGTCGAGGTCGCCGGGAATAGTGCTATGAACTTTCCGAGTTTCATTGAAATCGCTCCTGCCGTTTAGATTTTATTAGGGGGACACACACACACGAATCACACACACACACACACACACACACACGCACGCACACACACACGGACAAAAGGTGATCTCATAAGCCTTTTTTTTTTTTCAAAATTGAAAATAGGCTAATAAAACGTCAGTTTACACATAAAATTGGAAACATTCCAGGACTTTTAAATGTAGAGTAACCACTAACGTCTGATCTACCACGCTGATCTCAATAGTACGGTGTCATTAAAAATTGAAATAATAAATAAATAAATAAATAATATATTGTAATGTCCAACACACAAATATAAATTCATCTAGACCTATTCACAAGGTACCTTGCAAGTCGTGTGGACAGTTTCAGCAGGAACACCTCCGGATAAGTGGAAAAATCATTTATTTATTATGAGCATAGACCGATTATTACAGTTCAGTGTCGTCAAGAAGTTTATGATAAATATTTTTTTAAAAAGTTCAGGGAGTTATCATTTTGTATTAGCAATGCATTAAATACAAAAAATATCTCAAAACCTTATGTCAATTATTTTGAAAAGCAACGAACAATGGAATGGAAATGTTTCCACAGAGGAATCGAAATCCACCTGCACATAATATCTTAGAAATTTCCAATAAATCTCTTTTCCTAGAGGCGGTTGTTTTTTTTTCATGCAACAGGGGTTATTGTATTACGTTCATGAAATTTGGTAGTAAATTTGGAACTACGCCGTACATCTCACACCTCAATGGTAACTTTTACAATTGCATTGATATTTGATAATTTCAAGGATTAATAATAATGATATCGTTTGGCCTCGAGTGCCTGCTGCAAGCTTTGTTATTGACACCCAAAGGGTAGCTTGCATGTCGAATTTCGTTGTTCCTTGAAGCACTAGGGAAGTCAAGGAGGTTAGATGTCTTAAGCTCCTTGAACACTACAGCGCTTTCTAGTAGAGAAATAAGGAACTTTGTGTTGGTGGAAACTCCCAAGATTAATTTTGCCATTATGAACAAGGCCTACTGAATTCAAAGGGTTCTTTAACATGCAACATCGTATGACATGGTGTCGTAATTTTTGCCGTCTTTCAAAAATCACTTACTACGGCCAGGAGCAAACCTGCCAGCTTGGGGTTAGCAGACCGGCACGTTGACCACTCACCCCCCGTGTCAAGCTATTTCAAGGATTTAATGGTGGTTTTGCTGTCAGCTTTAACGGGTAGTGCCATGGCACAGTGGCACTGCCTGTTACTAGTATAAATTATAAACAATCAGATAGAATCATGTATTCATATTGACCGTTTTCACTGACACGCTATTGTATTTATATCCCTCAATGTTTCACTCCGTTCACATCGATTACCCACACCTTATCGGTTTATAATAAATTTTTTGAAAATATTGGGAATTGAATGGTTAAAGCCTGTTTAATCTTTCACGTAGCGAAAAGAAAATTCATAATATAAACGTGGCTCGATGAAAGAGTTCACTGAAAAACCTCTTCAACTTCCCATTACTGAATAATGGTAAACTCAATTAATATTTGATTTTGCATGTTGTCTCCCAGTAGATATTTTAATTGACTTTATTCCTATATATATTTTAATGTAATTACTGCGCAGTCACTCATGGCTTTCATTAAATCCATAGGTCTGATGTGGCCCTTTGTCAGTATAAAATAACTTGAAATTAAATTTGGGGTGAGGACTAAATAGAGTGAATGGCCATAACGAACACACTTCATTCTATTGGTTCGTAAATGTTTAGGGTCCTCTTACGACGATAATTTTAATGTCAGTGGCTCATAAGTATCGCAACGAGGGTTGGTGACTATGGGGCACGGAGATGAATCCGACGATGATTTTCCTCGCTTATGCAGGAGTCCGCACATCACATCCAATAACGACTTTTCTGTTTAACAAGGAGACCCCCCAGGGGCTGGTGGTACGTGGGTTGGCGACCACGGGGCCCCTGCTGAGTCCGGCATTACTTCCAATTACTTGTCCCGGGCTCCTCTCAGTCTTCTTTCCTGTCAATCTCACTTGGTCAACTCTTGTTCTTTTCCGACCCCAACGGTATTAGGGTATCCGAGGCCTAGGGAGTCTCTTCCTTTTCTGCATTAACTGGCCTTTGTCTCATCTTTTCTGATACCCTCCTTCTGCGAGGGATCAGACTTCTTTTTCTTTTCATGTTATCTCCTGCCTTCTGCTCAAGGCCCTCAAGGAGGCAGGGTGTATGTAGCCCCACCACTTCTGGTGCATCCTGGATATTGCTACACTCTCAAGGGATCACGGCTGCTGAGTTCGGGAGTTGGCGACCCCGAGGGTTTCCTGAGCTGGGTCCGGTTTTCCCCCTTTTATCCATTATCTCTGGGGTGGACCCTCACCCCTTTCACTTTCCTATCAGCCTTTTATGGCTCTCCTTACTTCCAAGTCCCTCAATCCGCATTATTCGAGGATTGAGGGCATTTATTTTCCTCCTGTTCTTTATTTGCTTTATTCACCTTTTGTTTTCCATTTCTTCTTCTAGTATATAAGTTAGTAGTTAGATTTAGTTATAGTTTACATTTCATTATCATCTTCACCATCACCCAAACCATTAGTGTCCGATAAACTAGATGTTAGGCCCCTAAAAACTACAATTATCATCATCATCATCATCATCAACAAGGAGATTCAGTTTGGGGTTCCAATGTTCAATAGTCGGTGCTGATAGTTGGTATCCAGTGTGTGAATTTTCTCCGGATTACCAACACACACTTTAGGCAAACGTTGGGATGCTACAATATGTTAAAACCAGAGGTACCCAATTCTAGATTGCAGAGATTACATTTAACCCTTTAAAGGACAAAACATTTTTTTTCAGTTCCATGTGTTTTTACATTTTAATTTATTTTATTATTATAATTATTAATAATGTTATTTTTTGTTTCCTTAATTTTAATATTTATATAATTATTTTTAGCCTACTTTTCACATTTTGCAAAAATGAGGAAAATGTAGTCTTATGAGATCGATCCGGGAAAATGTGTGTCTGTCTGTCTGTCCTTCTGTCTGTCTGTCTGTCTGTCTGGCTGTGTGTGTGTCCCCCCCCCCCCCCCTATCAACTCCTAAACGGCTGGAGCAATCGAAATAAAATTTGGTAGGAGTAAAGATCTGTACCTGAATATCTCACGGCCATGTTTGAAAATTATGTCAGTGCTACCAACTGCTGAAAAATCGCAATTGAAATTTGAGCTCCATGTTGGATATCTTGGAAAGTATGAATGGGAGCTATTTCAAAATTGGCACATGTATAGATAATAATATTGCAGTTTAATTTCCAGGAGGCCATACATGGCAGTGTTGCCAAAATGATTATAAGCCTGCTGATAGGTCCAATTTTTAAATGCATATAACTTCTACACTAACAATTGGAATTCAACCAAATTTCGTATGTTGTATGTGTACATAACCAGATATGACTGAGCGTATTCTTAAGAACCACCAGGACTGCCAACTGTTAATAAATGCTCTTAATTTCTTTTATCCAGATACCAATATATCAGAAAGTATGCAAGCCGACAGCTTTAAACTATGCACGCGTATAATACCTGACATTCTATATTAATTTGGAGTAACTTATATACGCCAGTGCTACCAACATGATTCTAAGCCTGCTGAGAGGTCCAACTTTAAATACATGTAACTTCCATACTATCATTTGGATTTCAACCAAATTTCGTATGTGCTGTGTGTACCATAACAGATATGACTATGCGTATTCTTAAGAGCAACCAGGGCTGCCAACTGTTAATATGTGCTGTCTTTTTTTTACCCTAATATCAATATATCAGAAAGCATGCAAGCCAATAGCTCTAAACTTTGCACACGTATTGCACCTGGCATTCTAGATGAATTTGGAGTAACTAATATACGTCAGTGCTGCCAACATGATTCTAAGCCTGCTGATAGGTCCAATTTTAAAATGCATGTCACTTCTATACTAACTAATGGATTTCATTCAAAATTGGCACAACAATAGATCATATTATTTCAGATTATTTCTGACCAATACATTCATGACACTGTTGCCAACATGATTTTACGCGCGCTGTTAGATCCAATGTTTAACTGCATGTAACGTCCATGCTATTCATTGGACTCCAACCAAATTTTGTATTCTGTACCTTAAGAGATGGAACTAAGAATATATTCAGTCACCAGGGCTGCCAACTGTAGTGCTCTATTAGGCTACATTATGCCAGGTATACAGTATTTCGAACTAATTAGAAATTTCGATATTACCAACTTAATTTCGTCATTATTCTAGATAGATCCATATCGATTAATCATTGGCATGAATCTTAAATTTTAAGAAAAGTAGGCTCTTTAGTTCGTCACGGAACTTCTTGTTAATTTTCAATTTATGTTTTTATAGATTTAATTTTGATATTTTTCTATTGAATTAATTAATAAACCAATTTCTAATTAATTTTACAATTATTTTCATAATTTACTATAGTCATGTTTATTATTTTAATTCTTATATTTCTTTTATTATTGTATTTTTTATTTTTTTATTTCTATATTCATATTTTATTTTTACACTTTAATTGTTGATGTTTTTTGATTTAAATTTCTTAAAATGTTATCCAACACAATACATCAAGTAGATGCGTATATAAGAGTTTAGTGCTTTTCAGTCGGTCAACACGAATGTACCCAAAAGAGCTGGGCAATGCCCTAATCCTGAAATAAATTACATTCGATTAATGCATACACTAGGATGACCAGTTTCGATCGTCAAGCGATCATCATCGGATCCATTACACTTGGGCTATAAAATCTATGTTTGAAAATACAGGTGAAAATATTTACAATATATACAATTATTTAGTTGCAGTATTGCTACTGCAACTGTAGGTGTAGGCTAAATGCAGTATATAAGATGTTAGGTGAAATACTAAATGGTGATAGATATCCGTAGTTTGTAATTTGGAATGATTATATGGTTGTAAAAATTAACTATGGTTAAAATGAAATATTACAGGCTACTACTTATCTGGTAGTCTTCCTTGCTGGAGCTGCGCGAATTTTTCCTTTTTCACTGTGACTCCAGGTGTGGTCGACTGAGATGGGCTGTTATCTCAACGATACGGGTTTCTCCCTTTTCTGCCCCCTGTTCATATATGCTGTGCGGAGTCAGTTCTATGTGTTTATGTGGGGTGTTGCCAACCTAGATAAGATGTATGTTATTGAATGAGATGGGTCTACAAATAGCAAAGACCATGGGACATTCCCCGCCACGCGTGGACCATGAGCCATTCAAACTAAGCGCTGCCCGGTCTTATGAGGACATCCCGGCACCTTTAATACTGCCGCGAATACGGGCCTTGGTTTATTGCAGAAGAAAAGTACATCGTACACCTGATCCAGATAACATTTACCTATTAAAACCCCCTAATTTGCCTCCCTTTTTTATTTTTCATCTAGCTTGGCAGTATCGCTAAATTGTGTCTTGTTTCCGACAGGGTGTGTTTTTCAGTAGCGTGAAGAGGGGTGAGCTCTCCATGAACGTGTGTTCATTTAGGTTGATGGGATTGTTTTGTTTGGCTAGGTGTGTCTCGATTGCTTCCTTTATGTCAAGAGCTCTCTGCCTTTCGATTCGTGATGAATTATTTTTGGCCCGTCTCGATGTTAGTAAAGCTGTTTCCCGCATCACACATATCGCATACGGCTGAATATGTTCCGTATCGTATCGCATTCCTATGTTCATTATAACGTGTCTACTCGTTTTCCACTCTGTCCGATGTAATTAGCTTGACAACCGGTGTCTTGGCACGTTATAGAATATACCCCTGACTTTGAATACGGGTCATGTTTATTTAGATTACTATTTTGTAGGTGCCTGCCGATTGTGTTATTCGTTGTGAAAGCTATTTTTATGCCTTGTTTTTTGAACAGATTAGTGATTTTATATGTATTCGCATTCACATAGTTGAAACGCGCAATTTTTTTCTCATTACTGTCTGGTTTATTTATTTTTATGTTCGGCTATAACTTGGTTTATTTTGCTTGGCGGGAAATTGTTTCCCTTTGCTTTTTGCTTAATGGTTCTTATTTCCTTATTATAGTTGTCTTTTGACATGGGTATGTTTAAAGCACTGTGCACCATTAAATTGAACCCCGCTAATTTGTGCGTACTGGGGTGTTTAGACTGATTATCGATTGCATGCGAGGTTTGTGTGGCTTTCCGGAATATGGAATATGAGAGCTCGTTGTCTTTACGTTCAATAGTTTTGTCGAGATAATTTATTTTTTAGTCTGTTTTGGATTCCTTAGTGAATTTGATTGAGTGGTGTAGGCTATTAATGGATTGTAGAATTGTTTCTTCGCTTGTTAGTTCAGTATCGAAGATGCAAATAACATCATCTACGTATCTTTTCCATATTACTATTCCCTTTGTTGAAGTCTTTTCTAAGAACACATTTTCTAGTGCATTAATGAAGATGTCAGCGATTAACCCGCTTAGTGGCGATCCCATCGCTAGGCCTTCTTCCTGTGTGTACATTTTATTGTCGAATTGAAACACGTTTTGGCTGACAACGACCCTCAGTAATTTCACAATCTCTTCAGTTTCTTTTGCCGAATTGTTAGATTTTAAGTTATTTTCGATAGTGTCGATTGCTTCAATAATCGGAATATTGGTGTACATGTTATTTACATCGAAATAGCTGGTTTCATTTGTAGGGTGTTCAGTGCTGTTACTAGTTCTGTTGTGTTCTTTACAGAGTTGTTTTTGTCGTTGGAATGACAGCATTTTTTGATATTTAGTAACTCTTTGCTGATTTTGTAATTAGGGGCATTCCTACAATTTACTATTGGTCTCATTGGGCACTCCTTTTGGTGTATTTTTGGTTGTCCCCTCAATGACGGTATTTTCGGGTTCATGTTTATTAGTTTTGATTTTTCGGCTTTGGTCAGTATGTATTCTGTTTCTTTTAGCGCACTTTTTATTTGTTTTTGAAATTTGTTGGTAGAGTCTTTAGTTAATTCCTTGATTTCATTGTTGTTTAGGAATTCGACTGTTTTTTCAATGTATTCTGTTTTATTCAAAATGACTGTAGTGTTTCCCTTACCTGCTTTTGTGATGATTAAGTCAAGTTCTTTTATTTTTTGTTTCAATGACTTTATTTCTTTGAGTTGTTTGTTGTTTTGAATGTTATTGCTTTTGCCCTCTCGTTTGAGGATTTTTTGGCTTCGTTGGTGGCAAGATTTTTGGTTAATTCCCTGTCTTCTGCTGGGAGCTTGTGACTGGCTATCTCAATATCTGTGATTTGTGTATTGTGGTTCGTTTGTGCGTCTGTGCAGTTGGATTTCAAACCTTTGTCTAACATATTCATTTCATTTTGAGAAAAGGTTACGTTCGTTCTGTTATTTACTCTGCTGTGGAAATTGAATTCATTGTTATTCGTGTGTTGTTCATTAGATTGATTGTTCTGTGTTTCTCCTAGTTTTCTTAATTTATTTTCTGGCGTTTCGTGCTTCCTCGTTGCTCTGATTTTGATGGTGCCATGCAGGTACTCGGTGAAGCTGTCCCATTGGGATGCGTGCCATAAGTGCCCACAATAGATGCGTATATACTATTTGATTTGAAGAAATACTAGCACTTCGGCATGAAAATTCTCCAAAATTTGGCTTAAAGATTCAACTATTATCATCTTTGAAAGGTGGTCAATATAGAGACCACTGTCCAATAAAGGGTTGAGGCACACACAGTCACCAAAAACATACATGAGACTATAGAAGTGAGGAATAGCGTATACTAGAATGACATTCTTAACAGTCCACTCTAGCATTGATCATAAGACAGGTGGTTGTTATACTTCCTCTGAAGGGTCGGTAAAAACTAATCACTTTAAATAATTGTATGTTGAATTTACCTGACAACTTAAGAAAACGCTTGGCATCCTCAAGTCGCATTCTATTCATGGGAACGTCTTTATGTTTTACTGCTAAAAGAAGAATTAATTTTAATAATATGGCCAAGTTTACCATAGGTCCATATTTTTTCGGGGATTAATAATGCAGTGAAACATTTCTTCTTGCAATTAATATGGATAAAAATAGATAATATTGAAAACTTTTAGGCCCCCTCACACAGGCACGTAAATTTTTTCGGGACAAAAATTGCTGTTTACCGAGTGGACTGTTCTCGGTATATTTGATAATCACCTGCTCTAGGCACTTCTGTGATATTATAGGCTACTGTTTGGGGAATCAATATACAAAATTCTGCCAGTTCCCATCTCAACATATTTATATCATGGAGTAAAGTGTTTCATCTCCTCAAATCGTGGTGTAGCGGCTAGCATTATAGGCTGTCAGCCTGGAATTAAGGGTTCAATTCTTGGAACTACCAAGAAATTTAATTCTAGTCTGAGGGCTGGATCTACAGTAGGGCCACTCAGCATCGTCAGGCAAAGGCATCCTGGAAGTTTCTTTTCCGTTGTTTTCTACTTCTACTCCAGGCAAATGTTGGAATAATTCCCAACTAGAGACCACAGCCACCTCCTCGTTCCTAAATCATCTTTCTTCCTTCCGCTCTCAGTCCTTCCTTCTCTCCCCCTTCCCTCCATTCTTCCTTCCTAATTCCTTCCTTCTCTTCCCTCTCCCTCCTTGCTTCCTCCCCTCCATCCATCCTTCCTTCCTCCCTCATTCCGTCCTTCTTCCCCCACTCTCCTTGCTTCTTTCCCTTCATTCTTCCTTCCTTCCTAATTCCTTTCTTCCTTCTCTCCCTCCTTGCTTCCTCCCCTCCATCCATCCTTCCTTCCTCCCTCATTCCGTCCTTCTTCCCCCCACTCTCCTTGCTTCTTTCCCTTCATTCTTCCTTCCTAATTCCTTCCTTCCTTCTCTTCCCTCTCTCTCCTTTCTTCCTCCCCTCCATCCATCCTTCCTTCCTCCCTCATTCCGTCCTTCTTCCCCCACTCTCCTTGCTTCTTTCCCTTCATTCTTCCTTCCTTCCTAATTCCTTCCTTTATTCTCTTCCGTCTCCCTCCTTGCTTCCTCCCCTCCATCCATCCTTCCTTCCTCCCTCATCAATTTTCAGACCACCCAAACATTACATCCAGCAGAAACTGGACAGAAGAGCGCAGAAAGATCAATGGCGAGAAAATGAAGAGATATTGGGTGAACAAGAAAGCAAGATCAGCTAAATTGATTCAATCGCGCTCCTTACTAGATGGCCATAACAATTTAAAATAATAATAATAAGTATCTAGAGGTGGAAAGTGACCTACAAGAGATGGAGATTACCTGTGGAGATATTCATGGTCGTAATCCCCTCAGGAAGAAACTAAACGACCACCAGGGTTTTCAAGAAAAACCAAAGTTGAAGACGGGAAGATTGTAGACGGAAGAAAGAAAAGAGAAATACTGGCAACGTATGAAGGAGCACTGGGCCAAGATCAACCCCCAGAGACGACAGTTGAAATGGCGTGGTCCTTAGTAGGCCGATACGATTAAAGAAGAAGAATTATCTGTCACTCTTCCAATTCGAAGTCAGCCAAACAAATATCCAAAATTTTTGTTCTCCATGGTGAGATTACGTTTCATCACATCGTGGAGTATGTTATGGTCATGCTACAGACGGAGAAGACATTGGTTTTTATATCAGACAGTTCATGAATGCATTCTATGTACTAAATACTAATAAGGGTTCATGTAGTTGTAACTGAAGTGCTCGGTACGCGTACGTGACCACGTTACGTATGAATGATATTGTAGCTACTGGATCATTGATGCTACGAACCTGCCGGGATTGCACACCTGAGCGAACCTCCACAGCTGCGCCTAAGTCTATATCATCTGGTAATAAATGAAGTGTCACAAGACATGAATAAATACAGTTAAAATAATCTCATGTTTGTTTACACACCAAAATAAGTAAATTTACGGCTTTACCTTAAAAATTATCTGTGAATAACAATAATTATATACTGTGAAACGGAATGCATAGGTATAAAATAAATAATTACCAACAAGGAAACGTGATAAAACCTAATAATAGTGTATGGTGTCTTACGTAACTAACGGAAGATGCAATCTGGAACCGGGCAGCAGCGGGCACCAGTATCGACTTGATGCACAGAGCAAATGATGCTTTAGATGGATCAAGATCGAAAACTCATGGGCGGAATCAATCATAGTCTGGTTCTTCGGTCATGATACTGCGATGTGGAAAGGAAATGGAAAGACTACCACATTATTATATTTCCTGAACGTCGGAGGACGGAGAATAGATGATGGCACTTCCTGCAATAAAACGTTCCAGACGTAAACTACTCCCCCGATCGGATCTCCGGGTGGGTAGTACCTTAGGGGAAGTCATCGAAAGAGTTGAACATTTTAATTTTAGGATTGGGACATGGAATGTAAGAATACTTCGAAGAGCAGGGAAACTGGAAAATTTGAAGAGAGAAATGGAAAAATTTGAAGTTAACATAATGGGTTTAAGTGAAGTGAGATGGACAGATAGTGGTGAAATAGTGTCAGGTAATTACACAATGTTCTATTCAGGTGGACAAGGTTTTGAACGTGGTGTAGCAATAGTGATGGGAAATCAACTAGTGCACAGTGTGACTAAAGTGGTGTGCCATAGCGATCGTTTAATGTTTGTGAAATTAAGTGCACAACCAGTGGACATTATGATAATTCAAGTGTACATGCCGACATCAGATCATGACGACGACGAAGTGGAGAAATTGTACGATGAAATAGAAGATATCATTCACTCTGAAGGCAGAGGAAGAGTAAACACCATAATTATGGGTGATTGGAATAGTGTGGTTGGACAAGGTAGAGAAGCAAACATTGTCGGACAATATGGATTAGGCAGAAGGAACGACAGAGGAGGGATGCTAGTGGAATTCTGTCAGAGAAACAATTTAGTGGTGATGAACACTTGGTTCAAGAAAAGAAAGAGCAAATTATACACATGGAGGAGCCCAGGAGACATTAACAGATATCAAATAGACTACATACTTGTTGAACAGAGGTTTAGGGGCAGTGTGAAAGACGCTAGGACTATGCCGGCTGCCGATATCGACTCGGATCACAACCTTTTGGTTGCAGACATCAATACAAGGCTGAAGAGGATTCGACAGTGTGGGAGGAGAAAGCAGAGATGGGACCTGGAAAAATTAAGAGTGAACAATGAGAGAGTAGGAGAATCATTGGAGCAGCAATTTAGTGAAATGAGAGGTGAAAATGCAAGTACAAGTGTGGAAGTGCAATGGCGAAATGTTAAACTGGTTTTGTTGAATACTTTAAAGAGTGAAGTTGGGAGGGAAGCAAAGAGAGCGAGGAAACCCTGGATCACCAATGAGATGATGGAGAAGATGGAGGAAAGGAGGAAGTGTAAAAATATAAACGAAGAAGAATACAGAAGACTTAACAATGCACTCAGGAGAGAAACAGACAAAGCAAAGGAAAAGTACATGGAAGAAATGTGCGATGACATAGAGGAACTACAAAGAAGAGGAAGGTACGACCTCATGTACCAGAAAACGAAGGAGCTGGGAGGAAGCGAGAACAAAGGAGTAAGGTCATTCGGAATAGGGGACTCTAGAGGACAAATGGTTTCTGAACAAGCGGGAGTGCTGAAAATATGGGAAGAATACATAAAGGAACTCTACGATAAGGAACACCGTCCGCAAGACATCGACATGGAGACAGAGGAGGCGATTGATGAAGACGAGAAAGGGCCCAGCATACTGACAACGGAAGTAGAGAAGGCAATTGAGGACATGAAAAAAGGGAAAGCTACAGGAGAAGACGACATACCGGTGGATTTACTGAAAGAAATCAGAGACGGAGGTCTGAAAGTGCTGACACAACTTATCAACAACATTTATGAAAATGGAGAATAGCCTAAAGACTTTTTGGACGTCACAATGGTTCCTCTTGAGAAGAAAAAACAAGCTACGAAATGTAGTGATTACCGAACAATTAGTCTGATCTCACATGTGGCGAAGATCATTGCAAGAATACTCAATAGACGGCTGGAACACAAAATTGAAGAAGTAATGGGAGAGGATCAATTTGGATTTAGGAAAGGAAAAGGAACCAGAGATGCTATCGGTATAGTGAGGATATTGTCGGAGAGAGTTTTGACTGTTAACGAAGAAGTTTGCGTTTGTTTTATAGACTGGCAGAAGGCCTTCGACAGAGTCAACTGGACAAAATTGTTGAACATCCTTAAGGAGATAGGAATCAACTGGAGAGACCGGAGACTAATTTAATTTGTACCTGGGACAAAGAGTAAAGGTGCGACTGAAATACGGAGAAACGAACAGCGTGGAAATAGGAAGAGGAGTCAGACAAGGATGTTGTCTATCGCCAAGTCTCTTCAACCTGTATGGTGAATGGCTGGTGAAAGAAGCTTTGAAAGGATGCGGAAATTTCAGGATAGGAGGACGCCTCATGAACACCATCAAGTATGCAGATGACCTAGTAGTGCTCGCCAAAAATCAAAGACAACTGCAGCACATGATGAACCGGTTGGTGGAAACTGGAAGGATATATGGCATGGAAATCAACATCGAGAAATCAAAAGTGATGCGGATTTCAAAACGGGAGAAACCTTTGAGGGTAAATATCGACAATCAAGAATTGGAGAATGTGAAGCAGTTCAAGTACTTGGGAAGCTTGCTGACAAAAGATGCTCAATGCACAAATGAAATTCGCGCCAGAATTGCCATTGCCAAAGCCGCATTCAACAAGAAGAGGACTCTGCTCACCGGAAAGTTGAGTTTAGAACTAAGGAAGAAATTGGTGAAGTGTTACATCTGGAGCATTGCACTGTACGGGGCAGAGACGTGGACAATGAGAAAAAGGGAAAGAAAATACTTAGATAGTTTTGAAATGTGGTGCTGGAGGAGAATAGAGAAGATCAAGTGGACAGATCGGGTGACAAACGATGCAGTACTGAGAAGAGTAGGTGAGAATAAAACTTTTCTGAATACAATTCTTCAGAGGAAGGCCAACTGGATCGGGCACATACTTAGACATGAGGGGCTCATACACGACGTCATTGAAGGTAAGATCAAAGGAACGACAGGACGGGGAAGAAGAAGAATCCAACATTTGGATGATATGAAAGATAGAAAGAGTTACAGCAGACTGAAGAAAGATGCTGAAGACCGGGAACGTTGGCATCAGAAATTCTCTGTACGAAGACATGGACCTGCCACTAGGCAGAATACTGTATAATATATAAAATAACAAATGCACAGTATATCGTACTTACCCTACATAGATGATACAGAAAATAAGTTCAGGCTGATCCATGTATCTTAGTTTTAAGCGCTTGGGTTTTGATTTAATATATTGATCAATTCATATATATGACCATTTTGGTACAGCCTCTTTTATGGTGTAAATATCTATTTGACAATAACCAGAATGCCGACAGCATTCGTGCAGAACGTGACCTAATTGAAGAAGTTAAGTAAAAAACAATTTCCGAACTTGATTCAGTGGTAAGAATAAGATATGGAAGTCTTGCACTGAAGTATCTTTGAGGATGGCATCACCAAACCGTTGCCAGTTGGATGGAAATAACGTGTATTAAAGTCGGATGACTACAGTGTTGGTCAAATCAATAAGGACACCACCAATCAATTGCCTTGTTCCTCCTGTCCTTAATGCACTTTGAACTATGTTTGAATTCTGCAGAGAATGAGCAGGCGTTTCGTAAAACAAAAGTTGTTCTTCGTTTTAAAAGTAAGGAGGTTATAGAATATTTGAAGTTAGAAATACGGCACAAGAATTAACAACTTTATTTTATGAATAGAATTGCGAGGTATATCCTGAAAGTTCACTGAAATTTGTAACACTCTCTCTCTCATCCTCACCCTTTCCCCCAATTGTTTTAGGCAACCGGTATGATATGTTTTAAATAGTGGAAGTGTCACGTAAATTCTTATATTCGACGTACATACTTCTGTTGTGTGATCGGCTGCATTAGATTCACTGCTACGTTAATGACCTGCTTCAAGTCAAACTTTCGGCACCTGGCATCTCTTACAGCTGCAGCAGTTAAAAGAACCGTAAAATCAATAACATTATTATTATCATCATATTTATACATATTTATGCCTCAATCGCATTCCAACTAAGGAATGCGATTGAGGCCATTTCAAAGATGAATTTGAATTCGCTTTCTTCTCTTACAAAAATAGTTTCATTCTCTCGCAATAATTTTTCTTCCTTTCTGCTGTCTGCCCTCACCCGGGTGTTTGCAGCAAAATGATGTTTGTTCGCCAGCAATCTTAATGAAGGCCTGTCCAAGAAAATTTCGTCTATTACGTTAATTTATTGAAAATCATTTTCAGTTTATATTATTCAGAATATGATGGCATGATTACATATCCTTTTAGTAAGTCTTTCATTATCCATTCTTTGGATATGTCCACAAATGGTTAATCATCTTCTTCTCCTAGTGTCTGATATTTTCTCGAAATGTTGCTGTAACCTGTGAGACCTCCATTTCATCCACACTCCTTCTATACACACTGGGCGTGAGGATTTTCCATTCTTGTTATAACAACATTTCTAGTGAGCCATTTGCCAAAAATTATCAGGCTTTCTGATGCGTACATTACTTCAGGATGAATTATCTTCCTTCAGTGTTTTAATTTTCCGTTTCGATATATTGTTTCTTTGTTATGTCTGTTCCAGAATTCATTATGAAAATTATTACATCTTTACAATTTTTACATTGAACAAGACATGAAATAATTGGAGAAAATTTTTAAGTGGGAGTGAAGGTTCAAGGAGAAATAATTTCAACTCTGATACTTGCTGATGATTTCGTCGTTTTAGCCGACATGCCTGCGGATTTGAATGAGTTTTTGAATGGTATGGACTCTGTCTTGAGGAAAGAATTCCTGATGAAAATTAATAAACGTAAATCAAAAATATTGGAATTCAGCCGAAATAAATCAGAAACCCCTATGGACGTCAAATTGGCAGGTGAAAATCTAAAGGAAGTTGGAGACTTCTGTTACTTGTTGTTGTTGTATGAGTCTGCAGTCTTTTGACTGGTTTGATGCAGTTCTCCATGCCTCCCTGACCTAGGCTAATCGTTTCATCTCTACATAGATGCCACATCCTACATCCGAGGCAATCTGTTTAACATATTCTAACCTTGGTCTACCCCTACAGTTCTTGTCCTCAACCCTTCCTTCCATAACTAAGCTTGCTATTCCTGGGTGTCTTAGTATGTGTCCTACTAACCTACTAATAGAAGCGTTTGAAATGTGGTGTTACAGGAGAATGATGAAGATCAGATGGGTAGAGAGGGTTACAAATGAAGAGGTATTACGACGATTGGGATGGGAGAGATGTTTCTGGTGAGTGCTAATGAAGACAAGAGATATTTTGGTAATACACTTACTAGGACACCCAGGAATAGCAAACTTAGTTATGGAGGGTCAAGGATAAGAACTGTAGGGGTAGACCAAGGTTAGAATATTTTAAACATATTGCCTCGGATGTAGAGATGAAACTATTAGCTCAGGACAGGGAGACATGATGAGTTGCATCACACCAGTTAAAGCACTGAAAACTCAAACAAAAACAACAACAACAACATATCATTAAATATATCTTCCATGGAAACTTGCAAATTATATGGAAAGTTGGACCGAGATCTGGAGTTTGACGCTTGCAATATTTCCTTGTGTAGTTTTAGTTGAATTTGTTTGCTTGTTCTGAGGATTAATGCAGGCGCTACAATTGGGGCTCTTTAGATTCCATGGAATTAAGAAAATAAAGTCAAATTCTCTTTTCTTTCGTTTCTTTAGTGGGAAGTCTCCTTGGTTACATCATTGTCAGGCGTTCGGCGAGGCCCAGTGAAGTATTCATAACACGTGATGATCTCATTAAGTGGAAAAATGAAAGAAGCTCAGTCGTTGAGCCTAAGATCCTTCATGGACACATTTAAGCGGATTGAAAGTCTTCAAAGTGCCACATGAATGCAGTAGCAGGAGAGAATGAGAAGTGGGTGAAATGAAATCCTCAGCTTAAATTGCATAAACGGAATTAACATATTTTAAATGAAGGTGGTGAAGAGTTCTTTGCTTGGTGAAGAGACAGAAATTGAGCGCTCGAAGCGATCTTTTGGTGTGTAGGAGAAGGGTGATGAGTGATTGCCTCAAATCTCATTTTCTGTGAGTAATACCTTCCTTCTAACCGACCCATCATCACCTGTGAACTAGTGAAACTCCGGAGGTAAAATTCCTCTCTACTCCATGTTTTATCAAGGCACGAAATTGTCGTGTTCACGGTATAATTGAAACCAGGGGTTTGTTTTCCTTTTATTTTATGCTTACTTTTCACCTTTTTGCAAAAATAATGAGAGAGTAGTCTTATGATATCACCCGGGCAGATGTATGTCTGTCTGTCTTTCTGTCTGCGTATTTGTCCCCCCAATCAATTCCTACACGGCTGCAGCAATCGAAACCAAATTTGGTATGTGAAAAGATCTATACCTGAATATCTCACGGCCATATTTTAATATGACGTCAGCGCTACAAACTGCTGAAAAATCGCAATTGAAATTTGAGCACTATGTTGGATATCTCACAAGTTACGCATGCAAACTGTTCCAAAATTGGTACACACGTAAATTATAACATACCGTATTCATTCTCCGGAGCCCATACTTGACAGGGTTGCCAACATAATTCTAAGTCAGCAAATGGGTCCAATTTTTATATGCATTTAACTTCTATACTATCAATTAGAACTCAACCAAATTGCGTATGTGTCCCATAACAGATATGACTATGCATATTCTTAAGAGCAACCAGGCCTGCCATCTGTTAATAAACGCTCTCACTATTTTTTTTACCCTAATATCAATATATCAGAAAGTATGCAAGCCAACAGCTCTAAACTTTGCATACGTATAGTACCGAACTTTCTAGATTAATTTGGAGTAACTAATATCGTCAGTGCTGCCAACATGATTCTAAGACTACTGATAGGTCCAATTTTTAAATACATATAATTTCTATACTAACAAATAGATTTCATCCAAATTTCGTATGTGCTTTGTGTACCATAACTTATGTCACCATGTGTATTTTTAAGAATAACCAAGGCTGGCAACTGTTAATAAATGCTCTCTCTATTTGTTATCCTACTATCAATCAGAAAGTATGCAAGCCAACAGCTCTAAATTTTGTACTTAATTATAATAATTATTATTCTCATTCTTTCTTCGTTTAGGCCAGCTATGGACCACGTCATTTCAACTGCTTCCGTCTTTGGGCCTTGATCTTAGCCCAGTGTTCACGCTTTCGCTGCCTGTGAAGCTCCCTTCTTTTATCAGACCACGTCTTGCCGGTTTTTAATTTCGCTTTATCTTGGAATTGGTGGTATGCTCCAAGCTTTTCCTTCAAAAGATTAAGTTCCATAATGTCTGCGTGGGTGATCCCTACTTCTTGAAAATCCTTGTCTACCTCACAAAACCAGGGGCCCTTGGTTTTCTGGTTAAGAAAATAGGTAAATATCCGATTGGCGATTCTCTCGGGTTCCATACGAGTTAGTGGCCATGGAAATATATTCTTTTCTGTCGAATTACTTGAGATATCCTTTCTACATGATGGTACACCTCGTTGTTATTCCCTCTCCTGTATTCGCCATCGTCTCTCAACGACCCTAACATCTTCCTCAAGATCTTCCTTTCCTTGGCTTCCAATTTCTCAACCAAACCCTTCCTATTCATTGCCAGGCATTCTGCTGAGTGCAGTACCTCAGGTCGGATAACTGTACGATAGTGTCTTAGCTTGGCATTGCGGGACACTGTTCGCTTGTTGTACACTCCTTTCGTTAGCTGGTAGGCCACTTCCATCTTGTTCATTCTTGATGTTAAAGCTTCCTTCTCTGATATGTTGGGCTCGATCCACTCCCCTAGGTACTTAAATTTTTTTGCCTGACGAATCCTTCCATGTTCAACATTTAATTATTTTGCTGCAGGGTTAATATTAGTTATAAACTCGGTCTTCTCAAAATAAATCTGTAAGCCTGCATTTGCCACTTGTTTTCTGAGTTGGTTGACTTGTTTTGCGGCTGTGTCTAGGGAATCAAAAAAGATTGCTAGATCATCTGCCAAAGCTAAGCAGTCAATTGTCAGGTCCAAGCTCCTGCAGCCCATTCTTACGCCATTTTCTAACACTTCTTTACCCATCTCCTAGCGCCATTCACGAATTACTTTCTCCAGTAGACAGTTGAAGAGTAAAGGTGACAGTCCATCTCCCTGCCTCACACCCGTCCTGATTTTGAAAGCGTCTGAAATCTCTCTATATATAACAAGTAGTTCCGTGAAGAATTATACAGCCTATTTTCATATACCCTACTAATGTTAATTGCCTCTATCAACATACTACATTTCAGTTTGATTGCTGTAATAGATTCGTAGATATTGAGAACCGTCTAAATATTTTGGATGGTCGCCATGTTGGACTTTTATATATGTAGGTCTTAGAGTTATGAACTGTTACATGAAGATTATTGTGTACGTGTAGTACTCAAACTTCAATCACATGATTAGGACACAAGAAGTAAAAACGAGATTTTAAAATTTCGCATAGCTGCCATCTTGTGGTTATAGAAACAATTGAAATAGATTAGATGCCAGTTGATTAACATTTGTATAAGGATTTATTGTACCAAGTTTCACTGCACTTGGATGGTTAAATTGCGAGAAACGACCATGTGAATATTTATATTTCGCGTCGCCACCATGTTGGATTCGTGATCACCAGGTTATTGAAAGTCCTATAGGTGAACTTATGTTCATAACCCCTATGAACATAAAAAGAATCAGTTTGATTGCTGTATTAGATTCTTAGATATTGAGAACCGTCTAAATATTCAGGATGGTCGCCATGTTGGATTGTTATATGTATAGGCCATAGAGTCATGTACCTTTAAAGGAAAATTATTGCGTAGGTTCATTATTCAAACTTTCACTTCGATCGCATAATTACGACACAAGAAACAAAAACTTGATTGAAAAATTCATACAGCCGCCATCTTGAGGTTATGTAAACAATTGAACTAAATTATATACCAGTGCATTAAAATTTGTATAAACTTTTGCTGTACCAAGTTTCATTGCATTTTGATCATTAAATCGCGAGAAAAGTCTATTTAAAACTTTCAACTTCGCTTGGCCGCCATGTTCGTTTTGTAGTTAACCGGTTTTTTAAAGTCTCATAGATGAACTTCCAGTGGTGCCCCTTATCTCCTTACAAAATTTCAGGGTGATACCGGTAATAGTTTCAGAGATATAGAATGCCGGTGAAATATTTCGCACAGCCGCCATATTGAGGCTATGTAAACAATTGAACGAAGTTAGATGTCGGTGCATTACAATGTATATAAACATATACTGTACCAAGTTTCATTGCGTTTGGTTGGTTAAATCACACGAAACGTCTATTTTAAGTCGCAAATTCGCTTGGCCGCCATGTTGGTTTTGTAGTTACCAGGTTTTCGAAGGTCACATAAGTGAACTTCTAGTAGTTGCCTTTATTACCATACAAATCTCCAGGGTGATATCGGTATTAGTTTCGAAGATACTGAATGCTGGTGAAATATTTCGCACAGCCGCCTTGTTGGATTGGTGAGACGTAACAAAATTTGAATGGCACGGTCGGGGTCGCCCGGAATAGTGCTATGAACTTACCGAGTTTCATTTAAATCGCTCCAGCCGTTTAGATTTTATTAGGGGGAGACACACACACGAATCACACACACACACGCACTCACACACGGACAAAAGGTGATCTCATAAGCCTATTTTTTCAAAATTGAAAATAGGCTAAAAATGAAAGTTTGTCTGTTTTTTCTGAATTTCCATGGAAATTTGCGCTATTTGCGCATTTCAGGCTGTTTTATGACGGATGCGCGCAAAAATAATTTTTTTGTCTGTCTGTCTATCTGTTTGTCTGTGTGTCTGTGGCCAACTTCTTCGAGTCCTTATAACTAGAGAACGGCTGGGTGGATCAACGTAAAATTTGATACAGATATCCATCAGAGGCACCACACTAATCATTGATGTAACTCTCTTCCGTACCTCTCTTAAAATGGGCCCTATCCCCTTAAAATACATGCTGAAATAGGCGTAGAAGGGTGAAACAAAGCTCATTTTCAGCCTCTCAATGTGAGAAACGAAACTCCCCCCGAAAACCACATTTTATGGCCCTAAAACCAACAGTTTTTGAGATATTCCCAGAAAACTAATTTCACTTAATAAATTAATGAAAGAATGCATGCCGGTAACCATGGCAACTGAATTTCAGAGGTCCATCTATTTCTGTAAGACGCAATGCAGTTCCATTTATTACATTACTGTGAAGGTTTGCAAACGGCTATAAGATTATAACGGATCCAAATTAAGCTGAAATATTCATTAATGCATACAATGCGCTTAAGGGGTCAAGGGGTACTCTAGAATTTTTTCACGCGATTTACACGTGCGGGTGTGGTACGGAAGGTCTATTATATCCCTTCTCTATTATATAAAAATGAATGTTTGTCTGATTTTTCTGCATTTCTACGGATATTTGACATATTTGCCCGTTTCAGACTGTTTTGTGACGGATGCACGCAAAAATATATTTTTGTCTGTCTGTCTGTAGACAATTTTTTGTGTCCTTATAACTCGAGAACTGCTGGGTGGATTAACGTAAAATTTGATACGGATATCCATCAGAGGCACGACACTAATCATTGATGTTACTCTTCTCCGTACCTCTCATAACAGGGTGCCTACCCCCTTAAAATTCATGCTGAAATAAGCGTGAGACAAAGCTCATTTTCAGCCCCTCAATGTGAGAAACGAAACTCGGGGGCCCTAAAAGGACCCCGAAAAAAACATTTTAAGGCCCTAAAACCAACAGTTTTTGAGATATTCCCAAAAAACTAATTTCACTTAATAAATTAATGAAGGAATGCATGCCGGTAACAATGGCAACAGAATCTCAGAGGTCCATCTATTTCTGTAAGACGCAATGCAATTCCATTTATTACATTACTGTGAAGGTTTGCAAACGGCAATAAGGTTATAACGGATCCAAATTAAGCTGAAATATTCATCAATACATACGAGGCACGTCCAGAAAGTAAGCTCCGTTTGGTAATAAAATTAAATTGTGTACAGATACAGAAAAAATATTTATTGCACAACATTCTACACCTCTTAAACTACTTTTCCACATAACTGCCGAACTTTTGCAGGCATTTCTCATAGCGTGGCACGAGTTTTGGATACCTTCTTCATAGAAATTTGCCGCCGACCCGTAAACGAGAGTGAAGACTCCCCTGTAAGATATCCTACTGTTTGGCAACCACTGTTAGGCAAATTGCGTGCTTTCCAGGAGAACTGCGTATGTTTAGGAGTTCTCATGACCACATACGCAATTTGCCTAACAGTGGTGGCCAAACAGTAGGATATCTTACAGGGGAGTCTTCACTCTCGTTTACGGGTCGGCGGCAAACTTCTATGAAGAAGGTATCCAAAAACTTGTGCCACGCTATGACAAATGCCTGCAAAAGTTCGGCAGTTATGTGGAAAAGTAGTTTAAGAGGTGTAGAATGTTGTGCAATAAATATTTTTTCTGTATCTGTACACAATTTAATTTTATTACCAAACGGAGCTTACTTTCTGGACGTGCCTCGTATAATGCGCTTAAGGGGTCAAGGGGTAATCTAGAATATTTAACGCGATTTACACGTGCGGGTATGGTCCGGAAGGTCTATTATATCCCTATCCCTATATTGTTATATTATTATTATTATTATTATTATTATTCTTTTAATTATTATCATTATTATGGCGTACAACGAAGAGACAAAGCTCATTTTCAAACTCTAGGTGTCAGAAACTAAACTCGGGGCCCCTCAAGAGCCGTAAAGGGTTCCCGAAAAATATATTTTTAGGCTCTAAACCCAACAGTTTCTTAGATATTCCCAGAAAATTAATTTCATTTAATAAACTAAAGAAGGAATACAAGCCACTAACCATGACAACAGTATCTCAAGAGGTGGCATCCAACTTTCCATTTATTTCTGGAATACGTAATGCCACTCAATTTATTACATTTCTGTGAAAGGTTGCAAATGGCTATAAGGTTATCACGGAACCAACTAAAACTGTAAAATTCATCAATGCGCCTAAGGGGTTCAAGGAGTACCCTAGATTTTTTCACACGACTTACACGTGCGGTATGTCGTACAGAAGGTCTATTATATCTCCAAACAGCAACATTATTTTCAAAAATTCCTGATTTGAAATATGAATTTTCATGCACCACAAGCCTTTATAATTTATAAAAGGGGTCTTCCTGTAGTTGGGCACTTGACACAACGGTTAGGGTCAGTTCTTATGTGACGTGTATTGCGATTCATGTACGAGGTTTTCAATTTTATTTTCACGCCAGGAAGAACACGTTAGGTAAATTTTATTTGAGAGCACATTTTAACTAATAATTTTTCTTTGCCAACAAACAGGATCCAAGCCCCTAAACATTGCAACAGTAGCTCAATTGATATCATCTGGTTACTAATACCGAAGACCGTTCGAAGAATGGGTACTTCTGCTAGTTTCTCCTCTAAATTTCACTCTGGAGTTTGTGTTTGCCAAGGTCTACTGGAAAACTGCTCGTGTTTTGTCGTCCAAATGTTCTTATTTTAATATTTGGAAGAGTGTGGTTCGATCAATAAAATCATAGGCCTTCTTGAAGTCGACAAAGACAACTACGAACTTCCTGTTTCTGAGCTTCAAATATGTAAGAACAGATTAAAGACTCATGATCTGCTCTGCACATGAACGACCTTTCCTAATCCCTCCTTGATATTCTCCCCGCTGAATGTCAAGCTATTCCTCGGCCCGATTCTGAAGGGCTTTGGAGAGAATTTTGTACATTGTTATGAGGAGGGAAATGCCACGATAGTTGTTAACGTTTGTTTTGTCACCTTTCTTATGAAGAGGGCGAATCAAAACTGATGTACAGTCACTAGGGAGTTCCTCGGTTTTCCATATCTCCGAGATAATTTCAGTTGACTGATTGCCTTATCACTTGCGTACCTCCAGAGCTTGAGATTTTATCTCTCGCGGTAAAGAAGCGCAGGTGTGCTTCATAAGGAGGCAGGTAGCACGCAGTTCGCCACTCCTGTGGGGGGTCTAGGCACGGACACCAAGAGCCTATCTTGGTGCTCCTAGGCGAATCCCCACACAAGACACGGCATGAACCTACAAAAATTGCTCAGCAAGAACTGAACCCGCCTCTTCTCAGCTTTGCTTCACGAGTTTCAATGTACCCCGTTCCAGCCCTCACACCAGAAGACTCATGATCTGCTCTGCAGAGCTGGGAATCGAACCCGGGATTCCGAGGTGACAGACACGACACTACACAAGAAGAGGGTCCCGAAGTAGTTAATGGAAGCATTAATTTAGCTCTAAATACCATAAAGCTATAGGGGTCTAGTAACAACATTTGATAACTGTCTTCTTAAAGTATATCACTATTAATATTTGTATACTTTAAAAAAATCTGGCTTTTTTACTTCCGAATTTGGAGATTTGACTCGAGGGTAGACTTATTATTACATTGCCTTCCTTATCTCGTTATACCATCCTGACATATAAGTTCGCTTCACAAATTCACATACACCTTGTTTCATGTAATTTACAAAGCTACCGCGAGGCAACTTGCTGGTGTTATAAAGTAAGCCGCTTATATGGCGCTCATAACATTACACTCGTGAGCGATGAGTTTATGGTGTGAAGTTCATTCCATGCAGCACACTTCGATCACGATATCTTAACCCATTAGGGCTTCAAGTTATATGCTGCGTTTTGTAACAAAATCTTGGTACATTTCTACATTTATTTAATTAAAGAAGTACAGTTCAATCAGAATGCCTAAATGAATACACCGTCGGGCACAACTAATCTGTCAGATTAACCATTAAAATATATGTTTATTTACATTTTATCGCCTAGAAAGCCGGCCCCGTGGTGTAGGGGTAGCGCACCTGCCTCTCACTCGGAGGCCCCGGATTTGATTCCCGGCTCCGTCAGGGATTTTAAAAACTGACGTGAGGGTTGGAACGGTGAGCACTCAGCCTCGTGAGGACAATTGATAGCTGTCTGACAGTGAGGCAGCGCCCCGGTTACGAAAACCAAGATTAACGGCCGAGGAGACCCAAAGCGCTGACCACGAGTCACCCCAACATATGCAGGCCAAATGGCTGGGCAGCGGTCGCTTGGAAGGCCTAGCCCCGGATGGGCTGTAGTGCCTGGGGTTTTTCTTCTTCTTCTTCTTCTTTCGATTCGGCCATCTAAGGAGCACGTCATTTCAACTGCTTCTTGCTGCATCGAGCTTTAACATCCTCCCAGTACTTTCGCTTTAGTTCTCGATGCTGTTGTTTCCTTTCTGCAGTCCACTTCTTGCCAGTAGGAAGCTTTGGCTTTTCTTGAAAATATTGGTGTGCTGTTAGTTTTTGTTTAAGTGTGGCACGTTCCCAAACATCGTTGCCTGTAATTCCCACTTCTTGTAAATCTTTGTCCACCTCAATGAGCCAAGCTCCCTTAGTTTTCTTTTTGAGGAAGTAGGTGAAAATTCTATTTGTCAATCGTGCTTGGTTCATTCTTGTTATGTGACAGTAAAAGGCAATTCTCCGTTTCCTCATGGCATCAGTTATTTTTTCCACGTGGGTGTAAAGTTCGTGGTTGTGCCGTCTCCTATATTCCCCATTTTCTTTTACCGGACCCAAGATTTTTCTTAGAATTTTTCTTTCTTTCACTTCCAGCTTCTCTGTTAGCTCCTTGCGATGCATTGCAAGGCACTTCGCAGCATACAAAACCTCTGGACGGATGACTGGTTGGAAGTGTCTTAACTTGGCATTTGTTGATATGGATTTCTTGTTGTAAATGGCCTTTGTTAGATTATATGCCATCTCCATTTTCCTGATTCGTGACTCGAAAGCTGCCTTCTCGGAGAGATTGGGGTCTATCCACTCAACCAAATATTTGAACGCTTCGTTTGCTTGATTTTCCCCTGTCCTACATCCAGCTCTTTTGGCGCTAGCTTGATATTAGTGATGAATTCTGTTTTTTTCAAAGTATATCTTAAGGCCCGTTTTTGCTGCTTGAATCTGGAGTTCATTAATTTGCGCTGCGGCTGCATCGAGGGAATCTGAAAAAATTGCGAGGTCATCTGCGAATGCTAGGCAGTCAACTATCAGGTTCTGTTTTTTGTAACCCAATCTGACTCCATTTTCAGACTTGTTAATGTTCATTACTGGGATTATTATTATTATATAAATTTAATGATTAGAGAAAACTTGTATTTGTTCGCATTACAAACGTAATATGAGTACGAAAGACCAATACTTCGATTTTAAGAAATATTTGTATTTGTATCGTGTGTTAGAGTAGTTGAAGTACCAACACGACAAATTTCAAATAATAGTTTTGTTGTGTGTGCCTGTGGACAAGCAAGATTAATCGCCGGTCACTCAGACCTCACTTCACAATATACTCCCCAGCAACACCACCTTAGAGATGGGCAGCAGTCGAATGAATTCAACGACTACTCACCGTATCATAAACAAGTCGTTTGCAAACGACTGATCCCAAAGCTATCGTTGGAAATCATTCGAATGAAACAAGTCGATTGCAAACGACTACTTCCAAGCGAATGAAATCATTCGAATAAAAGTAGTCGTTGTAAACGACTGATTCCAAAGCAATCGTTAGGAATCATTCGAATGAAACAAGTCGTTGGCAAACGACTACTTCCAAGCGAATGGAATCATTCGAATAAAAGTAGTCGTTGTAAACGACTGATCCCAAAGCAATCGTTGGAAATCATTCGAATGACACAAGTCGTTGGCAAACGACTAATTCCAAGCGAATGGAATCATTCGAATTTAAGTAGTCGTTCTAATCAAACGACTTCTTCAGGATAACTTCATGCTACAATACATTGTGCTGTATGTTTATTGTAGAGCTTTAATTAATAAGTTAAGTATACCTGTAGGAGCCTATAGTTTTATACAGTTCATTGATTCTTTCAATGAAATAGCCTAAATCCAATTGTCCAAGTTATTGGACAATTCAATATTGTCATTCAATATTTAGGTTATGTTTGAACTCCAGATACCGGTTTTGTGGCACATCATCCCAGGCAAGCCGGTAAATACCTTTGCCTCCCAGTCAGATGGATCATTTAGCCGTAATTTTGAATTAGAGTAAGGTTGTAGTATGCGTGGTCAGATTTAGACAATAGCCTACTCCATGAAGGGGTCATGGCTACGCCTTCTATGTTTGTTTAATGAAAAGAGTACGGTAACTGAAATGAGGGATGTATACTGATTTTAAGATTTGTGGAATGAGTTTATGATTTTTTTAATAGAATTTAATGAAGTCTTCAGTAAAGTTGAAGGAGACATGATCCTGTTTAGACAATAGCCTACTCCACGAAGGGGTCATGACTATGCCTTCTATGTCTGTTTAAAGTGTAGTGTGGCTGAAATGAGGGAGATTTACTGATTTTGGTGTTTGTGGAGTAGTCTTTTCGTTTATAATTTAGAGTTTTGTGAAGCTTGTTGCGGAGTTGTTTTATGGATTTTATTTCTCTGCAAATGAAGTGTATTAGGGGGTTCTGGGTTTGGTTTAGCTGTAGTTTACAGGGTTATGGCTGAGAGTTGTTGTAGCAGGCCTAACAACTGTGTCAGAGCAGTGGCGTGCTGTGTGGGAGGGGGTTAGTGGCAAAGACATGAGGGCAGGGATGGAAGAGTTGTAGCGTTGTCTGTGGTTAAACTGCCGTTGCCTTATGGCTGATTTTATGTACTGACATCCATCATAAGATAGAGTGGTGATGTGAATCTCTACATCTATTGCAGCGGGTAATGTGAGGACAGCTTGACTGTACGCACAAATTGATTCTGGTCGTCAATTGTTTGGAGATGGGCAGCACCGCAGCAGTCGACTGAAAAATGTTAAATCCATCGACTTGTTTCACTGCTTTTAAAAAACAGTCGAATGAATTCACCGTAACATAAACAAGTCGTTTGCAAACGACATATCCCAATTGTGTTTTAACGTTTAACATGTAGAACGCGCTCGGATAGTTTTACGTTCTGGTCGTCAATTGTTTCAGCACATGGATAGCGCGCGCATTAAAAAAAACTTAGTATTTACATTGTTGCCAACATCTCCACTGAAAGTTCACCCTCGTTGCTGTTCTAAAGTGTTCTATTTTCGTGTGTATTTACTGTAGGCCGTAATTTTCTTGTTCAAGTCGTATTTCAGCTCTACGTTCTTAGTACTTCAGAGAGGATTAAATTAGTGAATACATAGCCTAACTTGTTTATGACTCTATGGACATATTTTACATTTACTATTTTTTGGCATTAAAGTATTAAGTGTGATTATTTCAATGTTGGCTATGGAGTTGTTCCCGGTATTTAAGAACTCCCTCTCAGTAATAGTGATTTAATTTAATCTTAGGTTAATTAAGTATTGTTCTATTACTTCACTTATCCACAGTACATACAGGTAATGTGCCCTGTATCAATACCGGTTGTTGTTTGAGTCTTCAGTCTTTTGAATGGTTTGATGCAGCTCTCCATGCCTCCCTGTCCTGAGCTAATCGTTTCATCTCTACATAGCTCCGACACTCTACATCGGAGGCAATCTGTTTAACATATTCTAACCTTGGTCTACCCCTACAGTTTTTGTCCTCGACCCTTCCTTCCATAACTAAGCTTGCTATTCCTGGGTGTCTTAGTATGTGTCCTACCAACCTATCTCTTCTCTTCATTAGCAGTCGCCAGAAACATCTCTCCTCTCCCACTCGTCTTAATACCTCATTGTTTGTAACCCTATCTACCCATCTGATCTTCATCATTCTCCTGTAACACCACATTTCAAATGCTTCAATTCTCCTCTTTTCTGCTGCACCAATAGTCCAAGTTTCACTTCCATAGAGCGCCACGCTCCAGACAAAGGCTTTCAAAAATGACTTCCTAATACCTAAATCTATATTCGATGTCAGCAGATTCCTTTTTTGTAGAAATGCTTTCTTTGCCTGAGCCAACCTACTTTTAATATCCTCTTTGCTTCGTCCATCACTGGTTATTCTGCTTCCTAAGTAACAGAAGTCTCCTACTTCCTTCAGCTTTTCACCTGCCAATTTGATCTCCATAGAGGTTTCTGATTTATTTCGGCTGCATTCCAGTATTTTTGTTTTACATTTATTAATTTTCATCATGAATTCTTTCTGTAAGACGGAGTCCATACCATTCAAAAACTCATTCAAATCCTCAGGTTTGTCGGCCAAGATGACTATGTCATCAGCAAATCTCAGAGTTGAAATTAATTCTCCTTGAATCTTCACCCCCACTTTAAATTTTTCCCTAATTTCCTTCATTGCTTGTTCAATGTAAAGATTGAAAAGTATGGGTGATAAGTTGCAGCCTTGCCTTACACCTTTCTGAATACCAGCTTCTCTCTCATGTCCTTCAACTCGAATGACTGCTGTCTGGTTTCTATACAGATTGTATATCACCCTCCTATCCCTGTACTTTATTCCAATTGATTTCAAAATGTCAAACAATTTAGTCCAATCAACGTTATCAAAAGCCTTTTCTAAGTCTACAAAAGCCATGAACGTTCTCTTATCTTTCCTTATTCTACCTTCTAAAATCAGCCTAAGACTTAGTACAGCTTCCCTTGTTCCTACATTTCTCCTGAAACCAATCTGGTCTTCACCCAACTCCGTTTCTATCTGGCTTTCAATCCTCTTGTAAATTATTCTAGACAGGATCTTTGAAGCATGAGTAATCAAGCTGATTGTACGGTAATCTTCACATCTGTCAGCTCCCACTTTCTTTGGTATAGGGATGATTACATTCTTCTTGAAATCAGGGGGTACCTCACCTGTCTCATAAATCCTACACACCAAGTGAAATAACCTGATCAGACCTTCATCTCCTATGCAGCGTAGCAACTCAATCGGTATATCATCTATGCCTGGTGCTTTGTTCCTGCTTAAGTCTTCCAAAGCTCTATCAAATTCTGATCTCAATATTAAATCTCCTTTCGCATCCTCATCAATTTCCTCCTCCCTTTCCATTACATGATTCTCAATCTCCTTTCCCTTATACAAACTCTCTATGTAAGCTTTCCATCTCTCAACCTTTTCTTCCCTATCTGTTAGAGGCTTTCCATTTGTGTCCTTAATATTACAGCACTTAGTCTTCTTTTCCCCAAAAGTATTCTTAATCCTTCGATAAGCTGTGTCTACTTTTCCTAATTTCAGACAATTTTCTATACCTGCACATTTCTCTTTCAACCATTCTTCTTTCGCTTCCTTGCACTTCTTATTAACCTCATTTCTCAGACGTCTGTATTCTGCTTTCCCCTTTTCATCTCTTAGATTCTTGTGTTTCCGCCTTTCATCCATCAATTCTAGTATATCCTGAGTGATCCACGGTTTTCTACCTATTCTTTCTTTCCTACCAATGTTTTCTTCTGCGGATTTTGTTATTTCATTCTTCAAAAGTGCCCATTCGTCTGCAATTGAAGTTTGTTTAGGGTTTGTCATTAGTCCTTCCTTTATACTCTTCTTGAATCTTTCGTTTACATCCTTCTCTTTCAGACTGTCTATTGCCCACCTTTTTGGCTTTTGACTTTTCTTCAGTTTCTTCAACTTTAATCTGCATTTCATTACAACCAGATTGTGATCAGAGTTTATGTCAGCACCAGGATATGTTTTACAATCCAAAATCTGGTTTCGAAACCTCTGCTTGACCATAATGAAGTCGATTTGGTAACGCCCTGTATCTCCTGGTCTCATCCATGTGTATATTCTTCTATTGTGGTTATTGAATAAGGTGTTAGCTATGACCAATTCATGCTCGGTGCAGAATTCTACCAGCCTGCTTCCTCGATCATTCCTTTCACCTAATCCGAAATCTCCTACTATCTTCCCTTCTCTCCCTTTTCCTACCACAGCATTCCAATCTCCCATTACTATAACATTTTCATCACCCTTGATATACCTCAGAATTTCGTCTATTTCTTCGTAGACCTTTTCAACATCCTCATCATCAGCTTGACTGGTAGGCATATAGACTTGTACCACTGTAGTGCAGGTAGGTTTTGTATTGATTTTTGCTACAATAATCCGTTCACTATATTGCTCATAATATTCCACCCGCTGTCCAAGTTTCCTACTCAATATGAGGCCAACCCCTGCTTGGCCATTGTTTGATTTAGTGCTAATGACCCTATAGTCTCCTGACCAAAAGTCCTGTTCTTCCTGCCAGCGCATTTCACTAATCCCAACCAAATCCAACCTCAACCTATCCATTTCCCTTTCTAAGTTTTCTAACCTTCCACTTCCTAGCAGACTTCTAACATTCCACGCTCCGATCCGTAGAATGTCAGATTTCCTCTTTGTCACTTCTGTGATGTTAACCCCCTCTCGAGTAGTCCCCACCCGGAGATCCGAACGGGGGACTAGTTTACCTCCGGATTGAAATTTTACAAGGGAGGAGGCCATCATCACATGTAATTATGCATAGAGAGGTGCATATCCTCGGGAATAGCATACGGCTGTAGTTTCCCGTTGCTTTCAGCCGTGCAGCAGGACGCAGTGTAGCCATTATTGGCTTATATTATCAATATCTTAACCGTCTATCAGACTAGTAAAGAATTGATTTATTCTGAAAGGCTGCTACTCCCTTTCAGATTAAGTAAAGAGCAATTCTACTAACAAAAATACTAACCTTCTACCGTACTAACAATTAAATACCAAAACTCTACTAACAAAAAACATAAGTTCCACCAACAACAAATACTACCACTAAAACATTCTGTCAACAGGCACACTCACATGCACCCTCACACAACACAGTCTACTGAAACAATGAACTATAACTAATAAACAATGCAACTGCTACCAGACACACTCACACACCACAACATAATAGAACAATGACATATATCTAATAGACAAACTAACTACCTACTTACAACTAAAACTAACTACGTACTTACTGTACTTTTATTTGAATTGACAATATTTACAAAATGCAATTTAGATAGAAAATACCGGGGAACATTTACTCACACATTTTGCATTAAATGAAATGTGCAACATTGAAAATAATGGCTGCACTCTACACGACTTAAACCACCATTTCGAAGCACAGTAAAAATAAATAAATAACTTTGACCAATTGCATGTTGCCGAGCGTCGAGTAGTCCAAACTAACGTCTGCAAAAATAGGTGGGTTAAGGAGAAGTTTGATTTTCATCTGTTGGTACGACTCAACTCAGCCGCTAACGGTTTGCAGTGCTTTGTACGCTGCCTAGAAGCGACTACTTTCAGTCGAATACATGAAACAACACGCTTAGGAGCAATTAGAGATGGGCAGCAGTCGACTGAAAACAGTCGAATGAATTCAACGACTACTCACCGTATCATAAACAAGTCGTTTGCAAACGACTGATTCCAAAGCTATCGTTGGAAATCATTCGAATGAAACAAGTCGATGGCGAATGGAATCATTCGAATAAAAGTAGTCGTTGTAAACGACTGATTCCAAAGCAATCGTTGGAAATCATTCGAATGAAACAAGTCGTTGGCAAACGACGGCTTCCAAACGAATGGAATCATTCGAATAAAAGTAGTCGTTGTAAACGACTGATCCCAAAGCAATCGTTGGAAATCATTCGAATGAAACAAGTCGTTGGCAAACGACTAATTCCAAGCGAATGGAATCATTCGAATTTAAGTAGTCGTACTAATCAAACGACTTCTTCAGGATAACTTCATGCTACAATACATTGTGCTGTATGTTTATTGTAGAGCTTTAATTAATAAGTTAAGTATACCTGTAGGAGCCTATAGTTTTATACAGTTCGTTGATTCTTTCAATGAAATAGCCTAAATCCAATTGTCCAAGTTATTGGACAATTCAATATTGTCATTCAATATTTAGGTTATGTTTGAACTCCAGATACCGGTTTTGTGGCACATCATCCCAGGCAAGCCGGTAAATACCTTTGCCTCCCAGTCAGATGGATCATTTAGCCGTAATTTTGAATTAGAGTAAGGTTGTAGTATGCGTGGTCAGATTAAGACAATAGCCTACTCCATGAAGGTGTCATGGCTACGCCTTCTATGTTTGTTTAATGAATAGAGTAACTGAAATGAGGGATGTATACTGATTTTAAGATTTGTGGAATGAGTTTATGATTTTTTTAATATAATTTAATGAAGTCTTCAGTAAAGTTGAAGGAGACATGATCGTGTTTACACAATAGCCTACTCCATGAAGGGGTCATGCCTATTCCTTCTATGTCTGTTTAAGGTGTAGTGTGGCTGAAATGAAGGAGGTTTACTGATTTTGGTGTTTGTGGAGTAGTCTTTTCGTTTATAATTTAGGTTTTTGTGAAGCTTGTTGCGGAGTTGTTTTATGGATTTTATTTCTCTGCAAATGAAGTGTATTAGGGGGTTCTGGGTTTGGTTTAGCTGTAGTTTACAGGGTTATGGCTGAGAGTTGTTGTAGCAGGCCTAACAACTGTGTCAGAGCAGTGGCGTGCTGTGTGGGAGGGGGTTAGTGGCAAAGACATGAGGGCAGGGATGGAAGAGTTGTAGCGTTGTCTGTGGTTAAACTGCCGTTGCCTTATGGCTGATTTTATGTACTGACATCCATCATAAGATAGGGTCGTGATGTGAATCTCTACATCTATTGCAGCCGGTACTGTGAGGACAGCTTGACCGTACGCACAAATTGATTCTGGTCGCCAATTGTTTGGAGATGGGCAGCACCGCAGCAGTCGACTGAAAAATGTTAAATCCATCGACTTGTTTCACTGCTTTTAAAAAACAGTCGAATGAATTCAACGACTACTCACCGCAACATAAACAAGTCGTTTGCAAACGACATATCCCAATTGTGTTTTAACTTTTAACATGTAGAACGCGCTCGGATAGTTTTACGTTCTGGTCGTCAATTGTTTCAGCACATGGATAGCGCGCGCATTAAAAAAAACTTAGTATTTACATTGTTGCCAACATCTCCACTGAAAGTTCGCCCTCGTTGCTGTTCTAAAGTGTTCTATTTTCGTGTGTATTTACTGTAGGCCGTAATTTTCTTGTTCAAGTCGTATTTCAGCTCTACGTTCTTAGTACTTCAGAGAGGATTAAATTAGTGAACACATAGCCTAACTTGTTATGACTCTATGGACATATTTTACATTTACTCTTTTTTGGTATTAAAATATGATGTGTGATTATTTCAATGTTAGCTATGGAATTGTGCCCGGTACTTAAGAACTCCCTCTCAGTGATAGTGATTTAATTTAATCTTAGGTTAATTAAGTATTGGTCTATTACTTCACTTATCCACAGTACATACAGGTAATGTGCCCTGTATCAATACCGGTATCGGGGAACATTTACTCACACATTTTGCATTAAATGAAATGTGCAACATTGCAAATAATGGCTGCACTCTACACGTCGTAAACCTCCATTTCGAAGCACAGTAAAAATAAATAAATAACTTTGACCAATTGCATGTTGCCGAGCGTCGAGTAGTCCAAACTAACGTCTGCAAAAATAGGTGGGTTAAGGAGAAGTTTGATTTTCATCTGTTGGTACGATTCAACTCAGCCGGTAACGGCTTGCAGTGCTTTGTACGCTGCCTAGAAGCGACTACTTTCAGTCGAATACATGAAACAACACGCTTAGGAGCAATACGAATTCAGGTAACCATTCGACTGAAAGTAGTCGACTATCTAGTCGATATGGTTAAAAGTAGTCGATAGTCCCATCTCTAGGAGCAATGCGAATTCAGGTAACCATTCGACTGAAAGTAGTCGACTATCTAGTCGATAGTTTCTTCTAATGAATGACTAGTCAGTCGATGGTTAAAAGTAGTCGATTGTCCCAACTCTACACCACCTCACAAATAGAGTGCTACTGTATTTTGAACCTGAAGAAAAGAACGTCTCCAGTTACGACAAATGTTTTTAAATATATTATATAAATCTTAACGGCTGGACCGAATTTGACGATTTTTTTAAGTATGTTAGAGTGGGTCCATGTATGGTTTAGATTCACGATTTGACCCGGTTGGTGAAATGATCATAATTTTAGAACCACAATTTACACACAATTTTAAAACCAAAATATATAGTCAAAAACATTCGTTATGGAAACCGTTAGCCTTGGTGAAAGCTGATATCTTTGGACTGTTTGTCTCTGCATGATAGAGCCACCTGGTCGCAACCTGTACAACTACCGCCATAACTTCCCTACACTCCGCCCGGGGCGGAAAGTTATTTTTTGTACCATAGGTGGCGCTGATGTCGAATTCTTCTCTTTGTCTCTGCACGTTAGAGCGTTTCAACAAAGTCCATGTCATATATTTATGGCATGTTAAAGAACCTTCCACTAATTACACCTGTGTGAAGCTAAATTGTATAGGTTAAGAATGTAAACAAAGCTCTTGGGTTCCTATGTTCGTTGCCAAGAGCCGACTGGGGTGACGTCTGGCAGCTAAGATCTGAACTAGTAGTCGTCGACAGTGGCGTTTGGCAGCAAAAGTAGGAACTAATTGAAAATTGATCGTCTGCAGTCCTTCCTTGAATTAAAATAGATAACTCACACTAATACAGTCATCAAAATTAACACCGGTTATCAGACAGATTCTACACACACAAAGTACACGGGGCTACATGACCGCTTTCTCGCAGCCCCTAAACTTAAGAACCAACCACCAACCAAAGTCCCGTATGCGTTAATATACCATTCATCCGATTGCGATGAAACTCGGATGAGATGTTGAGAGCACTCCAAGGAAGGCTTCTGGCTTAATAAATCCATTTTACAATAGATAACGCACGAGTAGAATCAACAAATGAGCGATGACGCTCGAAGTATTTCAACAAGTCCCGTATGCGTTCAAATACCATTCGTACGATAGCGAAGAAACTTGGATGAGATGTTGTGTACACTCCAAGAAAGGCTTCTGGCTTAATCAATCCATTTTACAATAGGTAGCGCATGAGTAAATTAAACAAATGAGTGACGACGCGCGAAACGTTTCAACAAAATCCCGTATAAGTTTGTATACCATTCATCGATTGAGATGAAACTTTGGTGATTTGTTGTGTACACTTACGTGAAGGTTTCTAACATAGTAAATCCATTTCACAGGAGGTTGCGCACGAGTAGATTCAACAAATGAGTGACGACGCGCGAAGCGTTTCAACAAGGTTCCGTATGCGTTCAAATACCATTCGTCCGATAGCGATTAACTTGGGTGAGATGTTGTGTACACTCCAGGGAAGGCTTCTGGCTTAGTAAATCCATTGTACAATAGATAGCGCACGAGTAGATTTAACAAATGAGTGACGACGCGTGAAGCGTTTCAACAAAATCACGTATAAGTTTATATACCATTCATCGATTGCGATGAAACTTTGATGAGTTGCTGTGTACACTTACGTGAAGGTTTCTAACGTAGTAAATCCATTTCATAGGAGGTTGCGCACGAGTGGATTCAGCAAATGAGCAACGACGCACGAAGCGTTTCAACAAGGTCCCGTATGCGTTCAAATACCATTCGTCCAATAGTGATATTTTACAATAGGTAGTGCACGAGTAGATTCAACAAATGAGCAACGATGCGCGAAGCGTTTAAACAAAGTCCCGTATGCGTTCATATACCATTCATCCGATTGAAATGAAACTTGGGTGAGATGTTGTGTACACTTACGTGAAGGTTTCTAACTTAGTAAATCCATTTCACAGGAGGTTGCGCACGAGTAGATTCAACAAATGAGCGACGGCGCGCGAAGCGTTTCAACAAGGTCCCGTATGCGTTCAAATATCATTCGTCCGATTACGATGAAACTTGGGTGAGATGTTGGTTTGTGGCTTAATAAAGCAATTTTAAAGTAGGTAGCGCACGAGTAGATTCAACAAATGAGTGACGGCACGTGGATCGTTTCAACAAAGTACCGTATGCGTCCACATACCATTCATCCGTTTACGATGAAACTTTGGTGAATTGTTGTGTACACTCCATGAAAGGTTTCTGGCTTAATAAATTCATTTTACATTAGGTAGCGCACGAGTAGAATCAACAAATGAGCGGTGGCGCGCGAATCGTTTCAACAAAGTCCTGTATGCGTTTATCCGATTGCGATGAAACTTTGGGGAATTTTTGTGTACACTCCAAGAAAGGTTTCTGGCTTATAAATCCATGTTTTAATAAGTAGCGCACGAGAAGATTCAACAAATGACGGTGCGCGAATCGTTTCAACAAAGTCCCGTATGCGTTCATTTACCATTCATCAGATTGCGATGAAATCTTGGTGAATCATTGAGTAGCCTACACTCTAGGGAAGGTTTCAGGCTTAGTAAACCTATTTTACAATAGGTAGTGCATGAGTAGATTCAACAAATGAGTGACGACACGCGAATTGTTTAAAGAAAATCCCGTATTCGATCATATGCCATTTAACCGATTCCGATGAAACTTTGATGAGTTGTTGTGTACACGCCAGGGAAGGTTTCCAACTTGGTAAATCTATTTTACAATATTGGTAGCGCACGAGTAGATGTAACAAATGAGTAACGACGCGCGAAGCGTTTCAACAAAATCCCGTATGCGTTCATGTACTATTCATCGATTGCGATGAAACTATGATGAGTTGTTGTCTACACTTACGTGAAGCTTTCTAACTTAGTAAATCCATTTCACAGTTGGTAGAGCACGAGTAGATTCAACAAATGGGTGACAGCGCACGAATCATTTAAACAAAATCCCGCATGCGTCGTATGCCATTCATCCGTTTGCGATGAAACTTTGGTGAGTTGGTGTGCACGCTCCCACGAATGTTTATAGATTAGTAAATTCATTTCACGATAGTTTAGAGGCAGTTAACGGAAATTGAAAAAATATTGTGTATCCAAAAGCACTTCAAGAAACAAAATTAAAACGTCAGCACTTTTTTTGATTGGCATTGCAACGCTTGAAACAGCTTGAAATATTATAAAATTCTCATTTTTTTTCTAAAATCAAATAACTAATTATCTGTAATGAACAGACTCAAATTCTGCAATCATACTTCACTCATGCTTCTCTGCTGAGATTTAAACAAGCCACAGATTGAATAATAAAAAAAAAAAAGGAATGCATATTCTCAACCAGTTTGGTGAAAGAATATTAAAGGAATATTGAAATCACTAATACTTACGCGATCGGGCGTACTTAATCCCCTAGATGAAACGGCTCACCACTGAGTAGCGAAGGGCCCTGCAACAAAGACGACCTGATCCTCGCGAAACTGGCGGGGAGAGCTTTAAGCTGTTGTGACGCATGCAGTGTTCATGGAAAAACCCAAGCTTAGGAGGAAAAGGTATTTTCTCTTAATCTCACAGATTAGGTGCACCCGACGGAGTGTCAACTACTTTTTAGCTTTAAACCCCATCGTTGTCACGGTCATAGAGAAAAGAAGGCTACAACTGCTAGGGTCATATACCCGTAACAAAAAAGAACGGAAGAGGTGTCCTATGACAAATAGGTGCAAACATGATCCATAACTATCTTTTATGCCCAATTTTATTACGTGGGAATTATGAGATTATACCTGAAAGAAAAATCTACCTAGGATTAATTATTATTTTCATAGATTACAAGGGGGAGGGTGTTATTACTAAAGTATTTCACAGCAATAATAGCCCCACTAATTGTGACCAAGGTTAGTATCCAGCTTTCGCGCTCTGAAACTGACAATTTGTTGTTAATTCAAATTTTTCAACTCGAATTTAAGGAAATATTAACTATCGATACTCGAAATATCGAAACTTTACTGTATCTGCTTCCATTCGTTTAATATTATTCTCAATATTCTCTATGTATGTTTCATTTCGACTGTATAATTCCTTTGGTTATTAGCTGCAATACATATTTTATTTATTATTGCAAGGCATGCCGGGTACAGCCCGGATGTTGATGACATGTCATCTTTTCACTGAGCTGTCTAAAACAATGCTGAAGTACATAGAAACTCCGGACGGGCCACCCCGTCTTCAAATATGTCATTTTTATTTTGCATCTTTTTGTAGTTTTTGCTTTTTTTCCATATTCAGAGCATTGTCTTAAGTTTGGTAGATTTTTTGGTCTTATTTTAGAGAAATCGGCCTTTTAAGGTCATCTTTTTCCAATTTAGGTATGTCGCAGCTTTATAGGAGGGAGTTATGTCTCTTAGAGTTAAGAAAAAACTGATACAAGATAATTTTAAATATTGAAATATTGATTCCATCAAGCGGGTGGAAACTAGTCTTAGCAACAATCGTGACGAAATTGCGGCGGGTATTGCATCAAAACCGCAGATGATTTACATTTGACATCAGAATGACATTCGTAGTGCAGTGCAACTGAGACTAAAGTGAACATAAACCTTTTGTTAAGTGCTAGAAAACTATTTTGATTGACTTTTCAGTTTGAGCCTAAAATGTCATTTTTAGCTATTTTGAAAAATAGGCTTATGAAATCACCTTTTGTCCGTGTGTGTGTGTGTGTGTGTGTGTGAGGTGTGTGTGTGTGTGTGAGGTGTGTGTGTGTGTGTCCCTAATAAAATCTAAACGGCTGGAGCGATTTCAGTGAAACTCGGTAAGTTCATAGCACTATTCCCGGCAACCTCGACCGTGCCCTTTAAATTTTGTTACGTCTCACCAATCCAACATGGCGGCTGTGCGAATTATTTCACTAGCATTCAATATCTCCGAAACTGTTACCGATATCGCCCTGAAATTGTGTACAGTGATAAAAGGTACTACTAAAAGTTCACCTATGAGACTTTCAAAAACCTGGTGACTACAAAACCAACATGGCGGCCAAGCGAAGTTGAGAATTTTAAATAGACTTTTCTCGCGATTTAACTATCCAAACGTAATGAAACTTGGTACAGCAAATGTTTATACACATTGTAATTCACTGGAGTCTAATTTAGTTCAATTGTTTACATAGCCTCAATATGGCGGCTGTGCGAAATATTTCACTGACATTCTATATCTCCGAAACTATTACAGATATCACCCTGCAATTTTGTACGGTGATAAAGGGTACCGATACAAGTTTACCTATGTATATTTCATAAACCTGTAAAGTACAAAACTAACATGGCGACCAAGCGAATTTGAAATATTTTAATAGTCTTTTCTCGTGAGTTAACTCTCTGAGCGCAGTGAAATGTGGTACAGTAAATGATTTTGCAGATTGTAATGTACTGCCATCTAATTTAATTCAATTGTTTACATAACCTCAAGATGACGGCTGTGCGAAATTTTAAAATTAATTTTTTATTTCTTGTGTCGTAATCATGCGATCGAAGTGAAAGTTTGAATAATGAACCTAGGCAATAAGTGTCCTTGAATGGTTTATAACTCTATGGCCTATACATATAACAATCCTAAAAGGCGAGCTTCCGAAATATTTAGACGGTTCTCAATATCTATGAATCTTTTACAGCAACTAAACTGAAATTTTTATGTTCATAGAGACTATGAACATATGTTCACCTATAGGACTTTCAGTAACCTGGTGAGCACGAATCCAACATGGCGGCGACGCGAAGTATAAATATTTAAATGGCGAATTAACTATCCGAGTGCCGTGAAACGTTGCACGTTAAATGCTTACACAAATGTTGATCCACTGGCATCTAATTTATTTCAAATATTTGCATAATCACAAGATGGCTGTTGTGCGTAATTTTAAAATCTCGTTTTTACTTCTTGTGTTATAATCATGCGATTGAAGTTTGAATACCACACGTACACAATAATCTTACTATAATAGTACAGAAATAAAAATCCAACCTGGCGACCATCTGAAATATTTAGACGGTTTTCAATATCTACGAATCTGTTACAGCAATTAAACTGAAATTTTGTATGTTGATAGATGCAATTTACATGAGCAGGATATATGAAAATAGGCTGTATAGTTCTTCACGGAACTACTTGTTTAAATATTGGTGAGTTTATTATTATAAGATCATTTTATCCATTTTATGGTGCATTTTTCGAATTTTTAGGTCATTTATTACAGTAATTTTTGAAAATGTTAAGTGCATTTTTTAAAACTTTTTTTCGGCATCAACATCCGTGCCCTAGTCATAATTATGTAGCTTTGTACATCATATAACACTCCCTCTCATTCTCGTGATTAATTTCATTCAAAAAGTAATTATTTAGCAAGTATGAGTAGCCTACGCCTAATGTAATTTTAACTGCTGTCCTTCAAACTGTAATTTTTAAGCGCACATCAAATTGATATCAGAAGTAAATCAATATCATATTCCGTGGGTGTACTGTAAGAACATTTGCATATTTACAACATGATACTTTACATTTGAGACACCTAACTTGATATTACTTCGTTATGTATGCAAAGCAGAGAATGTCAATTTATAAAATGATACCTCAAGCAAAGTTTGCGTCAATATTTCTTGACCCTTCTCATGTGTTACAGCACTTCAAACATGTAAAGTATAACAGCATCAATCATACAATTCTTTCTTTCTTTCTTTCTTTCTTTCTTTCTTTCTTTCTTTCTTTTCGTGTGACCTCCGGAGAGGCCGAGTGCAGGTCTTTCTAGTCGACACCCGTGGGCGACCTGCGCGTCGGGATGAGAGATGGAATGGATGAAGATGCATGTAACTGGGCAAGGATGTGGAAGGAAGCGGCCGTGGCCTGTTAGAAGGTACCGTTCCAGCATTTGCCTGGTGTTGAAAATGGGGAAACCACGGAAAACCATTTCAAGGATGGCCGACGGTGGGGCTCGAACCCACGCGTCTACCAAATCAGCAGAGAGCTTGGCCCCATGACCTAACTCTGCGCTTTAGCCAGCGTAGCCACTGCAGTCGGTAATCATACAATGACCATCACAGAAATTGAGCATCTCAACATCCATTGCTCATTCCGTTTCGAGACATTCTGCATTGATGAAATTTATTCTAACATTTTTCTTTCGCGATTTATTCCCGAACACAAACCAAGTTCATGCCGACTCGGAACTTCCTTGAGCGTCACTCTGTGGATAGCAATGATTTCCGTATAGATTTAGGTATTAGGAAGTCATTTTTTGAAATCCTTTGTCTGGAGCGTGGCGTTCTATGGAAGTGAAATTTGGACTATTGGTTTAGCAGAAGAGAGGAGAATTGAAGCATTTGAAATGTGGTGTTACAGGAGAATGATGAAGATCAGATGGGTAGATAGTGTTACAAACGAAGAGGTATTAAGACGAGTGGGAGAGGAGAGATGTTTCTGGCGACTGCTAATGAAGAGAAGAGATAGGTTAGTAGGACACATATTAAGACACCCAGGAATAGCATGCTTAGTTATGGAAGGAAGGGTCGAGGACAAGAACTGTGGAGGTAGACCAAGGTTAGAATATGTTAAACAGATTGCCTCGGATGTAGGGTGTGGTAGCTAGTCTATGTAGAGATGAAACGATAAGCTCAGACAGGGAGGCATGGAGGGTTGCATCAAACCAGTCAAAAAACTGAAGACTCAAACAACAACAACAACAACATTATGACGAACGATGAGACATGAATGCATCATTTCACAGAGGAGACAAACATCTTCAGCAATGCGAAATGAATTAAATTGCGGCATCAGTATGGAAGGACATGATTGTATTTCCCCGCAATTAAATATAAAGAAATGCTGCTGTTATATCTCTACAGTTTAACAGTTTCTATAATAAGCACGTTGATTTCATAATTCATGATTAGAAATTGCTTTAAAAAATAATCCCTGGCACTACAGCCCATAAAGTGCCTAGGCCTACCAAGCGACCGCTGCCCAGCCATTTGGCCTGCAGATATTGGGGAGACACGTGGTCAGCGCATCGGATCCCCTCGGCCGATAATCTTGGTTTTTGTGACCAGGGCGCTTCCTCACTGTCAAACAGCTACTCAATTGTCCTCACGAGGCTGAATGCAACCCGTTGCAGCCCTCACGTCAGTTTCTAAAATACCTGACGGAGCCGGGAATCAAACCCGGGGCCACCGTGTGAGGAGCAGTCGCGCTACCCCAATACCATGGGCCAGGCTAGAAATTGCTTAGTTAGCAATAAATATTGAACAATAATCACTAAAAAACAACATGATTATTCTGTTCTTGTTGTTGTTGTTGTTTGAGTCTTCAGTCTTTTTACTGGTTTGATCCTGTCTCCATGCCACTCCCTGTCATGAGATAATCCCTTCATCTCTACATAGCTACCACACCCTACATCCGAGGCAATCTGTTTAACATATTCAAACCTTGGTCTACCCCTACAGTTCTTATCCTCAACCCTTCTTTCCATAACTAAGTTTGCTATTTCTGGGTGTCTTAGTATGTGTCCTACCAACCTATCTCTTCTCTTCATTAGCAGTCGCCACAAACATCTCTCTTTTCGCACTTGTCTTAATACCTCATCATCTGTTATTCTATCTACCCATCTGATCATTATTCTCCTGTAACACCACATTTCAAATGCTACAGTCCAAGTTTCTTTTCCATAGAGCGCCACGCTCCAGATAACGGCTTTCAAAAATGACATTTTATTACCAAAATATATATTTGGTTTCAAGAGATTTCTTTTCTATAGAAATGCTTTCCTTGCCTGAAGCAATTTATATCCTCTTTGCTTTGTCCATCACTGATTATTTTGCTTCCTTTATTTAGCATTTCACCTCCCAATTTGAGGTTAATAGGGGTTTCTGATTTCTTTCGGCTCCATTCCATTATATTTGTTTTACATTTACTGATTTCCGTCATGAATTCTACCTCAAGACGGAGTCCATGCCATCTACAAATCCATTCAAATCCTCTGGTGAATCGACTTATATGTAAATGTCATCAGCAAATCTCAGAGTTGGGATTATTTTAAATTTCACCAATAATAATAATAATAATAATAATAATAATAATAATAATAATAATAATAATAATAATAATTTCTCCTTATGTGTTACTTAAAACTTACCACACCTCCTGCTTTACATTCCCTGAGCACTGAAAAATATTATTTAACAACAAAAGCACACTTCTGGTGGTAGTAATTGGATTAACGATGCCATTCTGTTTTCTCTATCTAGGAATTCTATTTGTATCTTTCTTTGACTTTATTATTTTCTCTTTGTATGATGTGAAGTAACAATAAAGTCAAAGAAAGATACAAACATATTTCTTGATAGAGAAAACAGAATGGCATCGCTAATCCTCCACAGTAATATTGAACATGACTGGTCGCTCGCAAAAGGTTGATATAGTTAATGTATTCTCAGAGGAAATTCTTATAACGTCAGGTGTCCCTCAGGGTAGTGTGATTGAGCCCATGTTTTTTATGACACATATTTATGACTCACCGAATGGGATTTGATGTGATTGCCGATTGTTTGAGGATGATTGGTTATATACCGAAAAATATTCATAGCCCACAAGAAAGCACTGAGTTCCAAACTGGTCTCAACCTGGTTGTTTGACAACAAAATGAAGTTAAAAGTGAGTTAAGTCTGATGAGAATAGAGAAGGGGCTAAGGCATGATTTTCAATATAATATCGGGTCGGAAATACTTGTAAAAGAAGACTCGTGGAAATACTTGAGCATTCATGTAAGGAATGATATGAAATGGAGTACCCATGCGGTTTGTGTCGTTTTCAAAGGGTACAAACCTCATCACTAGTGAGTCAGTAGTTCCACCAAAAAGATAATTACTATATTTGATCCTGGTGAGGCCAAGCTTAGAATACGGCTCAGCGGTTTCAGACCCCTGTGAAGATATCAATGATACCTAGTGGTGAACGTTGGAACTTTGATAGAGCGTTCCGACGAAATCTAACCTAACAATTTAGCTTCACACAAGTTTTAGTCTGTGGAAGGATCTTTTGTATGCCATAAATCTATGACATGGAACCGCCGGAAGGTTGCTAGGTTTGTGCTCAACGATTTAAATCCTAGAAGTAGTGTAACTCGATTGATAGAGAAACTAGGGTGGCAATCTCTGGAAGATAGAAGGACGAAATCCAGGCTGTACGCTATGTTTAACACTTACACTAATCGGCCAGCATGGGGAGAACTATGCAAATGTCTGGGAAATCCCACCTACCTGAGCAGGACATATCATCCCCATTAAAATAAGGGCCATCCGCAGGGTACAAATTACGGAAAATATTCTTTAATTGTGGTATTGATAATTTGAACTCATTACCTGCCACAGTGTTAGAGCCTTTCCACAAACATATATTGATTTGTGTAAGAGGAGGATTTTATGTAGACTTTTATTTTCATATGGAGAGAAAATACAAACCTAAAAAGAAGAAAATTCAATATTACCGCACATCTTCGGTAAAACTGCAACAGAAATAAAATTAATGGAACTAGAACTGTTAAATTATTTGTATGTAAACCTAAATACTTACATTAGTGTATATTTAGATTGGAATTAAACAAAAATAGGGTACTAGGTTAGATAATTTGCTTAGATAATCAGCACTTATTATGAACAATTTCAGTATTTATATTTATTATTTTCTCGAATTCTTAAATTTTATTTTTGCCCTTTTGGCTATAATCTATAGCCCAGGAAATACATAAGCATGCTCACACAAATTTGTCACCCAAGCAATCAATGCAAATGGACACAATGATCCGAGAAGATTTTTATTGCACTTTGCGCATCTAGGCCTATTCCTTGTTGATTTATACCTTCCTCGTCCACACAAGAAGCAACAGCCTACTTTATTTCCACTACACTCAACCTATCATTACTTTCATCTAAACACTGACTGATCTGAAAGTCATCTCCATGGCCGCCTCCTGTGAGGCAACGTTCCTTTGCACGCTCAATTCTGTAACAGCAAGACTGATATTTTGTATAAATACCCTGATGTAATTACTGTAGTTTACAAATAGTGACTTGATATTATGATTGTGATTGATATTATTGATGGTAATTTTCTGTGAGTTTACAATTTGCCACCGGGGAAAAAAGGTCAATGAATGATGATAATAATATGTTCGCGTACCTGTTACCTACTGGTAGCTATATCTCTTTTTTTTTAAACTATATGTGGGCCCTGATTTTTATTCCTCTTTAGCCTTCAATAATCAGGCAAGACATGAAAATCGCCAGGAGCTGTGCCCTGATGAGTTGTAGCAATAAGGCTACCAATGATGCTCATCAGAGTCTTTGAGTAGATTAATCTTACGTTTGGTTGCGTAGTACAACTGAAGGACGAACTAATAATGGCGTCCGTGGTATAGAAGACCTCAAAATATGGCTGGGTTTATGCCTATTTTCATCTCCAAGAGCCGGGAGATAATAGGAGTAGTGTAATTATTTCGCTAGTTGCACTGTCCCGCTATGGTCTGATGCTCACAGTGGGCCATGACACGGCTGCTGACTGAGGACGGGGTCTCCTGGGATGCTCCTGCTACGCTAGGCTGTCAACTTGCTCTGCTAATAATGCCTTTCGTCATGCTCCCTGGACCTGCTGAAAACCGAGGACTTGTGAGATGGATACCTATAGAAGCATTCTGAGCACAAAATAAACAGTGGGGGTAAATTATGAAAATGTAGGGTTATTAAACATTTAAAATACCGTCATCAGATCTTTTCAAAGTGCATTTATAATCTTTTAGTGCCCCGTTTTCAAAAGGGGGGTAAACAGAATTGTGTCAAATTACGCTGCCAATGATGAGTGAAGATTCGTTTTACTTGAAACCAAATAAATTGTATATGAAGCCAGTGCAATAAAGTTTGGGAATGATTTTGGAGGATAGCGACTTCAAAGCGTTAAATATGCAGACGTGGTAAAATTATCAGAATGGTATGTGAAATTAGCTGGAGTAAGCTTGCCACGGTGGGTGAGTGGTTATCGTGTTGGATTACCAATCCCAAGCTTGCAGGTTCGATCCTGGCCGTGGTAAGTGATTCTAGAAAGGCGACAAAAATCACGACACGCCTGTCATACGATATTAGCATGTTAAAAAACCCATTTGAATTCTGTAGGCCGTGTTCATAATGTCAAAATTAATCTCGGGATTTTCCGCCAACACAAAAGTTCCTCCTTTCTCTACTAGAAAGCGCTATAGTGTCAAGGAGCTTAGATATCTAACCTCCTTGAATTTCATAGCACTCCAAGGAACAACAAAAATTTTGACATGCATGCTCTGGATGTCAAATAACAAAGCTTGCACCCAGCACCTGAGGCCATACGATATTACAGTATTATTATTATAGCTGGAGTATAATAATAATAATAATAATAGTAATAATTATAATAATAATAATAATTGTGTTACGTCCGTTTAAACTACTCTGGCTTTTAGAGACGCCGGGGTGCCGGAATTTTGTCCCGAAGGGGATCTTTAACGTGCCAGTAAATCTACTGACTCGGCTCTCTCGCATTTGCGCACCCTCAAATGCCAAGTGACAGTGCCAGAATACGAACCTGCAACCTTGGGCCCTGCAAGCGAGAACGTTACCGCTGAGCCACGCAGCCAGCCGATAGCTGGAGTAGATGGTTAAAATCATTCTTAAGCACTCTGTTTGTAAAGGAATTTTCATATAGATACCTTGATCTTTTTTTTTCTGTTTTGTTACCTTCTACGGTCTCCAGCACGGTAATCACCATTATGAAAGTTTTTCAATCAACTGCAAGATATTAGGTAGCAAGACAGCGCTGTGATCAAGTTGCTTGTTTCTCTCCGAGGTGGACCAATTTCTTGCTAAAGCATGGGACATCCGAGGTGGATCGTCACTCCATTTTATTATGACTTAATGATCGCCAGGTTAAGTGTCACGGAAAGCTAAATGTTCCCTTCCTGCTTTCCTTCCTTCCTTCCTTCCTTCCTTCCATCCAACCATCCATCCTTCCTTCCTTCCATCCAACCATCCTTCCTTCCTTCCATCCAGCCATCCTTCCATCCTTCCATCCAACCAGCCTTCCTTCCTTCCTTCCTTCCTTCCTTCCTTCCTTCCTTCCTTCCTTCCTTCCTTCCTTCCAACCAACCAGCCTTCCTTCCTTCCTTCCGTCCTTCCATCCTTCCATCCATCCTTCCTTCCTTCCTTCCTTCCTTCCTTCCTTCCTTCCATCCTTCTATCCAACCAGCCTTCCTTCCTTCCTTCCTTCCTTCCAACCAACCAGCCTTCCTTCCTTCCTTCCTTCCTTCCTTCCTTCCTTCCTTCCTTCCTTCTATCCTTCCTTCCTTCCTTCCTTCCTTTCAACTACAGGGCAAAACATTTCCTGAGTGGTGCGGATATCTATCAGAAGCCAATTTTTCGCTTGAATAAATGTAGGATTACGAAATCAATCGAGGGACATGTGTGGTAGTGTTGATTGTTGATTTCAAGGGTGAGATATCTCGGCCATCTTCTCTTAAGGAGGAAAATCTTGTGTGTGCTCGTACGTACTGTATGTATGTGTGTGTGCCTAAGTGTCCCTCTGTATAACTGATGAACAGCTGCTTCAATTTCTATATATCTAATTACGACATTGCTGCCAATTGAAAATAAAACACCATTTTATAATTTCAGAGTAAGGTCTGTTACTCCATAACCTTTCACTGTAATGATACGAATTTTTGTCACTGACACAAAAAGCAAGAACATTAAGTAAAATTATTTTTAATTTACTACATTGAGTAGTGTTTGCTTGAATATTTTGCTAAACTGATATTAACTAAATATTGCGCACAGCTGCCATATTAAACACTTAAAACATTTTTACCTAAATTTTTGTGTGCATTTCTTATTTACCATATACAATATGGGGATTTACTCCAATAATTGCATTAATACATCTCGGTGTATTTGACGGCTGAGGACCAGAAAAATCGTTTTAGCTACATTGATTTTAAACCCAGAGAAATATATTCTATCACTAGCAACCCGCCCCGGCTTCGACCGTTGTCTTTAACGGTTAACCCAGCGTAAGCTTAAAAGGCGCACGGACGGTAGGTCCCAGACATAATTCAGAAAATCCGAGGTGAACGAGAAACTCCAATATCATTTTCTCTGAAGTCTTAACTTGACACTACTCGACATACGAAGCTGGGGTGATAGACTCGCTAGCAAGTAAAGTCGCTCCGACGCTAGTGATTAAAATTTCCACTGAATGGGGATTGTTGGAAGAATTGAAAACGTATAAACACTTAGTGCGATGTATTAAAGATTGAGATATTCCATCCCGTACTTTTTGTAGAAATTTTCATACTGAACAATTCTTACACTCATAGTATATTGATAGGTTTAACGGTTTACCCAGCGTAAGTTAAAGAGGCACACGGACGGCAGATTTTCTTTGACTCGATTCACTGAAATCGTTACTACTCGACTTCCTTTGGCCATAAATTAATACTTTTATACAGAAACCTTTCTCCAGAAATCCTTTACAAAATGGTGAAAGCCGCATCCAAATCCATCCAGCGGTTCTTAAGATAATCCGTTACATCCAAGAATCGGGGACTTTGTTTTATACTAGCCTATATAGAGATTGTAACCATAAGGTACTTGTTGTAATATTTTCCCCTTAATGTCAGTCAATTCAACATAAAATACGCTACTTATTCGCGTGTGGGCGGGTCGTTCCAGTCAGGGAGGGAGACCATCATTTCGTGGAGATTTAGGATAGGCCATGCAAGGTCCACACACTTAGGTGATAATGAGAAGGGAAGACCCTTCACTTGTTACATGTGGAGATATATTCACCGAGGCCAATATTTTAACAAATATGTGGATCTTGCTGTTCTACGAAGAAACCTGCAGGACATGCTCAATCTTATATTAGCCGATGTCTTATTGCCTGCAGATCGCGTCTGACGCATTGTATAAGGTGCGTTCAAAAAGTAACGAGCCGGAGGCTGTAATGCGCAAACCGGTGACGACATCGGCTAATCGTGGCGTGTGTAACGAGGTGTGGTTCCAACCAGAGCGTGGAAGGTCACAGCCCGTCACTAGAGGGCACGCGTGCAAGTCACCTGACGATAGAAAGCGAGCAGCAGTATGCATCAATCGTCCAACCAAGACCAAGACAGTAGGCCATTCGACATGCTTCCTGGTGTTGTTGAAGACTGTGGGGCAACCATTGGGCACACACTTTGCGCAAGTGCAGTCGTTCCTTCATGATGGTGTGCACATTTCCGACGCTCAATCCGACCACGGTGCCTATGGCGTTCACTGTCACTCAGCGGTCCTGGGTAATGAGTGCATCAACCAGGTGGACGTTGCCATTGGTAATGCAGGGGGTTACCCCAGACCGGGCATCATCGGCTAACGACACCCGTCCTTCCCTGAAGCGGTTGTGCCACGCCTTGACCCTTACAAGGGATGTGCAGTGTTCGCCGTACACTTGTGACATTCAGGGATGAATGTCCGTTCCCCCTACTCCTTCCGCTGTCAGAAACCGAACAACACCTCTTTGCTCTTCGGTTGACACGCCTCCATGTCATTGTTTGCAATATGACTGGCAGCATTGGACGATTGATGCATGCTGCTCCTCGCTTTGTATCGTCACGTGACGTGCACGCGTGCCCTCTAACGACGGGTTGTAACTTTCCACGCTCTGGTTGGAACCACACCTCGTTACACACGCCACGATTAGCCGATGTCGTCACCAGTTTGCGCATTACAGCTTCCGGCTCGTTACTTTTTGAACGCACCTTATAGGAGAGAGTGGGTTAGGGCCACCATTTAAATTTTGCAGCAGGCTATGATATGACTCAAAGAACTAGTTTTTTAATATTCAATTCCTTAGGTATTCCTAACAGTTGTTGTTTTTGTTGTTGTTGTTGTTGTTGTTGTTGATCTTCTTCTTCTTCTTCCTCTTGACGTTACGGCCTGCTATGGACCACGTTAATTCAACCACCCTCTTCCTCGAGCTTTAACATTCACCCAGTAACGCCTCGTGTGTTCTCGATGCTGCTAATTCCTGGTTTCAGTCCACGTCCTCCCTGTTGTTAGTTTAAGCTTTTCCTGGAAACTCTGGTGTTCTTTTAGTTTCATCTTAAGAGGCATACGCATCTGAATATCGATGTATGTAATTCATACTTCTTTTAAATCCTTTTCGACCTCTGTGAGCCACGCTCCCTTTTTTTTTTTTTTTTTTTTTTTGCCCAGAAAGTAGGTAAAAGATTTTGTTTGACAATCGCATTTGGCTCAGTCTTGTTAAATCACCATAGATCACAGCCCTCCTCTTTCTCATCACGTCAGTGATTTTGGTAACGTGTGTGTAGAGTTCATGGTTGTGTATCCGTCAGAAATCACCGTTTTCCTTGACTGGGCCCAAGATTTTCCCTAAGATCTTCCCTTCATGGGTTTCAAGTTTCACCATATGACATTTTCTGTGCGTCGTAAGGCACTCTGCAGTCCAGTCGGATGATTGTGCAGTAATGTAGAAACTTGGCATTTAGCGATAATGATTTCTTGTTATAGATTCCCTTGGTTAACTGGTAAGCAGCTCTTTATTATTATTATTATTATTATTATTATTGTTTATTTTTTGGCATCATTAACACGGCAGATACCGGTTACATTTTATAGTACAGCCTGGTTCGGCCTTAGCAAGGAACCATCTGTACTGAAATACAATGTACGTAAATTATAGGAACCTCACATTACATTAATTTCGTGTCCGGACTCTTCACGAGTCTCCCTCATTTATAGAATGAGCTAAATTTTCTTCTGAATCATCTTCTAGCCTTGCTGAATGTTCGGCGAGGGTATTGTCAACAAGGAACTTCCTGACAATATGGCAGGTGTTTAACAGAACTGCCTTCTGTAGTTCAATATATATATATGCGGGTGTAGATTCAATATTGATAGGCTACTGTGGAGAGTTTTGGGTATAACACCAGTACACGATACCATTATAGTGATGGTAGTCACCGACTCAAGTTTCCACATCTGCTTTATCTCAATTGCCAGCTCTGTGTACTTAGATATTTTAGTAGTAGCTGCTGTTTGGATGTTTTGAGTGTTGGGACATGCAATATCTATCAGTAATGTCTCTCTGCGTTCTTTATTGATGACAATGATATCTGGCCGGTTGTTACTGACTGCAACATCTGTCACAACTCCTCTGTCCCAGTAGAGCTTGTGTGTGGCATTTTCGAGTACTGCGGATGGTGTGTATTTCCAATAGGAGACGGAGCTTTGAAGAAGTTTGTACTTCAAGGCCAGTTTCTGGTGGATAATGTTGGCAACTTGATCGTGTCGATGTTTGTAGTCAGTGTTGGAAAGATGGGAACAACCTGATATTATGTGTTGAATGGTATCACTACATTTGCCACAGCGGCGACACTTCTCACTCTCTGTTGCTGGATCTTTTATGATAAATTTCCGATAACTTCGAGTAGCAACAACTTGGTCTTGGATAGCTACAACAAATCCCTCTGTTTCCGGAAAGAGAACCGAGTGGGTCAGCCATGCGTGCGACGCTAGCTTGTCAATGTGAGGCTGGTCCAACTCGTGTGGAAACTTCCCATGAAGCGCCTTCTGTTTCCAATTCCCGATCATGTATTCAGTAGTTTTCACTTCGTTTACTGGTGAAACTATGACAGATGGAGCGGTGTGTAATTATCATCAGCTGAAGATACAGTGCGATGGAGAGGGGATGTTTCTCCTTTGTTGTGGAAAAAAGCACGCAGAGTTGTCACTTGTTTTGTATGAAGGTTCATGATGTGTGTATACGTTTTCAATTCTTCCAACAATCTCCATTCAGTGGTAATTTGAATCACTAGCGTCGGAGTGACTTTACTAGCTAGCGAGTCTATCACCCCAGCTTCGGATGTCGAGTCGTGTCGAGTTAAGACCTCAGAGAAAAGTATATTGGAGTTTCGCTGTTCAACTCGGATTTTCTGAATTGTGTCTGGGACCTATCGTCCGTGCGCCTTTTAAGCTTACGTTGGGTAAACAGTTAAAGAGAACGGGCGAAGCCGGGGCGGGTTGCTAGTAAAAGAATATATATCTCTGGGTTTAAAATCAATGTTGCTAACACGATCTTTCTGGTCCTCAGCCGCCAAATACACCAAGATCTACCACCTTCAGACCGAGGCAGAGTCAGGCGCTCTGTTGCTGATTTCGGGTGGTGCATACGATGGCGTGATAAAAGCACCGATGTTTTCCGTTGCAGATCGTGCAGCTCAGTTTGAGTCCACCTGATGATACCAAAGGAGTATGTAACTACGGGCATTGCGAATGTGTTAACTGCCTTAATTATATGTTTAGCGCTAAGTTTTGAAGAGAGAACACTGCGAAGTCGTGAAGTATACTGCTCAGTTATGTTCTTCTTGATATCACCATGTCTGAGACGGGTACTCTGGGCGAACCCAAGATATTTGTACAATGCGCCTTCCTCCAACGGCTGAATTCTTCTCTGTCCCTCTCCAACAGGTATTACTTGTGCCGAGTGCGAGCCTCTAATAACAGTCTGTGTTCTGCACTTATCAAAACCAAACTGCATATGGATATCTGAGGAAAAGCTCTGAGTGATAGAGATGAGGTATTGTAGGTGCACTTTAGTGGATGCATACAGTTTAATGTCATCCATGTAAAGAAGATGATTCATCTTGTACGCTTCAACATGATTACCCTTAATATTAAATCCGTAGTTGCTACTGTTCAGGATTTGCGAGAGAGGATTCAAAGCCAGACAAAACCAGAGTGGGCTTAGCGAGTCTCCTTGGAAAATTCCTCGGCGAATCGGTATTAATGAAGATGTTAAACGAGTGCCACCCACTGTAAGTTGGAGGGCAGTGTTCCATGAAACCATTACGCTCTTCAGGTAGTTCACTATAATAGGGTTGACCTTGTAAATCTCCAAACTCTGTATAAGCCATGTATGAGGCATGGAATCGAACGCTTTTTGGTAATCAATAAAGAAGGCATAAAGGTTTCGAGATCTACGACAGGCCTGCTCTAATGCCACGGAATCAATAGTGAGCTGTTCTTTACATCCTTGAGAATTCTTTCTGAAACCCTTTTGCTCCTCTGCGAGAATGGCATTTTTCTCACAATGCGCACGAATTCGTTTTGCAATAATGGATGTAATGATCTTATACAAGTTTGGCAAGCAGGTGATGGGGCGATATTTAGATGGGTTTGTGATTTTAGAGTCCTTGGGCTTGAGATAGGTTAACCCTCTGGTTAGGAAAAATGGAAATGCAGCAGGGTTTTCTAGAAAACATTGTATGTGGATAGCCAGTAAACGGTGGGTACATGTGAGCCTTTTGTAGTAGTAGTTATGGATCCGATCAATTCCAGCTGCTTTCCAATTCTGTAGGCTGCTGATGACCTGGCGTAGTTCCTCAACGTCAACGTCTGTATGTGCCATTTGACTTATTCGTCTGGTAGCATTCTCTATTTCCTTAAACCACGGAGCTTCATTGTTGTGTTCTTCCGGCCTAGACCATATTGATGACCAGTAGTCGGTAACACTCTCCGCACTGGGTCCTTCTGGAGAATCATTCTGAACTTGAGGTGTCTTTTTCAGGTCATCATAGAATTTTCTCTCATTTTTCCTGAAATCATTGTTCTGTTCGGTAGTGTTCTGGTATCTCTTAAGACGCTTAGAGAGGGCTGCAAGTTTTTGTTTATAAGTATCAAGTACTTCTGTTAGCACATCGTCCTCGGGGGCCTGAAATTCTTGTTGTGAGGAGTCCATTATGATCCTTCGTATGCGGTTGTTCAGACGTCTATTTCTCACTCCATTCTTATACTGTTGCAGTCTGTTCACATTCTGGCGTAGTTGTTCAATGCGTTGTTTCAAACGTTTTGCCAATGGTGGATCGATGGGTTTCCTTGTAGCAGACTGTTGGTTTGGAGGGTGTGGCCTACCCCCATTAATTAGTACTGCAGCTGGTGCTGCACAATAGATAGCAGTATGAACCTCCATGAATGATTGGTGCTCTTCTAAATAGTTAGGAAGTACGGTTTCGTTCAGTTCTTTCAACGCCATTTCAAACTTGCGGGGAGACTGCTGCCTCGGAAGTATTGGACGTTGGGTCGTGTCAGTACCTGCATATTCAAGCAGAACTGAATTAAATTCGTCTTGGATCTTGGAATGATGGCGTGTTTCCCCATTCTGAAATTCAATTACGTGAGTCGATTCTTCCATGGTGACCTCATTATCGGTGTTTATTTGGTTAGTTTCACCACTTGCAGCTGAGGGATATAGTTCATGAGATATCTCCTGTCTGATTCGATCCAGAACAGGGTCGGGAACTAAATGATTCTTTACAATTGCTCTTCTTTGATCCGCGACTCGTTGCTCAGTGATGTTAAACAGAGGATACTGCTGCTTGAAAGCCACATGCAGTGCTTGGCGGTAGTTTGTCATATCTGTTTCAAGACGAGTTATTCGATAATATGCCCACGTGATATATTCATTGATATGGGTTTCCCATTTCATGCGTTTTCTGGGCTTTCCTGCGAGAGTGGTTACATTATTATTATTATTATTATTATTATTATTATCCTCCATATATTATTCTGCTAAGGTCCCATTCCGGTTTTGTACCGAAAATCAGGTCCTGTTAACACCAACCTACACATATAGGGTACCTACAGGTTCCGTATAACCCCATGTGTGCCCGAAACGCACTCACCTCCTCTTTAAATGCCTCACAATTAAATAAATACCTTAAAAATGTGCATTTACAATGGGAGCACCGTAACCAGGCGAGCCTGCCGCTAGAGCGCAGGGCAGCGCGGTGGCGGCAGCGATCTGGCGGGAGCGCGGCGTACTGCTCGGCAAGCCTACCGCTAGAGCGGAGGTCAGCGTGGCGGCGGCAGCCATATGGCGGGAGTGCGGCGTACTGCTAGCTGAGTAGTCTCTCAGCAGATAGCTCCGGTGTGGTCTCGCCAAGACTTTCTCTAGGGTTCAATCCTTTGCAAATGTTAAAAAGGCTGTTGAAGAAACTCCCGAGCAAACGATAACCGATTAATTCGTTGTAACATCGAATATTGTCTACAAAGAGGTGCTGTGACAAGTACAAAACACTGTTCTAAATAATTCTTTGTGTTGTTCTCATGTACGAACGCCGTTTAACAACAATAAATACATTTCTTAAATATTTAAAACTTCGTTCTCCCACATTCATCCCTACTACCCCCCATCAACCTACATTCACGTTGCGAAAGCTCGCACGGGCCCACTAGTCATTATTATTATTATTATTATTATTATTATTATTATTATTATGTTGTATTTTATCGGCAGCGGCAGCTACGCTCACTAACGCGCAGCGCTTGGCCATGGCGCCAAGCTCTCTGCGGACTCGGTAGGCGTGGTTTTGAGCTCCACCGTCGGCTATCTTTGAAATGGTTTTCCGTGGTTTCCCATTTTCAACTCCAGATAAGTGTTGGGACGGTAACTTCTGACAGCTCACGATCAATTCCTTCCATATCCTTGCCCAGATTCATTCATCTTAATTAATTTCATTTCCCATTAACTCCTCTCATGAGGTTGGCATCAGGAACGGCATCCGGACGTAAAAAACATCCGCCTCACATACCTTCATAAAATCTCATCCCCGATTCCGTTAAAAAACGGGAATAATAAGAGGTAGACACACAGACATAGCCTATATTATGTTGTAGTTTTACCCTATTTTTTATTTATGAAAAAAATAGGCTTATGAGATCACCTTTTGTCCGTGTGTCTGTCTGTGTGTGCGTGTCTATGTGATGGAATTTTGTGTGTCCCCCCTAATAACTTCTAAACGGCTGGAGCGATTTCAATGAAACTCGGTAAGTTCATAGCACCATTCCGGGTGACCCCGACCGTGCCCTTTAAATTTTGTTACGTCTCACCAATCCAACAAGGCGGCTGTGCGAAATATTTCACCGGCATTGGATATCTCTGAAACTATTACCGATATCACCCAGGAATTTTGTACGATAATAAAGGGAATTACTAGAAGTTTACCTATGAGACACATGAAAACCTAGTAACTACAAAACCAACATGGCGGCCAAGCGAAGTTGCGACTTTTAAATAGACCTTTCTCGCGATTTAACCAACCAAACGCAATGAAACTTAGTACAGTATATTTTTATACACATTTCAATGCACCGACATCTAACTTCGTTCAATTGTTTACATAACCTCAAGATGGCGGCTGTGCGAAATATTTCACCGGCACTCTATATCTCCGAAACTATTACCGGTATCACCATGAAATTTTGTACAGAGATAAAGGACACTACCAGAAGTTCATCTATGAGAGTTTCAAAAACCGGTTAACTACAAAACGAACATGGTGGCCAAGCGATGTTGAAGGTTTTAAATAGACTTTTCTCGCGGTTTAATGATCCAAACGCAATGAAACTTCGTACAGCAAATTTTTATACACATTGTAATGAATTGGTATCCAATTTAGTTCAATTGTTTATGTAACCTTAAGATGGCGGCTGTGCGAATTTCGAAAATTAAGTGTTTATTTCTTGTGTTCTAATCATGGGATCGAAATCAACATTTGTATAATGAACGTACACAATAATCATCATCTAATAGTAGGCTACATAACTCTATGGCCTACATATATTCAAATCCAACATGGCGACCATCCGAAATATTTAGACGGTTCTCAATATCTATTAATCTACGACAGCAATCAAACTGAAATATTGTACGTGTATATAGGCTATAAGCATAAGTTCACCTATTGGACGTTCAATAGCCTGGCGAGCACAAATCCAACATGGCGGCGATGCGAAATTCAAATATTCAAATGGATGTTTCTTGAGTTTTAACCATCCGAGCGCAGTGAAACTTGATACGGTATGTGCTTATACAAATTTTAATCGACTGGCATCTAATTCATTTAAATTATTTTGATAACCACAAGATGGCGGCTGAGCGAAATTTTAAAATCCAGCTTTTATTTCTTGGTTCCTAATCATGCGATTGAAGTTTGAATAAAACACCTACACAATAATCTTCATGTAATAGTACGGTACCTAAATCTAAGGCTTATAATAAAAAATCCAACATGGTGACCATCCAAAATATTTAGACGGTTCTCAATATCTACGAATCTATTACAGAAATCAAACTGACAATTTGTATGTTGATAGAGGCAATTAATATTAGTAGGATATATGAAAATAGGCTATTTAGTCCTTCGCGGAACTACTTGTTTGTTTTGTTAATATTAGGCTGTTTTATTATTTGGGTACCGCATCCACCTTAAAATGTACGAAAGAAAAAATCTAAATTATTTTAACTGTGTTACGAGAGGCTGTTCCGTTGCTGTTCCACCCCAAAACAACAATTGCTATCATCTACCCACGAACTGCAAATTTCGAGATTTGTCATTGTTAAATATTACACACAGTATGATGAAAGTTTAACGTTCCATTGCTCAGAATATTACTTTGAGTAACATTTTTGTATGGTCCACTAGATGACTAGAGGGTTGTGAATCATAGGATTAGGACAAAAATAACATAGCCGTTTACTCGTGTAAAATAATTGAAATCTGCACGTTAATTACGTGCGGAGGGTGGTAATCCGTAGGATTACGCTACCATAGGAATCAGAATGTCCCTATTGGCCGTTATGCTATCACAAGCGTTTTTCTTATTCGATTAAAATGGTATACGGAAGACCCACATCAGTCTCGATCGCGGGATGCCTAATTCTGCAGACCGCTTGCGGGTTGACTTCAATCGTTCAATTGATTCCGCCACAGCAGCACAAGTTTCCTTGCGATTCATATAGGGCTTCTGCTACGTGGTGCAAAGGGAGCACTTCCCGTCACAAAGGTTTTCTTATCCCATGTGAATAACGATGGTCGAGAAGGCGGTGGATTTTCAAATCACACTGTGGAGTCCTTAAAAATGCCTGCCCTTGTCATTTTTGTGTTGTGACGTTCGCAAACCCAAACAGAAACTACCAAACGCTCCTCGACATGGCATAACTCTCTCGACTTAAATTCTTATCTCACTAATCTGCAACAGGGCGGCTTCGGTGGCGTAGTTGGTTGCATGCTGAGCTTCTATGTCCAAGATCGCGGGTTCAAACCCGGCCGAAGTCATCGGATTTTTAAGAGCATTAAAAATCCCTCAGTATTTCTTTCTTTGGAGAGGAAGTAAAGCCGGCGGTCCCATGTCATAGATTTATGGCATGAAAAAGAACATTCCACTAACTACACGTGTGTGAAGCCAAGATTTGTAGGTTATAATTGATAACGCTCTACTAGTTCCTACGTTCGCCGCTAGGTGCTGACTGCGATGCCCTCTAGAAGCCAAATCCGCAAGCTAGGTTTCGTGGACGGTAGCATTTGGTAGAAAAGGTAGGAACAACTTGAAATTATTGTATGCTGTTCTTACTTGAATTAAAAACAGATAACTCACTCTAGCCATCACAATTAAAAACGGTTAGACTATCAGAGAGATTCTACACACACCCAAAGTACATGGGACTACATGACCGCCTTGTCTCAGCCCCTTAACTAAGGCCCGTGGCTCATGATCTCGCGATTAACGGTCACGTTAAACTACAAGCTTTCCTTAACTAAGGAACCAACCAACCAACCAATCTTTAACAGCAAAGCAATAATTTTAATCATGAATAGCCTACTAACAACAAAGAGTTAATCTGCTCAACAATATCACTGTGTTTGTCTACATAATTATTTAACTATACAGATTAGCCATTCTAGCACTGCTATACCACTGCGCATCAGCCTGGAAACGGTCCATGTGGAGTGTTGGGAGGCCATTGGATTAATTCCGAGCAGGGAGGCGGAGTGGTGGGCACAGCAGCAGTCAGTGTCAATCGCAATGTGAGTGCACTGTCCAAGTGCAGTCACCGATTCTACGTCCGGCTCCGTGGATGAATGGTTAGCGCGCTAGGCTTTGGCCCAAAGTGCCCCGGGTTCAATTCCCGGCCGAACCATCAGGGATTTTAATCTCCTGGGGTTAATTCCCGTGGCCCATGGACTGGGTGTATGTTCCGTCTTCATCATCATTTCATCCTCATTACGACGCGCAGGTCGCCCACGGTCGTCAACTAGAAAGACCTGCAATCGGCCTCTACGGAGGCCACACGACCATTCATTCACCGATTCTACTACCTCTCCTACCCCACAACGACTACTTCTCCTCTTGGGCATCGAGCCAGATCTCATGCTAGGATGGCTTTGAAGCACTACCTAACATGGTAGGTTGGTTCCTCAGTTTAGGGGCTGCGACAACGTGGTCATATAGCCCCGTGAACTTGGGGTGTGTGTAGAATTTGTCTGATAACTAGTGTTAATTGTGATGGATGTATTAGTGTGTGTTATTTGTAGTTCAGGTAAGGACTGCAGATGTTCAAGTTTAAGAAAATCCTACTTTTGCTACCAAACGCTACCGTCAACGACACCTAGCTGCGAACTTGGCTACTAGATGCTACCGCAACCAGCCCCTGGCGCAGAAAATTGCAACTTATAGATAGTTAATCAAATTTAACCTACAAAATTACCTTCACACAATTGTAGTTAGTGGAAGGTTCTCTTACATTCCAAGGGGCCGATAACCTCGATGTTAGGCTCCTTAAAACAACAAGTATCATCATCATCTTACATGCCATAAATCTATGATATGGGAATGTCGGCTTTCTTCTTCTTTATATGCCGTCTCCACGTCGAAGATTGGCGATCATCATTGCAATCCCTTGCCTCGAGGTTGCCGTTCCAAACAGACATGCTGAATCAAGTTCAAACCATTCCCGCAATTTCTTGAGCCAGGATATCCTCCTCCTCCCTGGTCTGCGCAGTCCTTCAATCTTGTCTTCCATGATTAGCAGCTGGAGTCGGTACTTGATATTTCGAACACGTGGACAAAATATTGTAGCTTCTGTCGCTTGATGTTGTAGAGCACCTCCATCTCCTTGCCCATCCGATCCAGCACCTCGGTGTTTCTCACCTTGTGGGTCCACGATATACGAAGCATGCGACGATACAGCCACATTTCAAATGCTTCCAACTTCTTCTCCAAGGTTTTGGTTAACGTCCACCCCTCGTGTCCATACATTAGTATGGGATTATGTAACACTTGAGGGCAAGTAGTCAGCTTTACTTCAAGGGATTTATAGTATTGATTCAGGCGGTTATATTTTTCTTATTAATAATTATTTATATGGGAGGAATTAATTTGGATCAGGTATTTCGGCTGTGTATTTTCTCAGGACGGTAGAATGGGGAAAGAAACGGAGTTAAGGTAAGACTACAGAAAAGTCAATGCAGTGCGTTCTAAGTTGGGATCTTCAGTAATCTGCAAGTAAGAAGTTAGTGGAGAGACGAAAATTTACCTATATCCTTCAGTAGTTAGACCGACCTTGCTGTATGGAAGCAAGAGCTGCGTGGATTCAGGATATTTGATAGATAAGCTAGAGGTAACTGATATGAGGGTAGCACGAATGATTGCTGGGACAAATAAATGGGAGCAATGGCAGGAAGGTAGTCGTAATGAAGAGATAAAGGCTAAGTTAGAAATGAACACTCTAGAACAGTGTTTCCCAACCTTTGCCAGCTCACCCCCTTTTCAGATACAGGTGATTATCGCGCCTACCCCTCCCCTCCCCTCCACTCGTCGCTTCTCTAACCTCTTCGATAAACTGACGCGGAGGATATAGACCTAATAACTAGGGCTCGGATTTTTAGGTGCTAAAGATTGGGAAAATATTTATTTTTTATGTATTAAAAATACCTGAAATATGTGTCAAAAAAGTAAAAATATTTAATTCTAATTTGGTTTATTAATGTGAATATAAACAATTATGCAATACTCACGAATGCAATTTATGCTATGTATCAATGACTGCTGAAGCATTACAATGAGATACATATTCAGATTGTCCATCACAAATCACCGGCGATTATCGCGAAAATCTTCCGAAGGCGCGAAACTGTGGCAATATGTTTCTTGCCCTTCAGGTGTTGTGTAACTTGAGATCGCTGTTCAGACTTGATTGCTTTCACACATGGTTGTCAGAACAGAACGCCCCCATCAGAAGTAAAATTATCTTTAATGTCTGCAACAGACGATAACTTGTAATTGTTTTTACTTTAGGCACCGTAAAACTGCCTTACACTTAACAGTGCCATAAATATGTGAGTGACTCTGGTTCCAGGTAGCTGGGGGAGGGGGAGGTCTAGCACTTGGTGCAATATGGCTATGGACAAGGAAATCCCCGGCTTCCACAGTGAGTGTCACGGAGCGACAAATTAAGAATAATACAGTTGCAAGCTGACATGCGCTCTGCATGAAGATTAGATAGCTCACTGGTTCCTCCCCGTTGAAGTAACACAGAACAAAAATGCAATAAACTGAAAGATCTAGCATACTGATTTTAAAATATGTAAATATTATGTATTTTTATGTGCTAATAAGTGAAAAGCAGAAATTTATGTATTTAGAGTAAAATGCTTAAAATATGTATTTACATAAAATAATATATATTTGCCTAAAAATACGAGCTCTAGTGATAACACTTCATAATGGAATACTTATTTCTGAAAAAATAATGTGAAAAACGCGCTTTTTATCTAATACATAATATTGGAGCTTTACGTTCAAACTGTTTAAAGCTTCAAGGAAATCACAAAGACATGCCAATGAGATGATAAAATTGGCATTGATTTTGCTCCTTACTTCATAACAAGTTCCTTATTTCACCTCCAACCTCACGGCTCCGCAGAGGTTTGTGCAGACAGTTGGCAATTATCAGTGCTTTTGAACGATTGACTTGGCGAGACAATCACTTGGAGAGATTAGAAAAATGTTTATTATACAAAATTGTAATATTCGAGTTAAGAAACTTAATACGGAAATCACTTCACACCCCCCTTGATAATGCCCCACACCCTCCTAGGGGGGCGTGCCTCCCAGGTTGGGAACCCCTGCTCTAGATGAAGCTGTTTGTATGAGACGACTCAGATGGTTGAAATTTGCGAAGAGAATGGGGGAGGAGAGATTACCTAAGAGGTTAGTTAAGCTGTAGAGGGAAGAGAAGCAGAGGTAGAAGTCTCAGTGTTGATTGATTTGAAAGTAGGAGGTGTAGAATCAGAGGTGGCCTCATTGCTAACTGCTGACGGGGGATCATGGAAGCGATTTGTTCTAAGACAAGGGCTTGCAGACTAGATTGGACGCTGAAAGACAAACAAGTCTCAAATGAAAGTGTATGTTCAAACTCAGCAATTCTTTTAGGTTTGTGCCGTGTCTTGTGTGGTGTTTCGCCTAGGACACCAAGCTGGCTCATCAGCGGGCTCTTGGTATCCTTGCCCGGACAGGAGTAGCAAACTGCGCGATACTTCCCTTTTTATGAGGCGCACCTGTGCCTCTTTACTGCGAGAACTAAAAGCCCAAGCAGCCAGAATCTCCCTATGAAAGCTTCCAAAAAGATGGTATATTGGCTTTCACGACCAGTGAATTAAAACTCAGCAATTCATTGGCCGTGAAAGCCAATATACCATCTTTTAAAATGTATGTTATTTAATGCTGATTTGCGTTCTTTCATTCCGACCATCGTGTATGTTTGTCGGTGCTAAGCGTATAAAGAAACACCTTGCTTACAAATCCAACGTGTTTGGGTAAACTGATTCATAACATGATATAAACGCCAAATCTTCTTTTCATAGACAGAGTGCTTACATTACTGTTGTCAAAGAAGGATTCCGTAGATGTATGTAACCCCTTTGTGTGCCGCACCATCAATCACAAGCTTGACAAAGGGTCTTATCGTAGGCAGCTTTACAGTAAGTTATCCGCTGCCTTGCTGAAGGATTTTATTGCACAGCTTTGTATCGGAAGAGCGGCATTGCAATTCACTGTTTGCGAAAGCTGCGGTGAACATCAGGAAACCTCGCCTGTTATGTGTTATAACGTATTATGGATATTATTTAAATTCAACTTCTTTATTTATTTAAAACTAGCGGACCCGTGCGAGAACTCTCGCATAATGGGTTGTGTGCGCCCCATGTATACAGACTACCCGCCTGTCCCTACTGCTATGCGGGCTATACGCGAAACAGTTCTGTCATGGGCTATCGTCTTGTTTATTTGTTTAAGAGCACTTAATAAACAAATTAATATATTTCTGTTGACTTTTCAAGAAATGCAAGAATTTTCCTGTACTATTGAGACGATTTGTAAAATGTTGGTACAAAAAACACATTGGTTGGATGGTTGGTTCTTAAGTTTAGGGCCTGCGACAACGCGGCCATGTAGCCCCGTGTATTTTGGGTGTGTGTAGAATCTGTCTGATAAGCGGTGTTAATTGTGATGCCTGTATTAGTGTGTGTTATGTGTAATTCAGGTAGCAGTACTGCAGGCGATCAATTTTTCAAGTATATATTTCGTATGGTAGGCTACAATGATCTACATGATTAACATACAAATATGTAATTAATAATTAGAAATGAACATCAAGGCTCTTCAACCAGGAAAGCGCTGGAGCTGATGCTTTCAATTTTTCAAGTAGTTCCTACTTTTGCTACCAATTGCTACCGTCCACGACACCTATCTGTGAACTTGGCTACTAGATGCCATTGCAGCTAGCACCTGGTGGTGAACGTTGGAAGTAATACAGCGTTATCAAACTAACCTACATATTTTAGCTTCCGCAAGTGTAGTTAGTGGAAGTTTTTTTTTTTCATACCATAAATCTATGACATGGGACTGTCGGCTTTTCTTCCCCTACGAAGGAAGGCATACTGAGGGATTTTTAACGCTCTTAAAATCCGACGACTTCGGCCGGGTTTGAACCTGTGACCTTGGGCATAGAAGCTCAGCATGCTATTAACTACGGTACCGAAGCCACCCCCAATTAGATTAGTAGGGATAATTTTACTACAACGCACTTTCTTAAAAAAAAAAAGTTTTAATATTATTCACTGATACAGGAGAAATTTTAGGATTGCACATTTCAACCGTCACACGGTCATCATCAAATCCTGTTCACAAGCGTTGAATTTTAAAATTACACAAATATTTAGAAATATGTATTACTATACTGAACCTTTGTAAAGGAAGCGTAACAAGACTCAATTTCGGGGTAGTGTTTCGGTTCATGTTAGCCGTGCAGTTAAATTTGCTTCTCATAATTTAAAAGGATACATAGGGCAAATCATAACTAAAGAAAGGAGGTAAACCAGTATACTAAAAAAAAACAAGTTCAATAACCAAAATATAACAACGAAATTAATAAACAACACCTTGAATTTACTCACACAACTTCTAATTAGACCACAACTGTAAGCCCAAAGTTGTGTCTACATCAAAAGCATCAAGTTGCGTTCAAACATCCACAATTGACCATTTAATTAATATAAAATATCTCAGGAGAGATTGTAAAAATAAAGACGTTTGAAACAAATACGCCTCTTCTCAAATCTATACTTATGCGCGCGTGACGCTGTTTGACTAAATGGAGGAAATAAGAACTGATTACGTGATCCGTTACCATATGGTTTAACCCGTCAGGCAACGAATCCGTAATTCTACGTAAATTAGATTAGCCTAGGGAACACACTACAAAAGCATATTAAGAAATATCCGACACCCGCTACCCTTAAATAATACACAAATAGATCACCGGACGAGATCTTGACCACGTGTCAAAACACGACAATAATGCCCAAACGGGTCTTGACAAATCAACACAAGCGTACGTGACTACAACAAAATACACGAGGAAATGACCGACCGTCTTTCTGATATTTGCAACAACAACAACAACAATCCAAAATGGAATCAGTATAAAATACAAGAAATCAGCACTGTGCCCAGCGGCACTTATTTAACAACAACACAAATATTTCATTCAACTTAATGCAGGTATTCATAGTTTGAGTATGGCGAACTCCCTTTAAATCACAAATTATAACATACAGGCCTATCTCACTTTAAGCATCGAGGACACGGAACACCGGCCTCACACCTAATTAGTGTTATCTTAAATCTGTCCGTCTTGCCGAAGTCATATGCCATTATCCCAGTGCGTTCAACAACAAATCGGGAGCTCGCCCACAGCGGCCCATGATCACGGAAATACCATGTATATCCTGAAAAAACACGTGTGTGTTAATTACCACATTTGCCCCAATAATTCTCTCAAGAATTACATGACACGTCGAACCGGCCAGTAGCCTCCTTGGAGTGTCATACTGCCGTTAATTATATACTGCTGCAGACAGGAATCATGGTCAGATTACCATGATGTTCCACGCGCATGTAGACACACATAAACACACATAACCACATAACGCACACCTGGGTAATGACTTCATCTTACATCTCACCACCTGAAATACGATCCAGATTTAAGATGCCACGGAAAGACTTCAAATGCTTTCCCAAAGATCATAAAAATCATTACATCAATAATTTTAGAGCTTACTAAGAGATCTATGGTTCCCTGCAAATAAAATTGCACTAGGCAAATCACAAATAAAAAGGCTGTTTATGTCAAAACACAAGGTCGTTACTTTATCCTTATAAAAGCACAATTTATCGCTCAAACCACAAGTTCTACACAGTTCTCTAATTTAACTACTTCTTCTTCTTCCTAGCATTGCTCCCTTGCGGGGTCTGCTACTTTGCTACATCTCCTCCACTTCTTTCGGTCGTTGACATCTTCTGGTGTTAGACCAACAGCATGCATGTCAGCCCTGATGTTGTCAGTCCACCGCTTTGCAGGTCTTCCACGTGGTCTTGTTCCACCTGGGTTGATGTGGAGTGCTCTTTTGGCAACTGAGTTGTTCTGTCTTCTCATGACGTGACCGTACCAGCGTAGACGAGCCTCCCTCACCTTCTCGACAATTGGTGCAACACCAAATCTTCGCCGGACGTCTGTGTTCCTTGCGGGGTCAAATCGGGTCAGCCCCATCGACCATCAGAGCATCTTCATTTCCATCGTATTCAAAATTTGCTCATGTTGTTTGGTCATAGGGCGACATTCAGTCCCATAGATGGCTGCTGGGCGTACCACAGACTTATAGACCTTTGCCTTTAAATGCAGAGGCATCTTTTTATCACAGAGAACTCCAGTGACTTGTCTCCACTTGAACCAGGCTGCGTTTACCCTCATCCGAGTATCAGGAGTGGCGTCACAATTTGAAGTGACAGTGGACCCTAAGTACTTAAAATTCATGGTCTTCTGCAGATTTTCTGTGCTGATACTGATGGTACCTCTAGTTTGGGGGCCACATTCCAGGTATTCTGTCTTCTGGATATTGAGGTGTAGTCCATTTTCAGCCAGTCTGTCGTTCCACGTTTGAGCCCTGTGCTGGAGTTCAGGGCGGTTTTTTTGGGCAAGTAACACATCATCCGCATACAGAAGGGTCGAGGGATGTGAGGTCTGTCTGTCCGCCGTTGCTGTATCCATGCAGAGGATGAATAACAGTGGTGATAGAGAAGAACCCTGATGAACACCCATAGTGATTTCAATAGGTTGGGAGACTCCAGCTGGACTCCGAACTACACTAGTGGCATTGCGATACAGAAGTTGCACCCAGCTTACATATTCCTCATGGACTCCATTGCAACGAAGAGCTCGCCAAATGAGATCATGAGGGATACGGTCAAAAGCTTTCTCTAAATCGAGAAATGCCAGGTGTACACTCCGCTGCCCCTCTCTGTGCTTTTCCATTAAAAGGCGTGTGGCATGGACAGCATCGATGGTACTGCATCCCTTAACAAACCCACACTGGTTGGGTGTTATAGTGACAATATTTCTGAGTCTACAATCAAGCACACGCTCAAATATTTTAAACGTATGACAGAGGAGTCGAATAGGGCGATAAGTTGAGCAGTCACCCACATCACCTTTTCCCTTCCAGATTGGAACTGTTATGCTAGTTGTCCATGCATGGGGAAGTTGGTTCTCAGCAATGATCCGGTTAAAGAGTGTGGTAAGGAATTCTGAGGCAGGCCTTCCTAGAATTTTCCATATTTCCGTCGGTAAGTCATCTGGGCCAGTTGCTTTCCCACTCTTCATCTTGCTAATGGCAAGCATTACTTCCTCGGATGTAATTGGAGGAACGGGTCCTAAGGTAGGATCAGGACTTGCAATTGGTGGGTGTGGAAATTCTTCGTTGCAGATGCCAAAAAAGTAGTCTGCCCAACGTTGGAGGATAGATTGCTGTTCTCGTAGTAGCTTAGCGTTTGCATCCTTGATATGCATGACATGTCCAATGTCCTGAGTTGAACGATTACGGGACTTAGCAAGACGATATACATTGTTTTCTCCTGATGGTGTGTCAAGCTGGTCGTACAGGTCTTGATAATAATTGTCCTTTGCAGCATCTACTGCTCTTTTTGCTGCTGATTTCAGGTTACGGTATTGCTGGAGGTCAGTATCAAGACGCGAGTTCCACCAAGTCTTGTAGGCCATCTTTTTCTCCCTGATAACTTGCTTGACTTCATCACTCCACCACCAGGTCTGTTTATCAATGTATTTTCGTCCGGGTATGGTTTTCCCCACAGTTTCTTTCGCCGCCTGATGTATCTGTTTCACAGCATCCCTCCACATGCCATCAACTGATTGATCAGACTTCACGGAGAAGTTTGCCAAGGCTGTGACCAACTCATTGCGGTGGGCATTCAATCTCCACCACTTGATACGCTCAGGCCCCGTTTTAGGTTTTGTTTTGGGTCGCTTAACGTTTTTATGAATATCAAGGACAAGCAATCGGTGTTGAGGGGCAACGCTGTCACACGGAATCACTTTGGTATCTGTCACCAGCTTCATATCTTGTTGCCGAACTAGCCAGTAATCGGTCTGAGTAGCATGTCCTCCACTGGTATAAGTAGCCAGATGTGTTAGCCTCTTTTTGAAATATGTGTTGGTCACAATCAAGTTATGAGCTTCTGCACAGTCAAGTATCCGACATCCGTCATCATTGCGCACACCAAGCCCTTGTCCTCCATGGCATCGCATATATCCTTCACGCTGAGACCCAACATGTCCATTAAATTCTCCTCCAAGAATAATGGACTCATCCTGGGGGATTGCTCGAAGGTGGGTATCCAGACTGTTCCAGAATTCATCTTTCTCATCCTCTGTACATCCAGTTTGAGGTGCGTAGCAAGATATAATGTGGGCAGTGATTTCTGTTGATTCAATCTTGATGGACATAAGCCTATCTGACACTCTGTTGACATTGGTGACACTGTTGTGGTAGTGTTGGTCTACGATTATTGCTACACCGTTTCGAGCTGCGCTGGTACCGTGATAGATGAGTTTGTAGCCATCTCCAATTTCTTTCGCCTTTGAACCCCTCCACTTGGTCTCCTGGATGCAGGCAATGTTGACACGTCTGTGTTCAAGCATTTCTGCTAGCTCACGATGTCGGCCAGTCAACGTTCCAATATTGAGGGTAGCGAATCTTAGTCTTAGTTGTTTGGGTTGAACTAACTTCTTTAACCTACCCCGTTCATGAGTAGGTAACCCTCGCTCATTTCTCACGTCACTCGGGCGCAAGTGGCGCACGTCGCTTTGGGGGAACGCCCTAGCATGTTCCGAATTTAGAAGAGACATAGCCATTGATGCGACAGGAAATACCTCAACCGGTGAGTCGCTTCGTCTGTCGTTGAGGGCATTTTAACGCTACTGCCAGCATATAATTCGGCCACCCCTAACATGGTGTACAGACGCCGTTTGTAGCCGCCCGCTCCGGGTCAGACGCTACAACTGATATCTACCCCCAAAATGAGGATGATACCTTTTACTCAATTAATCCCGAGCACTGGGCTGCCACATCCGCATCTACACTGTACCGAGGATTATCCTCTCCACTGTAACTGCCGTTGAGGTCTTCACCGTAACCCTGGCAAGGGACCCTTACAAGGGACTACCAGCCGGGTCAGCTGGACCAAGGTTTTTTAAAGAGGTGTTACTCCTCTATCACTCACCCTTTGTCCTGACTTGTGACAGGCAGAGCCTGGCTTCCCAAACATTGGGTCCAGGTTGGTGGGGTTCTCTAATTTAACTAATAAAATTGCTAAATGAGTTGCTAGGTCTACTCAAAGTCCTAAGCAATTTGTGCGACGAATACGTTCCCTAAACATGTTTTTATGCCTGATAGCTTCTAAAGTTCACACGCAAAATACACATAGCAGAATAATGAAAGTTAAAAATGACTTTCTGCCGAATACTTAATTATTAAAAAAAACTCGTCAGATTACCGAAGTTATACAGTTTAGCATTAATCTCCACAGAGACATCAAAAAATATGATAAGTTTCACTCACGACACCTCCAAATAACGTTGACCAGTGTCACACGACACTTCAAAATTGAGGAAGTTCAACCATCAGCTCGGCGACATTTATACAGAATATGGCAAATCTCCGGTGGAGGGGACAGAATTTGAAAAAATATTCGAAGTAATTGAGCTACAGACATGCGACTAATTTCGTTGAGCTTCTCACATTGCACAGGTTAAGAATTTGATCGTCGGAATCACAATCGATCATGGGTTTCATTAATATCCATTTCCCTCCAAATTAAAGTCACGCCAACTTTGGCGGGTCCATTCGTAGATTCGAATTCATCTCGTAGCGTGTAACCTAGATGCTCCTCCCACATTGTGACGTACAAGTATCCTCTTCCTTGTCACATTTCGTCTGCACTCTCTGTTATCGCCTCAAGACTGGTAGCAACCGTCCCATGACTCACCAACCGAAGCCAAGCTATTTGAACATTGTCCCCCTAAGTTTGTCACACATTTCCTTGTCTCGCTAGCTCGGGCTAAATATATCCCCCTCGTCTCTTATTTCCAAAAGTTGCAACATTTTTCATCAACTTGTATCCACTGCTGCTAGTATGAATGCTATCTTTCAAACTTAAGAAATAAAATATGGATCATTATTATATCAGATGATCAGGGTTCAATACTAATTGTCTACTTAATGTTGGTATTGATGATTCACAGAGAATTTCTCTATTTCAAAAGGTTATTTTATTCTATAATAATAACAATAATAATAATACCATATGGCCTCGAGTGCTGGGTGCAAGCTTTGTTATTGACACCCAGAGGGCAGCTTGCATGTAAATTTCATCGTTCCTTGGAACGCTACGAAATTCAAGGAGGTTAGATATATGATGTATTATATATTTGCTATCTGATTATGAATATTATTCACGAGTGAATTGTTAAGCTACTCAGCAATATAATCAAATTAGGGCATATAGAGTGACTTCTACTTAACCTTTAATTACTAAACATTCGTCTGAGAGACTACGCACGTTAACAACATTCTGAATTATGTCATTTCCGCTTACTCTGTGGTTACGATATTTCCAGTATCTTTATGGGCTCTTACAACACTGGTATTGCAAGGCATGAGTCATTGTTGAATTCGGCGTGATTGTTTCTCTGATAAAGGACCGCAGTCGTCTAAGCTATACGAATGTCAATAATATATACGTTATATTGAGAATGCAACCAGAGTGTAATCCACTTCAACCGTGATGAGCAGCATCTTGACTGTCAAGCTACCAGTACAAACTATGGACACCGTGCCATAGAACCATAGGAAAATTGGTGCCTATTGTCCTTCAGAAAAGAACGTCACATGACAGTTCACTGTTCCCGGGGCATGTGTCGAGCATCAGGCAATGGTTTGTCAGGAATGTGATACTGATTACGCGTGATTGTGCTAATTCTGGATGAAAATCTTTGAAAGCGATAATATAATAATACTATGTGTACATAATATGCTTAATATACTCGTATATTGCTTAATAACGAATTGTTAAACTAGAAATGGTCGTAGTCTCTAGGACGAATGCTTAGTAACAACGTCAGTCACACATAGTTTAGTAACGAAGGGTTGAGTTTATGAGTACTGACCGTTAGAGTCAAGCAACGTCGTCGCACAGGTTTTTCATACTTGACTAGCTTGTATGTGGCGTTTGAACCTACTCATTATACAGGGTGATTATTTTGCTGGAGCGGGACAGGCAACCGGCTGCCGGGCGCGCGCGCCTTCCGCCAGCCAACCGAGCTCGCACCGTGGATTGTGCGCAGGTGGAAACCGTAACAAAGTACATTAATTAATAGTAAATTCACCAGCAAATCATAACTATTGAACTTTCACAGAAGATACTGAAAATGTTCTCCTTCAGCTGACAAGACAGGCGTTGTACCGTGTAAATAAATGAGCATTTAAACGTTGTAATTCCCTTCTGTTGTGAGGGATATCTGCTGCCGTATATTGTTCTCCAGCTCCACTAGAGTACGGGTAATTGATCTGTACACTTTGAATGCTAAATTAACCCATAATTGAACAACAAACGGGCTTAGGTCCGTGCTTAGACTAATTACAGTAAACACGCGGGAGGGGGAGGGGGGAAGGGGGGGGGGGGGGCAGGAGTAGCGACATAATAGAGATGTATGTTTGTCAGCTGAAGGAGATCATTTTTAGTATCTTCTGTCAAAATATAAGTTCTAACTTTTAACTGGTGACATGAGGTCATCCAGATTCCCAAGAAATAAAAGAACATCTGTGCTTCTTTAATTAAATCGTGCAGCTATTGTTTATGCTACCTTCTTATCTGTGCGCCGACACTACACACCCTCCTTGATGAAAGTTTAGTGAATTAATGGACTTTAATGACCCTGGTTAGCTCTCCTCCGCCTCGCGCAACCCCGCGGCCTGAGCTAGGTGGGCTGGCGGAAGGCGCGCGCGCCCGGCAGCCGGCCGCCGGCCGCCGGTCCCGCTCCAGCAAAAGAATCTCTCTGTACAAGTTGATAACAGCCTATCCCTATGGTCTTTTGCTTTAACACACGTAGCTAACCCAGTCAGTATTTTAAAATGAGAGAGCTTATTGATGTCATTTCATGGAGAATACGTTAATTTTAAGATTTCATTCAATAATTTGCGTTGACTTTTAGAATAGACCATTGCCTTACCGCGAGGTTATTGCCATGAGGGATAGTGTAGTACTTAGTAATATATGACAACGGATGGATGTGGAAACATGTGATAGGTTGTGGAAACGTATATTGCCTCAATTACTCCCGGGTAGCACCTGCGGTAAGCAGTAATTACACTCGCAGGACACGTGTTTCCTCAATTACGTCAATAGATCCAGGTATAGAACTTTTGTCCATCACAGAGTGTTCGTCAAAATCTGATGTCCAACTGATCAGATCTCTGAGGGTCACTTCACTTCAAGCGACCGTATATGGTTTGGGGTTACATGCCAATATTCATGTCCCGAAATACTTTCATTCGATCTTCGTTTCTGCCAAGAAATGTAATTTATTTCTGAGACAAGAATGGGATGCACTCAGCCTTGATTAGCCCCGTTTTCCAATCATCTCAATAGTACAGGAGAAATCTTGCATTTCTTGAAATCGTCAACGTAATTATATTTATTTGTTTAAATAGTGTGTTTAAACAAGTAAACAAGACGATAGCCCCTGGCAGAACTGTGTCTCGTCCTGGCCGCATAACGCTAGAGACGGACGGGTAGTCTGTACACATGTAAGCCGGACTTTCACCCTGAAGGGGATCTTAAACGCACCAGTAAATAATATACTAACAAGGCACCCTTGCATTTAAGCACCCTCAAATGCCAACAGACTGCACCAGGATTCAATCCTGCAACCTCCGGCACAGCAGGCAAGAACGTTACCGCAGCGCCACGCAAGCAGTCACAAGAACATAATATTAAATAAGTCAATCACTTCTTGTGTGCGGGTAGTGCGCCTTCATCTCACATAGAAGGTCCTGAGTTCAATTCATTGGCACCTTAAGGATTTTAGAAACTAACGTGAGGGCTGGAACGAGGATAATTGAGTATCTGTCTAATACGGAGACAGCGCCTTTATTATAATAAAATAGTATCGTATGGCTCCGGGGTGCCGGGTGCAAGCTTTGTTATTTGACGCCCAGAGGGCAGCTTGTATGTCGAATTTTGTTGTTCCTTGGAGCGCTATGAAAGTCAAGGAGGTTAGATATCTAAGCTCCTTGACACTATAGCGCTTTCTAGTAGAGAAAGGAGGAACTTTTTGTGTTGGCGGAAAATCCCGAGATTAATGTTGCCATTATGAACACGACCTACTGAATTCAAATGTTTTTTTAACATGCCAACAACGTATGCCATGCGTGTCGTGATTTTTGTTGCCTTTCAAAAATCACTTACCAAGGCCAGGAGCCAACTAGCTAGTTTGGGGTTGGTAGACCGACAAAATAACCAGTCACCCACCGTGGCAAGCGCCTTTATTATGCGAGCCAAGATTAACGGCTGAGGGGACCAGTCACGCTGACAACTCGTCACCCGGCAAACTTAGGGCCAAATGGCTGAGCAGCGGTCGCTGAGTAGGACTAGGCCATTCATGGGCTATAGTAACTTTGCTCCACTCTTTCTTTTCTTTTCTTTTCGCAAGTGATACAATATCATTCCACTTCACACTTGGTTAACTTCTGGATGGCACTTACCTCGCAACCAAGCTTGAATTATTACAGACTACCGGGTGAGTTAGCCGTGGTCGTTACGGCATGACTGCTGGCAGTCGCTCACATCCGGGAGGCGAGGAGGTTCGAATCCTCCCGCCGGCAACCTTTAAGATGGTCTTCTGTGGTTTCCCATCTTCCTTCCTGGCAAATGCTGGGGTTGGTCCCTAACTAAAGGCCACAGCCGCTACCTTCCAACTCCTCGTCCTTACATCCAACTTTTCTCCCCACGGTACTTGTAGCTCACCCCTTGGGTGTCCATCTCGAAGCACCTACAAAAACTGGCGAGCCGAACATGTCCTCGGACACTCCCGGCACTGAAAGCCATACGCTAAAAGAAATAAAAATTAAAAACAGTAAAAAAAAACAGACTATCTCAGGACAAGGCCCTTAAAAGAGGTTACTACCATAACAAACTAATTTTCTTAGGAACTAAGTTACTTGGACCGGCCACGGTAGGTGTGAGCGTGCTCGTGCATCACTGGCATCGGGAGAGCCTGGGTTTGAATCCCACCTCAGCCATCCAGGAAACAAGTTTCCGTAGTTTCCCACATATTCACCACCAGGCAAATGCTGGGACGGTTCCTTTCAACAGTTGACTTCCTTCCAAAATCCCTTCCCAGACCCTTCCTTAATTAGACACAAGGTAGCGTCACCTGGCCGATCGGCCTGTCACCATGCCCAGTTTCGTAGACGGGCGAATCACTCAACGGAGTAAGACCACTCATCTTCGTAGTGAGCTTGCCACGGTGGGTGAGTGGATAGCGTGTCGGTTTACTAACCCCAAGATTGCAGGTTCGCTCCTGGCCGTGGTAAGTGATTTTTGAAAGGCGGCAAAAATACGACACGCATGTCATACGATGTTGGCATGTCAAAGAACCCATTTGAATTCACTAGACCGTGTTCAAAATGGCAAAATTAATCTCGGGAGTTTCCGCCAACACAACGTTCCTCATTTCTCTACTAGAAAGCGCTAGTGTGTTCAAGGAGCTTAGATATCTAACCTCCTTGACTTCCATAGTGATTCAAGGAACAACGAAATTCGACATGAAAGCTACCCTCTGGGTGTCAAATTACAAAGCTTGCACCCGGCAGCCGAGGCCATACGATATTATTATTATTTTCGTAGTCCAAAGATAGCCCGGCGAAAGGGAAATGGCATATTACTACGCTCAGCTTCACAGAGTGTTTATAACCACTGCAAGGAAATAAACCTGTCTCTATTTCTATAAACTCATGCATCTGGCAATAAAAATCGTAAGTAGACATAAAATGCTAATTCATTGTTAATAACCGTTTTCATGGCACAATGCTGTTACCATTTACCCAGCGCAGCCGACATTGTTTGCGTGAAAACAGATATCGGGACAAAAATAATTACAGGACGGTAATTGTGTTTGCCCCCATACAACAAATCAAACAGAAATGCTTCCGCTTCCGCTGTTAAAATACATCCCAGACAGTAAAAAATTTGTTCACAATTTGTAAATGATTGAATGAAACAGAATTTGGTGCGGTAAGTACAAACATTGTTATTTTTTAATATTCTGTAAACTGTAACGCATGTTGTTCTTTATTACAACAAACGTCAACATATTGCGTATAGTAGATATTTGATTTATGAGTGGCTGGAGAAAATTGGCCTACGGTTGACACGAGAGTTAATCAGTTAATTATTGTTGTTTTAAGGGACGGAACTACGAGGCCATCTGTCCCTCTTAACACAGATTAAAGTATAGAGGAAAGTGACCAAAGTCGGACCCGAGTCCCTAAGCCGGACCCCTGCAATATTTTGCTGGGAAGGAGCTGCCCCATGGTGACACATGATTGAATGAGAAGGTATAAAAGGAAATGTTGTGTTGTGGAAGTGGCAGCACTGGACTGGGGGGAGTATCCCTTCAGTTCCGCCATTACTGATGTTCATGTGAGTGGATGTTTTTACACGTGCTCATGGAATAGTGATTGTTTAATATTTCAAAGAGGGTCACATTGTGTTTACTGTACTGTCTTTAGTAAGCGATACGCTTGATAAATGTGGTATTTGCTTATCGAAATACCTATTCAATTTTTTTTTCATAGCCTCGAAAATATCAAGTACAAGATGGCCTAAGTAAGACCCCCGCGGCTTTCCTAAGTCGGACCCCCAATAACCCTGAGTTGGACTCTTGAAATTCAAATTAAAAATTCTTGGTTTTTATTTAAGCCATTCAAAATATTGTTTCAGATGGCCCCAAAAAATATCAGTCCCGCGGGAGAAAATGGGAAACTCTCAAAGTGGTCGGTTTCTGGATTTTGTGGTCATAACAATAAGCTATGTTCCTAACAAGACATTATATAATGTAACAATAAAGTATTTTCACGTTCATTACTTTACTAGTGGTTTCATGTGATTTTACGTTCATTCTTAAGAAGGGTCCGACATTGGCAACCTTTTTCCCAGACATCATTTTTGCTACGTTTAATGAAAGTTAATCTGAACCAGATACAATCTTAGAAACCACATCAAAGAACTCATTTAGCTAAAATTCAAATTTTGAAAAGATGAAATTAATAACAATACAGGTGAAAAGCAAAATGGAATGGATTTTAAATTTGGAGGTGGACACCTAAATTTGAAAAGACTGAACATTAATCAAACAAAAATAAATAAAACTAATAATTATGTTAATAAACAAAACTTACGGAATAAACAAAACATTTAGAATTCAAAAAAGAACAAGATCTTTGAATCAATGTACACTGGAAAATTTAGATTGCTGACCGTAACCCACTCTCACTTATAAAGCGGATGACGAGATCAGCAGCCACCGCGTCACCGGCTAATATAAGTTTGAGTGTCATCAGCAAACCAAGATTTCTTCGTAAGTCAGCAAGATCCACACACTCGGTTAAAATGTTGGCCAGCTTATTTGTAAGGATATTCATTTCGATTGATTATTTATTTCAATTACAACATTTACAAAGCTTTTCTTGCCCAATATTCATATTAGAATATTGTTATGCCCCGAAACCCCCTTTTCACGCCATAACCATAAAAGAAACAACAGCAACAATCACACTAGCCTGGCGAACTACCTTATACATGTGAAGTAACATTTAGACACAAGACACACATCAAGCTATCAACATTAACTAGGACACATCAACATCTAAAACGCTAACCAGGCGCGGATTCAAACGGAGACCAAATTTTTTGCAAACTCAAAAAACGAAAACACAATAACCAGACTAATAAAACTTAACGAATTTTAACTGAAAAACAGTTTTTTTCATTCTATTCAATACTGAAAATATCTTTATTGCAATTATTATGTACTGTAACAACTGTACATATTTACAACTTCATACCTGTTATATAAAAACGATTATTTATGTAACAAAATCAACTCGTCTATTTTGTTTAGCAAACCTTGTGATTACCGAATCGATGTTTATAGAGATGTCACGATGAATGTGCAGCAATGCACGGATAGGAATTTAGGGCTTTTTCTCACACCAAAATATTTTGTCGACGTCCAAACTGCAAGCTTGGTTGGCAATTTAAGCTGTGACTTTCTCCCTTTGTCGGTACCAACTCGACTTGCCGAAACTGTAACATACCTCGATATTTTTCTCGAAGCTCGATGTCAAAGTCGCAAAACACGCCATTGCCATTTGTACGATTTTTTTTTTGGAGCGCTAAACGCATCTAATTTCTATCCATGTAGCTTGCAAAAAAATTGGTCTGGTTTTGTACGTTTGGTTATTTTGTGATTGCGTTTTTAGTGATACCATTTTTCTTAACAATTCCGATTCTCTGACCCCTCCCCCCAAAGCTAAACTCTAGATCCGCGCCTGACGCTGACTCAGATTTCAACACGAACAGAATTGCGATAAATAGCCCAGCCCCGAAGAGAAGGGATCTCTCTTGTGGGAACCTCTCACCGCTACGCTGTTCGACGCCGTCTCTACGATCTACATTCTGGTGAGTGTTGCTCTAAGGTTACTCCCTTTAGACTTGTCCTTTCAACTCCACACCCCAATTATTTTGTTTTTGCATTTCATTTTCTTTCATTTTGTTCCTTCTTGTGTCACTGAAAGTTCTCTAGTGACCTGCATTCCCCACTCTTGTGGAATAAACTACTACTACACACCCAGATTGACTCCTTGTGTTTTATATGGCCTCATCGAGCTCCTGACCCACGGTTCTTTACGAGTAGCCGTCCTCTTACACGCACTCGCCGCCCCGTTGACTTGTCTGTCCGCCGACCGCCGAGTCAACACTCCTTCACTCGCTGGTTGAGGCAAGGCCACCGGCCGACCTTCAACTCCGCTCGTACGCCATTCTCACAGTACAATAATTGCACTTAAGTATTGCCCCCTAAACCGTCCGCTTGACACCTTATACCCATCATCGCCCTTACCAGAGATACACCCTTGGAGGCAATACAATATAGTTTTGAACAATCTTCTATTTATATTACTGACTGAAGAAGACCTCAACGTTGGTTGAAACATGTATCATCATTAATGCCTAAAGTAGATATGTTTTTATGATTGGCGTACTCCTTAAGATCTTAAAATACCTCTATCAATGTGGATCTCTAATTTTTCTCTTTGCTATCATTCATTCATTCATTCATTCATTCATTCATTAATTCATTCATTCATTTATTTATTTGCAATTGGGGGTGTGTCCCCCGGTGGCAAATTGAGTATACATAACAAATACATAATTATACATAACACTTCAATAACAATTGACAATTAAACTGGAGTATTTACACAAATAGTCAGTCTTTTCTTAAACACACCAATATGTTTGGGAAAAGGCTCTAAGACTGCGGCAGGTAGAGAGTTCCAATTATCAATGGCCCGGTTAACGAAAGAATATTTACCATAATTTGTACGCTGTGGTCGGCCCTCAACTTTGAAAGGATGATCACTCCTGCTCATGTAAGTGGGTTTTCCCATACGTTTGCCAAGCTCACCCCATGCTGGTTGATTTGTATACGTGTTGTACATAGCGCAGAGTCTAGATTTCATCCTCCTAGCCTCCAGTGATTCCCACCCAAGTTTCTTTAACATACGGCTACACTGCTCCTGGGATTAAAGTCACTGAGCACAAATCTAGCGGCCTTTCTTTGTACCATTTCCAACTCATTGATGAGCACCTACTCGATATGGATCATGGTAAATGTATTTGAATTCTACCAAAGTATAGGCTATAGTACGTAATTTCCTTCGTGTAACATGAAGAGGCGACATGTTTCCAAATATCCTTTATACGATAACGTTACATTAAAAAAGAATGTTGCCTGCTAATGTACCGTATGCACTAATTACTTGGGAGTAACAGCTTGTTTCTTTTGTTTCAGGTAAGTTACAAGTCCGTGCACGGAGTTGGACAGGTAGGGAACGTCAAATAACAGCCCCCACTCTGTGTGGACAAGCTGATTCTCAAAGGCGGTATTAGGAGACATTGATGTTCCACAACACAAAGCTCATTATATTAATGGAGCTTTTCTTCGTCATTGTAATGGTAATTATTGACTTAAGGGGTGGAGCATCAATGCCATCTACTCCTGACTACAAGGATGATAGTGCGAATGAATGAAGATTGAAATAGTACATTATGTAACAAGCCTACAATGGCCATAATTAATACACGAGTATGTTTATAAAACGAGGGTAGAGAGTTTTTTAATTTCCATACGACTGTCTTAATTACCATTACCGGCGAGTTGCAAACGACTGTTTATATTTGACGATAACTACAGTATAACTAATTTATGTTCCAACATAAATGTTCATATATATATATATATGTCGAGATTCCACTAGTTTTATGTACTGTACTGAACAGAGCGCATGGGACGCAGAGAATACATTTTATTCGACCATGGCCTCCTCGAATACCCCACTATGACATTAGCCACCCAGTGAAATTTAAAATAGAAGGCCATGGAAGTCAGCGCATATGCAATGCTTTCCTTACCTAATTGGTCATACAACTGTTTCTTGAGCTCTGATTGGGGGGAGGAACTGTATCATAATGAAAACTTGTACTATAATGAGCCTCATTATAGTACAATTTTCTGACATATAATATTTACATTTCGCCATGGCCGAGCATAAAGAGTATTATTAGGCTACTATTAAGTACTGCACCGAGCATGAGTTGGTCACAGCTAACACCTTATTCAATAACCACAATAGAATAATCTACCCATGGATGAGACCAGGAGATGCAGGGCGTTACCAAATCGACTTCATTATGGTCAAGCAGAGGTTTCGAAACCAGATTTTGGATTGTAAAACATATCCTGCTGCTGACATAAACTCTGACCACAATCTGGTTCTAATGAAATGCAGATTAAAGTTGAAGATACTGAAGAAAAGTCAAAAGCCAAAAAGGTGGGCAATAGACAGACTGAAAGTAAAGGATGTAAACGAAAGATTCAAGAAGAGTATAAAGGAAGGACTAATGGAAAACCCTAAACAAACTTCAATTGCAGACGAATGGGCACTTTTGAAGAATGAAATAACAAAATCCGCAGAAGAAAACATTGGTAGGAAAGAAAGAATAGGTAGAAAACCGTGGATCACTCAGGATATACTAGAATTGATGGATGAATGGCGGAAATACAAGAATGTAAGAGTAGAAAAGAGGAAAGCAGAATACAGACGTCTGAGAAATGAGGTCAACAAGAAGTGCAAGGAAGCGAAAGAAGAATGGTTGAAAGAGAAATGTGCAGGTATAGAAAATTGTCTGAAATTAGGAAAAGTAGACACAGCTTATCGAAGGATTAAGAATACTTTTGGGGAAAAGAAGACTAAGTGTTGTAATATTAAGGACACAAATGGAAAGCCTGTAACAGGTAGGGAAGAAAAGGTTGAGAGATGGAAAGCTTACATAGAGAGTTTGTATAAGGGAAAGGAGATTGAGAATCATGTAATGGAAAGGGAGGAGGAAATTGATGAGGATGCGAAAGGAGATTTAATATTGAGATCAGAATTTGATAGAGCTTTGGAAGACTTAAGCAGGAACAAAGCACCAGGCATAGATGATATACCGATTGAGTTGCTACGCTGCATAGGAGATGAAGGTCTGATCAGGTTATTTCACTTGGTATGTAGGATTTATGAGGCAGGTGAGGTACCCCCTGATTTCAAGAAGAATGTAATCATCCCTATACCAAAGAAAGTGGGAGCTGACAGATGTGAAGATTACCGTACAATCAGCATGGTTACTCATGCTTCAAAGATCCTGTCTAGAATAATTTACAAGAGGATTGAAAGCCAGATAGAATCGGAGTTGGGTGAAGACCAGTTTGGTTTCAGGAGAAATGTAGGAACAAGGGAAGCTGTACTAAGTCTTAGGCTGATTTTGGAAGGTAGAATAAGGAATGATAAGAGAACGTTCATGGCATTTGTAGACTTAGAAAAAGCTTTTGATAACGTTGATTGGACTAAATTGTTTGACATTTTGAAATCAATTGGAATAAAGTACAGGGATAGGAGGGTGATATACAATCTGTATAGAAACCAGACAGCAGTCATTCGAGTTGAAGGACATGAGAGAGAAGCTGGTATTCAGAAAGGTGTAAGGCAAGGCTGCAACTTATCACCCATACTTTTCAATCTTTACATTGAACAAGCAATGAAGGAAATTAGGGAAAAATTTAAAGTGGGGGTGAAGATTCAAGGAGAATTAATTTCAACTCTGAGATTTGCTGATGACATAGCCATCTTGGCCGACAAACCTGAGGATTTGAATGAGTTTTTGAATGGTATGGACTCCGTCTTACAGAAAGAATTCATGATGAAAATTAATAAATGTAAAACAAAAATACTGGAATGCAGCCGAAATAAATCAGAAACCTCTATGGAGATCAAATTGGCAGGTGAAAAGCTGAAGGAAGTAGGAGACTTCTGTTACCTAGGATGCAGAATAACCAGTGATGGACGAAGCAAAGAGGATATAAAAAGTAGGTTGGCTCAGGTAAGGAAAGCATTTCTACAAAAAAGGAATCTGTTGACATCGAATATAGATTTAGGTATTAGGAAGTCATTTATGAAAGCCTTTGTCTGGAGCGTGGCGCTATATGGAAGTGAAACTTGGGCTATTGGTGCAGCTGAAAAGAGGAGAATTGAAGGTTTTGAAATGTGGTGTTACAGGAGAATGATGAAGATCAGATGGGTAGATAGGGTTACAAACGAAGAGGTATTAAGACGAGTGGGAGAGGAGAGATGTTTCTGGCGACTGCTAATGAAGAGAAGAGATAGGTTAGTAGGATACATACTAAGGCACCCAGGAATAGCAAGCTTAGCCTAGTTATGGAAGGAAGGGTCGAGGGCAAGAACTGTAGGGGTAGACCAAGGTTAGAATATGTTAAACAGATTGCCTTGGATGTAGGGTGTGGTAGCTATGTAGAGATGAAGCGATTAGCTCTCGACAGGGAGGCATGGAGAGATGCATCAAACCAGTCAAAAGACTGAAGACTCAATCATCATTAAGTACTGACTTATAGCTAACTAGACGAAAAAAATGGATAAAAATCAAAGAAAAATAAATGCTAGGGAAAATTAAATATCCTCAATCGTACAAAAGAAAAAAGGATTGGTAGACTTGAAGGAAGTAAAGTTACGAAAGTGAGATAGGCATGAGGAAAGAGAAGAGATTCCGCCCCAATGTCACTGCATAAAGGAGAAAAAGGGACAAAGGTCAGGAATCCCTTAGGGTTGTCAACTTCGGAACTTATTAGCCATGAGGACGTGATGTTAGGCCCCTTAAAAACAATTATCATCATCGTCGTCATTGAAGGTGAAGTACTATGCAGGTTGTACCATGCATTTAGGGGCTACACTCACCTTGCCCCTGTTTCTTGTACAAAAGGCAGGAAATAGCGTAAAAAGAACAGTTCGATCCTCTTGAAATCAGAGAATATAAGGAGGGAAAAGGCGAAGTCCAATATAAGGCTGGAAAATTAGAAACATCAAAGGCTTTGGATACCGTAATACCGTTGGGATCGGGAGATAACGAGAGTTGAGCAAGGTAGGTCGACCCAATAAAATGAAAAAAAAAGTGCCAGACTGAGCTGGGATCCCATTGTCAAATTCTACTATTCGTGAGCGCATGGGGTACTTTATAATTACTACCAACAATCCAAGTTTTATTTCAGCCAATGACCATTACATAAACAAGATACATAACACATATGGAAATTATAACATAATCTTTTTCTTAATAAACAGTTAGTCACTGCCTCAAAGGTCCTGACTAGAGTAATGGAAAGACAGATAAAATCCGAGCTGGGTAAGACCAATTAGGTTTCAGGAGAAGTGTAGGAAGAAGGGAAGGTTTTCTTAGTCTTAGGCTGATCTTGGAGGAGAGAATAAGGAAAGATAAGAGAAAGTTCATTGCATTTGTAGACTTGAGAAAGGATAACGTTAATTGGAGTAAATTGTTTGACATTTTGAAAAGGATTGGAATAATGTACAAGGATAGGAGGGAGACCTACGTGTCTACATTATATAGAAACCAGACGGCAGTTATTCGAGCCGAAGGAAATGAAAGAGGATCTGGTATTCAGAAAGGTGTAATGCAAGGCTGCAACTCATCACCCATACTTATATCGTTTTAAATGATCTTGTCCACTTCGTCGTTACGCTGAGGTCTGGCGTTGCTTTACGGTGACGGGACGAAATGTGCCGAGAATGCACTGAAGTGTGTGACGTGTTTCAAGAAGGCAGTGTGAGAACAATCAAGTAGGCAGTGAAGAAACAAAATAGAATCTTGAAACTCTGTTCTCGCACTGCCTTCTTGGTACTCGGCTGCTAGCATTTAAAATTATATAAAGTCCAGTCTTTCAGACTGAATATCAGTCTCTTTTTAATCTATACATCAAACAAGCACTGAAGGAAATACGAGAAAATTTTAAGGTATGAATATGGATTCAAGGAGAAGTAATTTCAACTATGAAATTTCCTGATGACATCGTTGTCTTAGCCGATTCACCAGAGGATATGAATGAATTCTTCAGTGGTATGGACTCCATCTTTAGGAAAGAATTCATAATGAAAATTAATAAATGTGAGATAAAAATGGTATGTTGGTAACGGTAATGTGACGTCATTGTTTGCGCATCAGTAATATTTGAATAGACCTGATGCGCCAAACAAATTTGGCAATGGGATTGTTGTAGGCTAACTTCGTGTTGCCGCCACGAGAGTGCAGCAGGGACTGAAGGGGTCTAAGCGCATACGAATTGAGTTACTGGCTGCATAGAGCTCCAATATGATGCTCCTTTTGTATTCCCTGACGTCGCTTATCATTCGCCATTAGCCATATTACGTATTGGACGCGTTCTACTCATGCTGCACTCTGATGACAACTTTTGACAGTTACACGCCCATTGTAAGGGCCTTCAATAACTACTATAGAATGTCCTGCCATTGACGTTGTATGAGAAAGAAACAATCACGTAACTACGTAACTTACTACACATTCTCAGTGCAGTAGTGATAATGGATAGTAATTTTAAATGGTAATGACTCCCAGAATATGAAGTAAGTTATGAAAATCATGAAAATTACGTACGAGTCTATTATCCAAATGCTAGTGTAGAATACAGTTGGTTGGTTGGTTCCTTAGTTTTGAGGCCGCGGCAACGTGGTTATGTAGCCCCGTATACTTGGGATGTGTGTAGAATCTGTCTGATAACCGGTGTTGATTTTGATGACTGTATTAGTGTGTGTATCTGTTTTAATTCCAGTAAGGAGTGCAGAAATTCAATTTTTCCAAGTAGCTCTTACTTTGCGGCCACCGTCAACGACCAACTAGCTCAGAAGTTAGTTACCAGACGCCACCGCAGTCGGCTCCTGATGACGAACGTAGGCACCTAACAACGTTAGTCAAATGTTTAAGCTATATATAATTTATCTTCACACATGTGTAATTAGTGGAAGGTTCTTTAATATGCCATAAATCTATGACATAGGACCGCCGGCTTTACTTACCCTCCGAAGGAAGGCATACTGAGGGATTTTTAACGTTCTTAAAAATTCGACGACTTCGACCGGGTTTGAACCCGCGATCTTGGTTATAGAAGCTCAGCATGCTAACAAAAACGTCACCGAAGCCGCTAGTGTAGAATACAGGTTCACCACTCCTGAACAATTATCAACATAGATTACTATATCATTTACACAATTATTAGTCATTATTACAAAAGGTATTTCGGCTAATTTTGTGCAGAAAATTTTATGGCATGTATCCATCTGCTTTAGAATTACCACAAACCTATCAGACATATGCGCGTCTACCCAAGGTTAAATAAGCATTATTAGAAATGAATACTTGAATAAGAAATTCCTTTAAAGTTGGACTTATGAGGGACAGATCAAATCAAGTGCAAAATTTGAGAATATTAGGTCTGTAATTTTAGAACTATATTTCTGGGAGCAATGTAATCCACACTGTATGTCAACCCCTTATTCATCCCGTTTCCAACGGGGTCGGCGATGAGATGCGATGAAATTCTATGTGGCGGATGGTTTTTACGGCCGGATGCCCTTCCTGACACTAACGTCATGAGAAGAGTTAATGAGAGATGAAATGAATAATGATAAATGAAACTGGGCAGATTCAATTTCAAGTAGTTCAAACTTTGCATACCAGACGCCACACTCACCGACACTGTCACCCAGCGGGGAACGTTGGAACTTGATAGAGTGTTTCTAACCAAATAACTTTAAAATTTAGCTAAGCACTACCAATTAATTGTCGTGGTAGGTACTTTACCATGCCATAAATCTATGACATGAGCCCGCCGACTTGACTTCCCCTCCGAAGGAAGGCATACTGAAGGATTTTAACGCCCTTAAAAATCTGACGACTTCAGCCTGGTCTGAACCCGCGGCCTTGGGAATAGCAGTTCAGCATGCTACCGACTACGCCTGCTAAACCGATTCAATGCAACCTGCACTTCCGGCCAAAAAAAAGCGTAACACTTAGATTTTTTAAAGAATGAACACAACATTTATATTTACTTGCATTATTTTGAAACTTAAATGCAAGGTAGATAAACAGTAACTTAATTTTCAGGGAAAGATCATTTTTGACTTAAAAGTTTACTTTAAGATGAGTATAGCCTAAATGAAGTTAACAAAAGTTTGGTGCTTTTCAGTCAGTCAAATGAGATGGGTTACCGGTATTCCCTAATTCTGAAGAAAATTACGTGAGATTAATAAATGGATGACCAGTTTCAATCGTCAAGCGATCAGCATCAGATCCAGATACACCTAGCCAAAAGAAAAGATACAAAAGAAACAACCCCAGTAATTTAAACGAAAACACTTTCATGGAGAGCTCGCCCCTCTTCACTCTACTAGAAAACACACCCCGTCGGAAACAAGAAAAAACATACCGATGTAGCCAAGCTAGATAAGGGAATAATAAGGGGGAAAATGTTATTGGATCAGGATGTATGATGTACCTTCCTCTTCAATAAACCTAGGCCGGTATTCACGGCAGTATTAAAGGTGCCTGGACATTCTCATAGACCGGGCAGCGCTTATATGTCTACTAGCTTATGCGTGGCGAGAATTGAATCCATGGTCTTTAATAGTTGAAGATTATCCTAAATAAAGTAAAATACACCACATTTTAGAGTCTTGACTTGGCAACCCACTACAGGTACACTTGCACCAGGAGCACACAGCTCGTAGGAATGCGGGAACAGCCCATCGAGATAACAGACCCTCACACACAGGAATTTTCCAGTCAGTCGAGTCCAAGTGAACTGCTCTCAACAGGACCACGCAAGATCCTCACCAGATAAATAGCCTGTACACTACAGTACAATCAGAATTGACCATTTTCAACAGCCACATTTTCACTCCAAACAGGAAAATTCCGGAGGTCAATCACCACTTTCAATATCTCAACAAAACATCACATGGACCACAACTAACAAATATTGACAAGATGCATTACCTCAACTAATACTGCAAATAAATAAGTGTATATATTGTACTTATTTTCATCCGTATTTTCAGACATAGATTTTACGGCCTAAGTGTAATGGATCTGATGATGATCGCTTGGCGATCGAAACTGGTCATCTAAGTGTATTTATTAATCTCATGTTATTTTTTTCAGGATTAGGGCATAACCCATCTCATTTGGGTACAATCGTGTTGACCGACTGAAAAGCACCAAACCTTTGTTTACTAGGGCAACACTGTAATATGGCTTCAAACACCATAATAAATGAAGTTCTTCGATTTTTGGTAAATTTTCATGGACAAACGTCGCTACCATAATTTATTTCCAGGATTTTGTGCATAAACCAAAATCACTCCACTAAAGTCACAGCACATCTTGGCACATTCAGTATTCACTCATCTTTACTGCAACCAAACGTATCAATGCTCCTGGATATACTGAATAACAAGGCATTATTAGATGAGAGCCCAACAATGCCAGGAGAAACCGACATTCTCACATCCCAATAATAGTTGAAGCGCGAAGCTGTAAAGTGAATGCAGTTACCACCATACAATTTCAAATCCAACTCTAGGTGACAGAATCCGTTTATAAACGTTAAATATTCATATTCATGATCCCAAATGTACAAAGCATGGTTCTTTTCCCCAATACTTAAAATAAAAACCATTATAATGAGCGTGATGACAAACATCAATGATGAACCTCAAAATATCACCGTTTATAACAGCACAATATGTTAAACAAATGTCTTTAAATAGCTTGGAGAATGGATAACGAACAACACGAAAGAAAATACAGCAATAGAAACTAGAGTGCACAAATTAGAAAGGATGTTTCATATGACAAACAAGTGAGTTGCCTAGATGCAAAACTGTCCATGTCCACTTTTCAAAAAAAATGAGTTGGCAACACTGGAGTGTAGAGCTAGACTTATTACACATGCCTGAAATGCTATTTATGCTTAAAACTGTCCATGTCCTATGAATACCAGCTCTCGAAAAGTGTGGTTGGATTCAAAACTGTCCATGTCCATACGTAAGTGAGGCTCAAAACTTGCCTTGTCCCTTTCCACCAATCGCAATGAAGATTGAAGTCAGATGACTAATACAAGATGGCCGTCTTATGTATGTAAACATTGAGCCCTTGTGTGTGTTTTAACGTTGATGCTGAAAGTTATACGCACTGTATTCGTCACAATAAATATGAAACATGTCAGTAATATTGATCAAGGCATTGCGGAAACAACACCTGACCGTTCTAGGAAGCGAGTACGCCGTGAAGATCAGTGAAGCAAGTTGTTTCTATTCATCGCTGAAGGAAATGCGAGACAATTTCTGCCCATATCTTTCGACTGCCAAAGGAATTAAAATATCTGATCAGAGTGTCTATTACAGTAGGCAATTATACCTATACAATCTTGCCATTATAGTATGTTTCTCTTCAAATCAAGGTTAACCACTAATAATGTCTTCATGTACACATGGCTTGAGAGCGAAGGTAAGAAAGAGTCAAATGAAATATGCTCCGCTCTCTACCACTGTCTATGCCATACAGACATGAACAACATACAAACTTTGGGCTTAATTGCCGATGGGTGCCCTGGGCGAAATAAAAACACAATAGTTGTCTAGATGCTACGTCACTGGATGTACAAACATGCAACAAGCGTCAACAAAATAGAAGTGAATTATCCCATTACTGGATATTCATTCATGCCTTCCGATAGAATGATTGGGCTCATCAAAAGGAAACTGCGGAAACGAGAAACGATAGTTTCAACCATAGCATCTTGGAAGAGTATGGGACCCTCCACAAACTAGGGAGAGACTGGGAGATAGCTGACTGGAAAGGGCCATTCAAAACGTCATCCAATCCGCAGCATCGTTCCCCTTCCAGATAACAAAAGTAAAAAGAGTCATCATCATCATCCGTAATTCACAGAATGTAATTCACGTCCAAGGGGAGTCTCATTATAGGTCTGACATCAATGATCCAATGGGTGTATGCAAACGGGGAATACACTATAAACATGTAAACCCGGACTGCTTAACCAACTCTCCCGTGACCATTAATGAAAAATAACTGGAAAATGTTTCAAATCTCCTCGAGAAACACTATGGTGAGTCCTGGAGGGAGATTAACTCTCTGTTATAGTACAAGAACTTATTAGGCTAGCAGGAGAGGATCAAGACATTGTTCCAGGTATGATGTACTAAGTGCGTGGCAGATTGTCAGATATTACACCATGTACGTTTTAAAAATTGCACAAATTTACGTAGATTTATGTTCATTCCATAAATTAAAAATTGAATACAAAAATTTAGATTTATGATCATCACATGTCTTCTCTTCACATAGTCTCTAGTCTGTTTCAAAACTGTCCATGTCCATTACAGTTGCATGCAAAACTGTCCATCGGCAAAATGAGATGCAAAAGTGTCCATGTCCATTTTTATTTTGCTTATATCTTGCAAGCATTACGTTCCTGGTTTTTTGTCAATAGCTCAAGCAGATTTGTACTAATGCATACTTATTTATATGACAAACAGTGTAGGCTTATACCAATCCACCCAGTAAAAACACATTTTCCACTTTTTCTCAAAACCAGTTATGGTGGACATGGACACTTTTGCATCTAGGCGACTCAAGTAGTTACGTGAATAACTAAATAGCCTATTTTCATATATCCTACTAATATCAACATACACATTTTCAGTTTGATTGCTGTAATAGATTCGTAGATATTGAGAACCGCCTAAATATTTTGATGGTCACCATGTTGGATATTATAGGCCTTAGATGTATGTACTATTACATGGAGATTATTGTGTAGGCAGAGTTGGGCAAAATACTCCGAAAATGTATTTTCGATACAAAATACTGAACCTGCTGAGCTAAGGTTCATGTGATATTTTTATAACAGCACATTTATGATGGGATGTAGTACCTTTGAACACACCCAGAACGCCACGTGGAGCTGAGAGCTCATGCTATACTCTTTGAAGTAGCGGTGAATCGCACTTTTGACTTTGGTGAAGTCTGCTAATTATTTATCTGAGGTCTTATTAATTAATTTTATCTTTCCACGAGACTCAGAATATTCCATTTCGTCATTCAGCATTATTAAAACATTTTGGAGAATGTTTATTTCGCTTAAGGTAAGGTAATACCCTTGCAGATACGCAAATAGGAACGTAAGTAGTCGATCAACGACTTCGGTTTGACGACCTACTTCCTCGAGTAACCTTGTGCCTTGCACTATGTCTGGAGAATCCGCCCCGTGTAGGCGTGAAGTTACATCCGTCGTGTTAGACGTAGAAAATATCCGCTGTTTATCGAGGAAATTATAATCAGCTGCCATCGAGCACGAATACGTTACGATACGAGTGATAAGTAAGAATTGTATAGTGAATTATTTGCACGACATCTGGAAAATCCGCCCTGTGAAGGCGTGCAATTGTAGCCGTCGTGTCAGACGTAGAAGATATCCGCTGTTTAGCGTGGGAGTTATCATCGGGTGCCATCGTGCACGAATATTCTATAAATCACTGTTTATTGATGCACAGTGAACAACAAGAAGCATATTGTGATATAATTGGCAAGTATAGTGAAAATTATAACATTACCGTAACACCACATTTTTGTACCCACGTGTTTGTGGAGGACCGAGAGCCTGGTGAAAAATATAGAGGTAAACGTGTTATAACTACTTTAAGTAATTGTGATTATGAATGTACAATATATTTGAATTGCCACAGTGAATTTTTCAATTACAAAACGACACATATTTCACGGATGCCGCGTGATGTAAAAGTGGCGTCAGCACACGTGAAGAACCACAGAACAGTGCTTGATCACGTATTTATTCAATATCTGCGACCTAAAGGCTGTGTTAGCTATTGTATTAAAGCCTGTAACATTTTCAACGAACATTGTGATTTTTGAAGTGAAAGAATGAACTACTACACGATTTATTCCAACACCCACGTGATCAAATTATTCTACACCATGTTCGAGACCGACATCATGGGCTAATACCATTATGGTATGAGGGTGATGTATCTTTTGGAACCAGCATGATGGTGGAACTTCCAGAACAGCGAACGAGGAGGAAGGAACCCAGGATGCCATTCCCAGGCAAGTCCAGTACATCCACGAAGTCGACGACAGGGACAGATCGAACCCTGGTCTTTGGGAGAGTCCAGATGGGAGTCCTGATGAGGACGATACCGTTCCGGAGAGCCAGAGGTGAATTTGTACAACCCTTGTCGTTGAACAGAGGGCTGAGTGAGAGCTCCTCCATTTCGTGAGTTTTTGTACACCCTTTCTTGTTCTAGTTTCTGGTGGTATAGTAGGTTTAATGTAGTTTGTGAACCAACCGAACTTAGTGACAGCCATTTTTATAGGTAGGGAATGTAACTAGTCCAATTAGATGTCATTTATTTCAGTTAGAGTGAGACACCCTTGGGTCAGACATTTTGGTCAACCCTGGTGCAGCTTGATGGACGTCGTAGAACGTCAATGCCTATCTTTTGCTAAACGTGACCGTAGTCATTTGAGGCTACTTTGTTTAACCCTATCTGGGGTGATTTTCAAGTCTTTGCAGACTTTTCTTTAACTGCATTTTTTGCAACCAGTCTTTGTTACACCCCTGACTTCATTAGAACAGTCGTATCATTTAGGTAATCGACTGTAATTACCAGTTTTGTAACTGCATTATATTTCATTTGAGATGTTGCTCAGAAGCCATCTGGTCAAGTGTAGACCTTACAAGTAAAAGGGATGTTTCGTTGTCTAGCATCGAACCCAGTTCCCAACGTATCATTAAGCAGATCCAGAGTGTGGAATCTGCGCCACAATTATTATTTTGTTAGTGTCATGTGGAGACACGTATTTATTTGAAGTTATACAACCAACTACTGAAGTATTATATCTTTGAGAGCAAAGAGCTCCAGCAATGTGACATTGCTACCATTTAGATGTCTTTGGTTTGAAAGACGTAATTATATTATTATATTCAGATTTATAGCGTGTTTTTATACACGTATTCTTCGAGGTTTATATCCTATGATAAAGGTTTTATGATGAGGCCAGTTGTACAGTTTTTTATTTTGCTTAAATCGCCGGCCTTGATAGTTAGTGTGTGTTGTGTCAGACCGCGCAGGAATGTTGTAGCCTGTAGCGACACAAACTGGTTTGTGACCCAGTGCCCTTGAGAGCACGCTTGTATTATGAGACAGAATTACTTTGACCGAGGACAGAATGCTTGTTGTATTCGCTCTTCCTTTCATTGCTACTTAGCTCATGGAACCCAGTGTCCAACCTTGTATCTGATCACATGTTTTTATAGATTGTTTTTTGTTAGTTAAACGCACTTTTGCGTGTACCGTTCTTTGACGCGTACAGTTATGTCAGGTTTTCTATAGTACGTTGTAGGCGACCCTGTTAAAGGAGATATTTATTGTATGAAGGTATTTGTGTGTACCTTGTCCGGGATTGTTCCCGTTGACCAGATGTTATGGAGGGTGACTGAGTATGCAGGCCCATCCCAGAGTTATTGAAAGAGAGCTGTGCGCCGCTGGTAACTTGTGTTATTGTGTGTCCGAGTTGTTATTGCTCGTTGATTTTATTCCGACCTTTGAGTCGAGGCTTTTGGTGGAGATTGATCTCAGTGGAGACACTCCGTGCCCAGGCTATTGTCAGTATTATTCGCCATAAACCAACGATAACCTAAACCGACATCTTAATAATAAAACGCATAATTTTGGTAAAACAAAAGCTAACTAACGAATTCTTTCTATCTAACTTTGTTCTTTTGCATTTGGAACCTGCTGACATGGCCGTGCTAATGAAGGTATTTCATTTTGAGGAATGACTAGGACAGCTGACACTCTTGTAGCGATCTGAAGCTTGCTCGAACCTTGAGTTCGTAGCTTGTGGAGCGCAGGCCATGCGATGTTAGACGTAGTCTTTACTACGCAGTCGTCACCGTAACTACACACTTTAGATGACTATGGTTTACAAAGAGTAAACCAAGGTGCAGGCAGGCATTTTAATAAAACTGTTGTCTCTTATTAATTATTTATGATGTACAAGTGTATGAATCCTACATGTTACCCTATTGTGTGCTGTTAGCACGTAGTTCCTAAGAATAATTAAATGTTTCTTTTACATGGCTGTTCACTTAGCTTTGAATGTAATGTTTTCTGTTACGGACGTCATCGCCGTAAATTTTGTTATTAACTGATAGGACTTAGCTAGATGAATTAACGTTAAATGTAAATGTGGAGATGGTATCATCCTAACTTAGATTTGTTTTGCTACCCTGTTAAATGTAAATTCAGATTTTAGCTTGATCTTGTAACTTGACCTAGGGATTTGCGTCGTACCATTTTCCTAGTGTTGCTGTTGTTGCTTCATTATTGTGAGATAGATCTTTCGCGAGGGTTTTCCGTAACTTCTCAGGTAGGGACCTGCTCTTTATTTTTGTTTGTTTATTAGCTTGCGGACTAGCCGATTGAAACCCTCCGAACTAGGCTAGGGGTTTGTGAATTTTAACAATAAATTTTCACGGTGTTTTACATAAGTCTGGATGTTTATTTTCTCAGTCTAGTTTTTAAGGTGAACCTTTCCTTAGGCAGTCTATGACCATCGTCACCATGTACCACGATCCCTGTGGACTACAGATTCTCGTGCCGGTTTGGCCTATTAGGAAGTTCACCTGATCCTCACGGCAATTATGTCCGACGGGTGAGATGTTAGGGAAGTCATTGCGGTTGTTGGCTATCCTGGCAGCTCCACCGACGGTCTCAATACAAAATACTCACAAAAAAGTATTTTAGATACAAAATACAAAGTAGTATTTTAAAATACAATTCAAAATACAAAATACTCTAGTAAAATATGCTTCTCTTCGATTCAAACTTTTCAAAATAACATTATTATTATTATTATTATTATTATTATTATTATTATTATTATTATTATTATTATTATATTATCAGTGATCTGGTCGGGTGCGTGCATTAACGTGAAGGCCAAAGGGTTCAAATCCCACCGTCAGCCTCCATGAAATTGTTTTTCGCGACAGTACTTCCTGATAGGACTTGGTCGCTTCCCTTGCCCTATTGTCATTTCGTTTCCCATCCAGCTCTGTGTTGAGGATGGCGTCAGGAGGGTCATCCAGCCGTGAAAACCATTACCACATAGAAACCTACCTCACCTCGACCCCGAACCCACAAAATGGGAAATATATACGGGATAGAAATTATTATTATTATTATCGTATGACCTAAGCTACCTCGTGGAGATCTTTTGAGCTACAGTAGTACCTTCATCTGCCGTGAATCAAACTACCATTAATACGCCAGAGTGGTACAATACTATTTTGTATAAATTTGTGGTTTTCTTTTTATATACGGTATGTTGATTAAATAAGAGACTTTGCGACATCATGGTCACATAGCCCGTGTGCTTGGGTGTGTGTGTGTGAGGAATTTGTCTGATAACCTGTGTTACTGCAATAGCTATATTAGTGTGTGTATTTGTAATTCAGATGCCATCCCAGCATTCGCCTGGTGTATTATTGGGAAACCACGGCAAACCACTTCCAGGACGGGTGAAATGGGATTCGAACCCGCCTCTTCTCGGTTTTGCCTCACGAGCCCTCATACCAGAATTACATTTCTTGCCAGAGTCGGAAATCGAACCCGGGCTTCCGTGGTGACAGCCAAGAGCGCTAGCCACTACGCAATGCAACAAGGCGGACTTATATATACAGTATATATATCGTATATATAGGGTAAACTACTGGGTGAGTTAACCGTGGTCGTTACGGCATGACTGCTGGCAGTCGCTCACATCCGGGAGGCGAGGAGGTTTGAATCCCCCCGCCGGCAACCTTGAAGATGGTCTTCTGAGGTTTCCCATCTTCCTTCCAGGAAAATGCCGGGGTTGGTCACTAACTATAGGCCACAGCCGCTACCTTCCAACTCCTTGTCCTTACAATCACACTTTTCTCCCCAGACAACACTTCACATGTGACGGTACGTGTAGCTCACCCATTGGGTGTCCGCCTCGAAGCAGCTACAACACTGGCGAGCCGAACATGTCCTCGGACACTTCCTGCACTAAAAGCCATACGCTTTAAAAAAAAACACTGGATGACTCTCTTAAGAGATCGCTATCTTTCATAGGTTATCCAACAAAGACTGCTGACAACCGCAAGACGCGGAATGACATTTTGTGGAAGCTCTGTGGTTCCACTAAGGGTCCAACACCAATGCTCTCTGTTGTTCAGCTGTTGACTTCGTATAATCTGTCACTGAATACTCTGTACCAGTGTGGATAAAGAGTTAGTTGTCGTTGCAGTATTGTGTTCATGTAGCCCCGTGTACTTGGGCGTGTGTGAAATTTGTCTGATGAATTGTGTTACTGTGATTAGTGTGTGTAGACTATTTGTATTTCAGATGAGGATTGGGAAGGAGGCGGCCATACCCTTAATTTAGGTACCATCCCGGCATTTGCCTGAAGTAGAAGTGGGAAACCACTTTCAGGATAATTGAGTTGCCTCAGACCAGAATTATATTTCTTGACAGATTCGGGAATCGAAACTGGACCTCAGGAGTGACAGCCATGAATACTAGCCACTGCGCCACAAGGTGGTTGGATAAATAGCTCTCATGTTAAGATAATTGATTTACAGCTCCATAACTAAGGCCCGGAAGTTCATGCAAAATCATATTTTTGCATATTTATGCATATTTTGGTTATTTTCGCACAATGCATCATATATTTTCTCCTTTGCCTGTTTAAGTGCATATCTTTAATTGAGAATGGCATATATTCTAATTTCCTATTGTTTTGAAGCGCTGTATATTTCTATTCGGACTCCGAGAGTCTCGTGACCGGTTATTCAAAACCTGAACATTTCCTTGTTAATGATAAAGTTGCTTTCACCACCCTTAAATCACCCAGAGTATTTGTATCATCTGCTAATTAGTAGTTTGCACTGCCAACAACTGAAATACCTTTGTTCCTTTCACTTTACTACCAGTTCACAATAGGGGTTCACCGTATGAATAACCAGGAATTTCCACAAATAATACCTGGACCTATTATCTCAAATTCCTTAATTCCAGCCTTGAGTGAAATACCAAGCTGCTTACCCTCAACCACAGAAAGCAAGGAGTTATGACTCCAATAAAAGCTAGCATCATTGTTAAGTTGCGAAATTTTGTGAAAACATTTGGAAGTGAATTTTTTTCTACCAATGATAGTGTCCTTTATTGTAAAATTTGTGAAACAAATGTAGGGAGTTTCTAGAAAGTTTTCAGTGGCTCAACATTTGGAAACTGCCAAACATAAGCGAAATGTCGTTAAAAAGAAAAGGAAACCCACATCAATTCAGCCCTTGTTAGCAAGCAGAAAATTCAGGAGACTATCGCAGGATAATACTGAAATTATTTTAATACCTAGTACGTTTCAGTCCCTTTTGCAAGTTAATATTTATTATTTTTATTCAGCATTAAGTATGTAAATATTGTAAAATAAGTTTCATTTTTAGCCTACTTTCGATTCTTGCAAAAAATGAAAGTAGACTTATGAGATCAACACAGGGCGAAAAAAGTGTGTCTGTCTGTGTGTGTGTATGTGTGTGTGTGTGTATGTGTGTGTGTGAGTCTCTGTGTGTGTGTGTGTCTGTGTGTGTGTGAGTGTGTGTACTCTGAATGTCTGTCCCCCCCTATCAATTCGAACACGGTGAAACCGAATTGAACGAAATTTGGTACAGAGGTAGCACTAGTAAAGGACACCTCAGTGTCATACTTTATATCGCCGCCATCTTTACCAAAACAGAATGGCGGCCACTCAAATGTTCAAAACGTAAAATCAAATTACGGCTAAACTAATCATCCGATCTCTACCAAATTTGGTGACAACATACCTTTATATAGGACGCGTCTTTCACCCAAAATTCAAGGTCATCGGCCATGCCATTTCAGGATGGCGGCCGTGTGAATTATGCAACCATTTTAATAAATAGCTTAAGACCCACCAATTCCGATTATCGAGCCTAGGGGGGTTTAAGCTATCCTGAAGGTCGTGATCCGTTATTTATTATAATTTAATATTATAATATTATACAGTATGAGTGGCTTAAAAGAGCTGAGCCGTTTGTGTCACACGACAAGATGGCAGCTGTCCTCATGTGCCTGTCTTATATTTCAGTAGTTTTAGTATGTTGTATGTGATATACCGTACTGATACAATAATATAAACTTTGTATGAAATGATCTTTAATGAAGATGTACTGCAGTGAAGAAATCGTTTATTTAAAGTCATTATTTGCCAACAGTTTGTATCTAATATGTCAGTTAAGAACACCTGACGTCATGGATACGGTTAGCTCTGGGCTAGCATGTTAGTCTGACACGCAGTTGACTGGGGATCGAATACTGCTACAGTTAGGTTTTTTTTCTTGAATTCTTTTACAAATGATGTGCACGAGCTTTTCCCACAGATACTGAATAAAATGTCATTTAGCTCAAAGGAGAGGATAAAGTATACACTCGTATATTAATAAAATCACAGTCCCAGCATCGCACATAAACAGAAGACATTAGAAAAAGGAGAATAGAAGAACTAGATACACGTTGTCATTAACCACAGCCTTCTTAATGCCTCTGTACGGTGCTGTCCTCTTGTGGGTTATGTGGGTAATATTGTTCCAAACATAACGCTGTGTAAATGCCTGAGCTGGCCTCCTGAAGTATGGCAATTTTGTAATACTGGTAGTTCAACTATTAGCCACGATCGCGCTCCGAATACCTTTAAACACTGCCAGCTGGATCGCCTCCCTCTTGGCTACTTTAAACTGCCTACTCATTCAACACCCATAGAACACTGCCATCGTAGTACATTACGATGGCAGTGCATAGGCGTACAAGATAAAGATTAATTCACTGATAGGTCGCAGCACCACCTACTGTGATTGGGGCGGAAGATGATTGGGGCGGAAGATTCTTAATTTTGCAGGCTGGCTTAATATAGAGATTAACGGACGTGAATGCATTACAATAAGTTAGTAGTTTTGTTATTCAATCATCATAAAGTATATAATATTGATCTTGACACTTACTGGCTTATTATCAATATAAAAGAAAACAAACAATACATTGTGGTTGGGGTGATTGTTTTAGGGATGAGGACAAAGAGTCATAAATATACCCATACATTTAGGAGAAAGTAGGCTATATGTTCTTTGCTGAACATCTTGTTTAAAATCAATGGCTATTACAATTGTATACCAGTTATACTTAAAAATTAACATAATAAAATAAGTATCGATGGTCAACACTGCTTTAAGCTCCATAAAATAATATTTCCTACTAAGCTTCTTTAGAACTGTTTCTTAGTTGAGATATTTTAAAAATAGGTGTAGTTATATGTCCGTCTGTTCATATTTTCTTTATATTCAAAATAGAAACGCTAAAGATTGTAGCGCTGTCAGGCAAACAGTGAGGCATATCATTCAGACTACTCTCTGAAATGTAAGGGACACTACAGTCAATTGACTCCACATGTTTAAATGTACATTCGGTTATAAATTCTCCTTTGTAAGTAATACCGTATGCCACTAAAAATAATACATTATTTATAATTATTACCACCAAACCAACAACGGTAGCTGGGACCCAGTTATCTGTGGTCTCGGTAGACGTGGGTTCGAACCTCACCGCCGGCCGTCCATGAAATAGCATTTCATGGTTTCCCATTTTCAACTACAGACAAATGCTGGGATGGCACCTTCGAGGGTAACACGGCCGCTTCCTTCCAAGTCCGTGCATAGTTTCATTCACCTTCATTCATATCATCTCTCATTAACTCCTATCACGAGGTTGGCGACAGGAAGGGCATCCAGCTGTATAAACTGACCACCATAAGGACGCGAAAAAATGTATCATCTCTTTTCTGTCCCAGTTGAAATGGGAATAATACGCATTATAGTTATTATTACCGTATTATTATTATCATCTTATCATTACCGACAGTGGTAGCTACGCTTGCTAAAGCGCAGCGCTAGGCCATGGGGCCAAGCTCCATGCGGACTTGGTAGATGTGGGTTTGAACCCCACCGTCGGCCGTCCTTAAAATGGTTTTCCGTGATTTCCCCACTTTCATCTCGAGGCAAATGCTGGGACGGTACCTTCTGACAGGCCACGGCCGCTTCCTTCCACATTCTTGCCCAGCTTCATTCATCTAGATCTCTCATTAACAACTCTCATGTTGGTGTCAGGAAAGGCATCCGATCGTAAAAACATCCGCCACATAGCGTTTCTTCGCATCTCATCCCCGATCCCGTTAAATCGGTAAAAGTAAGGGGTAGACATACATACATACATCGACATCCATCCTTATCGTAGAGGGCGTGGTGGAGCAGCGGTGAAGCTGTTGGCCTCTCACCATGGCAGAGTGGGTTCAATTCCCGGTCAATGCATGTGAAATGCCATGTTCAGTAATTCGGATTCCACGTAAAAAGAGGTCCCGTGGCTCATGATATCGAGATTAACGGTCACGTAAAACTACAATCTTCCTTCTTCCTTCCATCCTTAACGTATGCAACTACTGTATCCAAGGCAAATACAGAGATCCAAGTTTCTTTTTCTGGCACTGACAGGGCATCTGCTCAATCCTAGACCATAATAAATACTACTACATGCATACTACTACAATACCGACAGTAGTGGCTACGCAGGCTAAAGCGCGGCGTTAGGTCATGGGGCCAAGCTCTCTGCTGACTCGGTAGACGCGTGGGTTAGAGCCCCACCGTCGGCTTTCCTTGAAATGGTTTTCCGAGGTTTCCCATTTTCAACACCAGGCAAATGCTGGGACAGTACCTTCTGACAGGCCACGGCCGATTCCTTCCACATCCTTGCCCAGTTTCATTCATCTTATCCATTCCATGTCTCATCCCGACACGCAGGTCGCCCACGGGCGTCGAATAGAAAGACCTGCACTCGGCTTCTGAGGAGGCTACACGACCAAAAAAAAAACTATAAAAATCACACAAACACACGTTATCAGACATATTTAACACACACCAAAATACATCGGGCTGATGACCAAGATTTACTAACAACAACCACCATATATATTTTCGTCTGCCTCGTGGTGCAGTGGCTAGCAAACCTGCGAAGAGCGGAAGTGGTTTTCCTCTTTTACCGTATTTCAGGGTAATGCCGGGAAGGTTCCTAACTTAAGGCCACGGCCGTCTCCTTTCCCAAATTAAATATAAACACACTACGGTACTACTATGACATTGACCCACAATAACACGGTTATGAATGATATATACATATACACACCCAAGTATACGGGACTAAATGATCACGCTGTACAAGCCCGTCAAATGAAAGAACAGCGACTTATTTCTCAATTCAAAGTTTTATACAAATGTTACACTACTCTTACGGGAGACAATTGCCACATTTTGTACAGCCCTTGTGTGAGCACTTCCAGAAATTTTCGAACAATACTAGTTAACAGGTTCAGACAACCTCTTGCGTTTGGGAATTTCATACTAGGTAGCTTGAGGCTAAAAGGTTTCAAAGATTAACCACACTGATAACAGAACATCTGAGAGACATCCTTCGGAGATTTTGTTCTATATGCATCTTAAATAAATAGCATTGCACATGGTCTTACCAGGTTGCTTTATTGCTGGCAGAGTTGTATTGTTCTCAAATTTTATGTCTATCAATTGACTTAAATTATGAAAAGGGAAGATAATGGAAGATAAAACTGAAAATTACCTAATGCAGTGATTGTATTTTGATTATATTTTATGTATTTTGAGAATACAAAATACTCATGAAAAGTATTTTCGATACAGATACAAAATACATGTCCCAAAATGTATTTTCGATACAAAATACAAGATGCAAATGTATCGAAAATACGTATTTTAAATACATGTATTTTCGATACTGCCCAACTCTGTGTGTAGGTGATTAATTCAAACTTCAAACGCATGATTAGGACACAAGAAATAAAAGCGGGATTTTAAAATTTTGCTCAGCCACCATCTTGTGGTTATGAAAATAATTTAAATGAATTCGATGCCAGTCGATTAAAATTTGTATAAGCATATACCGTATCAAGTTTCACTGCGCTCGGATGGTTAAAAAGCAAGAAACGTCCATTTGAATACTGAAATTTCGCGCCGCCGCCAAGTTGGATTTGTGCTCGCCAGGTTATTGAACGTCACATAGATGAACTTATGCTTATAGCCTCTATACACTTACAAAATTTCAGTTTGATTGCTGTAGTAGATTAATAGATATTGAGAGCCGTCTAAATATTTCAGATGGTCGCCATATTGGATTTTAATATATGAATGACACATAGTTATGTACTATTAGATGATAATTATTGTGTACGTTGATTTCGATCGCATGATTAGAACACAAGAAATAAAAACTTAATTTTCGAAGTTATGTAAACAATGGAACTAAATTAGATACCAGTGCATTGCAATGTGTATAATCATTTGTTGTACCAAGTTTCATTGCGTTTGGATCACGAGATAAGTCTATTTAAAACTTTCAACTTTGCTTGTAGTTAACCGGTTTTTGAAAGTCTCATAGATGAACTTCCAGTAGTGCCCTTTATCTCCGTACAAATTTTCATGGTGATACCGGTAATAGTTTCAGAGATATAGAATGCCGGTGAAATATTTCGCACATCCGCCATCTTGTGATTATGTAAACAATTGAACGAAGTTAGATGTCGGTGCATTACAATGTATATAAACATATACTGTACCAAGTTGCATTGCGTTTGGTTGGTCAAATCACGAGAAACGTCTATTTAAAAGTCGCAACTTCTCTTGGCCGCCATGTTGGTTTTGTAGTTACCAGGTTTTCAAAAGTCACGTAGGTGAACTTCTAGTAGTTCCCTTTATCACCGAACAAACTTCAGGGTGATGTCGGTAATACTGTAGTTTCGGAGATATTGAATGCTGGTGAAATATTTCGCACAGCCGCCATGTTGGATTGGTGAAACGTAACAAAATTTGAATAGCACGGTCGGGGTTGCCCGGAATACTGCAATGAACTTACCGAGTTTTATTGAAATCGCTCCAGCCGTTTAGAAGTTATTAGGGGGGACACACAAAAATCCATCACACACGCACACACAGACAGACACACGGACAAAAGGTGATCTCATAAGCCTATATTTTCATAAATGAAAATAGGCTAAAAATAAAAGTAACAAAAATTAACTTACCCTGGAACAGGAAATTAAGACCCTACCAAACAGTGGCCAGACCCGAAACTCTGTATGTGTCAGTTTGAAAGTTCGAAATGAAGAATTTTGAGAAAAAATACTGGGTGCTAAAAGAAATAGTAATGCAGAATATAGATTAATACCAAACCGAGAGCTATATTTGAAAATTGAAAATCTAACTGACGTAATGATAAAGAGAAGACTACAGTTTTTGGGCTCATTTACTAAACTAATTTTCAAATTACAGAACAGTTTCAAATCCAAACCCATATGGTTCGTCAAAATTCAAATAGATATGAATAACGCTGGAATTAAAACATGCACTATAGAAAACCGAACACACTTTCGAGAACTTACTCAAGTGGCAGGATTACAGGAGAGATATAAATTAAGAACTAGACGAAAGTGAACTCAAAAATAGAAGGAAGGACACGCTAGATGGATGAAGGAAATTCGGAAGCAAAGGGAATTGAATTCAGTGCAAAATAGCCAAAGTTTGATTAATCGTACCTTCCAAGTGGGTTATTAAAAAGAGGCAGAAGGAGAAGCAGAAGAAGAAGAACGTAATTATTAAACATCTTCCGACAGTTTCCTAAGTGTTACGGTACTCGTTTTAGCCGGCAGTGTATATTTCCTTGTAAATGTGTGTAATTATTGTTTTATGACGGAGACAGTCATACAGTTACTATTGTTAGTTTTACTTGTTAGTTCTTTATGGTTGTTCTAACGAGCGAAATAGCGAAGTCATCAGCCCATGGTTTTATTCGTTCTTTTAGCTGTATCTTCCCCCTTTAATAACTGAAAGTAATATTGTATTGCTGGGCTTTTTCTGATACTTTCACCGATATACGAGGCGGTCTAGGTTTTTATGGCTTTTCGAAAGGATGTGGGTGTGAGTTAAAATCAATACACCAGCCTGGCGTTAGGTTAATGTGAAGCAAGGGACTACTTTCTGGCTTGGCTGCCCCAGCTCCAGCCTCGTACTCAATGATGCTAGAGTGAATCGTTACAGGACATGCTTTGCCTTTTAACCACAGCTGAAAGAGAGCGAGAAAAAAAAAGAGAATTTCTAACACGGGTTTCTGTTTCCTCTACATGCTTTGTCCTTGCTTTTCTTTTTATACCTCCTCGGCTTTTACTCTTTGCTCTGGCTCTCTTCATAGCTATTCGCATACTCAACGCAGACACTCGATGCCGCAAATGTGGACCGGAACGTATAAGAAGATTATATATTTCTACCTATCACACTTGTATCTCCTGTACTGCCCGCCAATGCTAAAATAAATATACTATTGACGGTTTAAAACAATCTGAAGTATTATTTTTGAACTGTATGAGTGCCTGGAAAGAATCTCTCTCCAAGTAACAGATCACTCCATGCACTCATGATCAATGCTACCACATTGATGTAACAAATGTATTTATTTAGCGTATGGCTTTACAGATACAATATGTAAACAATATGTAATTTTCCACAGATTAAATAGTATACACAATAGCATATCCTTGCAAACATCTCTTTTGAATTTCCCCTTTTTCAACAACTAACAAAGTATTCGAAGTTATGCTATTAATTTGGCTTTACACATTTTAAAGCAACAAAACAATCATATATTGCTTAAATTTATATTTAAAGATCATTAATTCACACTAGGGCACTCCAATAAGTATAACCTCCAACTTGAAGTGTTGGCGTCTTGCTGCATTAAAAAGCCAAACAGAAGCAGCTATTTAAATTGATAAAGTTCTGACGGCGTTGATACTGGCGGTTCTTGGTTATATTCCATGTTCATTATTGTATCTTGACCGGGAGAGAGATATGTCCGGTCGCCTGTTCGCTGTTGCTCGCTTAGACCCAACCTGGGGTCTCGTGTAGGGTACTTTCAGTTGGTTTTTTTATTTTTTTATCGTATGGCCTCGCGTGCCGAGTGCAAGCTTTGTTATTTGACGCCCAAAGTGTATCTTGCATGTCGAATTTCGTTGTTCGGAAGCACTTTGAAAATCAAGGAGGTTAGATATATAAGCTCCTTGAACACTATAACGCTTTCTAGGAGGGAAATGAGGAACTTTGTGTTGGCGGAAACTCCCGAGATTAATTTTGCCATTATGAACACGGCCTACTGAATTCAAATGGGTTCTTTGACATGCCAACATCGCATGGCATTGTATCGTCATTTTTGCCTACTTTCAAAAATCACTTACCACGGCCAGGAGCGAACCTGCAAGCTTAGGGTTAGTAGACACGTTGACCACTCACCCACCGTGGCAAGCTAGTTTCCGGTGAAATCCACGGACGCGAGCAACAATGGACCCCCATGTAACAAAATATCGATGGGTAACAAATGAAAGTAGACCTTGCAGCACACACAAGTTACATTTTCGATGAACACAGACCGTTAGGAACGCGGGAGGCAGAATGCCTAGGAAGATACTCGCACACAAGAAATTCATCCAGTTCAGTGCAGGCAGTGATGTGGTGAACTGGTCGCATCGGGACGGCATAGCACTCAAGCAGCTAAGTATACAATCAACAATAACATGACAATTTATCAACAAGCACATAATCACCTCAAGCAAGCAAATTTGAAGGTAAATCCTCACTATCTTAACAAAATATCCCACGCCCCTAACAAATATTGACTAGTAGGCTACTACTGCATCTAAATACTGCCTGTTCCGATTCAACACGGAACTGTAAAATGGGTTGCCTACCCACCCGCAATCGGCTTGAAAACTGCTCGCAGCGCGCTAGCGATGGGACTGAGTTCGATTTCACTGATTGCCGCCTTCTTATGCAGCATTGCAAAGTATTTTGCTCTTTCAAAATATGTAGCGTCGAAGACTGATTACAATTTTGTAACACATCATTTCCAAATTATATCTCGTTTTGTGGTATTAAGTTAAAAAGCAATAAATTGTGTTGTAAATAAAATGCAACACAAAAATACATTGTGCTGTAATAAACTATGTTGTATAATAAAATTTTATTTCATAGAAATGTTCTGCAAAAGCCATTAACAGACGCGTAAAATAACAAGTTCTGAAACAGAAATCGTTCAACCTTATTGTGAAGCCTGTGTAAATATATGTATCGTCACGTGACGTACACGCGTGCCCTCTAGCGACGGGCTGTGACCTTCCACGCTCTGGTCGGAACCACACCTCGTTACACACGCCACGATTAGCCGATGTCGTCACCGGTTTGCGCATTACAGCCTCCGGCTCGTTACTTTTTGAACGAACCTTATAGAATGCTGGTGACATTTTTCGCACAGCTGCCATGTTGGATTCGTGAGAGGTAATAACATTTGAGGGGCGCGGTCGGGGTCGGCCAAAATGATAATATGACCTCTTTGAGTTCCATTGAAGTCTCTCCAGCCGTTTAGATTTTATTAGGAAGGAAGAAGGAAGAATGTGGTTTTACGTGACCGTTAATCGCGAGATCATAAGCCACGGTACCTCCATTTTACGTGGAATCCGAACCACAGGACATGGCTTTTCACTTTGAAAATCTCACATGCATTGACCGGGAATCGAACCCGGTCTGCCTTGGCGAGAGGCCAACAGCTTGACCGCTGCGCCACAAAGCCCGCGATTTTATTAGGAGGACACACACGTACAAAAGGTGATGTCATACGCCTATTTTTTTATTTTAAATGATCTTGTCGACTTCGTCGTTACGCTGGGGGCTGGCGTTACGTTACGGTGACGGGACGAAATGTACCCAGATGCACCGAGGTGTGTGACGTCATAGTACTGCTTGGTGCATGTGTTCCCCGACAATCTCTACTTCGTTAATACAAAACAAAAATCCCAGATTCTTGGATGTCACGGGTAATCTCGAGAACCACTGAATGGATTTTGATGCGGTTTTCACCATTCTGTAAAGGATATCTCGAGGAAAGATTCTGTAGAAAATAATTTTTGTATGATCAAAGGAAGCCAAGCAGTAACGATCTCGGTGAAAAAGTCGAAAACAAACTTGGCGTCCGTGCGCTTCTTAAGCTTACGCTGGGCAAACCGTTAAAAATATCAATATATTAAGAGCGTAAGAATTGGTCAGCATGAAAAGTTCTGCAAAAAAGTCCGCGAGAGCATATCTCTATCTTCAATACATCGCCCACTATAAGTGTTTTAAACTGCATAAAAGGGGCACGTCACAGCGCGCTCTGGTGAGCGTGACGACATCCCGCGCGCTTGACCTTGCTTTGCCCTTGGTTTGCACTTGCCGTTCGCGAGTAATTTGAAAGAAGGTAAAGTATTATAAAGCAAGATAAGTATTATGCAGATAATTTTCTAACATGCCTTTCTAGCATTTAATATGATACAAAAGTCTAGTCTTTCAGGCTGACTGTCACTTTCTTTTTCGTAAATGAACTTAGGCTAAAAAAGGAATGTTATTTGAACCAATAAGATCCTACATACCAGAAGGGATGCTCTATAGTTAGTTTGCTATTGTATGTGGTTCAGTGAACTATTTTACATTTTAACAGGGAAGTGTTTATAATGCTTTTAACAACAAATCCACCGTCGTATTTCTGTTGTCATGTGTATTGTTTATCAGACATTTATTTTATAAAGCATAATCGTTTTCAAATGGTGTTCTTTTTTAAACTTATTTGCCCTTCATATTGTCAATATATTACACAATAGTAGGATAGAGAACAAAATAAAACCCAAACTATATGCCAATACCTGAAACTTTTAAAATAATATACAGTACTAAAATGGGGTAACGCCTTTTCAGTTCGTGTCGTTTTAAGCCCTCCTCCCCAGTTATTTGGCCCAGACCCACTCGTGGTGTAGCAGCTAGTGTCCTTGGCTATCCCGGCTCTGGCAAGGAATTTTAATAGCGTTGTGGGGGCTGGAACGGATTACACTCAGCTTCATGAGGAAAGTCTGAGAAGAGGAGGGGCGATTTCCACATCACCCAACCTGGAAGTGGTTTTGTACTCCATGCAAATGCTGGGATGGTTGTTAACATTAGGCCACGGCCACCTTCTTCCCAATCCCATCCCCCTATTTACAAATACACACACTAGTACAGCCATCGCAATAACACAGGTAACCACACAAATACGAGGAGCATCCAGAAAGTAAGTAAGTTTTCCTATTAACAAACAAACAACAACAAAAAAAAGAACATAGTAACATGCACAACTTTATTGGCTACAGTTGCAACAATGTGTCAGCTAATTAGCCTATCGACTTAGAGACCAAACGAGTTGAGACACTTGTCATAGCGTGGTATAATCTTTTTTAGTCCTGTGTCATGGATAGAGCCCTGCGCGGATAAATAAACCGTTATCTGCATCCGCCCCGTAACCGCACGACTGTTATCCGCCCTGCATCCACACAACTTTCTTTCGCATTCGCACGTTTGTTATCCGAATCTACTGGCATTACAATAATATTTTATTTAGATAAAGCATACATTCCTAAGGCAACATATTTAGACATTTGAGGAAAGAGTCGTTCCCTTAGGCTTTGTATGTCATGTACTATGTTTTAAATGAATGTTACACGGCCAGAATTGCAACCCATTGCTGTTCGGAGTGTTAATTATGCTTAATGACATAATTTTATTAGCTTAAATCATTCTAAATTTGTCATGAAAAAAAATACGGAAAAATTGATAGACTATGTCATAAATATCCGGGTCTTAAAAATGATATTAAACTAGTTCGGATTGTATTTTAAAAACTGTCCGCAAATTTTCTCCTAACTTTTTCCGCTGCTCATCCACTATTCGCACAGCCATGCAAATTATACCCCATGGCGAAAGATTTTGCGGAAATCGGCATCCGCGCAACGCTTTAGTCATGGAAGTCTGCCGCCTGCGATTAGAACCAGCGTGTGATATTCATCTTCAGATCTTCGTGAGTGTGAAAATGCTGACCGGAGAACAGAAATTAGAAGTGCAAGAAAATGAAAATCCACTGCCTAATTCCGGTCGACCGACCGGGACAGGGATTGGAATGATTGAAGCCCCTATCTAGCGGCGAGGATATGAACTGTGCCGGCTGCCGAGGCCTGACGCACTCCCCTGGGGGAATGATTAAATGAACGACAGATTAAATGAAACGATAGTGGAGAGTGTTGCTGGAATGAAATGTTTACAGGGAAAACCAGAGTACCCGGAGAAAACCCTGTCTGCCTCCGCGTTGTCCAGCACATGGAGTGACCGAGATTTGAACCACGGACCCAGCGGTGAGAGGCCGGCGTGCTGCCGCCTAAGCCACGGAGGCTTCAGAGGTGCAAGATAAGGTGGAAATCGCTGCCAGCAAGATGCGGAGAGTGGTGAGGATGATCAAACAACACTCAGCCGAACGTCTGCATGCAGCCATGTATTGCACATCCTTGACTACCTGGTATCTATTGTATATTTATTAAAGGAAGCGGTTGGTTGGTTCCTCAGTTTAGGCCTTTAGGGGCTGCGACAACGCAGTTAAGTAGCCCCGTGTACTTTGGGTGTGTTTAGAATGTGTTGTTAACCGGTGTTAATTATTGTGTTGGCTGTATTAGTGTGTGTTATCTGAAATTCACGTAAGGATTGCAGACAATCGATTTCAAGTAGTTCCTACTTTTTCTATCGAATGTTATCGTCAACGACATCTAGCTGTGAACTTGTCTACTAGATGCCACCGCAACAAGCACATGGTGGCGAAGGTTTATACTTAATAGAGCGTATAAATAATATCTTATGGCCTCGGGTGCTGGGTGTTGTTGTTCTTTGGAGCCCTATGAAAGACAAGGACGTTAGGTATCTAAGCTCCTAAACACTATAGCGCTCTCTAGTAGAGAAATGAGAAACTTTGCGTTGGCGGAAAATTCCGAGATTAATTTGCCATTATGAACACTGCCTACTGAATTCCAATGGGTTCTTGTACATTCCAATAACGTATGTCATGCGTGCCGTGATTTTTGGCGCCTTTCAAAAATCACTTACCACTGACAGGAGCGAATCTGCAAGCTTAGGGTTGGTAGTCCGACAAAATAACCACTCACCCACCGTGGCAAGCAAAAGAGCGTTAATCAAAACTAACCTATACATTCAGATTCACACAATTTTAGTTAGTTGAAGGTTCTTTTACATGCCATAAATCTATGACATGGGTCCCTCGGCTTTACTTCCCTTCCGAAGGAAGGCATACTGAGGGATTTCTAACGCTTAACGACGACTTCGGTCGAGATTGAACCCGCGATCTTCGGCATAGAAGCTCAGCATGCTACCAACTACGCCACCGAAGCTGCCCATAAAAGAAAGCTTTCCAGTCAGCCAACACAAAATAGTCCGACGTTAGCAGTTAACGAGAACGGACACCGTATAGGACTTAGGTTAAAAATACCAGCCAAGTTCTCAATTCTAGTGTATTTTATCATTTGTGTATTCGCTTCATTAACATTATAACCACATAATAATAGGCCACCAGGTTAAATGGTAACAGTTGATTTGGAACATAAATAACAAAATCTATATATATAACAAGTAGTTCCGTAAAGAACTATACAGCCTATTTTCATATATCCTACTTATGTTAATTGGCTCTATCAACATACACAATTTCAGTTTGATTGCTGTAATAGATTTGTAAATATTGAGAACCAACTACATATTGCGGATGGTTGCCATGTTGGATTTTTATATATGTAGGTCTTAGAGTTATGTACTGATTATTTTGTAGGTGTAGTACTCAAATTTCAATCGCATGATTAGGACACAACGGAGTAAAAGCGAGATTTCAAAATTTCGCACAGCTGCCATCTTGTGTTTTTTTCAGCGTATGGCTTTTAGTGCCGGGAGTGTCCGAGGACATGTTCGGCTCGCCAGTTTTTGTAGCTGCTTCAAGACGGACTCCCAATGGGTGAGCTACAAGTACCGTTGGGGAGGAAAGTTGGAATTGAAGGTCGAGGAGTTGGAAGGTAGCGGCTGTGGCCTATAGTTAGGGACCAACCCCGGCATTTGCCTGGAAGGAGGATGGGAAACCACAGAAGACGATCTTCAAGGTTGCCGGCGGGGGGATTCGAACCTCCCCGTCTCCCGGATGTGAGCGACTGCCAGCAGTCATGCCGTAACGACCACGGCTAACTCACCCGGTTCTTGTCGTTATGAAAACAATTGAAAAAATTAAATGCCAGTGGAGTATCATTTGTATAAGGATTTACTGAACCGAGTGTCACTGCTCTCGGATGGTTAAATTGCGAGAAACGACCATGTGAATATTCATACTTCGCGTCGCCACCATGTTGGATTTGTAATCACCAGGTTATTGAAAGTCCTATAGATGAACTTAAGTTCATAGCCCCTATGAACATAAAACAAATCAGTTGGATTGCTATAATAGATTCGTAGATATTCAGAGCTGTCTAAATATTTCGGATGGTCGCCATGTTGGATTGTTAAATGTATAGGCCATAGAGTCATGTAACATTAAAGGAAAATTATTGTGCAGGTTCATTATTCAAACTTTCACTTCGATCGCATGATTACGTCACAAGAAATAAAACTTAATTTTATAATTCGCACAGCCGCCATCTTGAGGTTATGTAAACAATTGAACTAAATTAGATACCAGTGCAATACAATGTGTATAAACATTTCTTGTACCAGACTTCATTACGTTTGGAACATTAAATCGCGAGAAAGTTCTATTTAAACTTTTCAAATTCGCTTGGCAGCCATGTTCGTTTTGTAGTTAACCGGTTTTTGAAAGTCTTATAGATGAACTTCCAGTAGTGCCCTTTATCTCCGTACAAAATTTCAGGTTGGTACTGTACCCGATACCTATTTTAGGCTATCGGCTACGCCAGCTGACATTAAGCTGTAGTTGAGGTTTTGGAAAGCAAGCAGACAAGATAGCGCATCGATCGCGTCAAGAAGAAAGCCAAGATGACGTAGGAGGTCAAGAATCAAGGAGGCATTGAAATCTGTAAGAAGATAGAATTATGAATAAAGATGTGAAGCTTTATTGAAACATATATGGGATTATAATAAGTCAAAACAACTTAGAAGAGTATATATGACATGCATTATATGTGGAAATAATTTTATGGAAATAAGTTATTGTATAACAGAACAGCCGAGAGGAGTCGGGTTCGAGACTATCTTCGTGACGTAGGAGCACCGTGGTGGGGAGAATTAGCCACGTGCCGCACGGAGCTCATAAGCTGGAACACAGCGCTAGGCAGTTCAGTTGGGCTCAATGAGGCGAGCAGTACAGAGCAGCTCTATAGCACAGCGAGACGGGCATTGAAGGTCACGCAACACACGTAAACCGTCACGGCAAGTGTAGGCGACATTTCTCGTATCACCGAGCAGAGCAGGCCGAGCGGGTCGTTGATACAGGCGACCTAGCCGAGAAGACAATTGTAGATAGCCGGGGTATTTCAAAACCACACTGATCGCATATGAAGACTTTGTTTCAAGCTTCATTTCGACGTTGTTCGAACACAGGCTTTCACATACAACCTTATAACCATGCTGTTATATAATACATTCAAACGACTTTTTACTATTTCAAGTAAACTGAATGTTTAGCATAGGCTCTGATGAACATTACAGCGTGCATTTATAAGATTTTTATCTTATACCATTTTCATGGATTACATATTATAGACAGATACAGGGTGTATCGTAATCATGAACACTATCTAGTAAAATTTTTATTTTACTCAAGTCGAACTTTGCAGTAAGTTGAGAGTGGACTTACAATTCTCAAACTGAACATTTATCGGAACAGTGGCGTATATTAGAAGAAGAGTAGGGGGTCCGTTGTTACCATGAACTTTTCGAGAAGGAGTTGGACGATATCCGCTATGGGTAATCCGAGGTTCAACATGATCGAGTAAACGTGAATAGAGACAAGATGGCACCACAGAGCGATGGATTCGATTCCTGACGAGAGGAGTCCAACAGCTGATTCGCTTGGGATTTCGAAGGAAATCGTCATTTCATGGATGAAATGATATTCACGCCGATCTTACGAGAAATCTTTAGGTAGGGAAAATCGACGATCTTGGAAATTATATTACAACTGATAATGAAAGGTATTGTAAGAGTTCTATCTACCTGATACGATTATTTTCATGAATACTGGGCACACATGTATATTTTTCTAATAGGAGTGATTTGATTATTAAGACATGGTTTGAATTTATATACTTCGAATTTGCTAGAATATGGAGTGACCATATGATATGGCAGGCATCATTAATCGATATTCTCACCGTTGTTTGGCTTTATTAAGAAGATGTTTGGTCTTATAGACATTTTTCCAGCTAGGATATTTTTCATGGATAGTTTTTTTTGAGTAACGAGTATTTCGAACTCGTGATCTGCAATTGATTATCAGAAACTACTTCGTCAGTTCATTACATACTAGCGAGTGTGTATTATTCATCAGTAGGGATTTTTTTCCATTGGATTGTTTGGAGATATTAAGAAGTTATTCACTTTAGTGAATGAACGTCGCTTTTATATGACAACTAGAAACTTGTTGATTCCTTTCTAGTACATTCACTCATATAGCCTACGAGGTGGGGTCCTTCGTATTTATACGATTGTATGGTGGCTACTCACCTTACCCACCGTTTAGGGAACTATCATCCAAGTCGACGGGGCGAGGTCCTTCGTATTTATACGATTGCACGGTGGTTACACATCTTACTCGCCATTGAGGAACTCATTTTATCATCCGAATGTACACGAGATGTAAGTGAATTAAACAAGGAACTACTAGTCACATATCAGTCGAAATTTTGTTAAATAAAGTAACGATAAATGTCAACAGGATTGCATTTAGTAATTCTAGTTTGCCAATCCAATATTTTGTTGCTATACTCTTTTGAGAGTAATTTCAGTTTAACAGCTATTACAGCTGATGCTTTGATGATTTTTTATAATTGTGTTTGATACCTTTGAGAAGGATTTAAAGTAATTTAATCTTGTAAGATTAATCATTAATGGTCATAATTATTTTAAGGCAGATCAGTATTGCAGATTTTGATATGAGAGATTATAGCACATTGGTGTTTTTCTACGATGTGAATTATGAAACTTGTAAAAGAGAATTTATGCTATTTGAAAGCAGATATTAAATTACTGAAGTAATGTTTTTCCAATTGTTTAAGAAGTTGTCTAGATATGATCAGAGTAATTACAGTCATTGGAGATTATGTGCGTTAATAATTTGAAGCCATTTATATATTTTTGTAGATCATGCAACGTGGTTAAATGAAGTTTGTGATAGGCATTTTGTGGAATTTGCCATTTGATAGTTGCAACGTTGATAATGTATTTTGAAGCGGACATGAGGTCGTCGTACCCAGTCTAGCGTATTTGTTGAGATTCATGCTGTATGTGCTGAATATTTATGGAGTTTTTGTAGCAATTCTTATATTCAAATGTGATATTTGGAATATTGAAGAAATATAATGTCGTTGTGGATAGTTAGATCCAACGTGATGTCGTGGAGACAATAATATTTTTGGCATGATAAATTAAATACGAGATATAACTTGGAAGTAATAAAACTGTAAGACAACGTTCTATAAACCTTATTAAACAATTTGTTAGGAAATTAAACAAATAAATGAAGTTTATAATACAAGATTTTCTGAAAATAATAATTAATGAAATAATAATCTGAGATTTAAGCATATTAACGATCTGACCTAATGAAATAAAAATCAGAATGACTAGATGAAATAATAAAACTAAATAATCAGATGATTGAAATTTAAATAAGTTGATAAATTAAATTTTGAAATAAATCGATGAATTAAATAAGTGGATGAATTAAAGATTGAATTAATTAAACTGATTGAAATGAATTATTAGACGATTGTAATGATGATGAATAACTGAATTAGAAGGTGATGATTAATTAAAGAAGCTGATGATTAATGAATTTATATGCAATTAAATAAATTTAATTGAGAGATAATTCGAAGGAATTGCAACTTGAAATGTGAATTTAAATGATGTTATGGTGAGGAATTAACGATTCTGACAGGAATATTTGGAATTTTGAAGTGAGAATTAATGTGAGAAATATTTAATTTTGATAATAATGATGAGGATGACCAATGAGAATTTGAATTTTCTGTAATTCACAGATAAGAGATTAATGACGATGTAAATAATGTAAATTAATTAGTCAATGTTTAGGAACATTTGAGTAACATGTTCTACGTTCAAATTATACCATGCAAACCATAATTTATGTGATATTTAACATGAGTGATTATTATATGTGTATGTTTAGGCAGATTAGTAACTTAATTAAATCCACATTGATGTTAAATTAAAGAGAATTAGGTCTCAGGTTTCACAAATGTCAGTGACGAAAGACATAGTGCTACAGTGATCCTGAGAACCCAAGAGAACTTTATACATTTTCTTGTTATGTGGATTGAAATAATTTTGCATTAGAAAGGAGATGGTTCGATTTTTGGACAATGACAATTTAACTTTGCATTCGACCATACTCTTAGGTAGGATTTATATTTAAAATGTCTGTCTGACTATCAAAGTAAAATAAATTTGTTTTTATCTTAGTTGTGATCTGATGATGGTGTGATGTTCCTTTTTCTTTCCTTGTCTTGAGTAAGGCTTATCCGGAAAGGAAGTGGTTTTGCTAGGAATTCAGTTGATGGCGCCCATTTATATTTGAATTATTTTTATTAACTTAAGCCCGTAACGACCCTAGAGATACTTTGTCTCGTGAAACCCACTGCTTTTTCACGAACTCAGCTGAATTTCCGACACATTCCTTATTTGACTAGAGGTTCATTTAACTCCGCTCTGTCCTGGAACTCCAGGGATGTGATGTTATAGCAGATGGGTCATCGCATCCCCAGGACGAACGGGTACAGAGAGAGAGGGAGAATTGGCTTTATCCAACTAGTGGGGCTTTTCGATTTTGTTAATTCTATGGAATCACATCAGATTTAGATTACTGAGAGATTGATCTCAAGTTCATTTAAGTGTGTTACAAAATTTATTATACTTAGTCAGACAATGTACTTGTGTGCCCAATCCAGTGTTCATGTTAATCGTATTAGTAATATCATGTTAGTTATAAGATATTTTTCCCTATACCCAAGTGAATGCAGGAATTGAGACATTGTGATGTGTTGTTGTCTAACGTCTCTATATAATTCTATATTGAAATATAATTATGTTGCCGGAGGATTTAGCGAAGGTGTTAGGAGAGTTGCAGACGGGTATGTCTGGAATTGCAGAAACCATTTCTAAGATGGAAACTGAAGTTAAAGAACAAATTAATAATTCAGAAGCTAGATTAGAAGCTAAATGTAAAGAGAATGTAAAATCATTACAGGCTAGTAATGAAGAGAATTTAAACGACAGTTTAAAATTATTAGAGACTAGGCTACAGTCAACTAGTGAAGCTAACTTGAAAGACAATTTTAAGTCATTAGAAGAAAAACTACAATCAAATAGCAAAGATGAGTTGATGTTATTAGAGACTAGGCTACAGTCAAATAGTGAGGACAATTTTAAATCGTTAGAAGAGAAATTACAGTCTCGTAGTGAAGAAACTAATACTGAATTAGAAAATAAGTTAACCAGATTAGAGAATAGTTTAACTTTGAAGAACAATGAGATGTTGAAAACTTTACAATTAGACATCATTGCAGTAAACATGAAAGGAGAGGAAAATGTTCAGATATTAAGGAAAAATATTATCGAGTTGGAAAATAGAGGGGAAGAAAATATTTTTACTTTAAGGACAGACGTTATGACCATACAGAAAGACATTAAGTCAGATGTATCGAAGTTGAGATTCGACATCGATGGTTTAGTGGCAGATGTAGGAAAAATTCAAGATTGGTCTACCGAAGTATCTTTCGAGACTAAGATTAAGAGTCTAGAAACAAATCTAGGTAACGGAATAAAAGATTTGAAGACAGTAATTGGGACCATTAAAGATGAAGTCTTGGGAGAGGTCAATTCTAATATAAAGTCGTTAGAAAATCAATTGCAGAAGGATATTAGGAAGATAGACGACGATATAGAGCAAAAGGTTAACGAAAACTTAGCTTTATTTAAAAATAGAGTCGGAGCAATCGTGGAAGAACGATATAATGAGGTCGATGCCGAAGCAAAAGAGAAACGTGACAGGTTAGATGAAAAATTAATCGCAGGTATGGCAAACTTAGAAGCTAGGTTTACGGAAAGCAAGGAAGCGATGAAAATAGATTCAACACTATTTAGAACAGATGTGGATCTGTTGAAAGAACAAGTCGCGTTAGTGAAGAACACGTGCGAAGGAAAGATTGACAAGTTGAGGAACGATCTAGACGAAAGTAACAAGACGCAGGATGTTACATCGTTAGATGAGTTGAAGACTCAGGTCAAGAGATTAGCAGAAGACAGGGTGACTAAACTAGAAACCATAGTTAACAGTTTTACCAGTCATAATGTGACATCAGGGGAAACATTGATAAATCAAACAGCGATAGACCGCAGTATGACGAATCAAGACACGAGCATGGTAGAAGACCGTCAAATGCAACCGAATGTGACATTCGAAAGGGTCAGTTCAACCCCTCAGGAGAATCCAAGTTCGAGTAGGAGTACGTCGAGTCCAAGTGAACGATACTCAGGTCCAGTCACAATTATAAGGAACCTAGATGACAAACCGAGAAAGTTTTCGGGAAATACAGGAGTTACACCAGTAGAATTTCTGCGAGATATTCGAGACTACATGGCGGAACACAGGGTAGCCAAAGAAAGAGAGCTAAGGATAGTAGAACGCGCCTTAGATGGATCTGCACTTACGTGGTTTAGAGCGTTCAGAAGCAACTTTGCGAACATGGAGCAATTCGCCATGGCTTTCTTGAGGAGATTCTGGAGTGCCGAGGATCAACTCAACGTAAGAGCGGAGATGTACTCTGAACGCTATTCTACGTCACATCCGACGCATTACGCCAACTACTTCACGTCACAGCTGGCTAAATTACAGTTCCTTATTCCTCCATTGCCAGAAGAAGAGCTTTTGCAAGCTATAGCGCGACAGTTACCGATAGAGTTACAGCGATCTTTGATAGCATCGGGAGCCAATACGCTGGAACATTATGATGACATATTGAGGCGATTGGATTATACGAGCGCACAGGTTACACCGAGAAGTAATCGGAACGACAACAGAAACACGCAAGAAGTAAATGCGGTAGTCGTGGACAATGCAGCTCAAACGGACAGAAGGGATTCCTGGGAAAACCGACGGAACGATGGGAATCGAGGAAACATCCGTAACGCAAGAGGAAATGATCGATATAGAGGACCATATGAAAGGCCATACGATCAAGAAGCGAGAGATAGCCGGTATAGGAATTATAACCAAAATTTCAGGTATCAGGACAGGAATCGGTATAATAACAGATATCGGGGAAGGAATAACTGGAACCAAGGGCAACAGTTTAATGGAAACGACCGACAGGAAGGCCGAAGAAACGATCCTAACGACAGAAGGGATAATCGTGGACATGAAAGGTCAAGACAAGAGGATAGACAATCCAGTACACCACTCGAGGAGACAGTGAGAGATGTCAATCGAGCCAGCACAAGTGAAGAAAGAAGGAATAAACGTCAGAATAACACAGAATCAAGGTGTTAATCATTGGAAGTCATCATTATAGAAAGTCAGGAAATACCATCATGCTGAGTAAAGGAAATTGTAGAGCTATCGTGTACATGTATAATATATTGAATGCCTGAGAGTGTATTTTTTTTTCTCAATCCTGATAAAAAAAAAGGAGATGTACGGGAGAGATGTACCCGATACCTATTTTAGGCTATCGGCTACGCCAGCTGACATTAAGCTGTAGTTGAGGTTTTGGAAAGCAAGCAGACAAGATAGCGCATCGATCGCGTCAAGAAGAAAGCCAAGATGACGTAGGAGGTCAAGAATCAAGGAGGCATTGAAATCTGTAAGAAGATAGAATTATGAATAAAGATGTGAAGCTTTATTGAAACATATATGGGATTATAATAAGTCAAAACAACTTAGAAGAGTATATATGACATGCATTATATGTGGAAATAATTTTATGGAAATAAGTTATTGTATAACAGAACAGCCGAGAGGAGTCGGGTTCGAGACTATCTTCGTGACGTAGGAGCACCGTGGTGGGGAGAATTAGCCACGTGCCGCACGGAGCTCATAAGCTGGAACACAGCGCTAGGCAGTTCAGTTGGGCTCAATGAGGCGAGCAGTACAGAGCAGCTCTATAGCACAGCGAGACGGGCATTGAAGGTCACGCAACACACGTAAACCGTCACGGCAAGTGTAGGCGACATTTCTCGTATCACCGAGCAGAGCAGGCCGAGCGGGTCGTTGATACAGGCGACCTAGCCGAGAAGACAATTGTAGATAGCCGGGGTATTTCAAAACCACACTGATCGCATATGAAGACTTTGTTTCAAGCTTCATTTCGACGTTGTTCGAACACAGGCTTTCACATACAACCTTATAACCATGCTGTTATATAATACATTCAAACGACTTTTTACTATTTCAAGTAAACTGAATGTTTAGCATAGGCTCTGATGAACATTACAGCGTGCATTTATAAGATTTTTATCTTATACCATTTTCATGGATTACATATTATAGACAGATACAGGGTGTATCGTAATCATGAACACTATCTAGTAAAATTTTTATTTTACTCAAGTCGAACTTTGCAGTAAGTTGAGAGTGGACTTACAATTCTCAAACTGAACATTTATCGGAACAGTGGCGTATATTAGAAGAAGAGTAGGGGGTCCGTTGTTACCATGAACTTTTCGAGAAGGAGTTGGACGATATCCGCTATGGGTAATCCGAGGTTCAACATGATCGAGTAAACGTGAATAGAGACAAGATGGCACCACAGAGCGATGGATTCGATTCCTGACGAGAGGAGTCCAACAGCTGATTCGCTTGGGATTTCGAAGGAAATCGTCATTTCATGGATGAAATGATATTCACGCCGATCTTACGAGAAATCTTTAGGTAGGGAAAATCGACGATCTTGGAAATTATATTACAACTGATAATGAAAGGTATTGTAAGAGTTCTATCTACCTGATACGATTATTTTCATGAATACTGGGCACACATGTATATTTTTCTAATAGGAGTGATTTGATTATTAAGACATGGTTTGAATTTATATACTTCGAATTTGCTAGAATATGGAGTGACCATATGATATGGCAGGCATCATTAATCGATATTCTCACCGTTGTTTGGCTTTATTAAGAAGATGTTTGGTCTTATAGACATTTTTCCAGCTAGGATATTTTTCATGGATAGTTTTTTTTGAGTAACGAGTATTTCGAACTCGTGATCTGCAATTGATTATCAGAAACTACTTCGTCAGTTCATTACATACTAGCGAGTGTGTATTATTCATCAGTAGGGATTTTTTTCCATTGGATTGTTTGGAGATATTAAGAAGTTATTCACTTTAGTGAATGAACGTCGCTTTTATATGACAACTAGAAACTTGTTGATTCCTTTCTAGTACATTCACTCATATAGCCTACGAGGTGGGGTCCTTCGTATTTATACGATTGTATGGTGGCTACTCACCTTACCCACCGTTTAGGGAACTATCATCCAAGTCGACGGGGCGAGGTCCTTCGTATTTATACGATTGCACGGTGGTTACACATCTTACTCGCCATTGAGGAACTCATTTTATCATCCGAATGTACACGAGATGTAAGTGAATTAAACAAGGAACTACTAGTCACATATCAGTCGAAATTTTGTTAAATAAAGTAACGATAAATGTCAACAGGATTGCATTTAGTAATTCTAGTTTGCCAATCCAATATTTTGTTGCTATACTCTTTTGAGAGTAATTTCAGTTTAACAGCTATTACAGCTGATGCTTTGATGATTTTTTATAATTGTGTTTGATACCTTTGAGAAGGATTTAAAGTAATTTAATCTTGTAAGATTAATCATTAATGGTCATAATTATTTTAAGGCAGATCAGTATTGCAGATTTTGATATGAGAGATTATAGCACATTGGTGTTTTTCTACGATGTGAATTATGAAACTTGTAAAAGAGAATTTATGCTATTTGAAAGCAGATATTAAATTACTGAAGTAATGTTTTTCCAATTGTTTAAGAAGTTGTCTAGATATGATCAGAGTAATTACAGTCATTGGAGATTATGTGCGTTAATAATTTGAAGCCATTTATATATTTTTGTAGATCATGCAACGTGGTTAAATGAAGTTTGTGATAGGCATTTTGTGGAATTTGCCATTTGATAGTTGCAACGTTGATAATGTATTTTGAAGCGGACATGAGGTCGTCGTACCCAGTCTAGCGTATTTGTTGAGATTCATGCTGTATGTGCTGAATATTTATGGAGTTTTTGTAGCAATTCTTATATTCAAATGTGATATTTGGAATATTGAAGAAATATAATGTCGTTGTGGATAGTTAGATCCAACGTGATGTCGTGGAGACAATAATATTTTTGGCATGATAAATTAAATACGAGATATAACTTGGAAGTAATAAAACTGTAAGACAACGTTCTATAAACCTTATTAAACAATTTGTTAGGAAATTAAACAAATAAATGAAGTTTATAATACAAGATTTTCTGAAAATAATAATTAATGAAATAATAATCTGAGATTTAAGCATATTAACGATCTGACCTAATGAAATAAAAATCAGAATGACTAGATGAAATAATAAAACTAAATAATCAGATGATTGAAATTTAAATAAGTTGATAAATTAAATTTTGAAATAAATCGATGAATTAAATAAGTGGATGAATTAAAGATTGAATTAATTAAACTGATTGAAATGAATTATTAGACGATTGTAATGATGATGAATAACTGAATTAGAAGGTGATGATTAATTAAAGAAGCTGATGATTAATGAATTTATATGCAATTAAATAAATTTAATTGAGAGATAATTCGAAGGAATTGCAACTTGAAATGTGAATTTAAATGATGTTATGGTGAGGAATTAACGATTCTGACAGGAATATTTGGAATTTTGAAGTGAGAATTAATGTGAGAAATATTTAATTTTGATAATAATGATGAGGATGACCAATGAGAATTTGAATTTTCTGTAATTCACAGATAAGAGATTAATGACGATGTAAATAATGTAAATTAATTAGTCAATGTTTAGGAACATTTGAGTAACATGTTCTACGTTCAAATTATACCATGCAAACCATAATTTATGTGATATTTAACATGAGTGATTATTATATGTGTATGTTTAGGCAGATTAGTAACTTAATTAAATCCACATTGATGTTAAATTAAAGAGAATTAGGTCTCAGGTTTCACAAATGTCAGTGACGAAAGACATAGTGCTACAGTGATCCTGAGAACCCAAGAGAACTTTATACATTTTCTTGTTATGTGGATTGAAATAATTTTGCATTAGAAAGGAGATGGTTCGATTTTTGGACAATGACAATTTAACTTTGCATTCGACCATACTCTTAGGTAGGATTTATATTTAAAATGTCTGTCTGACTATCAAAGTAAAATAAATTTGTTTTTATCTTAGTTGTGATCTGATGATGGTGTGATGTTCCTTTTTCTTTCCTTGTCTTGAGTAAGGCTTATCCGGAAAGGAAGTGGTTTTGCTAGGAATTCAGTTGATGGCGCCCATTTATATTTGAATTATTTTTATTAACTTAAGCCCGTAACGACCCTAGAGATACTTTGTCTCGTGAAACCCACTGCTTTTTCACGAACTCAGCTGAATTTCCGACACATTCCTTATTTGACTAGAGGTTCATTTAACTCCGCTCTGTCCTGGAACTCCAGGGATGTGATGTTATAGCAGATGGGTCATCGCATCCCCAGGACGAACGGGTACAGAGAGAGAGGGAGAATTGGCTTTATCCAACTAGTGGGGCTTTTCGATTTTGTTAATTCTATGGAATCACATCAGATTTAGATTACTGAGAGATTGATCTCAAGTTCATTTAAGTGTGTTACAAAATTTATTATACTTAGTCAGACAATGTACTTGTGTGCCCAATCCAGTGTTCATGTTAATCGTATTAGTAATATCATGTTAGTTATAAGATATTTTTCCCTATACCCAAGTGAATGCAGGAATTGAGACATTGTGATGTGTTGTTGTCTAACGTCTCTATATAATTCTATATTGAAATATAATTATGTTGCCGGAGGATTTAGCGAAGGTGTTAGGAGAGTTGCAGACGGGTATGTCTGGAATTGCAGAAACCATTTCTAAGATGGAAACTGAAGTTAAAGAACAAATTAATAATTCAGAAGCTAGATTAGAAGCTAAATGTAAAGAGAATGTAAAATCATTACAGGCTAGTAATGAAGAGAATTTAAACGACAGTTTAAAATTATTAGAGACTAGGCTACAGTCAACTAGTGAAGCTAACTTGAAAGACAATTTTAAGTCATTAGAAGAAAAACTACAATCAAATAGCAAAGATGAGTTGAAGTTATTAGAGACTAGGCTACAGTCAAATAGTGAGGACAATTTTAAATCGTTAGAAGAGAAATTACAGTCTCGTAGTGAAGAAACTAATACTGAATTAGAAAATAAGTTAACCAGATTAGAGAATAGTTTAACTTTGAAGAACAATGAGATGTTGAAAACTTTACAATTAGACATCATTGCAGTAAACATGAAAGGAGAGGAAAATGTTCAGATATTAAGGAAAAATATTATCGAGTTGGAAAATAGAGGGGAAGAAAATATTTTTACTTTAAGGACAGACGTTATGACCATACAGAAAGACATTAAGTCAGATGTATCGAAGTTGAGATTCGACATCGATGGTTTAGTGGCAGATGTAGGAAAAATTCAAGATTGGTCTACCGAAGTATCTTTCGAGACTAAGATTAAGAGTCTAGAAACAAATCTAGGTAACGGAATAAAAGATTTGAAGACAGTAATTGGGACCATTAAAGATGAAGTCTTGGGAGAGGTCAATTCTAATATAAAGTCGTTAGAAAATCAATTGCAGAAGGATATTAGGAAGATAGACGACGATATAGAGCAAAAGGTTAACGAAAACTTAGCTTTATTTAAAAATAGAGTCGGAGCAATCGTGGAAGAACGATATAATGAGGTCGATGCCGAAGCAAAAGAGAAACGTGACAGGTTAGATGAAAAATTAATCGCAGGTATGGCAAACTTAGAAGCTAGGTTTACGGAAAGCAAGGAAGCGATGAAAATAGATTCAACACTATTTAGAACAGATGTGGATCTGTTGAAAGAACAAGTCGCGTTAGTGAAGAACACGTGCGAAGGAAAGATTGACAAGTTGAGGAACGATCTAGACGAAAGTAACAAGACGCAGGATGTTACATCGTTAGATGAGTTGAAGACTCAGGTCAAGAGATTAGCAGAAGACAGGGTGACTAAACTAGAAACCATAGTTAACAGTTTTACCAGTCATAATGTGACATCAGGGGAAACATTGATAAATCAAACAGCGATAGACCGCAGTATGACGAATCAAGACACGAGCATGGTAGAAGACCGTCAAATGCAACCGAATGTGACATTCGAAAGGGTCAGTTCAACCCCTCAGGAGAATCCAAGTTCGAGTAGGAGTACGTCGAGTCCAAGTGAACGATACTCAGGTCCAGTCACAATTATAAGGAACCTAGATGACAAACCGAGAAAGTTTTCGGGAAATACAGGAGTTACACCAGTAGAATTTCTGCGAGATATTCGAGACTACATGGCGGAACACAGGGTAGCCAAAGAAAGAGAGCTAAGGATAGTAGAACGCGCCTTAGATGGATCTGCACTTACGTGGTTTAGAGCGTTCAGAAGCAACTTTGCGAACATGGAGCAATTCGCCATGGCTTTCTTGAGGAGATTCTGGAGTGCCGAGGATCAACTCAACGTAAGAGCGGAGATGTACTCTGAACGCTATTCTACGTCACATCCGACGCATTACGCCAACTACTTCACGTCACAGCTGGCTAAATTACAGTTCCTTATTCCTCCATTGCCAGAAGAAGAGCTTTTGCAAGCTATAGCGCGACAGTTACCGATAGAGGTACAGCGATCTTTGATAGCATCGGGAGCCAATACGCTGGAACATTATGATGACATATTGAGGCGATTGGATTATACGAGCGCACAGGTTACACCGAGAAGTAATCGGAACGACAACAGAAACACGCAAGAAGTAAATGCGGTAGTCGTGGACAATGCAGCTCAAACGGACAGAAGGGATTCCTGGGAAAACCGACGGAACGATGGGAATCGAGGAAACATCCGTAACGCAAGAGGAAATGATCGATATAGAGGACCATATGAAAGGCCATACGATCAAGAAGCGAGAGATAGCCGGTATAGGAATTATAACCAAAATTTCAGGTATCAGGACAGGAATCGGTATAATAACAGATATCGGGGAAGGAATAACTGGAACCAAGGGCAACAGTTTAATGGAAACGACCGACAGGAAGGCCGAAGAAACGATCCTAACGACAGAAGGGATAATCGTGGACATGAAAGGTCAAGACAAGAGGATAGACAATCCAGTACACCACTCGAGGAGACAGTGAGAGATGTCAATCGAGCCAGCACAAGTGAAGAAAGAAGGAATAAACGTCAGAATAACACAGAATCAAGGTGTTAATCATTGGAAGTCATCATTATAGAAAGTCAGGAAATACCATCATGCTGAGTAAAGGAAATTGTAGAGCTATCGTGTACATGTATAATATATTGAATGCCTGAGAGTGTATTTTTTTTTCTCAATCCTGATAAAAAAAAGGAGATGTACGGGAGAGATGTACCCGATACCTATTTTAGGCTATCGGCTACGCCAGCTGACATTAAGCTGTAGTTGAGGTTTTGGAAAGCAAGCAGACAAGATAGCGCATCGATCGCGTCAAGAAGAAAGCCAAGATGACGTAGGAGGTCAAGAATCAAGGAGGCATTGAAATCTGTAAGAAGATAGAATTATGAATAAAGATGTGAAGCTTTATTGAAACATATATGGGATTATAATAAGTCAAAACAACTTAGAAGAGTATATATGACATGCATTATATGTGGAAATAATTTTATGGAAATAAGTTATTGTATAACAGAACAGCCGAGAGGAGTCGGGTTCGAGACTATCTTCGTGACGTAGGAGCACCGTGGTGGGGAGAATTAGCCACGTGCCGCACGGAGCTCATAAGCTGGAACACAGCGCTAGGCAGTTCAGTTGGGCTCAATGAGGCGAGCAGTACAGAGCAGCTCTATAGCACAGCGAGACGGGCATTGAAGGTCACGCAACACACGTAAACCGTCACGGCAAGTGTAGGCGACATTTCTCGTATCACCGAGCAGAGCAGGCCGAGCGGGTCGTTGATACAGGCGACCTAGCCGAGAAGACAATTGTAGATAGCCGGGGTATTTCAAAACCACACTGATCGCATATGAAGACTTTGTTTCAAGCTTCATTTCGACGTTGTTCGAACACAGGCTTTCACATACAACCTTATAACCATGCTGTTATATAATACATTCAAACGACTTTTTACTATTTCAAGTAAACTGAATGTTTAGCATAGGCTCTGATGAACATTACAGCGTGCATTTATAAGATTTTTATCTTATACCATTTTCATGGATTACATATTATAGACAGATACAGGGTGTATCGTAATCATGAACACTATCTAGTAAAATTTTTATTTTACTCAAGTCGAACTTTGCAGTAAGTTGAGAGTGGACTTACAATTCTCAAACTGAACATTTATCGGAACAGTGGCGTATATTAGAAGAAGAGTAGGGGGTCCGTTGTTACCATGAACTTTTCGAGAAGGAGTTGGACGATATCCGCTATGGGTAATCCGAGGTTCAACATGATCGAGTAAACGTGAATAGAGACAAGATGGCACCACAGAGCGATGGATTCGATTCCTGACGAGAGGAGTCCAACAGCTGATTCGCTTGGGATTTCGAAGGAAATCGTCATTTCATGGATGAAATGATATTCACGCCGATCTTACGAGAAATCTTTAGGTAGGGAAAATCGACGATCTTGGAAATTATATTACAACTGATAATGAAAGGTATTGTAAGAGTTCTATCTACCTGATACGATTATTTTCATGAATACTGGGCACACATGTATATTTTTCTAATAGGAGTGATTTGATTATTAAGACATGGTTTGAATTTATATACTTCGAATTTGCTAGAATATGGAGTGACCATATGATATGGCAGGCATCATTAATCGATATTCTCACCGTTGTTTGGCTTTATTAAGAAGATGTTTGGTCTTATAGACATTTTTCCAGCTAGGATATTTTTCATGGATAGTTTTTTTTGAGTAACGAGTATTTCGAACTCGTGATCTGCAATTGATTATCAGAAACTACTTCGTCAGTTCATTACATACTAGCGAGTGTGTATTATTCATCAGTAGGGATTTTTTTCCATTGGATTGTTTGGAGATATTAAGAAGTTATTCACTTTAGTGAATGAACGTCGCTTTTATATGACAACTAGAAACTTGTTGATTCCTTTCTAGTACATTCACTCATATAGCCTACGAGGTGGGGTCCTTCGTATTTATACGATTGTATGGTGGCTACTCACCTTACCCACCGTTTAGGGAACTATCATCCAAGTCGACGGGGCGAGGTCCTTCGTATTTATACGATTGCACGGTGGTTACACATCTTACTCGCCATTGAGGAACTCATTTTATCATCCGAATGTACACGAGATGTAAGTGAATTAAACAAGGAACTACTAGTCACATATCAGTCGAAATTTTGTTAAATAAAGTAACGATAAATGTCAACAGGATTGCATTTAGTAATTCTAGTTTGCCAATCCAATATTTTGTTGCTATACTCTTTTGAGAGTAATTTCAGTTTAACAGCTATTACAGCTGATGCTTTGATGATTTTTTATAATTGTGTTTGATACCTTTGAGAAGGATTTAAAGTAATTTAATCTTGTAAGATTAATCATTAATGGTCATAATTATTTTAAGGCAGATCAGTATTGCAGATTTTGATATGAGAGATTATAGCACATTGGTGTTTTTCTACGATGTGAATTATGAAACTTGTAAAAGAGAATTTATGCTATTTGAAAGCAGATATTAAATTACTGAAGTAATGTTTTTCCAATTGTTTAAGAAGTTGTCTAGATATGATCAGAGTAATTACAGTCATTGGAGATTATGTGCGTTAATAATTTGAAGCCATTTATATATTTTTGTAGATCATGCAACGTGGTTAAATGAAGTTTGTGATAGGCATTTTGTGGAATTTGCCATTTGATAGTTGCAACGTTGATAATGTATTTTGAAGCGGACATGAGGTCGTCGTACCCAGTCTAGCGTATTTGTTGAGTTTCATGCTGTATGTGCTGAATATTTATGGAGTTTTTGTAGCAATTCTTATATTCAAATGTGATATTTGGAATATTGAAGAAATATAATGTCGTTGTGGATAGTTAGATCCAACGTGATGTCGTGGAGACAATAATATTTTTGGCATGATAAATTAAATACGAGATATAACTTGGAAGTAATAAAACTGTAAGACAACGTTCTATAAACCTTATTAAACAATTTGTTAGGAAATTAAACAAATAAATGAAGTTTATAATACAAGATTTTCTGAAAATAATAATTAATGAAATAATAATCTGAGATTTAAGCATATTAACGATCTGACCTAATGAAATAAAAATCAGAATGACTAGATGAAATAATAAAACTAAATAATCAGATGATTGAAATTTAAATAAGTTGATAAATTAAATTTTGAAATAAATCGATGAATTAAATAAGTGGATGAATTAAAGATTGAATTAATTAAACTGATTGAAATGAATTATTAGACGATTGTAATGATGATGAATAACTGAATTAGAAGGTGATGATTAATTAAAGAAGCTGATGATTAATGAATTTATATGCAATTAAATAAATTTAATTGAGAGATAATTCGAAGGAATTGCAACTTGAAATGTGAATTTAAATGATGTTATGGTGAGGAATTAACGATTCTGACAGGAATATTTGGAATTTTGAAGTGAGAATTAATGTGAGAAATATTTAATTTTGATAATAATGATGAGGATGACCAATGAGAATTTGAATTTTCTGTAATTCACAGATAAGAGATTAATGACGATGTAAATAATGTAAATTAATTAGTCAATGTTTAGGAACATTTGAGTAACATGTTCTACGTTCAAATTATACCATGCAAACCATAATTTATGTGATATTTAACATGAGTGATTATTATATGTGTATGTTTAGGCAGATTAGTAACTTAATTAAATCCACATTGATGTTAAATTAAAGAGAATTAGGTCTCAGGTTTCACAAATGTCAGTGACGAAAGACATAGTGCTACAGTGATCCTGAGAACCCAAGAGAACTTGATACATTTTCTTGTTATGTGGATTGAAATAATTTTGCATTAGAAAGGAGATGGTTCGATTTTTGGACAATGACAATTTAACTTTGCATTCGACCATACTCTTAGGTAGGATTTATATTTAAAATGTCTGTCTGACTATCAAAGTAAAATAAATTTGTTTTTATCTTAGTTGTGATCTGATGATGGTGTGATGTTCCTTTTTCTTTCCTTGTCTTGAGTAAGGCTTATCCGGAAAGGAAGTGGTTTTGCTAGGAATTCAGTTGATGGCGCCCATTTATATTTGAATTATTTTTATTAACTTAAGCCCGTAACGACCCTAGAGATACTTTGTCTCGTGAAACCTACTGCTTTTTCACGAACTCAGCTGAATTTCCGACACATTCCTTATTTGACTAGAGGTTCATTTAACTCCGCTCTGTCCTGGAACTCCAGGGATGTGATGTTATAGCAGATGGGTCATCGCATCCCCAGGACGAACGGGTACAGTACCACTAAAAGTTTCAGAGATATAGAATGCCGGTGAAATATTTCGCACATCCGCAATCTTGTGGTTATGTAAACAATTGAACGAAGTTAGATGTCAGTGCATTACAGTGTGTATAAACATATACTGTACCAAGTTTTATTGCGTTTGGATGGTTAAATCGCGAGAAACGTCTATTTAAAAGTCACAAATTCGCGTAGCCACCATGTTGGTTTTGTAGTTACCAGTTTTTCAGAAGTCACATAGGTGAACTTCTAGTAGTTCCCTTTATCACCGTAAGAAATCCCAGGGTGATAACGGGAACAGTTTCGAAGATATTGAATGCTGGTGAAATATTTCGCACAGCCGCCATGATGGATTGGTGAGACGTAACAAAATTTGTAGGGCACGGTCGGGGTCGCCCTGAATAGTGCTATGATCTTACCGAGTTTCATTGAATTTGCTCCAGTCGTTTAGAAGTTATTAGGGGGGACACACACGTACCATCACACACACACACGCACACACACACGGACAAAAGGTGATCTCATAAGCCAATTTTTTCAAAATTGAAAATAGGCTAAAAATTAAAATTGAATAGAGCATAGGCTAACACACACTCTCTTTCTGAATAGTACGGTGAGTGGGTCTATATTACAAACGAATTGTTGGCTCACCTGAAGCAGCCGTTACTGTTCTTCGAAGTAATCCCCGTGGATGGTTATGCACTTCTTAGAACGGCTGTACAAGTCCTGGCATAGTCTTCCTGAGGGATAGCCTTCAGATGGGTCGTCACATTACGTTGGATGTCCGAAATGTCCGAAAACCTCTGGCCCTTCAGGGCTTTTCGGCGATCCTGAACCCCGATACTCCATACTTTGACGCTTGCCTTCGAGGTCTTACCTCAGGCACCAGGTCTCGTCACCTGTGACGATGGCTTTCAGGACCATTCTATTCCACGGAACATTCACCCTTCTCACTGCCACCCGTCGAACAGGTGTGCTCGTTAGGTTGCATAAAATCACCCCTCTCACTGCCGCCCGTCTATCAGGTCTGCAAGACAGGTTGCATAAATTCACGCTTCTCTCTTGCTTTCAATGTAGAGGTTTGACGACACAAACTGAAGGCTATTCCTAAAGAAGACTATGGCAGGAGTTTTCAGGACTTGTTCAGTCGTTCTCAGAAGTGCATAACCATTCACGGGGATTACTTCGAAGGACAGTAAGGGCTGTTTCAGGTAAGCCAACAATCCATTTGTAATATAGCCCATTCACCGAACTTTTCAGACATAGGGTGTACTTAAACTACAGTACATTAATAATAACGCACCAACTATAAAATTGAGGAATATCTGTTAATAAGATTGTATATACGACGGCGAATCAAAAAGTAAGTTAGACATCCCAGTTATGGCCCACATACATATACACAACACGGCTATGACAACATGTAAGTCCACTTTTGCACATAGTCCGCAAGAGACTGTAAATATTTCTCGGAACGGGCAACCAACTTTTCGATTCTGGATGCGTGAAAATCATCTCCTGCGCTATGTAACCACCTGGATGCAGCTACTTTCACCTCATCATCGTTTCGGTATCGCCGTCCACCAACATTTGCAACGGCACTGTACGTTGCGGGTTTGCCTTCGCGATATTCGTCCGTGAGATCCGTGCGTCCAGCGTCAAATTGCTTGCATCACTTAGCAATATCTGGGCGAGAAATCGCACGCTCACCATAACAGCAAGGGTTTCACGATGAATGTCCGTGCAATTGAGCCATTTAGCACGTAGAAATCTGATCGTTACACGCACCTCCAATTAGGAGTGAACATCCAGTTGACGCGCCATTGAACCTAGACCGCTCTGCACACACACCACGACGGGGAACCACACTACCCTTCCTATCGAGAGCTGATCCACTCCTTGATTGGCTGAATGCTGACCATATCTCATTGGTTGTTACGAAAGTGCTTCATGCAATAAGGACCACTTGCTGTAAGGTTTGTTGTGATTGCAGACCGTAGTTTTACTTTTCACATTTTGCAAAAATGAGGAAAAAGTAGGCTTATGAGATCGATCCGGGAAAATGTGTGTCTGTCTGTGTGCCGCCCCCTCCCTATGAACTCCTAAACGGCTGCAACTATCGAAACCAAATTTGGTAAGAGAAAAGATCAATACCTGAATATCTCACGGCCATATTTGAAATTGACGTCAGTGCTACCAACTGCTGAAATATCACAATTGTAATTTGAGCTCTATGTTGGATATCTCAGAGGTTATGCATGAGAACTATTCCAAAATTGGCACACATATAGGCAATAACATTCTAGATTAATTTCCAGAAGACCATACGTGCCAGTATTGCCAACATGATTCTAAGCCTACCGATAGTTCCAATTGCTAAATGCATGTAACTTGTATACTGTTGATTGGATTTCAACCGGGTCTCGTATGTACTATGTGTACTACAGCAGATATGACTGTTCGTATTGTAATGAGCCCCCAGGGCTGCCAACTGTTAATAAATGCTCTCACTATGTATTAACCCTAATGTCAATATATCCGAAAGTATGCTAGCCAACAGCTCTCAACTTTGCACACGTATAGTGCCTGATATTCTACCTTAGTTCTATACTAACAAATGGATTTCAACCAAATTTCGAATGTGCTTTGTGTACCATAACAGTTATGACCATGCGTATTCGTGAGAAAAAGCAGGGCTGCCAACTGTTAATAAATGCTCTCTCTATTTGTTTGATCCTAATATCAATATATCAAAAAGTATGCAAGTCATCATCTCTAAACTTTGCACACGTATATACCTGACATTCTAGATTAATTTGGAGTCACTAATATACCTCAGTGCTGCCAACATGTTTCTAAGTTCCCTGATAGTTGCAATTTTAATTACATGTAACTTCTATACTAACAAATGGATTCTATCCAAATTGGTACTATAATAGATCGTAATATTTCAGATTAATTCTGAGCATCACATACATGTCATTGTTCCCAAAATGATTTTACGCGCACTGATAAATCCAGTAACAAACAGCATTTAACGTCCATACTATCCATTAGAATTCAACCAAATTCTGTATGTGCATTCTATACCTTAAGAGATGGAACTAAGTATATATTCAGAGTCACCAGGGCTGCCTACTGTAGTAATTTACTCTATTACTCTATTACTTGATTTCGTCATTATTCTATATAGATTGGCATCAATCTGAAATTTTAAGAAAGGTAGGCTCTTTAGTTCGTCACGGAACTACTTGTTCCGAATTAAAATAAAGCTAAAACTTCAATATTTTAATTAAAGTGTGATGCATTTACACTCGTTGAAATGACTTGTATTAGCCTGAAATTGTGCATGTGATACAAGTAACTTATCTTACACCACACAGAAAAAAACATACTGAAATTCAAGATCACCTTTGGAAGCGACAATGCATTGACTATACAGAGAAAGTTACGCCTCCACGCTATGTTTTAAACTTTGCCACGCCCAGAAAGATTAAAAAAAGACATGTTATAAATATCAGTATCATCGATTTTGTTCCATCGTAATATCTAGAACGTGTAATTTGGAACAATCAAGGAATTTAAAGCAAGCAAACAGCTTAAAATCCAAGGAATACACTGTTCTTACTTTCCACCAACAACCAATTAGAAACCGGCAGCCTTCAGCCAATCAAACAATGGATCAGCTCTTTACCTAGCCCCTCGTCCTATCGGACGTGTCAGCAGTTACTGTCACGGGGATGAAGCTACGATACGAGTAACTGACAACAATGCGTACTTCACCGCCACCCCACTACGAGCGCTGCTGGGCAAAAGGTCGCCTCGTAATTGGTTGATTTGGCATTGTAATATTTGGTGTTCTGTGTTGTTGATAATATGGCGGCTTCGCATGCTTGAAACACGCTGCGGTAACTGTTCATTATCCTGATTTTGAGAGATAAAAAGGAAGCTTGTAGTTTTACGTGACCGTTAATCTTGAGATCATGAGCCACGGGGATTTTGAGAGATATTTTAGTCACTTAGTCTGTACGTTCAAACTACCCGCAATAGCAAATATTGTCCCTGGATAACACGATACTGTCGTATTTGTGCAGCTTATAATCGTGCTTCATACTTTTCATTCGTAAACCGTATTTGTCAAAGGGGTCATACGACATCGGCGTGAACAGTTCTGAATAAAACCATCCAGTCCAAAGTCTCAAATTGTTGCGATTTTTTAAAATGGAATTTTGTCCTTAAATAAAATAGACTACGGATTGGAGTGACCTGGTATAAAATAAAACAATAAAATAACATTTGGGAGCTAATATTTCCATACTGCTAGTTAGCTGCCACACCACTAGGCGTGCTGCAGTAGTTTCTTGTTTCCATGCTTTACCACGCGTCATTCGCTTCTATTATATTTGGTGTTCTGTGGCCACTGTAGCTTGCCACGGTCACGACACACAGCGTGCTCTCGCGGCGAGCTAGTGTAATTTATTTTTTGATTCGCCATCGTAAGTGTAATTCATAAAGGTCGTTACTAAGCCTAAATGAGCAGGATATGATGATGATCACTTGACTATCGTAACATGTATAATTTAAAAAAAAACTTGACGAACCTTACAGTAGTCGCATGTGATGTGTAACTTCTAACCTAGAAGAAACCTCACATGAAATTGTTTATACACTGGTATTGTATGTCTACCCCTTATTATTCCCGTTTTCCTACGGGGTCGGGGATGAGATGCGATGGAAGTATTTGTGGCGGATGGTTTTTACGACCGGATGCCCTTCCTGACGCCAACCTCACGAGAGGAATTAATGAGAGATGAAATGAATTATGGTGAATGAAACTGGGTAAGGATGTGGAAGGAAGCGGCCGTGGCCTGTCAGAAGGTACCGTCCCAGCATTTGCCTGGAGTTGAAAATGGGAAACCACGGAAAACCATTTCAGGGACGGTTTTTTTTCGTGTAGCCTCCTGAGAGGCCGAGTGCAGGTCTTTCTAGTCGACGCCCGTGGGCGACCTGCGCGTCGGGATGAGAGATTAGATGAATGGATGAAATTGGGCAAGGATGTGGAAGGAAGCGGCCGTGGCCTGTCAGAAGGTACTGTCCCAGCATTTGCCTGGTGTTGACAATGGGAAACCACGGAAAACCATTTCAAGGACAGCCGACGGTGGGGCTCGAACCCACGCGTCTACCGAGTCAGCAGAGAGCTTGGCCCCATGACTTAACGCCGCGCTTTAGCCAGCGTAGGCACTACTGTCAGTTTCAGGGACGGTAAATTGTTGATACACCGGTATTTTATAATAGTTTTGGCACAAATATAAATCTATGATAAAAGGGAGTGTTTTACAGATATTGTAGTTAATAATACGGAACTCATTTTATTAGAGGTTTTGTAGCTTCCACCAGTACTAGCCTAAATAAGGAATACGATATTGATCAACTAGATTAATAGACGTGACACCGCTCATAACCTTAAATTCCCTATAATTAGGCCAACTTGCGAGTAAATGCAATGTGCACAGCAGTAGATCATGAAAGGCTTGCCCATATCCCGGACCTCTTGATTCACAGACCAACACGTAATTTGGTATGGATTCTGTTGAAATGAATCACATTGGTATGAAAAATATCTTTTAAAACGATAATCTGTTAGAAAAAATCCCTAACCAGTCCGGGATTCAAACCCGAGATCTCTAGATTTACAGTTAATGACGCTAACCCCACGGCTATTTCGACCACACAAATATTAGGTACAAGATGGTGACTTATTTTCACGTACCAATAATACTGCATCACGGAAATAAGTTTCATTTATATTTTTCTTGTTTCAATAATGTTCCTGCGTGGCATTGAGTTTTAAGTGCCTTATGAATAGGCCCTCTTGTGAGTAATGAGAATGTATTCAGCAATAGTTCATGAAGGCTTGCTCAGTTCTCTTATGAACACAACGATTATATTATATTGATGACTGTATTACCGTTAGGCTATGTGGGTTAATATTTGAATAGCCATTGTGCAGAAACATAATACCGGCAATGCCGACTACTTACAATATTTGATATTAAAGCATTTTATCATTTAAATACTGAAACGAAGACTTCGAACATGTGCCATGTTCTCTGTTTCATTCACTTGACACCAGATTTCGCATGAGTGTTTACCGTCAGAATAAAAGTGTTAGTCAATACGGTCCAGCTGGCAGTGCGTCTTACACACCAGAATTTCACCCCTCTCCAAGGGCCCCTTAAATTGGATTTATGAAAAACTGTCGAACACCTATTTACTTGTATTTTAAGCTGTTTTTCAATCACTTGACACCAGAGTTCGCATGAGCGTTTACCCTCAGAATAAAAGTGTTAGGCAATACGGTCCAGCTGGCAGTGCGTCTGACACACTTCCAGTCGATCCACCACTGCCAGCTGGATCGTCCGATCCACTTCCGTCCCATTTTTTAAAATCCCTCCCACAATTATCCAGCAACCGAGTGGAAAGATGTTACACATCAAAAACTGTGTCGACCGACTGAAAAGCTTTGTTCAATAAAACTAGACAACACTGAATAAATTCTTCTATTGCTTCAACTATAGTATATTTTTTATTCCGGGTGCGAGGCTATGACTTTCAGGGAAACTGTAGCCTGGTCGCGAGGCTACGACTAAATAATCAAACAGAATATGAAATGAATAGAAGCTAATGAAATGAGGGTTGTGTTGAAAGCATCCGGCCAGTCATTACATTAACAAAGGCAAGCGAAGTAATTTTAAAAGACCTCCAAGCACAGCCACTCAAAGGTTCCATTCACAAGAACAAACCAAACTGGAAATGCCACGCTGTGTTTCTAGCCAAGCCTGCCAACTTTGAAACATCCCTTAATGGATCTTCCAAGATATGGCAAACATAGTGGGGACTTGATGGCTCATTCAATATAATGACCGTGTTGAAAAAACATGAGGACGACAATATAGGTTGATTAAAATTAGATAGTAAATTTCCTCCTCGTTCGTCCGTTTTCTTCTCTCTTCATTGAGGCACCACGCTCTTAGGTCAACAACCTTTCCCAATGCCTGACTGTTAGAAAGGAAAAGGAAGGAAGATTGTAGTTTTACGTGACCGTGAATCTTGTGATTATGAGCCACGGGACCTCCTTTTTACGTGGAATCCGAACCACAGGACATGGCATTTCACATCGAAAATCTCACATGCATTGACCGGGAAACAAACCCCTGACTGTTAGAACTACAAGACAAAGTAATTATGCAGTCGTGGTGTTCGCATTGACTTTTACATGTATGCATGTGATGTGTGTATGTATGTACTTGTATGTACAGTTGGTCTGGCTCAGATGTATAACAACACAAAAATTATGATCTTGAAAACTAAGAGATAATTATTCCACTTTTTATTTCCTTTGTCTGCCAGCGCTGTGGTTTTGGGGTAGCGCGCCTGCCTCTCACCAGAGGCCCCGGGTTCGATTCCTGCTAAGTCAGGGATTTAAGAAACTGACGCGAGGGCTTGAACGGGCTGCACTCAGCCTCGTGAGGACAATTGAATAGCTGTCTGACAGTGAGGCAGCGCCCCGATCTCGAAAACCAAGATTAACGGCCAAGGGGACCCGATCACGCGTCACCCCATTATCTGCAGGCCAAATGGCTGGGCAGTGGTCGCTTGGTAGGTCTAGGCCCTTCACGGGCTGTAGTGCCATGGGTTATTTATTTCCTTTGTCTTGTCTATATTAACAGGCGTTCAACAACTTTCATAGACTGTAACAATTAGTATGCCTTCCGTCGGAGGGGAAGTAAAGCCGGCGGTCCCATGTCATAGATTTATGGCATGTTAAAGAACCTTCCACTAATTACACCAGTGTGAAGCTAAATTAAGTTAAAAATGTAAAAAACGCTCCGGTTCCTACGTTCGTCGCCAGGAGCCGACTGCGGTGGCGTCTAGTAGCCAAGTTCTGAACTAGTAGTTGTTGACGGTGGCGTTTGGTGGCAAAATTAGGAACTACTTGACAAATTCAAAGTATGCAGTCCTTACTTGAATTAAGGAACAGATAACACACACTAATACAGTCATCACAATTAACACCGGTTATCAGAGAGATTCTACACACACCCAAAGTACACGGGGCTACATGACCGCGCTGTCGCAGCCCCTAAACTAAGGAACCAACCATCCAGACTGTTACAATATCTTCCAAAATCCTTTGTAATCTCCCTCCAGTTATGGTAGCACCACTATGTTATCAGCATATTTGATGGTCTTTACTCTTTTCTCAGCCTCTACAACTCCCCTCACCTTATTTGCGGCTACCCTTGTCTCCTTTTCCAGGTACTGATCGTAGCCAAATTCTTTGCTTTGTATACAGTTCCTTTATCAGCTTTCTCTCCATCTGTCCTATTCCTATTTCTTTCAATATCTTCATCTGTATGCACCAATACACTATGTCGAATGCATTTTGCTTAGGCGGCTTTCGTGGCGTAGTCGGTAGCATGCTGAGCTTCTATGCCCAAGATCGCGGGTTCAAATCCGGCCGAAGTCGTCGGATTTTTAAGAGCGTTAAAAATCCCTCAGTATGCCGGCGGTCCCATGTCATAGAGTTATGGCATGTTAAAGAACCTTCCACTAATTACACCTGTGTGAAGCTAAATTGTATAGATTAAGAATGTAAAAACTGCTCTTAGGTTCCTACGTTCGTTGTCAAGAGCCTACTGCGGTGACGACCAACCAACCAACCAACCAACCAACCGCATTTTGCCATGTAGGCTTACTTGTCCCGATTTACCTCCAAATTATGTCTGCGTTCATCTCTTGTTCCTCTTCCGTGCTTAAATCCAAATTTCTTCTAATATATTCTCTATTCCCTTCTCCATTAGTCTCATCGCAGCCTTAATTACATTTTGTTTGGCGATGAAACAAGATAATTCCCAGAAACTCTTCAGGGCAGACCTCGGTGTCGTATACTTAACTGACTAGCTGCGGCAGTATTCCTATTGCACCATTCTCGAAAGGCCTCCAATGCCTCTGATGGTGTACAATTACCTCCCAATGCTTTTCTTTCATTGAAATTATTGATCATTTTTCCTATCTGCCTATAACTCCTCCAAATTCATCTCTACATTTCCTTTCATTTACCAATCCTACTCTTATATTATCAGCTTCTGAGTCGTATAAATCCTTGACATAGACCGTCCTCACCCGTTAGATTTCCTCCTCATCCACTGTTATCTTTTTCGCATGCTTGTCCTGGAATAAAATCATCAGGAGATTTGAATGTAAGCTTATTTTACCTCCTAAACATCCATCTTCCATGACTTGTTGGATTGGAGTTGGACTATGGATACCTAATACGTCTTGTTTATAGATGTTTCTCCTGTCCTTATGTATTATATACCGTTGACCAATTCGTAGGTTTATCTGTATTTTGGATTCCTCACTCCAATGACATGAAATACCCCGTATCTCCGGAAGATCATCCATTCTCCGAATAGGCCGTTAGAATCAAGTAAAGGAGGTACGTTGAATAGAAATCCATTGAATAATCGGTAGTTTGTACTCATGAAATCATTTTGGGCTGCAGCTTATCATACGTGTAATACTCCGGGGAACTCCTCATAAATTCTCCACCACCCGTATAAACATTTGTTTTTATTTTGATTGTAATTAATGCATAGCAATACATTTTAGCAGATTTGCAGTTTTTGCTATATTTATATAAATACCTAATAAACCCTTCATCCCATTGAGCAACATGAAAATAAATTAATGAGTTTTAAGGGAATTATTCATATCCCGTTTTAATTTTACCATAATCTCTGGTATGCAGAAGATTAGTGTGAATCATAAAACAGTAGGATTTTGTTGTTAATGTACTATATATGAGCAGATTCGTTAGATATTGTCCAGGTCCTATTCAGCTCATGAAAAATAACACACCTCTAGCTATCTATGTCAGGGATATATCTCATTTCGTAAACCATTACAGTATATTTCAAATTCATTCCTTGTTGAGGTGATAGAAGCCATTTTTCAGTGTTGCTGAGTTCCATTAATGAAAGTTTTACAGTCGGTCAACATAAATTATGACCAATTATTCATAATGTTGAATTTTGGGCTTATGCCGTGTAAATTCGACGCGTTTCGAAAGAATCTGACGGCAAAATACCTTTCTTTGATGTTCTCGTCACCAAGAAAGAAGATGGATATTTAGGACACAGCGTTTATCGTAAGCCAACACACATCACTAGATATCTCCACGCAAATTCTCACCATCACCCTGCCCAGAAACGTGGTATCCTTACAACTCTAACTACCAGGGCTAGGAGGATTTGTGAAGTGTCTTCTTTGCAAGAAGAAATTAATACCTTGAGAACCACCTTTGAGAGCAACGGTTATAGCAAGGCTTTGATTTCTATGGTTCTGAAACCAACAAAAAAAAGAAAAAAGATGTAAGAGGAACTGCTTACCTACCGTACATACATAACACGACGGATCGTATTGCTAAAATCCTACGTCGGTACAACTTACGGACTGTATTTGGAACTTCTGTTAAGATTAGGCAACTCCCTCGACCAACTAAGGACAGTTTGCCTAAATTGCTACAACCGGGTATCTACAGAGTTCCCTGTACTTGTGGCAAGGTTTACATCGGGCAGACTTCGAGAACAATATGCACTCGCATTAAGGAACATAATATATGTATCAGGCTCCGTCAACATGATAAATCAGCTGTCGCTGATCATGCTTTATCACCTGGCCATGATGTCATGTTCCAAGGAGTGGATGTTCCTGCCCGTATAAAGCAATATCGTCCCAGAATCATCATGGAGGCGGTTGAAATACGTAAACACCCAGATAATTTCAACCGCGACACCGGCTACAATCTCAGTGAATCCTGGCTACCTATTATCAGAACCCTGAGAGAGTAATAAACTGCTGCTTTTCGTTGTCCCTAACAAGGGGCTATAATGGCGTCCATCTTTGGGCACCTTTTATGTGTTCTTTGTTGCTTTCTCTTAGCAATATTTTGTCGTATTTCAGATTATACCTGACGAAGAAAGACATGGTTTCTTTCGAAACGCGTCGAATTTTAATATAATAATACACGGCATAAGCCCAAAATTCAACATTATGAATAGTATAACGGGCCGTGAAAGTCTAAATGATAATATTATGACCAATTACTTTAGGCGGAAAAAGGGATTGTTGAGATTGGAGTGAATTGATGGAAAGTGAAAGATTGGATATGGAGATCAACAAGAGGATACAATGTGGGAGTGTTTTCTATCAACAGTTTAATTTGGGATAAAGACATACCACTGAAGGCTAACGAAGTGATGTACAAGACCTATTACTTACCAATAGTGACGAATGGGGAAGAAACATGGCCGATGACGTGGAGAGATAAAAGTAGAATATAGGCAGCTGAAATGAAATTCTTGAGGTGTATGGTACAGAAGAGTAGGAGATATAAAACTGAGAAATGAAAACATTCAAAAGGAAGTTGTAACAATAGGTTATGAGGTTACATGTTCTTAGAAGTTATGTTAGGTTAAGAAAATGGCGCTTGCTGGGAGTGCTGTCCATTGCCCCAAAGTTGGATATATCTAGATTCTGGCAGTGGGGTGATGGCCTTGCCGGTGCAGCGTATTTTCTAAGTTCTTTTTACGATGTTAGTTTGTTTTTATATATAGTTTTGCTATTCTTAGACTTAGATTTGTTAGTTCCATGAGGGATGATTATTAAGATGTTTTGGATAGAAAGACAAGGAGAGAATAGTATTAGTAGAAAGGAATGAGATTAAAGAAAGAAGAGAGGAGTAATGATGAGTAATGATAGAGAACACGATGTGTGAAAGGGTATGCGTTATTGTAAGTAAAGATAAATATATGTTTTTGTTTAAAATTGCTCACCCTTAGTGTGAATACAGACTCGCCCCTCAAACTCCACCATAACCCTAATAAGTGTACGGTTACAAAGTAAATGTACAGGAGCTGAATGAAAAGCTGGAACAGAACAGTTTGAGATGGTATGGACATGTGAAAAGGATCATTGATGAATGAATGCCGTAGCAAATGATGGAGAGATGGATGACTGGAAAGATAGGACGAGGAAGACCTTGAGTACAATGGATAGATTTGCTGAAGGACGGTTTGAGAGAACGAAACCTGGAATGGTATATAATAATAGGCTATCGTATGGTCTCGGATGCTGGGTGCGGGCTTTGTTATTTGACGCCCAAAGTGCAACTTGCATTTTGTAGTTACTTGGAGCGCTATGAAAGTCAAGGTGGTTAGATATCTAAACTCCTTGACACTATAGCGCTTTCTAGTAGAGAATGAAGGAACTTTTTGTGTTGGCAGAAAATGCCGAGATTAATTTTGCCATTATGAACATGGCCTACTGAATTCAAATGGGTTCTTTAACATGCCAACAATGTGGACAGACAGAGTAACTAGGAGTGGTGTAATATTCGCTTCAACCCACCCCATGCTGGAAAACGGAAACTGATGATGATAATGACATCAGGCGGGAGAACAAGTATTTAAACACCCTAAACTGAATGGCACAATTTATAAGAGATTTATCACAATATACAGAGGTGTCCAAATTATTATGGCAAAGCCAAATAGAACCAAATTCCGTATTGTAAATTACGATACGATGGAACAATAGAGCCTTTCATTTGATGATGATGATGATGATGATGATGATGATGATAATTGATGTTTTAAGGGGCATAACATCTAGGTTATCGACCCCTAATGGTTTAGATGATCGTGAAGTTGATAATGAAAGGTAAAGTATAACTAAAACAAAAACTGATATACTAGAAGAAGAAATGGAAAACAAAAGGAGAATAAGGCAAATAAAGGACAGGAGGAAAGGAAATGCCCTCAACCCTCGAAGAATGCGGATTGAGGGACCTGGAAGGAAGGAGAGCCATAAAAAGCAGATAGGAAAGTGAAAGAGGAGAGGGCCCGCCCCTACAGGTAATGAATAAAAGGGGAACAACTGGACCCAGCTCAGGAATCCCTCGGGGTCGCCAACTCCCGAACTCACCAGCCGTGAGCCCCTGAGGGTGTAGCAACATCTAGGGTGCACCAGAAGTGGTGGGGCTACATACACCCTGGCACCATGAGGGCCTTGAGCAGAAGGCAGGAGATAACAGGAAAAGATAAAGATGGCTGACCCCTCGCAGAAGGAGGGTATCAGAAAAAATGTGACAAGGGCCAATTAAGGCGGGAAAGGAAGAGACTCTCTAGGCCTTGGATACCCTAATACCGTCGGGGTCGGATGAGAACAAGAGTTGACCAAGTGACATCGACAGGAAAGAAGACGGAGAGGAGCCCGGCACAAGTAATAGGAAGCAATGCTGTACTCAGCTGGGGTCCCGTAGTCGCCAACCTACGTCCCACTAGATGTGAGCCCTTGGGGGACATTTCATTTGAGACTGAGTCTCCGTTGCAGGACCTTTCTTTTTGGTATGGTTTTTATTATGAATTGATCCTTTAGGAACCAACATCGTATGGATTTGTGCATTATTACACAGTTGAACCAGCTTTATCTTATTTTCTATTATAAAATCTCTACATGGTATAAAACACGTCCCCGATTCTTGGATGTGACGGGTAATCTCGAGAACCACTGGACGGATTTTAATGCAGTTTTCACCATTCTGTAAAGGATTTGGAGAAGGTTTCTGTAGAAAAACATTCATTTATGACCAAAGGAAGCCAAGAAGTTACGATTTCAATGAATCGAGTCGAATAAAAACCTGCCGTCCTTGCGCCTTTTAAGCGTAGGTATGCTGGGTAAACCGTAAAAAATATATATTTAAACTACGAGTGTGTGAATTGTTCACCATGAAAAGTTTCTTGACAGCATACAGTAGGCCTATGAAATGAAAATCCACAGCCTGCATCCAGTCTCCGACCGGGTCAGGAATGGAACGAATGAAGCCCCCATCTAGCGGCGAGGATATGGACTGTGCCGGCTGCCGAGGCCTGACGCACTCCTCTGGGGCTATGATTAAATGAATGACAGATGAAATGAAATAATTGTGGAGAGTGTTGCTGGAATGAAATTTTGACAGGGAAAACCGGAGTACCCGGAGAAAAACGTGTCTGCCTCCGTTTTGTCCAGCACAGATCTCACATGGAGTGACCGGGATTTGAACCACGGACCCAGCGGTGAGAGGCCGGCGTGCTGCCGCCTAAGCTACGGAGACTTGGACAGTAGGCCTATATCTTTCTTTAATACATCGCCCATTATAAGTTTTTTTACGTTTTCCTTTCTTCCAACTATCTCCATTCAGTGGAAATATAAATTACTAAATTCGGAGTGGGGTTACTAACTAACTACTACTAACTAATAACTAGTTAGTTATTTGTCGAGTTAAGACTTCAGAGAAGGGTATATACGAGTATGTTTGGAGCTTCGCTGTTCACCTCGGCTTTTCTGAATTGCGTCTGGTACCTGCAGCCTATGCACCTTTTAGGCGTACACTGGGTAAATCGATAAAAAGTATCGGGTGAAGCTGGGGTGGGCTGTCAGTAGATATTAAAAGACACATCTTAAAGAATGCAATATTTTTTGGTGTCAGATCTTGCGCTGTAATAAAACAAAATCTGTCACCGTTTCTTATTTTATTGCACAGAAGTGTTTGAGATAAGAATACCGTAAATTGAAGGAATTATTTCACAGCGAAATATCACCTGAATTCCATTAATTCAACTACTGTAATTTCCTACCTCGTTAGCTCAGTTGGTGGCCAACACGCAAAAAAGAAAAAAAAAGAATGACAGTCAGTCTGAAAGACTAGACTTTGTAGCATTTTAAATTCTACAAATGCTGAAAAATGCTAGAAAGGCTGAAGGCTCTTGACGTGTTAGAAAATTATCTGCATAATACTTATCTTGCTTATCTTGTTTCAAATTACTCGCGAACGGCAAGTGCAAACCAAGGGCAAAGCAAGGTCAAGCGCGCGGGGACGTGCCCCTTCCATCCAGTCTAAAAACCCTTACAGTAGGCGATGTATTGAAGTTAGAGATATGCTCTCGCGGACTTTTTCGTACAACTTTTCATGCTGACCAATTCTTACGCTCATAGTATATTGATATTTTTGACGGTTTGCCCAGCGTAAGTTAAGAAGCGCACGGACGCCAAGTTTGTTTTCGACTTTTTCACTGAAATCGTTACTGCTTGGCTTCATTTGATCATAAATAAATTATTTTATACAGAATCTTTCCTCGAGATATTCCTTACATAATGGTGAAAACCGCATCAAAATCCATCCAGTGGTTCTCGAGATTACCCGTGACATCCAAGAATCGGCGATTTTTAGCCTATTTTCAATTTTGAAAAAATAGGCTTATGAGATCACCTTTTGTCCGTTTGTGTGTGCGTGTGTGTGTGTGTGTGTGTGTGATTCGTGTGTGTGTGTCCCCCTAATAAAATCTAAACGGCAGGAGCGATTTCAATGAAACTCGGAAAGTTCATAGCACTATTCCCGGCGACCTCGACCGTGCCCTTCAAATTATGTTACGACTCACCAATCCAACATGGCGGCTGTGCGAAATTTTTCACCAGCATTCAATATCTCCGAAACTATTACCGATATTACCCTGAGATTTTCTATGGTGATAGAGGGAACTACTATAAGTTCACTTATGTGACTTTTGAAAACCTGGTAACTACAAAACCAACATGGAGGCCAAGCGAATTTGCGACTTTTAAATAGACGTTTCTCGTGATTTGACCAACCAAACGCAATGAAACTTGGTACAGTATATGTTTATATACATTGTAATGCACCGACATCTAACTTCGTTCAATTGTTTACATAATCACAAGATGGCGGATGTGCGAAATATTTCACCGGCATTCTATATCTCTGAAACTATTAGCGGTATCTCCCTAAAATTTTGTACGGAGATAAAGGGCACTACTGGAAGTCCATCTATAAGACTTTCAAAAACCGGTTAACTACAAAACGAACATGGTGGCCAAGCGAATTTGAAAATTTTAAATAGACCTTTCTCGCGATTTAATGTTCCAAGCGCACTGAAACCTGGTACAGGAAATATTTATACACATTGTAATCCACTGGTATCTAATTTAGTTCAATTGTTTACATAACCTCAAGATGGCGGCAGTGCGAATTTTAAAATTAAGTTTTTATTTCTTGTGATGTAGTCATGCGATCGAAGTGAAAGTTTGAATAATGAACATACGCAATAATTTTCCTTTAATGGTACATGACTCTATGGCCTATACATTTAACAATCCAACATGGCGACCATCCGAAATATTTAGACGATACTGAATATCTACGAATCTATTTTAGCAATCAAACTGCATTTTTTAATGTTCATAGGGGCTATGAACTTAAGTTCACCTATAGGCTAAGACTTTAAATAACCTGGTGATCACAAATCCAACATGGCGGTGACGCGAATTATAAATATTCACATGGACATTTCTTGCAATTTAACCATCCGAGTGCAGTGAAACTTGGTACAGTAAATCCTTATACGAATGTTAATCCACTGGCATCTAATTTATTTCAATTGTTTCCATAACCTCAAGATGGCAGCTGTGAAAAATTTTAAAATCTCCTTGTTTTTTCTTGTGTCCTAATTATGCGATTGAAGTTTGAATACTACACGTTCACAATAACCTGCATGTAACAGTACATAACTCTAGGACCTACATATATAAAATCCAACATGGCGACCATCCGAAATATTTAGTCGGTTCTCAATATCTACGAATCTATTACAGCAATCAAACAGAAATTGTGTATTTTGATAGTGGCAATTAACATAAGTAGGATATATGAAAATAGGCTGTATAGTTCTTCACGGAACTACTTGTTAAAATTTACAATGACTCACCGTGACTTTACAAGAAAGATCGAAATTTCCACTGATATTTACCAACTAGGGACTTGAAGTTCAACACTACGAGTTAGTACTATCTCACGACCGATATACGTGCTTTCTTTCAATGATAATAACTAAGATGTTCTTATAGCAATATACAAGGTGTTTCTAAATTCCCATTACAGACTTTGAGGGCTTGAAGTGGGGACAGAGACAGTTAAGTTTAGCATAGGAACTTGTGTCCGGAAACGTACTGTCTACCCGATACCCGCCAAAAGACACCCAAACACACGTTAAAATCTCCCGCATCTTCGGATCTACTGACTAGAGTACGTACATCATTGAACGATCACCTGATGTCCCATATCCACTACAGGTTTGTTGACATTCCATACTTTCTTCCACCAAATCTCACGGGTGCCACGTACTTGGTATTCCTGGAAGACGTACTGCATGAGTTCTTAGATGATGTCCGTCAAAACATGTGTGTTCAGCACGATGGTGATCACTTTCGTGATACTTTCAATGTTTAGCTTGGCCCATTTGTCGGTCAAATTTTGTTTCTTGTTACCGAGATCCCCGAATGGTAATTATTTCTTTGTAAATGTATTAATTGCTTAAACCAAATGCATAATCTTGTTATCAATCACCTATTCATAGATATCATAGTTCTCACCTTGAGTGTTCCAGTCGCTCGCTACCTCAAGCTTCCTCACTCCCGGCATACACGGCATCTACTGGTTCATCTGCTGTCTGCTGAGCAGTGTCGACTGACGTCACCCTGACTTTCGTTCGACCAATCGCAGGTCTTTGTCTGGTCGGGCAATCTCCAGCTTCGAGATTGTTCCATGATCACTATTTAAGACGCCACTTGCTGGCGTTCTTCACCACTTCTGATCAATCATCACTTCTGATCACTTCAACCTGCTGGTCACCGCTACTGCATCTCATGACACCATCGCTAGTCTCTACGCTACCTAGCAGTTACGTCACTAGATCTGCACCCTGACGTATTGCTCAAGATGACAAGAATAATTACCAGCTGTCGTACTCTTCAAGCCGTACCTTAGATGGGGTACTTTGATTCGTCTTTCGAAGTAGCTGCAGTCCTTTCGGCCGCCAACAAATTTTCAAAATGCATCTGGATCACCACTTGGACGCTATAAGTGTCATTCCTTCGCAAGAGAAGAAGAGAGAGTTGACCTTTTTATCAATTGTGTACTTATCTCTAGACCATGTACGCCTCCGTCAGAAGAAACTGTGAGGACTTCTTAATCAACGCTTATGCTAGCTGGAACTTTTAAGGAGCTGGCTCTTCAACCCTTTGAGAAGATAAGTTCAATTTTATGAAGAATTTAAATCATACTAGTTATCTTACACTCTTAATCAGTTTTATGGTTCTTTTTTATAAGGTGCTTTTTTATTTTATGTTAAGCTCAACTTCTCTCGAATTAAGCAAGCTTGTTTCATTGGCATTTCCTTAGTCTCGGTTTCTGTCATCAGGCACTCACACTTTGTTCCATTTATAATTATTCATTTCTGTGATAAGCACTTAAGTGCAATTTGTTTATTGGTTATAAATTTATTGTTAGAAATAAACATTGTTAATGTGTGGTTACCTACATTGGTTTTCTAGTGATGTATTTCATGCCCACTACCCCGCACCGCTTCAGTCTAATTTTCTTGTCCAATTGTAGTTATTATGTCCAGGCTCTCGCCTGATGCGTTCTCCCGTATGGGGAAGTTTAGCCTATTTTCAATTTTGAAAAAATAGGCTTATGAGATCACCTTTTGTCCGTGTGTGTGTGTGTGCGTGTGTGTGTATGTGTGTGAGTGTGTGTCCCCCTAATAAATTCTAAACGACTGGAGGGATTTCAATGAAACTCGGTAAGATCATAGCACAATTCTATCCGACTCCGACCGTGCCCTTCAAATTTTAATGTGTCTCACCAATCCAACATGGCGGCTGTGCGAAATATTTCACCAGCATTCAGTATCTCCGAAACTATTACCGATATCACCCTGAAATTTTATACGGTGATAAAGGAAACTACTAGAAGTTCACTTATGAGACTTCCAGAAACCTGGTAACTACAAAACCAACATGGCGGTCAAGCGAAGTTGAGACTTTTAAATACACTTGTCTAGCGATTTAACCCTCCAAACTTAATAAAGCATGGTACAGCAAATGTTTATACACATTGTAAGACACTGGCGTCTAATTTAGTTCAATTGTTTACATAACCTCAAAATGGTGGCTGTGCGAAATATTTCGCTGGCATTCTATATCTTCGAAACTATTACAGATATCACCCTGAAATTTTTCACGATAAGAAAGGGCACTGCTTCAAGTTTATCTATGTAACTTTGAAAAATCTGTCATGTACAAAACGAACATGGCGGCCAAGCGAATTTGAATCATTTTAATAGACTTTTCTCGTGAATTAACCATCTGAGCGCAGTGTAATGTGGTACAGTAAATGATTATACATATTATAATGCACTGACATCTAGTTTCGTTCAATTGTTTACATAATTTCAAGATGGCGGCTGTGCCAAATTTTAAAATTATTATTTTATTTTTTGTATTGTAATCATGCGATCGAAGTGAAAGTTTGAATAATGAAGCTACGCAATAATTTTCCTTTAATGGTACATAACTCTATGGCCTATACATATAACAATCCAAAATGGCGAGCATCCGAAATATTTTGACGGTTCTCAATATCTACGAATCTTTTACTGCAATCAAACTGATTTTTTTATTTTTCGTAGAGGCTATGAACATAAGTTCACCTATATGACATTCAGTAACCTGGTGAGCACAAATCCAACATGGCGGCGACGCGAAATATAAATATTTAAATGGACGTTTCTGGCGATTTAACCATCCGAGTGCAGTGAAACGTTGCACGTTAAATACTTATACAAATGTTAATCTACTGGCATCTAATTTATTTCAATTGTTTGCATTGTCACAAGATGGCAGCTGTGCAAAATTTTAAAATCACGTTTTACTTCTTGTGTTCTAATCATGCGATTGAAGTTTGAATACCACACGTACACAATAATCTTAATGTAATAGTAAAAAATTAAAATCCAACCTGGCGACCATCTGAAATATTTAGACGGTTATCCATATCTACGAATCTATCACAACCTTCAAACTGATTTTTTTTAAATGTTGATAGAGGCATTTAACATGAGTAGGATAAATGAAAATATGCTGTATAGTTCTTCACGGAACTACTTGTTGTCTTATACTAACGAAGTAGAGATTGTCGGGGAACACATGCACCAAGCGGTACTATGACGTCACGCACCTCAGTGCATCTAGGTACATTTCGTCCCGTCACCGTAACGTAACGCCAGACCCCAGCGTAACGACGAAGTCGACAAGATCATTTAAAATGATAAAAACACATTCTTCTCATCAGGGTACAGGAAAACTATACATTGTTGAAGGTTGTATGAAACAAGTAACAATTGTAAATTTTGTTCTATTCAAAATGTTTCATAATAATTTGGCCATCTGCGTAATACGTGTTATATTTTCTTCCAGGTGGGTGTTTAAATACTTGTTTTTCCGCCTAATGTAATTGGGCACAGTTTGGATCTACCGACTGCAAAAGTTTCTGTAATACATTCCTTGTATTCAACAAGCACTGCATGAATTCCCAGTCGAAAGTTTCTTCCAGGAACTATCTCCTACGCAAACTGGCTGGATCACAGTGGGGTAGTCAACCTGAAACGATCCGAACTTCAGCAATGGCACTATGCTATTCTGCAGCAGAGTATGCTTCTCCTGTTTGGTATAATTCAACACATGCCAAACAGGTGGATGTAGCTCTCAACGATACCTGCAGGATTATAACAGGTTGCTTGAAATCAACTCCAGTCGAATGGCTTAATCTCGTCGCAGGAATAGCACGACCCCCTGTTCGAAGAGAAATAGCTGCGAACAAGGAACGAAAGACAGTGAAGCATGAAATAACTCATCCTCTATATGAACACGAACCGCAACTGCAACGACTGAAGTCGAGGAAGAGTTTCCTTAGAATATCAAAGGAACTTAGAACCACTGCTGAAAAAGCTAGGTTGCAAATGTGGAGGGCTACGACCAACCTTCCCCCTGGTTGGGAAAATGTTTCTGAAACTCTACCTCCTGGCTATGACGAGGAATGGACGACTTGGAAGTCCCTGAATAGACTGCGCTCTAGAGTAGGCAGATCAAAGGTTAATATGGCAAGATGGGGTTACATTGACCAGGATGATATTCAATGTGATTGTTGAGAAGACCACACTGTTCAGCATATGACTGAGTGTCGACTGTACCCAGCATCCTGTACGGAAGAAGATCTTCGTCGGGGGACACAGAGTGCACTGGAAGTGGCCAAGTTTTGTGCAAAGATAATATAATATCTGTGTTATATATTTACAATGTTTGTTTCTGATATGAGAATAATAATAATTTCTTGTTTAAAGGGGAGCATACAGTACATCTTAAGGGGCCAACACAATAACGGTTTTAATATTATAACTGTGCCTGTCATAAATCTTATGCAACAATAATAATAACTAGCATCACCCGTCGCGGCTTCGCCCGCGAATATTCTAGTTGTAATCATGAATGCTATGACTGATTTATCCTTCGTATGAATAATCAGATTTTATCAATTCAGCTACCGGTGCAGTGGTTAGGGGTTTGTCATTCCTTCATAGGTATATCAGAGCGAAGTTAGTTTTCTGGGAATATCACAGACACTGCTAATTTAACGGCCTTTAAATGTGGTTTCCGGAGACCCTTTATAGTCGGGTGAAAAAGACATTTCGTACCACACTCAGACGTGAAAATTGTGTGAAAATATGCTTGAGTGCCCCTTGACCCCCTTAAGCGCATTATAATGTATGTATGATTAATTTTACAGCTTAATTTGGTTCAGTGATAACCTTATAACCGTCTGGAAACTTTCACAGTAATGTAATAATTGGAATTGCATTGCGTCTTACAGAATTCTATTACCATGGTTACCGTGTTGCAATCTTTCATTGTTTCATTGCAAATATACATGTTTTAAGGTATTTATTTAATTGTGAGGCATTTAAAGAGTAAGTGAGTGCGTTTCGCTTACGCATTGGGTTATGCTGAACCTGTAGGTACCCCATATATATAGGTTGGTGTTAATGGGACCTTATTTTCGGTACAAAACTGGACTGGGACTTTAGCAGAATAATATAGGGAGGGATTTCCAGGAAACACACGCATCCTTTTATTAGAAACAAGGTTTCTAATTCTCAAAAATCAAATCGTAACTAATTTTAACCATTTTTCAAAATTTGGTCCTTGCTTCGTGCTGATCTTCATCGTTTACTTCATATCTCCCATGTTAATTGGAATTTTCGGACTTTTCGTTTTGTAAAGTGGGTGTTAGACATTCCACTACAAAATGAATCTCCCTCATTTGCATATTAGTAGGGCCCGAATGTTGATGCCGTAAAAAAATTGCACTTAAAATTTTCAAAAATGACCTAAAAATTCGAAAATTGCACTATAAATTGGAGAAAATGATCTTATAATAATAAACTCACCAATATTTCAAAAATTCGAAAAATGCACTATAAAATAGAGAAAATGATCTTATAATATTATTTCAATATTTTAAATTACCGTATCTTGTATCAGCTACAAGCTTCTTCTTAACTCTGAGAGACGTAACTCCCTCATATAAAGCTGTGACATGACTAAATTGACTAAATTGAGAAACAATGACCTAAAAGGGTCGATTTCTCTAAAATATGACCAAAAAAACAAACCAAACTTAAAAAAAATGCTCTTAAATTGGTAAAATAGCAAAAATGCAAAAACATGCAAAATAAAATTGACATATTTGAAGACAGGGTGGCCCGTCCGGAATTTCTACGTACTTTAGCATTGTTTAGACAGCTCAGTAAAGAGATGGCATGTCATCAACATGCGGGCCCTACATATTAGTAATTAATTAAGCGTTATATTTTCATTCCTGTTTTGAGCAAACTCAAAAAATGTTTTATAGAAAGGCCAATTAAATACACATATATTTAAGTGAGAATCGTTTTGTAGCTCAAGGTTTACATCCACTTTAGGAAAAGAAAAGTTCAAATATGCCTATAAATATGGGAAATATCAGGGAAATTGTGAACATCAGCACAAAGCCAGGCCCAAATTTTGCAAAATGAATAACAATATTTACGATTTGAATTTTTAAAATATACACTGACCGGCAAAGAAAACCGATCACTTGAAAATTTCAACATTACTTTCCTTTATATCATAAATACTAGGGCGCCCATACTGCTCCACAGCATTATTTTTCAGTATTGGAATTTAAAAATTAAGACATTATGCAATAGTTTATAACCTTTATTTCACAATACTTCCTTCCAGGCAATGTTCGCTGTGCGTCGACCCTTAGGTTTAATTTCTACTTCTACATCTTTAAATGATTTTCCTTGGGATAAGGCAATATAGAACATGCCATGGCCTAAAACAGGATCAGGCAAGTAGATTCCAACTCGATGACCCTGCGCATTGTTGATTGTAATACAAAACGCTAGTGTAATAGGAAATTTCTGTCATTAGAACCCGATATGATTGCTACAACGAGAAAAAATGTTGAAAAATTGAGATGTAATATCGAATGTTCACTCATAACTTTCCCCAGAATCAGCCGATTTGAATAGTTAAGAGCTCAAATCAAAGCGCGTGATTCACTGAGTGTTCTTAGTCCAAAACGACCTGCGTACCTCAATTAGAACCAAAGATATGATTGCTTCAAATTTGGAAAAAATTGGAAAAAGTTGAAAAAATCAAATAATTTGAGAAAGGTGGAATTTAAATGATTTGTAATACTTGATGACAAATATGTGAATGAATACCTTTCATTTGAAAAAAGAATGAAGGAAATCGACCGAATAGAATGGCCGCACGGACTCGGATAAGTTTTCATAAATATTTTTAATATACAGATGAACGCTCTATGCCTAGTAGATATTTTACTCTTTATAGTATGGAGGTAAGGTTGTTTTCCTGGATGTATTATCATTCTTCATGTCATTGTTTTACTTAACAATAGCGAATCATTGACATGATGCTGTTTCCCGCGGAAAGATATGCGCGCCACCAGTTTCGATCAGAGCCACTGTCCTGGCAACATCTTCAAGCCTCAAGCGCATATTCGTTTCTGAATTGCACAAGAGCAACTGAGGATATGGCTGTATTGATCTTTTCCTATGCCAACAAGTGGCAAAAAATTGCATTGTTGACGATAATGATGGCACGCACGTAATTCCGCAGGAAACAGCATCATGTCAATGAATCGCTATTGTTGTGAAACAATGACATGAAGAATAGTAATGCATCCAGGAAACCAATTATCCTTACTTCCATGCATATTTATTTATTTATTTATTTATTTATTTATTTATTTATTTTATTTATCGTATGGCTTTTAGTGCCGGGAGTGTCCGAGGACATGTTCGGCTCGCCTGAGTCTGTAGCTGCTTCATGCGGACACCCTTAGGGTGAGCTCAAGTTCCGTTCAATTTCAAGTAGTTCCAACTTTCGTTACCAGTTATCAATGATACCTAGTGGTGAACGTTGGAAATTGGATAGAGCGTTCTGACGAAATCTAACCTAACAATTTAGCTTCACACATGTTTAGTCTGTGGAAGAATCTTTTACATGCCATAAATCTATGACATGGGACCGCCTGCTTTACTTCCCCTCCGAAAGAAGGCATACTGAAGGATTTTTAACGCTCTTAAAAATCCGACGACTTCGGCCGGGTTTGGGCACAGCAGTTCAGAATGCTACCAACTACGCCACCGAAGCCGTACTTCCATGCTATAACTAGTGTATGTACTGTACTAGGCTTATACAGTCATATTTATGATTTGAATGACAGTAATGTTGAATTTTTCAAGTGAAGTATTTTAATTTTTTTTGCCCGTCAGTGGCGCAGTTATATTTTAAAATTGGTATTGTTTTGGCTCTTTGCAGCATGTTACCCCTTATAACTTCAATTCGTTACTTGCAATTAGCTGGCGATAGAAAGAAGCACATTTGAATGTATATACTGCATGGGTATGTATTGATTTTTTAGGGGCAGAACACGTCGCTGCCCCCCCCCCGTGCCCCCTTAAAAAAGAATAACTAACAAACTTTAATTGATTTATTTTGTCAAATTTAGTGACGTTGGTTCTAGCCTTACACGCTCTCAACTCAGCCTTGATTCACAAATTCTTTATCCAATCCAAAATGCAGACAAGATGTATTCAGTCGTTTTCCTACGATGATGAAAAGAATCCTCGGATACATTATTGCTGCGTAACCTGTGGCCACGACGTAAAAGGCTCCCAACTTACTGTTTGATGGGATATTATACAATGTTAGGATCATGCTTTCCCAAAGAACTGTGCTTTTATGTTAAACGCCGGGGAGGGTCTAACTTTTACCGGGAATGAATGTGGTAGTTCTTTATCCTCAAGTGGCAGAAATGTCAAGGCCAGAAAGAGGAAATCTTCTAGCGACAAACTTTATTACTTTAAAGGAAAGATAAAAAGAACCAGATTTGATAAATCGTAAGGGTAGGGATGAGGGAATTTTATCACAACTCAGGAACACACTGAGATATATATTCCAAACTGGTTTATTTGGGCAGGATTTTGAAACAGTACGTAAAACATAGTTTGGATTGTCAGCTAAAATTGGTTGGACTTATTGTAGCATATCTCAAAATAAAATACCTCCGTATAATTTAATTGTTGAATAATTTTATTTATGAAACTATCCTTCACCAAGAATTGACCTAAGGACTCTGTTTACTTTACAACGGATTTGACCTTACTACACTCTATTATTCGGCAACATCATCATCACCTCATTATGTCATCGATATTTTTACTATTTTTGTATCACTGATGACATCGTGGTTGTCAAAGTGAATCACACACAGTCTTTTGTTGATTTATTTATCGTATGGCTTTTAGTGCCGGGAGTGTCCGAGAACATGTTTGGCTCGTCAGAGGCTATATCTACTTCGAGCGGACACTCATGGGGTGAGCTACAAGTTCCATTCAATTTCAAGTAGTTCCAATTTTCACCACCAGATGTCACTGATACCTAGTGATGAAAGTTGGAACTTTGATAGAGTGTTCCAACGAAATCTAACCTAGAAATTTAGCTTCAGACAAGTTCAATCTGTGGAAGGATCTTTTACATGCCATAAATCTATGACATGGGACCACCGGCTTTACTTCACCTCGAAAGGAAGGCATACTGAAGGATTTTAACGCTCTTAAAAAATCCGACGACTCCGGGTGGGTTTGAACCCGCTATCTTGGGAACATCAGTTCAACATGCTACCAACTACGCCACCGAAGCCGCTCTTTTGTTGATTAATTTGCCCCGTATGTTTTGGTGTGAGTGGAATCTCTCTGATACGTATTTTGTCATATTGGCTGTGGTCGTTGTGTATTTGTAATAAATAGTGGCTGGAAGTTGGAAGGAGGCGGCCGTGGTCCTAAGTTAGGACGCCACCGAATATTTGCCTGGAGTAGAAGTAGGAAACCATTTGATCCTACTTCTAAGTCAGCTGAGGCGTGAGTCAAACCCATCTCTTTTCAGTTTTGTCTTACGGGACTCAATGTGTACCCCTTCCAACCCTCAGACCGGAAATTCATTTCTTAGCAGACCCGAGAATCGAATCCAGGAACTTTGTTTCGGCAGTCTCTATTGGTATCCCGAGACCACAAAAGCGGGCTAAGCCATATTCAAAATGGTTTCCTCCTACAATAATTAGAAACCTACGTTATTTTTAGCCTACTTTCGATTTTTGCAAAAAATGAAAGTAGACTTATGAGATCACTACAGGGCTAAAAATTATGTGTCTGTGTGTGAGTGTGTGTACTCTGAATGTCTTCCCCCCCCCTATCAATTCGAACATGGTGAAACCGAATTGAACGAAATTTGGTACAGAGGTAGAACTAGCAAAGGGCACCTCAGTGTCACGTTTTATATCGCCGCCATCTTGATGGAAACGTAATGGAGGCCACCCAAATGTTCAAAGCTTAAATCAAATTACGACTAACCTAATCATCCGATCTCTACCAAATTTTGCAAAAACTTACCAGTTTATGACGAGCGTCTTTTGACAAAACTACAAGGTCATCAGCCCAATAGTTTGCAGACAACTGACATGAATGTGTGCAAATGGATTCCCCCTATCAATTCAAACACGGTGAAACCGAATAGAGCGAAATTTGGTACTGAGGTAGCACTAGCAAAGAGCACCTCAGTGTTATGTTTTATGTCGCCGCTATCTTGACGAAAACGTAATGGCGGCCACCCAAATATTAAAAGCTTGAATCAAATTACGTCCACCCTAATCATCTAATCTCGACAAAATTTTGCAACATTAAATCTGTATATGTACAGAAACTTTTGACCAAACCACAAGGTCATCAGTCCAATAATTTGCAGATGTTGCCAATGTATTTGTGCAAATGTATTCCCCCTATCTTTTCAAACACGGTGAATCCGAATTGAACGAAATTTGGTACAGAGGTAGCACTAGCAAAGGGTACCTTAGTGTCATGTCTTATATCACCGCCATCTTGAAGGAAACGTATTGGTGGCCACCCAAGTGTAAAAAGCTTAAATCAAATTACGACCAACCTAATAATCTAGTCTCTACCAAATTTTGCAACACCATATCTTTATGTGGGAAACATATTCTGACCAACCTGCAAGAACATCAGCCCAATAGTTTGCAGATGGTGGCCAAGTATGTGTGCAAATCGATTCCCCCTATCAATTCAAACACGGTGAAACCGAATTGAACGAAATGTGGTACAGAAGTAGCACTAGCAAATCGCACCTCAGTGTCATGTTTTATATTGCCGCCATCTTGTCGGAAACGGAATGGCGGACACCCACATGTTGAAAGCTTATATCAAATTACGACCAACCTAATAATTTGATCTCTACCAAATTTTGCAACAACATACCTTTTTGTGGGAAGAATCGTTTGACGGAATTACAAGCTCATCAGCCCAAATCTCAGCAAAAGTTTGCAGATAGCGGCCATGTATGTGTACAAATCGATTCCCCATATCAATTCAAACACGGTGAAACCGAATTGAATGTTTTTATTTACAGAGGTAGCACTAGCAAAGGGCACCTCATATTCATATTTAATATCCTTATAGCACGTTGTATTTCAACAAACTACTACAACCAACATTGAATTATACTCCTTGAAAAGGAGAAAGAGTTATAACAATACCCATGCAATTAAGAGAAAGTAGGGTATATGTTCTTTACTAAACATCTTGCTTAAAGTGTTTTATACATGTCTGCAATCGCCCTCGCGTATAAGGGTATGTGTTTGTGAATTTGTTTGAGAACCTGGATTTCTGTGCGGGCAGTAGTAATGCGTCTGTAACTGTAAACATTAGGGTTTACGTTTGGAGTAGGTGTCCCTGTAGATTCGATTAAAAGTTTGCCTTTTCTACCACTAGAAACGCTAGTTGAGTCATTAAAACTCAACCTTGCCAGGTCAATTAGATTAACATTATTAGCCTACTTTCGATTTTTGCAAAAATATGAAAGTAGACTTATGAGATCTACACAGGGCCAGAACTTTTGTGTCTGTGTATGTATCTGTGTGTGTGTGCGGATGGCGGCCATGTATGTGTGTAAATCAATTCCCCCTATCTATTCAAATACGGTGAAACCGAATTGACCACAATTTGGTACAGAGGTAGCACTAGCAAAGGGCACCTCAGTGTTATGTTTTATATTGCCGCCATCTTGACGGAAACGTAATGGCGGCCACCCAAATTTTCAAAGCTTAAATCAAATTAAGATTAACCTAATTATCCGATCTCTACCAAATTTCGCAACAACATATATTCAAATGGCGAACGTCTTTTGACTAAACTACAAGGCAATCAGCCCAATAATTTGCAGATGGCGGCCATGTATGTGTGCAATTCGATTTCCCCTATCAATTCAAACACGGTGAAACCGAATTGAACGAAATTTGGGACAGAGGTAGCACTAGCAATGGGCACTCCAGTGTCATGTTTTATATCACTGCCATCTTGAAGAAAACATAATGGTGGCCACCCAAATGTTAAAAGCTTGAATCAAATTACGACCAACCTAATCATCTGATCTCTACCAAGTTTTGCACCATTATACCTTCATGTATGAAGAATCGTTTGACCAAACTACAAGGTCATCATACCAATAATTTGCAGATAGCGGCCATGTATGTGTGGAATTCGATTCCCCCTATCAATTCAAACACGATATAACCGAATTGAATGAAATTTGGTACAGAGGTAACACTAGCAAAGGGCACCTTAGTGCCATGTTTTATATCACCGCTATCTTGCCGCAAATGGAATGGTGGCCACCCAAATGTTAAAAACGTAAATCAAATTACGACCAACCTAATCATTTGATCTCTACCAAATGTTGCATCTTTTGACTTAAATACAAGGTCATCAGCCGAATAATTTGCAGATAGCGGCCATGTATGTGTGCAAATCGATTCCTCATGTCAATTCAAACACGGTGAAACCGAAAAGAATGGAATTTGTTTACAGAGGTAGCACTAGCAAAGGGCATCTCACATTCATTTTTAATATCCGTATAGCACGTTGTATTTCAACAAGCTACTACAACCAACATACAATTATACTCCTTGAAAAGGACAAAGAGTTATAACAATACCCATGCATTTAGGAGAACGTAGGCTATATGTTCTTTACTGAACATCTTCTTCCGGTGTGTAGATTTTTCAAAAAATCAATAGACCTCTGAGGGTATTGAACCAGTGAAGACATTAAAGAAAGAATTATGTAAATAAGTAAGTATTACTAGGTTTTGAATAAAAATTAAACTAATAATGAAACAAGCGATTTTAGTCTGAATTTCCGGAATTGCATTAAGGTCAGAAGTGGAATTTCAAATTTGGTCTTTTAGTTTGATAGAGCTACCTTATCAGTATTTTCGAATGTTTGAAATGCTAAGCCCGTAATATTCAAGTACTGCTCGGGTTCAAGCTCTGTGAACTTGTGGGGTGAGGTGAAGTGGCAGGCAGGAAGAAAGGACCTGTCAACATCCTGCCGTGTTTAATGTTCTTAAATATGTATTTTTAATAACTAGTACTTCAACAAATTTGGGCTAATCGTGAATGAAACCAAGACGGAGTACCTCAATATGACTCGCGGGCAAGGCCACGTTTTTGGGCAACTACAGTCACTCCGTGTAGGGGACCAGTCCTACAAGAGGGTCCATGAATTTAAGTACCTAGGATCGCTTTTCACGGAGAACTCATCATGTGAGATAGAAATCAACGCCAGGATCAAAGCAGGAAACCGAACTCTCTACAGCTTAACACAGCTTCTTCGGTCCAGAAGTCTCTCCAGACAGTCCAAAATTCGTCTGTAAAAAACTCTGATCCAACCAGTTGTACTATATGGATGTGAGACATGGAGTATCCCAAAACAGGACTTTAATAAACTACTCGTTTTTGAGAGAATAGTTCTTCGGAAGATCTTAGTACCGGTGAGGGATGTACACACGGGTGAATGGAGGATTAGACACAATCATGAAGTAGAAGACCTGTACCATGATGCCAACATAGCTGGAACCATCAAAACCAGAAGACTGCAGTGGGCTGGACATGTAGTCCGGATAAAAAACCACCGATGGCCACGGAAGCTACTAGACTTCATCCCCACAGGAAGAAGACCACCAGGGAGACCAAGGAAGCGGTGGAGTGATGGACTCCATGAAGATCTGCAACAGGCAGCGATACGCGTAGACAGTTGGCGGATGGCAGCTATGGATAGGAGACGATGGGGAAGGAAACTTGTAACTGCACGTGGTCCACTGGGCCTGATCGCGTAGAAGAAGAAGAGAAGTATTTCACTTTAACACATTAAAAAGAGAAAAATATGAATAAAATAAAACTGTATGTATTAAAAAGTTAGTTTGTATGAAAAATAATAAAAAATAAAGAGAAAAGAAGTTTCTGAGTCATAGCAAAAATTAAAAAATGTGCCTTCCTAGCCTTGGTGGATGTAAACTTATTTATAATAGAGTTGAAGTCTATAGTAGCAGCCACATCACGTACAAATGATAAAATTGCTAAATTACTTACGATAGTCTTTCTTGCGTCATTGTGGATCTTTAGTAATTTTTAATAAGCTTCAGCTTACTAAAAGAACGTTCACATGTTGTCACAGACACTGGAATCGTTAAAAGAAGTTTCAAAGCGATGATCAAGTTACTGTATGCCTCTAACCCCAAACAAGACCTAAATATAACAAAATTTATTTGGGTTTCAAGTCAATCTTTTCGTTATTTTTCTTTGATCTTCGTAATAAAACTGACATTTTTAATATCCTCCATGAGTTCTTCTCCGTTCAAATCTTCAGGGTAATTCTCTCCAAGTTGGAAAAATTTCCTCTATAGAGTGTTCAAAACGTTTTCATTTGGGGTTTATTTATGAATGTATCCATCAAAATTACAGAGGAAGCCAAAACGTTCAACCAGTTCCTTGATATTGGCGAACCGTTCACTTAACTCACGAATACGTTTATCTAACATATCTAGTGTTCTCAGCTATATTTCATCTTTCCAGGAAAGTCCAACATCATCAGTGGATTCCCCTGGAATTTTCCGCTTCACTCTTTGTCTTCGATCCTTAGGTTCTCCCCATTCCTTACACTTCTTAGTAGCTTTTTATGTAACATCAACTGGAAGGGTTTCTCTCCACATATTAAGCTGACGTTGGAAAGCTTGTACACAAGTTATTACATAAGTGAATGAAATGTCTTCGATTTGCAAAGTTTTCTGTGTTCGGTCAATTTTTGGAAGTAACTCAGCCCAGAAGAATAGCAGAGTTATAAAGTCAAAACTTTCTATTGCATTAATTAACAGCGCTGCACTCTGTCTGGTATCGATGGTTTCAGTTGTAGTGTCTCGCATTTTTTCTGGAGCATGAAGCACTCCATCTAACAGAGATGATAAGGCGTTCACGGCTTCTGCTTTAGAACTCCATCTTGTATCTGAGTGGCCCTTAACCAATAAGCTGACATGTTTCTTGAGGACACTCCACCTGTGAGTCGAACTAGAGAAAAATGCATACACTTGTTGAACTGTTCCCAAAAGTTGCACTTGATTCCAAGAGTTGGATTGAGATATTTGAATCGTACCATCAAGATCATCGGGTTAAGCCAATTTATTAACTACTGTAATATTTGATTCATTAATATCAAGGCTTAAGTTGATACTGTCAAATTCACATTCTTTCTGAGTTTCATTGTTTTCAGAGTTCAGTGATCCTTTCATTAAAGCTGTCATAAACGGTTTCGAACTATCAAGTTCTTTGGTACGTTTCAGTTGTCTATTTTGTGCCCCACTTGCCTTGTGTAGTTTCATAATGGAAACTGAAATACAATGAAGCAAATTACTTTTACTATTGTCAATATGATTCTTGGTGTTGATCAATAATGATCCTAGGTTAAAATTGGTTCAGCCAATGGCAAACGAAATAGAGAGTGAAAACTGTTTTTATTTGTTTTAAATTGTTTTATAGAATTTAACCTAATAATTTTTGCTAGTGCTAATTGCAATTACCTGTTACCTAGTTGTGAATGAACAGGAATTACTCGTACTTTTCAACTAGTCATGTCAACACACTGTATATTCACTTCATTGATATACAACGACTGCGAAATAAACGCAACTCAACTCCACAAATGAATAAAGTGAACTAAGGATTAAGGTTAAGGAATACACTTCATGACTAGCAAACTAGCAATCGTCAATTCTGTTGTGACTTGATGCCCCCACCCCGCGCCGGCCGGCACCGTCATCAACCAAGCATCCCCTCTCCATCACTACTCTGATTCCGGCTCAGGCGCTTTTTTCACCCCCACATCGCAATCATTTCCTGTGTGCTCTGCACTCACGAACTATTTCGTATTGTCTATAAAGAGTTTAAAACGAAACGTTTATTTCAATTCTAAATAATATCACTGCAGTATTTAACTAAGTAATAAAGAAAATTTGACCATTAAAACCGTATATTTTCCTTAAAATATATATTTCTTTTTAAACAAAAAAAAAAAGATCTGTTTTTTCGATTTTGGATTTTGGCGCCCCCTTACCTTTACGGCACCCGGGGCGGCTGACCCGTTCGCACCCCCTTTGGTACGCCACTGCTGCTAACATAGGCCAGTTGTTCAAACCACTGTGGTGTTACGAATGAGTGAGTCACCGACCAATGTATTTGGTTATGTTACTACGCACGGACCGGGAACCCTCATCACTCTTCACCATCACTCCTCATATTCCGCGATCCACATTCCTCTCAGGTTCACGGAGCTTGGGCCCGAGCAGTACCGATACGCGGATAAACGCGCGAAATACTATGTAGATGTGTCGGGCGCATTGGACGAACAATTTGTTTGTTTACATTATGTTCGGTGCGCTGGCAATCCCAACTTGACTTGGTCAGTCTTTCACAGCGCCGGCAGTCAGAGCAGGCTGCCCAGCCAACAGAGGCAGGAGCCATCCTGCCGGGGTGCGGGGTAGCATAGTTAGATGCTTCTCTTGAAATCCCAATCTTTAAATAAAGATCACCATGCATGGCTTAAACCTGTTCTCAATGAGCCTAGGTGACAAATTACTTGAATTCTCGGGATTTGTACGTTCTGCTCTCAGAAAATCATTCAAAATCGACGAAAAGGAAAGCCGTAATCGATGTGCTGGCATGTAGAATAGAGAAATATATTTTCTTGACGTTTGAATCTTCTCCTCTGATATCGTTGTCCCTGTTTGAAGCCATGCACCTGTTCAATCTTTGCTGTATATCCTCGCCATCATATCCACACGGGTCCTGAATACTGAGAGAAGTATGCATCATGAATATCATCTTCATGGAATGTGTTGGTTAACGCAGTCACGTCTTTACTCTCAATCTTGAGGATACGGACTTCAATGTCGAGCACTGACACCCAGCCTTTCCGGCTCACATATATTATAAAGGTGGAGGTTACCATTTTCCAGCCTTCAATCAGGACGAAAACTGTATTTTTATGCTCGGTGATCTGGATGTCAGTTTCAAAGTTTGTAAAGATAAACAATATTGTAATTTAGACATCACATCTATGAGTTATGGCAAAAAAAAGAACCTTCATTGTGGAGGCTATGTATACTTGGCACAGAGGCAAATGCAAATGTATTGCTAGAAACGTCAGCCCCACTTGAAGTAGAAAAGACGAAGAACAACGAGATGAAGGTGAAGGTGACGAAGAAGAAGGATACGAAAGTATAGGTGACGAACAAGAAGCAAATAAGGGGAAGAAGGAGAAGTTGGTCACTGAGAAGAGGAAGGAGAGTGAGAAGACGATGATGATATTTTTTAAGGGGCCTAACTTCTAGGTTATCGGCCCCTATTGATAAGGGTGTGATCCACTTTCTTGGTTCATTTAACGTAACCTATGTTTATATATTATATTTATATTAATTGTGCTTCAATTTTCTCGATCTCAGATTTAAATATACCACCCAACATGTAGGTTTGTGCGTGGCTCAAGTCCAGTTTCATTTTTAGGTAGATTTCATTAGAAAGCTAACTATTGCAATGGGTACCATGTTTCGACTTCCGAAAATTTTCGACATATCTTCGCGTTTCACATCCCCCAGACACCAAAACCACCGTCAGTTCAAAAGTTTATATATAATTTATGTATATATATATATATACATATATCACTTTCTTGTGGACACGATAACTACCGCAATTTTGCACCAATCACTTTGAATTTTTACATAATATGTATCCCTATAAAATGTCAGTCGAGTTCGTTAATGGGCACAATCGTTCGAAGGGGGTGAATATGCGGGGCTTTTTTCGAAAAAGTGAAATATCGCTATAACTCTCTTAATATATGAAATATCGAATCCATTCCAATTTCATACTATGTGTCGGATAAAGACCAAAAATTTATGTTTGAAAGGTTTTTTGACAGCACCAACCATTGACCAAAGGGGTGAGAAAAAGTGGGTTTTTCGGGAAACATTAATCATATCTCTCTTAATAGGCACAATATCAAAACCGTACAAAATGGACAATATTCCCCTAATAATTACCTAAAACTTTTGTCTGAAAGAATTTTTGATATGACCCACCCTTACGCCAAGGGAAGAGCAAAATGATTTCGGAATTCGAAGAAATGCCAAGTGCCATCAGACGTTGCCATGACAACACTACTGAATTGATGAGGGATGAGCCATCAGAGGTTGCCATGACTACACAATTGCACGAGATCACATTCATTTTTCCACCTGACTCTGTGGGAAGCGGCTTCGGTGAGGTAACTGGTAGCATGCTGAACTATGCCCAAGGTCGTGGGTTCAAAGCCGGCCGAAGTCGTCGTATTTTCTAAGAACGCTAAAAATCCCTCAGTATGCCTTCCTTTGGAGGGGAAGTTCCAACGTTCGTTGCGAGTAGCTGGTTGCGGTGGCATCTAGTAGCCAAGTTCACAACTAGGTGTCGTTGACGGTAGTATTTGGTAGAAAAATTAGGAACTACTACTTGAAATTGACCGTCGCAGTCCTTACCAGAATTACAGACTAATACAGCCATCACAATTACCACCGTTTATCAGACAGATTCTACACACACCCAAAGTACACGGGGCTACATGACCGCTTTGTCGCAGGGTCTCTGCGGGAGATAAAATTTTGCGTGAAGAAGTAACAGACCGCTAGATAGTTACACATCAGTGTCGAAACCTTGTATAAGGACAGTGTGACCACAAGTATGAAAATGGACCCGAAATGACGAGAAGGTTACCGTCCCCATAAGACAATAAAATATTAAAATTATGCATAAAAAACGAAAAGCTAAGTTAATTAAGCGCCAATTGTAAAATACTTTCTCGCAATAAATGAGGTCTGATCCTTCTACGAAAGCCTGCATACATATTCTGCCTATTTTCGTCTATCCTCTAGCTTTCCCGGTGAAATCTACCTCCGCCTTCCGGCGTGCCGAGAGGATTTTTTTCATTACTATTGGTACTTTTGCCTATCACTTCTGTGATTGGTTACGTCTTTCCCTGTTGTCGAGGTGTCGCCAAACTCGGTGTCCATCTTGGCATTTCTCCGCCAACAGTGTATCAGAATAGACGTTAAATATGATAAAGTCCTCATTTTAATGTGGTAGGCATTCTGTCAATGTTAGCTTCCGTTTTTATTGTGTGTTCGCTGTGGAGTGAGGTATAGGCTATCCTACCATATTGAAATTTACCTTCATTTTAATTGTGTTTGAGTATCGTGATTGTGCATCGTAATATTGTGTGCCTCGGAAACTACATCGCAGGGTGGTGTTTGTTTCTTTATTCTATCTTAACTTCCGTCCCTCCCTTCTCTTTAGTATGTTACGTGGTTTATATCTTTGCCTTGTGCCTTTCGTTTTATCTGGTTCTCTTTATTTTTATGTATAGAGGTCAGGGCTTGATTGAATAATGTGACTTCATTCCAGTCCCAATAATGCATTGCCTGACGCTCATATTTTGTGATGTTTTGATTTTCGCTGTGTTTGTGCCCGTTCCATTATGGCCATTTCAGATGATTCTGTGTTCTCCACGTTCGTACTGGGTCGGAATCGAACCGGCAATCCACATCGTTTTGGGACTAGCAAAACGATCCAAGTTCTATGTAGCATCGTGTGGCATCCTCAAGGTTATATTTTTGTATCTCGTATTTATTGCGATTTGATTTATGTCCAGTATCTTTGTCTTTACGTAGCCTATTTCTGTAATTCATTTCATGCGATGTGATTCCTCGCTATTTCTTCTTTTGTTTCAGTATTTAATTGTTTGCGTATTTGTCGCTATTTTGTACTATTATTGCGGTGTGTACATTCATTCCACAACGATACGTAATTTACCGTAACGCCTTGTTTGTCTGTTCTTCAGAGTACTTTGCATCGGACGTCTAGTCTACACATTTCCTAGCGCTCAATTTTTCTGTGTTTATGTTAGCTCACATTCAATTGCAATACTTCGGTACTTTTTAATATTCTAGTATCTGCGTAATTAGTCTGTTTTTCTACGCAGCAATTCATTCAGTGTGTACACGTTCCTCTCCGCTTTGTCTTATTTGAACATTTTGCTCTATACATCCTCTCGGCCTGTTTTTTCATATTACTTCAATTCATTAGCCTACCCTCCGGGTTTCGTTATAGGCCGACGACGTGAGTTGTCTTGGGGATTCGGTTATGCTAATTTCCTCGTGAAATACGCACGTTTGCACCTCTAGGGATGTCAGTTTGTCATCTTCTGGGTCTAGCACGAAATTTTACACTGCGTATAACATCTTATGTTCTGCGACAAGATTGATGCTGTTCATCATCCATTTAGGGTAAGTATCCCACTCTCCATCTCTCTTTACAAACACTAGGTGGTGCGTGTGATAGCGATAAAAGGATTACATGAACCTACTAATTCTGCTAAACTACTTACAATCTATACAGAATGAACTTGCATTCTTTAAGAAGAAATAGAAAACGAATGGACAATGTAAATGAAAGCTAAATGCCCAGAACTCTAGAAGGATGAGTATTAAGGGACGTGGGAGGAAGAATAGCCATGAAAGGCAGAAATGGAAGAGGGGTGGATCCACCCTAAAGTCGGTGGTAAAAGGGGAAAACCAGACCCAGCTCAGGAATCCCTCCAGGTCACTAATTTCCGAACTTACCAGCCATGAGCCCTTGACGGTGTAGCATTATTCCGAGTACACCATTAGTGGTCGGGCTATTCACACCCTGCCGCCTTTAGGGCTTTGAGCAAAGTGCGTAAGATATCATGAAAAGAAAAGAAGAGGTCTGACCCCTGGTAGAATGAGGGATCAGCCAAGATGAAACAAAGACCGATTACAGCGGGAAAGTGAAAGACAACCTAGGTCTCGGATATCTATTATCGTCGGGATCAGAAGAGGATAAGAGTTGACCAAGGAAGGTTGACAGGAAAGATGCCAGAAATGAGCGCAAGTGGTAGTAATGCCGGTATCCTGTGGTCAGTAACCCATGTCCCACTAGCCCTGGGCCCATTGGTCGTGAGGGGGGGGGGGGGTGTAAGGGGCGGGATGAGAAGAAATTGACGGAAAAAGAAGAGGCAGGAGAAGATAACGAAGAAGAATAAATAGTGATGTTATTGGTGTTATGTCCCGTTTAACTACTACGGCTTTAAGAGACGCCAGGGTTCCGGAATTTTGCCCCGATGGGAATCTTTAACGCGCGAGTAAATCTACTGACAAAGCTACCTTGCATTTCCACACCCTCAAATGCCAGCTGACTGTGCCAGGATTCGATCCTGCAACCTTGCGAACAGAACGTGAGTACGTTACCGCTGAGCCACGCAGCCAGCCATAACGAAGAAGGTGAAGAAGGGGAAGATGACATAGTGGGGTGTTATACACGCGTACACACTTTTGGATCACACAGTGTCAAAGGTAGAGAAAGTTTACTCTTATTACTGTTTGTCGTACAGGCTGTAAACTTTTGAACCAGACTACTTCCCGTGCCATTACTTAGATACTGTGACACAATTTATTGCTCCGCTGGCAAATGATGAAGGGGTATATTGGTTCGGGCAGCACCGTGCGACACTCCGTGTAGAACACTCATTTCATAAGATTTGTGGATTGTACGCTCAGGTCCCCTCCATTTAACACCGGTCGCTACACATTACCAACCTCCTCCCCCACCTCCCCCAAACGATCTGCTTATTTCATACCTGTTATTGATCATCCAAATGGTAGATTAAGGGTTGTTACAACCCTTCTGACACTTGTGTGGTTCGCCGAAGCACCAATACTCACGTAAGTACGAACAGTTAAGCGGAGCAGTAGGCTACACTATTATTACATTACATTATGTGAACCGGCCAAAACTAAGGACCACGCAAATATAATTTCTCATAGTTCTTTCTTCCTTTCTCTTCCTTCACACTTCCTTCATTCTTTCAGAGTGTTGCGCCTTTCTCTCTGCTGTTCATCTTCCTCCCCTGCGTTCTCTCTTTTCTCCCACTAGAACCTTTATGTTAGAAAGTATTTCCCTTAATTGTGTTTTGTCTCGACAGTCGTCATCTGTAATTCCTTGCCTCCGGAATTCTTCCTTTATCTGCTTGGTGTAACCCCCTTGGCTCTTCAGATTATATATTTTATCAAAAATTTGTTTATTTATTCTTGTTGGATCCATTCTAACCATATGTCCATAGAAACGTAAACGTATTTTCCTAATTGTTGTTTCCAGGTCTTCCACCCTTTGCACTATTATTATTATTATTAAATTAACATTTATTATTTTCATTAATATATTGTTTACATCAAAGCCTCCGTGGCTTAGGCGGCAGTACGCCGGCCTCTCAACCCTGGGTCCGCCGTTAAAATCCCGGTCACTCCATGTGAGATCTGTGCTGGACAAAACGGAGGCAGACAGTCGGTCTGTCTGTCCTTCTGTCTGTCTGTCTGTCTGTCTGGCTGTGTGTGTCACCCCCCCCTATCAACTCCTAAACGGTTGCAGCAATCGAAACAAAATTTGGTAGGAGTAAAGATCTATACCTGAATATCTCACGACCATATTTGAAAATCATGTCAGTGCTACCAACTGCTAAACAATAGCAATTGAAATTTGAGCTCCATGTTGGATATCTTGGAAGGTATTAATGGGAGCTATTTCAAAATTGGCACACGTATTGATAATAATATTGCAGTTTAATTTCCAGGAGGCCATACATGGCAGTGTTGCCAAAATGATTATAAGCCTGCTGATAGTTCCAAATTTTAAATGCATATAACTTCTACACTATCAATTGGATTTCAACCAAATTTCGTATGTGCTATGTGTATATATGCAGATATGACTGAGCGTATTCTTAAGAGCCACCAGGGCTGCCAACTGTTAATAAATGCTCTCAATTATTTTTATCCAAATATCCATATATCAGAAAGTATGCAAGCCGACAGCTTTAAACTATTTCGTGTGTGCTATGTGTACCATAACATATATGACTATGCCGATTCTTAAAAGCAACCAGGGCTGCCAACTGTTAATAAATACTGTCTCTATTTTTGTTACCCTAATATCAATATATCAGAAAGTATGCAATCCAATAGCTCTAAACTTTGCACACGTATAGTACCTGATATTCTAGATTAATGTGGAGTAACTAATATAGCCTTACGCCAGTGCTGCCAACATGGTTCTAAGCCTGCTGATAGGTCCAATTTCAAAATGCATGTAACTTCTATACTAACTAATGGAATTCATTTAAAATTGGCACAGTAGTAGGACGAATTATTTCAGATTATTTCTGACCAATACATGCATGACATTGTTGCCTACATGATTTTACGCGCGCTGTTAGATCCAATGTTTAACTGCATGTACCGTCCATGCTATCCATTGGACTTCAACCAAATTTTGTATTCTGTGCCTTAAGAGATGGAACTATGAATATATTCAGTCACCAGGGCTGCCAACTGCAGTGCTCTATTAGGCTTCATTAGGCTACATTATGCCAGGTATACAGTATTTCGAACTAATTTGAAATTTCTATATCACCAACTTAATTTTGTCATTATTGTACATAGATCCATATAGATTAGTCATTGTCAGGAATCTTAAATTTTAAGGAAAGTAGGCTCTTTAGTTCGTCACGGAACTTCTTGTTTTTATTAATATTAATAAACATCTTTTCCTAAACGTGTCCGTGATTTTCTCCAAATGCTGATACAGCGTCTGGGATTTCTTTCCTCCGAATTCCCACATTACAAATTGAGCCAAAATTTCTACCCAAGATTATTAATATTAATTAATTAATAACTAATTCGTTGATTAAGGCTTTCACGGCCCGGATTACTATTAAAATTATTCAAGTTTTTTTGGGCTATTTCCGTGTGAAAATAAAATTAAATACAATACGCGTCGAAGGAACCTGGCATTATTTTTCAATAGAATTAAAATTAAGTGGAAGAGTACACTAATAGTATTAATATTATTATTTTTAATATTACTATTTTTAGCCTACATTTCACATTTTGCAAAAAATGAGGAAATAGTCGACTTATGAGATCGGGCAAATGTCTGTCCTGTCTGTCTGTCCTGTCTGTCTGTCTGTCTGTCTGTGTGGCTGGCTGTGTGTGTGTGTGCCCCCCCCCCCCCCTCTATCAACTCCTAAACGGCTGCAGCAAACGAAACAAAATTTGGCAGGATTAAAGACCTATACCTGAATATCTCACGGTCATATTTGAAAATGATGTCAGTGCTACCAACTGCTGAAAATTCGCATTTGAAATTTGAGCTCCATGTTGGATATCTTGGAAGGTATGAAACGGAGCTATTTCAAAATTGGCACAAGTATAGATAATAATATTAAGTTTAATTTCCAGGAGGCCATTCATGGCAGTGTTGCCAAAATGATCATAAGCCTGCTGTTAGGTCCAAATTTTAAATGCATATAAATTCTACACTTTCAATTGGATTTCAACCAAATTTCGTATGTGCTATGTGTACATAAACAGATATGACAGCGTATTCTTAAGAGCCACCAGGGCTGCCAACTGTTAATAAATGCTCTCAATTTGTTTTAATCCAAATACCCATATATCAGAAAGTATGCAAGCCGACAGTTTTGAACTATGCACACGTATAGTACCTGACATTCTATATTAATTTGGAGAAACTTATAAACGTCAGTGCTACCAACATGATTCTAAGCCTGCTGAGACGTCCAACATTAAATGAATGTAACTTCTATACTAACTAATGGATTTCATTCAAAATTGGCAAAACAATAGATCATATTATTTCGGATTATTTCTGACCAATACATGCATGGCATTGTTGCCAACATGATTTTACGCACGCTGTTAGATCCAATGTTTAACTGCATGTAACGTCCATGCTATCCATTGGATTTCAACCAAATTTTGTATTATGTACCCTAAGAAATGGATCTAAGAATATATTCAGTCACCAGGGCTGCCAACTGTAGTGCTTTATTAGGCTACATTATGCCAGGTATACAGTATTTCGAACTAATTCGAAATTTCGATATTACTAACTTAATTTCGTCATTAATCATTGGCATGAATCTTAAATTTTAGGAAAAGTAGGCTCTTTAGTTCGTCACGAAACTTCTTGTTTTTATTAATATACACGCTGTACCAGGCATCCTTTGCAATGCCAATCAAAGACACTGTTGGCGTTGTAATTTTGTTTCTTGAAGTGCTTTTGGATGCACGATATATTTGCAATTTCCGTTAACTGCCTCTAAACTATCATAAAATGGATTAGCTAAATTATAAACATCCGTGGGAGCATGCACAACAACTCACCAAAGTTTCATCGCAATCGGATGAATGGCATATGAACGCATACGGGACTTTGTTGAAACACATCACGCGTCGTCACCCATTTGTTGAATCTACTCGTGCGCTACCTATTGTAAAATGGATTTACTAAGTCAAAAACCTTCCCTGGAGTATACATAACATCTCATCCAAGTCTTCTCGCTATCGGACGAATGGTATATGAACGCATATGGGACTTAGTTGAAACGCTTCGCGCGACGTCACACATTTGTTGGATCTATTCGTGCGCTACCTATTGTAAAGTGGATTTACTAAGCCAGGAACTTTCCCTGAAGTGTACGCAACATCTCACCCAAGTTTAATTGCTATCGGACGAATGGTATATGAACGCATACGGGACTTTGTTGAAACACTTCACACGTCGTCGCTCATTTGTTGAATCTACCCGTGCGCTACCTATTGTAAAGTGGATTTACTAAGCCAGACACCTTCCCTAGCGTGTTCACAATATATCACCCTAATTTCATCGCAATCAGATGAATGGTATATGAACGCATTAGGAACTTTGTTGAAACGATTCGCACGCCATCGCTCATTTGTTGATTCTACTCGTGCGCTATCTATTATAAGATGCATATACTGAGCCAGAAACCTTCCCTGGAGTACGCAGAACATCTCACCAAGTTTCATGCCTATCGGACGAATGGTATATGAACGCATAGGCATACGGGACTTTGTTGAAACGCTTCACGCTTCGTCACTCATTTGTTGAATGTACTCGTGCGCTACCTATTGTAAAGTGGTTTTACTAAGCCAGGAACTTTCGCTGAAGTGTACGCAACATCTCACCCAAGTTTCATCGCAATGGGATGAATGATATATGAACGCATGTGGGACTTTGTTGAAACGAATCGCACGCAATTTTGTTGAACCTACTGGCGCGCTATCTTGTGCAAATTGGATTTACTATGCCTATAACTTTTCCGGGAGTGTGCACTACAACTCACCAAAATTTGATAGTAATCGGAAGAATGGTATACGAACGCATCGCCAACACTCATTTCTTTAAACTACTCGCGCGCCATCTATTGTAATTGGACTAACTATGCTTATAACCATCCCGAGAGTGTGCACAATAATTCACCAAAATTTGATCGCAATCGGATGTATGGCGTATGAAGGCATACGGTTTTTTTTAAACGATTCGTGCTCTGTCACCCATTTGTTAGCCTACTTTCGATTTTTGCAAAAAATGAAAGTAGACTTATGAGATCAACACAGGGCGAAAAAAAGTGTGTCTGTCTGTGTGTGTGTATGTGTGTGTGTGAGTCTGTGTGTGTGTGTGTCTGTGTGTGTGTGTGTGTGTGTGTGAGTGTGTGTACTCTGAATGTCTGTCCCCCCCTATCAATTCGAACACGGTGAATGCGAATTGAACGAAATATGGTACAAAGGTAGCACTAGCAAAGGACACCTCAGTGTCATGTTTTATATCGCCGCCATCTTGACTGAAACGTAATGGCGGCCACACAAATGTTCAAAGCTTAAATAAAATTACGACTAACCTAATCATCCGATCTCTACCAAATTTTGCAACAACATACCTTTATGGGGGGAGCATCCTTTGACCAAACTAATAAGTCATCAGCGTAATAGTTTGCGGATGGCGGCCATCTTTGTGTGAAAATTGATTCCCCCTATTAATTCGAACACGGTGCAACCGAATGGAACGAAATTTGGTACAGAGGTAGTACTAACAAAAGGCACCTCAGTGTCATGTTTTATATCGCCGCCATCTTGACGGAAACGTAATGGCGGCCACACAAATGTTCAAAGCTTAAATCAAATTACGATTAACCTAATCATCCGATCTCTACCAAATTTTGCAACAACATACCTTTATAGAGGAAGCATCCTTTGACCAAATAACTAGGTCATTAGCCTAATAGTTTACGGATGGCGGCCATCTTTGTGTGAAAATCAGTTCCCCCTATTAATTCAAACACGGTGAAACCAAATGGAACGAAATTTAGGACAGAGGTAGCACTAGCAAAGGGCACCTCAGTGTCATGTTTTATATCGCCGCCATCTTGACAGAAACGTAATGGCGGCCACACGAATGTTCAAAGCTTAAATCAAATTACGATTAACCTAATCATCCGATCTCTACCAAATTTTGCAACTACATACCTTTATGGAGGGAGCATCCTTTGACCAATCTAATAGGTTATTAGCCTAATAGTTTGCGGGTGGCGGCCATCTTTGTGTCAAAATCGATTCTCCCTATTAATTCAAACACGGTGAAACCGAATGGAACGAAATTTGGTACAGAGATAGCACTAGCAAAGGGCATCTCAGTGTCATGATTTATATCGCCGCCATATTGACAGAAACGTAATGGCGGCCACACAAATGTTCAAAGCTTAAATCAAATTACGATTAGCCTAATCATCCGATCTCTAGCAAATTTAGCAACAACATACCTTTATGGAGGGAGCATCCTTTGACCAAACTAATAGGTCATCAGCCTAATATTTTGTGGATGGCGGCCATATTTGTGTGAAAATCGATTCCCCTTATCAATTCGAACACGGTGAAACCGAATGGAACGAAATTTGGTACAGAGGTAGCACTAGCAAAGGGCACCTCAGTGTCATGTTTTATATCACCGCTATCTTGACGGAAACGTAATCGCGGCCACCCAAATGTTAAAAGCTAAAATGTAATTACGACCAACCTAATAATCTAGTCTCTACCAAATTTTGCAACACCATATCTTTATGTGGGAAACATATTCAGACCAAACTGCAAGAACATCAGCCCAATAGTTTGCAGATGGTGGCCAAGTATATGTGCAAATCGATTCCCCCTATCAATTCAAACACGGTGAAACCGAATTGAACGAAATTTGGTACAGAGGTAGCACTAGCAAAGGGCACCTCATATTCATGTTTAATATCCCTATAGCACGTTGTATTTCAAGAAGCTACTACAACCAACATTCAATCATACTCCTTGAAAAGGACAAAGAGTTATAACAATACCCATGCATTTAGGAGAAAGTAGGCTATATGTTCTTTACTGAACATCTTGTTGAATATACTCGTGCGCTACCTGCTGTGGAATAGATCTACTAAGTTAGATATCTTCACGTAAGTGTGCACAACAACTCGTCAAAGTTTGATCGCAATCGATGAATCGTATATGAATGCATACGGGATTTTGTTGAAACTCTTCGCGCGCCGTCACTCATTTGTTGAATGTACTCGTGCGCTATATTTAACACAGATTTACTAAGCCTGAAACCTTCCATGGAGGGAACTCAACGACTCACCAAAGTTTTATCGCAATCGGCTGAATGGTATATGAACGCATACGGAACTTTGTTGAAACGATTCGCGTGCCATTGCTCATTTGTTGAATCTACACGTGCGCTACCTCTTGTAAAATGGATTTTCTCAGACAGAAATGTACACAAGATCTCACCCAAGTTTCATCGCTATCGGACTAATGGTATATAAACGTATACGGGAATTTTTGAAACACTTCGCGCGTCGTCGCTCATTTGTTGAATCTACACGAGTGCTTCCTATTGTAAAATGAATTTATTAAGCCAGCAACATTCCCCGGAGTGTACACAACATCTCACCCAAGTTTCATTCCTATCGGATGGTATATGGACGCATACGGAACTTTGTTGAAACGCTTCGCGCGTCGTTGCTCATTTGTCGATTTTACTCGTGTGCTACTTATTGTAATATAGATATACTAAGCCGAAAAGCTTCCCTTGAGTGTACTCAACATCTCACCCAAGTTTCATCGCAATCGGATGAATGGTATATGAACGCATACGGGACGTTGCTGAAACTCTTCTCGCGTCGTCACTTATTTGTTGAATCTACTCGTGCGCTACCTATTGAAAAATGGATTTACTAAGCCTGAAACCTTCCCTGGAGTGTACATAACATCACATCCAAGTTTCATCGCTATCGGACGAATGGTATATGAACGCATATGGTACTTTGTTGAAACGCTTCGCGCGTCGTCGCTCATTTGTTGTATCTACTCGTGCCCTACCAATCGCAAAGTGGATTTACTAAGCCATAAACCTTCCATGAAGTGTACAAAACATCTCACCCAAGTTTCATCACCATCGGACGAATGGTATATGAACACATACGGGTCTTTGTTGAAACCCTTCGTGCGTTGTCCCCACTTATGTTGTGTCTACTCGTGCCTTACCAATCATAAAGTGGATTTACTAAGCCATAAACTTTCCATGAACTGTACACCACATCTCACCCAAGTTTCATTGCGATCGGACGAATGGTATATGAACGCATAAGGGACTTTAGTAGGTTAGTAGTGAGAGTTCTAAATAGTGTCATGGCCGCCGCGTGAGTCTAAGCCGATAACTCCCGAACCCGTGGTCGGAGATTCGCAAATAAAGTGTTGTTGGACTCGGGCTAACGGGAGCTTTGCTATGGACCACACGTTATCTTTTTGAAAAATTTCTTGAACATTTTTGTTTTTGAAAATAGGCGATTTTTTAAAACCAAACATGATAGAATGTTGTGCCATGGCTCAAACGAACGGTCTCTATGTCCTTTATTTTTTATAATATTAATTTTTTATTTTTTTACATTTTTTGAAAAAAGTGTAATTTTGAAATTCCTATATTTTGTAAACTAGGAAGATTACAAAATATTTTGTGTGACGTAAATGAACGGCCCCTTTGCCCTCTACCTCCAAAATAAATTGCAAGTCTCTAGGATAAATGCTTGACAGTAGTGTGATGATGACAGAGCTGCTTCACTTAGCAAGCTGTGAGCCCCTGGCGACCTTGGGAAGCTGGAAACATGTTTTTTGGGGGTAAAAACGTGATGTTAGACTTTTTGTTATATCTCCCGAACCAATTATACTAGAGGCGTGTACGAGGGGTCCAGGGACTCGGGGAGACGTCCTCTTTGCTATGGACCACTCGTTATATTTTTAAAGCAATTGGAAACTCGATTTTGGGGTAAACATTGTTTTTTTGTGATTTTTGCTAATACAGTATGTCACGAACCAATAAGCCTAGAGACTAGTACGAGTTGCCATTTTTTTCGTCGCGTTGTCCTCTTGCCGAAGATGTTCGTGTTGAGCAGGAATGAAAAACCATTTTGAGGTAAAACCTTGATTTTAGACTTTTTGCTATATCTCGCAAACCAATAACGCTAGAGACGTGTACGAGGTGTCATAGGATTCAGGCAAACGCCCCCTTTTTGAAACCATTTCTGTAATTTTGACAAAGGGCCTAACGACACTTTTGTTGAAAAAAAAAATTATTTACCTGTTTAAAATGTTCATGAAGCTTGGTTGTGTGTGTGTGTTTCAACGAACCTGTCGCTGACCACGGTGGCTGTGTTGGATAGAACAATCGATAATTCGACGGGTCGGTTTATAACAGAGCGAGGGTTCGTCTTTTCTGATATTTTACCACCGAAGGGGATCTTTAACGTGTAAACGGTTATGAGAACTTAGTTCTATGTTGGTTGAAGCGAGTATAGAAAACAAACTTGCAGAGAAGCAGACTAGCAGGAAGTGAATGCGCTGATCAGACTTGACAACAAGTGCAACGGAATATTACAAAGACGCAGATGACACTTGAAGGTTAAATAATCTGACAGCCGTGATGGCAGGGGTGGGGGGGGGGGGGGGGTGTGTGTTTCGAAATGCATGCATCCACATGTGAAACCACATGTAAACTAAACAAGTCACATCCTGTTTTGCTTCGTATGTGACAAAAAGCAAGTTGACGTGTAATATGATCCAACACACGTGTTCACCTTTGACGTTAGCTGTCCACGTGCCCGATAACAGAATGTTCAAAGCGTGGGAAAAATATGATTATACATGCAACGTAACAAATATAAAGACATGTCGTTATCATTTCCACTCTCACTTATGTGACTACCTTTGAACACACTGCGTTGCGTGAAACACATGGTCTTGTTTAACAGTTTTGGTGTTGGTAGAAAATACTTAACCTTGTTGTGGGGTAGGTATTTATTTATATAATTATTCATTTATATATTTATTGATTTATATATATTTACAAGCAATTATTTATTGATTAGGTAATTAACGATTTTATTTATTTATTTGTTTGCAGATAACCGGTATACCTTACATGTCTGAGAGAGAAGAAACCATTGCACTTTTGCAAACAAATAATTAAATTAAATCATTAATAACGTAATCAATAAATAATTCCTTGTAAATATATAAATAAATAAATGAATAAATATATAAATAAATACCTACCCCACAGCAAGGTTAAGTATATTCCACCAACACCAAAACTGTTAAACAAGACCATGTGTTTCACGCAACGCAATGTGTTCAAAGGTAGTCACATAAGTGAGAGTGGAAATGATAACGACATGTCTTTATATATGTTACGTTGCATGTATAATTATTTTTTTTCTGACGCTTGAATATTCTGTTATTGTGCACGCGGACAGCTAACGTCCAAGGTGAACATCTGTGCCAGGTCAAATTTCACATGAACTAGCATTTTGTCACGTACGAAGCAATCGGGATGTGACTTGTTTAGCTTACATGTCATCTCACACGTGTTCACTTGCACTTCGCTCTTCCCTGCCTCCACGGTTGTCAGATTATATAACCTTCAAGCGTCCTCTGCGTCTTTGTAATTCTCCATTGCGCCTGCAGTCAAGTCTGATCAGCGCATTGCAATAAGCTCAAGAATGACTGTCCAGTATTTATCCTAGAGACTTGCAATTTATTTTGGTGGTAGAGGGCATAGGGACCTTTCATTTATGCCATACAAAATATTTTGTAAACTTCCTAGTTTCCGAAATATAGGAATTTCAAGATTACACTTTTTTCAAAAAATGTAAAAAAACAAAAAAGTTTTATTATAAAAATCAAAGGATATACAGACCGTTCGTTTGAGCCATGGCACAACATTCTCTCATGTTTAATTTTTAAAAAATCGCCTATTTTCAAAAACAAAAATTTTCAAAAAAAATCAAAAATATAACGAAGTGGTCCATAGCAAAGCTGTGTATAACTTGCGAGTCGTGGAGTACTGGCGTCTCGGGTGTCGAGAATCTGTGTGCGCATTTCCCGCATCCTGCATTGCATGTAGAGCGCGACTCACTGTCTGTGTGGAGTTTGCCTTACTTAGTAGCCTATGTGAAGTGAATTTATATGTAGTAAAAACCATCTTATGGATTACAGTGTATGGGATATGTAATATGTGTAAGTATAAGTCAACCTTATTCCCAGTCTTCCCTAACTGTGTGTTTATCTGACCTATATATGCTGATGCGGTGACGGTATGATAACCTGTGTGACATTTTGTCACATCCTACTGGCTGTGGTGGTAATAATCTACCTGTGTACGAGCGCAATTGTGTGTAGAATTATACTAAGTGTCGCTATACCGTGTCATGAGTGTTAATCTGCATTGGCTTATAGTGAAATCCGCTAACCTGTGTTGTTGTGTGTCTACTGCTATGCCTTTGCGAAAGGTCGTTAATCTGCATTAGTGTATAAGTATTGCGTTCCATTATAGAAATGCCGCTAACCTGTGTTTCTGTATATGTTAGGCCATTGTGTGTATGCACTGCGGCTAACCTGTGTTATTGTGTTGTCTGTAACTCGGTATGTGCTTTCGCTACTACTGGAGTATGGCGTTCGCTATATAAATTGTATTATATATTCCGTAGTGTATTATATTTGACCCTATGTATCAACTTATTGGCCTATTCTGTGATAATGTAGGGTATCGGCCTGTCATCCCGCCTTAATATGGGGTGACTGTTGGAATCCGTGCACTTTCCAAAGTGGTGTAAGTAAAAATATTGTGTATCAGTCTCTTAGATGTGGTCATTATCCATGGGAGTGTTAGTCCCTCTAGAGTTATGGCAAATGTATGTAAGCGCCTATTATTTATCACATTTGTCGGAAGTTGTTATCGGTCGCTGCCGAAGGTATATATATACAAATATATATATATATATATATAATTAAGTTATATATTGGTGCTCCTCAACTGTGTTCTGTGATTATATTTGTGTGGGAAGGGCACGTCATTTTATCGTCCCTTATGACAGGTGAGTTAATCTTTAGTTGGTCGCCTAAAGCTCGTGACCGTGTGTGGAAATCTAAATGCGGTTGCGTAGGTAAAAATGTGCGCTATGTATAAGTTTGTATGAATGTGAAGTGTGTAGACATCTTCCTATGGTAAAGGAATCCATCTGTGGTTTGCCATGTGGCCTCCATGTGTGTGAATGACCCTTTTATCGTACGGGCATGTATGAGCGTGGTAAGACTACCACGTCTACTACCAAGTCTACGTGACTGGGCGGAAAAGACTGTTGCTAGGCATGCGTCGTGTATCGCTGATTGAGGATTAGAGCTCTCGTTACTTCCGTATGTTGGGATAGAGGATTGACCTCGCCTGCTGTACATTGTGTATCACATGTGCAATGTCTTGTCTACAATATATTATCTGCAAAAACATTTATGCACTTTACATATTATAAATATTGACCTATTAATAATAATGTTTGGTCGGTATCTCCTATTTGAAATTCTGCAACTAAAGATTACCTATGGTGCGGGGCCAAATCGGGATTGGTATTGACCTCTATTTCAGACTGTGGTTACTAGATGCCATAGCGCAATTGGCGCTATTGCCAATGCTTGTTTGGCGTACCTTGTCTATGGGGACTTAAGGGGAATGTGAGGCATATGTGCTACTAAATATATATCTAGCCTTTTTCTATCTGAAACTAGCGTGTGTGAACAGAATTCATAATCCTAGAAAGACAAAGGACACAAGAAATATAACCTGGTACACATTATTATATCATTTATAACTAAACATGCAACTTATTATTAAGCTTCGTATCATGCAGTGTTGGGAACTGTCGGTGACTGCTAGTTTTGAGCATGGCTACTAAATGCCATAGCAATTAGGGCGCCTGTTTGATTTATATGTTCCTGGGTTCGAGCTATGTGTGGGAAAAATACAGTTTTACTCCTGAGACTTGCGATTTAACGCTTTCGTTTCTTAGCCACGGAGGGTGGAGGTGTGGGGGTTGTTTTCCGGGAATGGTATGGTTTCATACGCCGTACATGAACCGTATCTTTAATAATTTTGTGGTTATGCCGAATGTTGACAAGGTAGTTAAGTTCCGAAATTTTCCTCTGGATTCTGAACGGACCTGTCCATTCCGGGATAAGGAATTCGGACACGTTCTTAATGCGAGTGGGTGACCATATCATAATGAGCTGTCCGGGTTTGTATTCCTGGTGTCTGTGAGTTTTATCATATGTGAGTTTCTGCCTGTTTTGTGAGGTGCGGATATTATGTCGCGCGGTGTCACGGGCTGTGCATAAGTATTGCAACCTTTCAGCGTTGCTAGGGAGTGTATCCTGTGGGATGTAAATGTTGTCGATCGGACTGCGCGGATGGTATCCGTGTAAGAGAAAGTGCGGGGTGTGTTTGGTTGCCTGCGACACGAGTAGGAATAAAAGAGCGGTTCTGGCGCAGGGGCTAATGGGCAATATGGCCGCCGCGCGCAATCAGTCCTATGTTATTCTTATTGAGGGGTCATTCAGAGCTGGCGCAGTGGCTAATGGGCAAGATGGCCTCCACGGCCTGAGACCGTGGATGACGTCACAGGGAGAGGTCGGCCGTGTAGTTGCTAAATGAAATATTTATTATTATTATTATTAGGTAATTGATCATGTAAAATCCTGACCAGCCTTATATTGTCAACCACTTGGTGTAGTGGCTAGCATTCTTAGCTGTTACTGCTAAGGCCCGGGTTCGATTCCTGGCTCTGCCAAGAAATTTAATTTCTGGTCTCACGAGTGGAACGGGGTACACTCAGTCTTGTAAGGCAAAAGTGAGAAAAGGCGGGTTTTAATTCATACCTCTGCCATTCAGCCTAACCCAACTTCATTTAACCTCACCTAACCTAACCTAACCTAACTTCAAAGTGAGAGCAAATATGAAAGCAAATGTGAAAGCACGCATAATAAACTAAGTTATAACCTAACCTAACTTCCCCTAACCTAACCTATCCTAACCTTACTTAACCTAACCTAGCCTAACCTAACTTACTATTGCGAGCAAAAAAAAAGTGTAAGAAAAAAAAGTAAGAGCAAATGTAAGGGCACAAATATTAAACTTAGTTATAACCTAACCTAACCTAACCTAACCCAACCTAACCTAATCCACAGAAACCTCATTTAAAGATTTTAGATTTTACATTTTAACATTCTACATTTTAACATTTTCGATTTTGATTTTTTTCATTTTACATTTTTTAGATTTTTTATATTTTGTATTTTAGATTTTAGTTTTTTTTTAGATTTTACATTTTAAATTTAAGATTTTTTGATTTTAGAGTTTAGATTTTCCGAAAAGAGTAAACTACAAGGTCACATACCTAACCTCACCAAACCTAACTTTACCAAACCTAACTTAAGCTAATCCAAAGGCTAATGCACATACACAAAGTATATAAGAGCACATGCAACTAGCCTTATGCTAGTCTTATAGGCTACTGTACAACATGATCACTACCCCATTTTTTTCATTTTGTTGTTTACACATTATTTGTCAATTTTCCAATTTCCCACATTCTGTTTTTTTAAATGTCAGTTTTAAATTTTTCCAATTTCATAATATGGAAACATGGATTTTGCATTTTGTTGTTTACACATTTATCAATTTCACAATTTCCCATTTACAGTTTTTAAAATGTCAGTTTAAAGTTCTTCAATTTCATGTTATAGAAACATGGATTTTCCAATTTGTTGTTTACACATTTGTCAATTTACCAAATTCCCATTTACAGTTTTTAAAATTTCTGTTTATTGTTTTTTCTATTTTGTCAATATGGAAACATGGATTTTCCAATTTGTGTTTTACATGTTTTGCATTAGGAGTGGAGAGAGGTGGGTAGTAATTAAAATGTACAAGCAGTGTACATACAATATTTTTTATTTTAAATAAATGTACACTACTAACACATAATACATTTTTAGCCTATTTTCAATTTTGAAAAAATAGGCTTATGAGATCACCTTTTGTCCGTGTGTGTGTGCGTGTGTGTGTGTGTGAGGTGTGTGTGTGTGTGTCCCTAATAAAATCTAAACGGCTGGAGCGATTTCAATGAAACTCGGTAAGTTCATAGCACTGTTCCCGGCGACCTCGACCGTGCCCTTCAAATTTTGTTACGTCTCACCAATCCAACATGGCGACTGTGCGAAATATTTTACTAGCATTCAATATCTCCGAAACTATTACCGATATCGCCCTGAAATTGTGTACGATGATAAAGGGCACTACTAGAAGTTCAGCTATGAGACCTTCAAAAACCTGGTGACTACAAAACCAACATGGCGGTCAAGCGAATTTGAGACATTTAAATAGACTTTTCTCGCGATTTAACTATCCAAACGTAATGAAACTTTCAATTTTGAAAAAATAGGCTTATGAGATCACCTTTTGTCCGTGTGTGTGTGCGTGTGTGTGTGTGTGTGTGATTCGTGTGTGTGTCCCCCCCTAATAAAATCTAAACGACAGGAGCGAATTCAATGAAACTCGGAAAGTTCATAGCACTATTCCCGGCGACCTCGACCGAGCCCTTCAAATTTTGTTACGACTCACCAATCCAACATGGCGGCTGTGCGAAATATTTCACCAGCATTCAATATCTCCGAAACTATTACCGATATTACCCTGACATTTTCTATGGTGATAGAGGGAACTACTATAAGTTCACTTATGTGACTTTTGAAAACCTGGTAACTACAAAACCAACATGGCGGCCAAGCGAATTTGTGAATTTTAAATAGACGTTTCTCGCGAATTGACCAACCAAACGCAATGAAACTTGGTACAGTATATGTTTATATACATTGTAATGCACCGACATCTAACTTCGTTCAATTGTTTACATAATCACATGATGGCGGATGTGCGAAATATTTCACCGGCATTCTATATCTCTGAAACTATTAGCGGTATCTCCCTAAAATTTTGTACGGAGATAAAGGGCACTACTGGAAGTCCATCTATAAGATTTTCAAAAACCGGTTAACTACAAAACGAACATGGCGGCCAAGCGAATTTGAACATTTTAAATAGACCTTTCTCGCGATTTAATGTTCCAAGCGCACTGAAACCTGGTACAGGAAATATTTATACACATTGTAATCCACTGGTATCTAATTTAGTTCAATTGTTTACATAACCTCAAGATGGCGGCAGTGAGAATTTTAAAATTAAGTTTTTATTTCTTGTGATGTAGTCATGCGATCGAAGTGAAAGTTTGAATAATGAACCTACGCAATAATTTTCCTTTAATGGTACATGACTCTATGGCCTATACATTTAACAATCCAACATGGCGACCATCCGAAATATTTAGACGATACTGAATATCTACGAATCTATTTTAGCAATCAAACTAAATTTTTAATGTTCACATATAGGACTTTAAATAACCTGGTGATCACAAATCCAACATGGCGGTGACGCGAATTATAAATATTCACATGGACGTTTCTCGCAATTTAACCATCCGCGTGCAGTGAAACTTGGTACAGTAAATCTTTATCCGAATGTTAATCCACTGGCATCTAATTTATTTCAATTGTTTCCATAACCTCAAGAAGGCAGCTGTGATTTTTTTTAAATCTCCTTGTTTTTTCTTGTGTCCTAATTATGCGATTGAAGTTTGAATACTACACGTTCACAATAATCTGCATGTAACAGTACATAACTCTAGGACCTACATATATAAAATCCAACATGGCGACCATCCGAAATATTTAGTCGGTTCTCAATATCTACGAATCTATTACAGCAATCAAACTGAAATTTTGTATGTTGATAGTGGCAATTAACATAAGTAGGATATATGAAAATAGGCCGTATAGTTCTTCACGGAACTACTTGTTAATTACTACCCACCTCTCTCCACTCCCAATGCAAAACATGTAAAACACAAATTGGAAAATCCATGATTCCATATTGACAAATTAGAAAAAACAATAAACAGAAATTTTAAAAACTGTAAATGGGAATTTGGTAAATTGACAAATGTGTAAACAACAAATTGGAAAATCCATGTTTCTATAACATGAAATTGAAGAACTTTAAACTGACATTTTAAAAACTGTAAATGGGAAATTGTGAAATTGATAAATGTGTAAACAACAAAATGCAAAATCCATGTTTCCATATTATGAAATTGGAAAAACTTAAAACTGACATTTAAAAAAACAGAATGTGGGAAATTGGAAAATTGACAAATAATGTGTAAACAACAAAATGAAAAAAATACCCGGTTGGGGTAGTGATCATGTTGTACAGTAGCCTATAAGACTAGCATAAGGCTAGTTGCATGTGCTCTTATATACTTTGTGTATGTGCATTAGCCTTTGGATTAGCTTAAGTTAGGTTTGGTAAAGTTAGGTTTGGTGAGGTTAGGTAGGCTATGTGACCTTGTAGTTTACTCTTTTCGGAAAATCTAAAATCTAAAATCAAAAAATCTTAAATTTAAAATGTAAAATATGAAAAAAAACTAAAATCTAAAATACAAAATATAAAAAATCTTAAAATGTAAAATGAAAAAATCAAAATCTAAAATGTTAAAATGTAGAATGTTAAAATGTAAAATCTAAAATATTTAAATGAGGTTTCTGGGGGTTAGGTTAGGTTGGGTTAGGTTAGGTTAGGTTATAACTAAGTTTATTATTTGTGCTCTTACATTTGCTCTTACTTTTTTTTCTTACACTTTTTGTTCTTACTTTTTTTTGCTCGCAATATTAAGTTAGGTTAGGCTAGGTTAGGTTAAGTAAGGTTAGGTTAGGTTAGGTTAGGTGAAGTTAGGTTAGGTTACAACTTAGTTTATTATGCGTGCTTTCACATTTGCTTTCATATTTGCTCCCACTTTGAAGTTAGGTTAGGTTAGGTTAGGTTCGGTGAGGTTAAATGAAGTTGGGTTAGGCTGAATGGCAGAGGTATGAATTAAAACCCGCCTTTTCTCACTTTTGCCTTACAAGACTGAGTGTACCCCGTTCCACTCGTGAGACCAGAAATTAAATTTCTTGGCAGAGCCAGGAATCGAACCCGGGCCTTAGCAGTAACAGCTAAGAATGCTAGCCACTACACCAAGTGGTTGACAATATAAAGCTGGTCAGGATTGCACATGATCAATTACCTAATAATAATAATAATAAATATTCCATTTAGCAACTACACGGCCGACCTCTCCCTGTGACGTCATCCACGGTCTCAGGCCGTGGAGGCCATCTTGCCCATTAGCCACTGCGCCAGCTCTGAATGACCCCTCAATAAGAATAACATAGGACTGGTTGCGCGCGGCGGCCATATTGCCCATTAGCCCCTGCGCCAGAACCGCTCTTTTATTCCTACTGACACGGATGTGTTGTAACTAAATGTTACTGCTGGGAGGTAATTATCCCAGTCAGTGCCCTTGTCGTTAGTAAAATGAGCTATCGCGCTGCCCAAGGATATTGTTCATAGCTTCAGTTAATCCATTCGTCTGAGGGCTGAAACTAGTGGTTGTATAGGCTCGTATGTGAAGTAATTTAAGGAGCTGTGTAATGACATTGGATGTGAAAACTGTTCCTCTGTCGGATAATAATGTGTGGAAAATACCATACTTGGTAATGATTTCCATGAGGAACTCTGCAATTTGGTGTGCGCTAGCTTTTGGGACCGCTTTGGTGATAATGTACCGGGTAAGGTTCTCTGTTGCTACAAGTATGTATTTGTTACCTTTGTCTGATGTTGTAATTGGACCCTTTACGTCAATACCTATGCGGTGGAAAAGTTCGCCTACAGGGATGGGGTGGAGTAAGCCATGGGGTTTACCAGGGCGGTTTTTGTATCTCTGGCATGTGTGACAAGTTTTAATGAACTCTGTGATGTCATTTTTCATGTTTTCCCAATAATACTTATTGCGAATGCGCAAATATGTTTTATGGCCTCCAAAGTGTGTGCCGTTAAGGGGTGGGCAGTGATATTCCGTCATTACGTGGTTTCGGAGTGTAGTGGGAAGGGCAACGGGTGTGACGTCATGTGTTGCCATGGATTTGTACCTAAGGATATCGTCCTTATCGATAAAAATCTGCGTGATAAGCGGGCAGTTTTACTGTCTACCTGGTCGCGATTCTGTAGAGCAATCCTAATTTGTCCCAACTGGGGATCGTTTATTTGCTCCTGTTTTATATCAATGTGAGTAACAGCAAATGTGGGTAAAGAGTCCCAGGCATGATTAATATCCTCGTCAGGTGGATCGAGTACAGATAGTCTCGATAGACCGTCTGCATCAAGGTGTGCCTTACCTTTCTTGTGTTTAACCTCAAATGTGTAGTCTTACAATTTAAATATGAACCTGTTAAGCCGGGAATTGGGATTTTTTAATTTATCCCAGTAAAGAAGGCTGGTGTGATCCGTAACTACCGTAAAGTGGATACCATACAGATATGTTCGGAAGTAATTTACGGCTCAAGAGAATGCGAGCATCTCTCTTTCGGTCGCGGAATATCTGGTTTCTACCGGTGTAAGTTTACGGCTAGCGTATGTAATTGGGTGTTGTTTGCCATCATCGGCCTCTCGCAACAGGGCTGCCCCGATGCCATATTGGCTTGCATCCACGTGTACGAAAGTGGGCCTACCTTCCTGAAAATGCTGGAGCAGGGGCGGTGTAGTGCGTAAGTGTTTAAGTTTGTCGAAAGCCTCTCTATGTATTCTGTGACTATAAAGGGCGTTTTCTCGTGTGTAAGCTCGGTTAGGGGGTTAGCTATCTGTGCAAATCCGTGAATGAAACGACGATAATAACTCGCGAGACCCGAAGAAGAACGTAACTGTTTAATGTTTTCCGGCATTGGAATGTCGGTAATGGCGGCGACTTTGGCAGGGTCAGGTGTGATGCCGTCGCGCCTAACAATGTGACCGAGAATGTGGACCTTCGTTTTTGCAAATTGACATTTGGATGGTTTTAGCTTCAATTTAGCATGCCTAATCCTGTCAAAAGCTTCGTTCAAGTGTATGATGTGTTCTTCAAAGGTTTGTGAGAAGACTGTTATGTCGTCAATATAGGTTAATACCGAGCGGTATTTGAGGCCCGCGAATGCCTTGTCTTCCAATTTTTGGAATGTTTGACTGGCATTCTTTAAATCCATTGGGGGGACGGCATAACCGAAGAGGCCGTTTTCGGTGACAAATGCCAACTTATGCCTATCGGGTTCATAGACAGGGATCGAATAAAATCCGGAATAACAGTCCATTATCGAGAAATATTTAGCTCCGCTTAAGGTCTCTAGATAAGTGTCTGTGCGTGGTAGCGGGAAATTGTCACTCTTAATGAGTCTATTAAGTCGTCGATAATCTGTGCAAAACCTATGGGAACCATCGGGGTTACGGGTAAGGAGTACCGGAGCACTATAGTTGGACACAATAGGATGGATGATGCCGGCTTCCAACATCTCCTGAATCTGTGTTTCTATGGCCTGTCTCTCCTTGGCGCTAACTTTATAAGGTGCCTGGTGAACCGAAGCATCACTGGTTAATTCGACACGGTGATGAATTAAGTCGGTCACTCCTAAATCGGCAAAAGAATGTGCAAAAATATCCTTATATTCTTCTAATAGGTTTGCAAGCTTTATATTCTGCTCTGGGGTTAGTGACTGTATTTCCTCAGAGGCGGGCGTGTCTGTGTTAACACTTGTGTTTGTTGGCGGAGATATGGTAACCAACGGAGAGACCTGGTGCGCGCGCGTGATTCGCTGCGCTCGTGGATTGTATGTGTACCTGGTGTACGATATTGGGTGTGTAGGGATAAGGTCTCCGTTCACTAATCGTATTTCATTAGTGACAACGCTAATGTTGGCTTCGAACTTGGCAAGAAAGTTCGTGCCGATGATGCCCGGAACGGAAAGGTCCTTAATTACAAACATAGGATATCTAGTTTCAAAAGAACCTATCTGGAGATGTATATCAGTAATGCCCAAGCATGAAATAGTTTGGAAAATAGCAGCCACAAGGCGAGTGTTGAGAGGCATCCTATGTATGCGCTCGCCGTTAATGTATTTACAGCTGACACAGCAAATAGCTGACCCGGTATCAAGTAAGATCTACATTTGATACCCGTTAATTTTGGCCGGGCTAGAGAGGGCTGTAATATTGTGTCCATCCTGTGCAGTATTCATGTTATTAAGAGTATATGTAATGATCGGTGCTGTGGGATCTTGGGACGGTGAATCATGTTTAGCGTTCTTTATCGCATCCTGCGAGACTGTTTGTTCTGCCGGTCTATTACTTGTGTTGAGCAAACGCGGTGTTGGGGTCTGATCACTGAACCTGACACGCTTTGCTGAGTCCCGTGAAACTGGGATTCGCACTTCAGCTGTGTCATGCCCGTCTGCCATGTGTATTGTCCTAAGCTTTCTCTTGAGCTATCGGTGGATTGATAAATATTTAGAATGATGCTTGCTGTCCCGGGATGTTAATCCTGGCCTCGGCAGGGGTGTCCTAAAGGACCGGTGTGTGCGAGTGGTTGTGGGTTTTCAGCCGGCTTTCTGTGGAGGTAACTTATTCCCGCCAGTGGCGATACAATTCACCGGCTTTGCCGCGCTTGGTTTAGTGGTCGGGCCACTTGGGTCCACGGGTGGAATAAATGTGGGTGGGCGTATCATGGGTAGTTTAACTACGCTGGTCGTGGAAACGTCCTTAGGGGTTGTGATCTTATTGCTGGTTTTTAATATGCCTTTATTGAGCTCTTTTCCAACCTGAGGGGTGGATGGTTGAGGTTTGTGAGGCGATTTGTGAGTTAGAGGGCTGTAGTGACCCGCATTTGGATTGCCCGTGAACAGAAGGTATAGATGTTGGTCATATCCTACTGTGGAAAAAGAGGGTTCCATTTTGTCCAGTGTATAAACATGGATGTTTGTCTTAAGGACATGGCCTAGAGCGGTAACCTCCGTTGCACCAACGTAGGTGCCATTTCGATGCATATAATCCCCATATGCATATTTATTGGGGAATAAGGCATCATTACCGTCGGCGAGGAAATATTTGTACTCGTCCCAGTGTGCCATAACATACATGACCAGCTGTGTTCTGAGCTCTTTATGCTGGTCCTCATTTCTATGGAGCAGGAAACTGAGTGCTCGAAAGAGGCAGTTACCGTCTCCTTTGACCGTATGTGCCTGGAGCTGCGATCGGGGAGGTATTTCCTGCACTGTATTCTGGCGGGCGGAAGTTGGGGGGATTTTCGGCTTACTGGATTTAACAGGGCAATTGTTCTGCGATGGTTGGTTGGAATGCTTAATGGTTATCGGGGAAGGGTTATCCGATTGTGTGGGTACTGGCCCTTCCCTAGCTAATAATTTTTTGGCTGGGAATAACCTCTGTTGTCTGTATAACGAGGTTGTCCCCTGGGCGCCTCGTTTCGCCAGTTGTTTGGCCGGGGCTGATATTGGGGATTGGGGTGTAAGCCTCGTCTATCACGCGGGGGTGAATGCCTTCGTGAATCCCGTGGAAGGTGGTCGGGCAGTGGATAGTCCTCCGGTCCTCTTTCTCTTTGGACAGGGACGTATTGAGGGTATGCTGGAGAAAGCCTTTCGTATTGAGGCTCATACCGTTCCTGCTGCGGGGGAGTGTTTGGCCGACGGTATTGAGGGGCATTGTGTGGTTGTGTGTATCTGGTGTTCTGGTTAAGATGCCAATTTCGGTCGTCCCTATATTGGGGATTACGGTTTGGTGTATGATCTGGGGATGGATTGCCGCGTGGGCGAGTATTTGCCAGATACTGTGTCTGCGGGAAGGGATGGGATTCGTTACGGCGTGGCACTTCCTCGTGGTATTGCGAATAATAGTTCGCCTCTCTTACCGGGGGTGGATTGCGCCAATGGGGATGGTTAGGTCTACCATGATCCTGTTGATCGCCCCTTGGTGATCGCCATGTATCCCTAGGGTCATCCCTACGAGGGCGGGCTTTAGGGCTAGCGTGGATGGCCGTAATCTGCATCTCCTGCATCTGTTTGGTCAGATCGCGGATTTGATGATGCAAATCACCGTTATCCGTGCGGATGTGCTGATCCACGGCTTTTTGCGTCATTTTATTGCCCTCTTCGATGAATCTAATATTTGCTTGTAACTCGAGTACGGTGTTGCTTTGCAATGTGCAGAGCTTGTCCACTAAGTTAGGGCGCATTCCCTGCATAAGAATCCGTACTTTCTGCCTGTCTGGCATCTCCCTATTATATAATTCACACATTAATAATTTTGCATTAATGTATGCCTGTGTTCCTTCCGTGGGACCTTGTGTGTGAGTGCGGATTTTGGCATGCAAATCATCCTCATCAGGGGTCAATTGAAATGTATTGACGAGGGCAGCTGAAAATTGTTCCCACGTGGCATCGGCCAAGGTGGCTTCATGGAGTTCGTACCTCGTGAGGGCCGATTTAGTGAGGTAGGCTGGTAAAAGGCGTTTTTTATCCTCAGCTGTCCAGCCGTTAGTCTTAGCCGTTCGATTGAAGGCTCTCAGATATTCCTCGGGGTCCTGCTTCTCACCAGGGTATTTATTAGGTTGTATCATTGGATACTTCGTAGGCATGGCCATGTCCGCGCTGTAGGAAGTGTTGGGGGTAATTAAGGGGGTACGCTCAACTGGGGTATCTAAGTCGCTGTTATGTAATGCCACGTTAGAGTGTGCGTGGCTTAGGGGTTGCTGGTGAACCTGAACTGGTGTGATGTAGGTACTTCCGCTTTCGGAGGTGCCTGGGTGATTAGGGGTAGAGCGTGGAGCGTCCTGAGGATTAAATTGCTCAGTACCCTGGATATTATCCAGTGACAAGTTATGCTCAATATTAACCTATTGTAGTGTGGAAAGCGCCTTGTTAAACTGTTCGCCTAGAGTTAAGGCGGTGGCCTTTATATCTGTGATTAGTCTCCCGTTTGAAGAATTGTGTGGAATTTCGTCTAGCTGTTGTAACAGGACCTGCAACCCGTTGTAGGATTCCTGCGTGTTACTGATGTGTTGTAAAAAAGCGTATGGTAATGTGGGGGTTAATTCCTCACTATCACCGCTATCTGAGGGCGACTGTTGAGCGTTCTGTGTTTGTGCTCGTGTGATGGGACGTTTTTGTCTGATTCCGCTTGGATACTAGAGTTTAAGATTTATAACTGCGTCCTCAAGTTCGGTAAGTAATTGGCCTGCGTTGTGTTCGGTTATTAAGTTAGGGTTCTTAACGAGGATTTTAGGGCGTAGTGGTTTGGTGGTAACGGCGAGGTTGTGTGCTGTATCTCTAATTACACGCTTGACCTTACTAATATGTTGATATCTGAGCATGGATCTTTAATGTACATCCTTCTGTGAGGGCGTATCTATGGGGATATAAATTGTGTATGGCTAGGTAAGGGTGGCGTTTAAAAATGTATTACCTATCGGGGCGGGCTTGGGTTGGGTATAAAAATCTTATCGGACCCTTATTTCAAAAAAAAAAACCTAATTTTGGATGGCGTTTGCTTGGCTGGTATGAGGTTTTAGGTTCTAGGGATCTTTTCCGCAGAGGTGCGTTGTCTGCACCCCCTTAGGCGTTGTTTTAATACAACGTCGCGGTACCTAGTGCCTCCACCATTTGTAAGGTACCTGTGAGGGTGGCCTGTACATAGAATTAACCTAAGGGATGAAATTAGTCCAATTAGGGGGCGAGCATGGCAATTGCTGTAAGAGGTCTGGATTATTTAGTGATTTGCGATCGTCAGTGCGATCTGCAAGGAGAACTCCCCAATGTACTGCTTGACGGGGTAGTTCCAGGTGAGGGGGTGTTTGGAAAGGTAATTTAATTACTACTCTGTGCGCGCTAGCGATACCCAGCGGTCTAAAGCAAGTCGTACGCAGGCAAGCTGACTAGTAGCCTGCTTGTGTCAGCACGGTGCGGTAGCACTCGGCTGACGTCACAGAACAATTAAACAGTAAACAGTGAAGCTAATTCTAGATCCTACCTGATGGGGAAGCTAAGAGGGTAGGATCTTATCAGCTAATTAAATAAAGGATAAGACCAGTGGCTTCTATTACTTTTAAATTTAATGTGTACCTCGATTTTGAGGTACGCTGGCAAATAGCTGTTCAAATAATAAAGATAAAGAATTATTACAGTCCAAGCACAGGGGGATGGGAGTGTAGTGTGATGGTGAGTGTAGTGATCGCTTGAGTCACTTACCCTTTCAGCCAATAGCAGCGGTTCGTCACGTCGGTAGCACTAAGACAGACTGAATGATCCCGGGTGCATGACCTCCGGGGTTCTTATAGGTTTCTTGTGCTACGTCTGCGGAATCCGTACATTCCTCCCTAGTCATAATCCTTTCTAGGGTCGTTGCCTGGGACACGAGGCTATTTGAGCTCATGTAGGTGCTAACTTATTAGTCTTATAATTTTGTAATTGTAATTTGTATGTTTTTAAAGTAATTGTTTGGAATTTGGATTTGTCGGAGATTTTATTTAGGGGATGGGGGTAGCGTACCCTAGGGGTACAACAATAGCAAAGAGGACGTCACCACGAGTCCCTGGACCCCTCGTACACGCCTCTAGTATAATTGGTTCGGGAGATATAACAAACAGTCTAAGATCACGTTTTTACCCCCCAAAAACATGTTTCCAGCTTTTCACCTTTTCCACACCTACATATCTGTAAAGAGCACAACGAGAAAAAAAACAATCCAAGCACACCCTCCTAGCATTACTCCTTCCTTCCCAAGGTCGCCAGGGGCTCACAAATTGCTAAGTGAAGCAGCTTTGTCATCATCACACTACTGTCAAAAATTTATCCTAGAGACTTGCAATTTATTTTGGAGGTAGAGGGCAAAGGGACCTTTCATTTACGTCAAACAAAGTATTTTGTAATCTTCCTAGTTTACAAATTTTAGGAATTTCAAAATTACACTTTTTTCAAAAAATGTTAAAAAATAAAAAATAAATACTTATAAAAAATAAAGAACATAGAGACCGTTCGTTTGAGCCATGGCACAACATTCTATCATGTTTGGTTTTTAAAAAATCGCCTATTTTCAAAAACAAAAATGTTCAAGAAAATTTTCAAAAATATAACGTGTGGTCCATAGCAAAGCTCCCGTTAGCCCGAGTCCAACAACACTTTATTCGTGAATCTCCGACCATGGGTTCTGGAGTTATCGGCTTAGACTCACGTGGCGGCCATGACACTATTTAGAACTCTCACTACTAACCTATTGACTTTGTTGTAACACTTCGCACGTCGTCGCTCATTTGTTGAATCTACTCGTGCGCTACCTATTGTAAAATGGATTCACTGAGCTAGAAATATTTCCTGGAGTGCACACAACATCTCACCGAAGTTTCATCGCAGTGGGATGAATGATATATGAATGCATGTGGGACTTTTTTGAAACGAATCGCACGCCATTTTGTTGATGCTACTCGCGCGCCATCTATTGTAAATTGGACTTACTACGCCAATAAATTTTTCGGGAGTGTGCCCTACAACTCACCCAAATTTCATCGCAATCGGATGAATTGTATATGAATGCATCGCGATCAAACATTTGCTTAAACTACTCGCGCGCTCTCTTTTGTGAAATGGATTAACTATGCCTATGAACATCCCGAAAGTGTTTTAAATAACTCACCAAAATTTCATCGCAATCGGATGAATGGTTTATGAACGCATAAAAGACGAACAGATAGACATCCCTTTTTATATATATTCTAGCTAAAGTAACCGTGCTTCACTACGCGTAATAAATAAATTAAAATGTGAAGGTGACATTTAAAACAGGGGATAGGCGACGTGCTGCGCAGAGGGAGATTAAGGATGGAACATTTCGTCCAAGTACACCGCTCGGCGTTGACCGTGTTTTATAGCACAAATTTAAATTTTACTCGCTAACCGTTGGAGATACCTTTCGGATAGAAAATGTAATTTTAATCCTCGAATATGCCATCAAAAGTTCGCTATTTATTAGCGTTCTCTTTTTATTTGAAATGGAAATAAAAAAGTTTGAAACAAAAGGGTGTAGTGACGTCACTAAATGGTCGCCATCTTTAAATAGTGCAATGTATTGAAATCAAAAGTAACCTATATGTTAACCAGGTAAATCAGCTACTTCCATGTAAAATTCATGTAAATCGGACCAGTGGCACTTGCGTTATTGAGTAATCCACAGACACACACCATCTAATTTTTAGCCTCGCTTCGCTCGCGTCATAGTCGTGTCATATTGTTATTCAATGAATTGCAGGTTTAACCCCGTTAACACCCCTTTAGAACCTGAATATTCAAAAATCCCTCCTTAGTAGACGTTTTCGACACACAACAAACATATCCCCAAAATATCATTATTCTAACTTTAATAGTCTTGGTTGGTCGATGAGAGTGAACATCCAAAAATCCTTCCTTAGTGGACGTTTTTCTTCCAGAATTTCACCCCTCCCCATAGGCCCCTTAAATTGCATTTATGAAAAAAAACGGTCGAACACCTATTTATTTTATTTATTTATTTTTAAGCTGATTGATTTCCTCCGAGTTTCAAACTCCTCGCCTATGTCGTTTAAGAGATACACGGTCCGTTAGGAATCTCAACCCCCACTTTTCATCCCTTTCATCTCATAATATACACTACATAGAAAAACCATTAGTCATGTGTCAGCTTATTTTTAATGATTAGTATATATGCCAAGTATCACACCCCAAATGAAACCACTCGTGAGATATTGTTATTCAATGAAATGCACGTTTACCCCCTTAACAGCTTTTTGGAAACTGATTATTCAAAAATCCTTCCTTAGTGGACGTTTTTCTTCCAGAATTTCACCCCTCCCCATAGGCCCCTGAAATTGCATTTATGAAAAAAAAACGGTCGAACACCTATTTATTTTATTTATTTATTTTTAAGCTGATTGATTTCCTCCGAGTTTCAAACTCCTCGCCTATGTCGTTTAAGAGATACACGGTCCGTTAGGAATCTCAACCCCCACTTTTCATCCCTTTCATCTCATAATATACACTACATAGAAAAACCATTAGACATGTGTCAGCTTATTTTTAATGATTAGTATATATGCCAAGTATCACACCCCAAATGAAACCACTCGTGAGATATTGTTATTCTATGAAATGCACGTTTACCCCCTTAACAGCTTTTTGGAAACTGATTATTCAAAACTCTTTCCTTAGTGGACGTTTTCAACAAACAACGAACATATCCCCAAAATTTCATGTTTCTAACTTCAATAATTTTGGCTGGGCGATGATGATGAGTGAGTGAGTCAGTCAGGACATTTTCTTTCATTTATTTTTGATAATTTCACCCCTCCCCATGAACCCCTTAAATTGGATTTATGAAACAAACGTTCGAACACCTATTTACTTATTTTCCCCCTGACTTTGATGAGCGAGCAAGTAAGTCAATCAATTTGGACACTTTCTTTCCTGTTTTTTTTTCACCAGAATTTCACCCCTCTCCAAGGGCCCCTTAAATTGGATTAAAAAAACGGTCGAACACCTATTTACTCGTATTTTAAACTGTTTTTTTCCCGCCGAATTTGAAACTTCTCGCCTATGTCGTTTCAGAGATACACGCTCCGTTAAGAATCTCTCAACCCCCAATTTTCACCCCTTTCACCTCATAATATACACCACATCGAAAAACCCTTAGACATATGTCTGATTATTTTTAAAGATTAGTTTATATACCCAGTATCACATCCCCAAAGAAACAACTCATGAGATATCGTTATTCAATGAAATGCAGGTTTACCCCCCTTAACACCTCTTTAAAACCCGAATAAGCAAAAATCATTCCTTAGTTGACGTTCTCGACATACAGCGAACATATTCCCAAAATTTCATGGTTCCAACTATAATAGTTTTCGCTGGGCGTGATGAGTGAGTCAGACAGGACATTTTCTTTCAATTATTTTTACCTGAATTTCACCCCTCCCCATGGGCGGCTTAAATTGGATTGATGAAAAAACGCTTGAACACCTATTAACTTATTTTTCAAGCTGTCTTTTTCCCCTGAGTTTGATGAGTGAATGAGTTAGTCAGTCAGTTAGGACTTTTTCTCTCTTATTCCCCCCAGAATTTCACCCCACCCCATTGGCCCCTTAAATTATTTTATGAAAAAACGGTCAAACACCGATTTACTTACTTTTGAAGCTGATTTTTTTTTCGCTGAGTTTCAAATTTCTCGCATATGTCGTTTAAGAGATAGGCCTACACGCTCCGTTAGGAATCCTTCAACCCCCACTTGTCACCCCTTTCACCTCATAATAATACACCACATCGGAAAACCCTTAGACACATATCTGCTTATTTTAATGGTTAGTTTATATGCCGAGTATCACATCCACAAATGAAACCACTCGTGAGATATTGTTATTCAATGAAATGCAGGTTTAACCCCCTTAAGGCCCCTTTAGAACCTGAATATCCAAAAATCCTCCCTTTGTGTACGGTTTTGACATTCAACGACATATACCCGAAATGCCATGTTTCCAACTTCAATATTTTTGGCTGGGCGGTGATGAGTGAGTGAATGAGTCAGGACATTTTCTTTCAATTTTGTTTTCTTCAGAATTTCACCCCTCCCGATGTACCCCTTCAATTTGATTGATCAAAAAAATGTCGAAAGGATATTTACTTACTTTAAAGCAGTTTTTCCCCTGAGTTTGATGAGTGAGTCAGTCAGTAAATCAGTTAAGACACTTTCTTTCCTGTTTCCTCCCCCACCAGAATTTCACCCATCCCCATGGGCCCCTTAAATTGGATTTATGAAAAAACGGTCAAACACATATTTTCTTCTTTTTATGTCGATTTTTTTTTCGCAGAGTTTCAAACTCGTCACCTATGTCGTTTAAGAGATACTCACTCCGTTAGCGGATGTGTTGAGCAGAAACCCTTGTAGAGTGGTGATTGTCAACCATATAAATCTAGTTCATGAGGACCACGGAACTCTGGAAAAGTTGAAGATGTCAGCGCAAACTCAGAAGAGATATGCACCTTTGCGAAGGATTTACCGTTTTTTAACACGCAGGATGGACAACGCCGATCCAGAATGGAGATAGATGCTAGAAAGTATCACATTATGGGAGGTGTTATATGCCAATATATCGATCAGGATCATACTAAACTTAGAGTTGTGATCCCACCCAAGCTGGTCAAACCAGTTATTTGGATGATACACCGAACCGCAGCTCATGTAGGTGTAGACAAGACTTTGGCTCTTGCTCAAGAAACTTTCGTTTGGAGACAAATGGGACAAACGATCCGCGATGTCATAAAGACCTATGACAGTTGTCAGCGAAGCAAATATTCATCTAAGCTAATGAAGGAAGTTCCTAGATCAATATTACCTAGCAAACCGAGAGACCTTTTCGCTACGGACATTTTTGGTCTGATTCCTCGTTCGACGAAAGGAAACAAGTTTGTTTTGGTGACAGTAGACGAATTTTCTAAATATGTATCTCTATGTCCGATCCAGAAAGCTACATCCAAGTACGTGATCAACAGATTAGAGAAAACAGTTATTCCAAGTATGGGGAAACCTGAAATTTTGTTGAGTGACCATGGATCACAGTTCACCAGTATGGAATTTACTACTGCTATGAAACGTTTGGGAATAAGACATGGATTTAATTCTGTGCGGTATCCAGAGGGAAATCCAGCCGAAAGAATTATGCCGGAGATCAGTAAAATGTGTCGTTTATATGTTTCAAGACAATACCACCGATGGATGGAAGTGATACCCATCATTAGTCAATGTTTGAATTCTACCATACATGAAAGTACAGGACAGATTCCGTCAATGCTTCATCATGGGTTGAAACCTGATAGACCATGGGACCGAATCGTGAAGGCACCAGTAGATCCCGAACCTACACAAGAAAGAAGAGTCGAGATGGCAGGAAAAAGACTCAGAAGACAGGCAGAGAAGAGAGCCAGGAGGCATGCAGGAAGGAGGTTTCACGAGTCATTTAAAGAAAATGACGAGGTCTGATTAGGAAGCCAGTCACATCGAATCTTCAATTGAAGATCTACCATAAATTTGCGCCATTGTACGCTGGTCCATTCCGAATTGATGAAACATACCGAAATAACAGCTACAAGATTGTCAGAATGGATACTAATGAAGTTGTGGAGACTTTTAACGCAGCTAGCATTAGAAAGTATCATTATGCTGAATAAGAGGATGATTGCAGAGCTATCGTGTACATATGTTGTGTATAGAATGCCTGAGAGTATTTTTTTTCTCAAGCCTGATAAAAAGGAGATGTACGGGAGAGATGTACCCGATACCTAGTTGAGGCTATCGGCTACGCCAGCTGACATCGAGCCGTAGTTGAAATTTATGGGAAAAGTAGTAAAGATAGCGCTCAAATCGAGTCGAGAAGAATGATTGGAAATGACGTAGAAGGCCAAGGATAAAGGTGGCACTACCAGTCAAGCAGATGGAATTATGGGAGGAATATTGAAGTATTATCAAGATCTATATGGAACATAATATTATATCATCTCAGAAGAGAAAAATGTCAAGCAATATATATGGTGATAACTTGAAGAAAGGCTGATAACTCTTTAAGTTATTGTATAACTTAATAGCCGAGATGATGGTGGTCGAGATTATACTTGTGACGCATGACCGCAGAAGGTAGGGGAACATCACGTGACAGCGCCGAGCAGGAGCTCCTCAACGCAGTCTAGAGACAGCAGTTTCAGTTCAGCCAGCAGGGCCGAGTACAACACATGTTGCGCAGAGAGAACGGCAAGTCGAGCAGTGTACAACACTTGTTGCGTGGAGTGAAAGCGACAGTATTACTTCAACAAGCGGAGCTGATAGCAGCATAAGCTGGGAGAACGGAAAGTAGGTCAGTGAGTCAAGGCAATCGAAGCACGGTAGGCGGTGCGAGGACTGGTTGGAGAGGCAATCTGTACAGGCCGTGAAAGCGAGAGAAGAGCCGGTGTTAGAACAGTAGTATTTCCAACATCGTAGTTACAGCTATGCGAGGCAGCATTGCTTTTTCAAATGTTAAGTAATAAACAGCATTATAACAAGATTGAGAACTTTATTTCGAGCTGCATTTTGTAACACAGGACAGCACAGCGAAGCGGTATGGCAAGGCCAGCTTTAAGCGTCGATCATTCTAGAACAGTGCAATAGAGCAGAGCGTGCTGGTTCCGACATTTTATACGCAGGCAACATTCAAGAAGCTGAACTTCATTTCGACATTTTGTAACAACTTTATGAGCTTGGACTTGTATTCAGTAGTCGAATTGTGCAGGCAGATAGTTATTATATACTGCTATTGTGAACTTCAAATGAACTTAGATATATTCCAATGACATTACGGCTTATCAAATTATGTATTTCATAACGGAATATTTAAAGCGACCATGGGGTCAAGCCAACATTAACGCTTTTAGGTAAACGAACTGTTACAAGTATATGCACTTAAGGAACATTGGCACGTGCATTAATATAATTCTTTTTCATGAACTATTATAACATTTCAATTGCGAACACAGCTACAGGGTGTTTCAGAAATTTATACAAATTTATAAATAAATTTATTTTCTGCAAGTGAGATTCAGCCGCTGTGGAGATTGACTTTTATCATAAGCAAACCGAACATTGTATGGGACAGTGGCGTAACATAGTAGAAGAGTATGGGTACGCTACGTTTATGAACTTTTACGGATGAATTTGGACAGTATCCGTGATGGATAACATGCAGTTCATCATGTCGGAGTAAGCGAAGACGGAGACGTGACGGCACCACAGAGCGATGGATTCGGTTCCTGAAGAAGAGGAGGTCCAACAGCTGATTCACTTGGGATGTGAAGGCAATCGTTATTCGGGTGGGTGATACGATATTCCCGTCGATCTTTCGAGAAAATTATTGCACACACGAGGATTATCGACGATCTTTGAAATGTATTAACAGCTGATATGAGAAGGTACTGTATGAGTTATGACTTTCTGATATGATTTTTTCATGAACACTGGGCATACATGTATATATTTCTAGTAGGAGTTCTACGATTATTTTGACATGGCTTAGACATTATTTGCTCCAATTTTGCTAGAATATGGAGTTACCATATGATATGGCAGGCACCATTATATGAAGTTCTCACCATTGGTTGACTTTATTAAGCAGATGTTTGGTCTTTTTGACATTTTTCAGTAAGGATAGTTTGCTTGGATAGTTATTTTCTTGTGGCGAGTATTTCGAACTCGTGATCTGCAATTGGATTATTTAAATTAATTTGTCAGTTCATTGCATACTAGCGAGTGTGTATTATTCATCAGTAGGGATTTTTTCCATTGGATTGTTTGGAGATATTAAGATTTTATTCACTCAAGTGAATGAATATTGCTTTTATGTGACAACTAGAGACTTGTTGATTCCAATCTGGTACATTCACTCATTAGACGACGAGATGGGGCCTTTCGCTTTAGGCGATTGCGTGGTGGTACACACCTGACCTACCGTTCAGGGCATTATCATGATAATCTACGGGGCAAGGCCTTTCGTATTATACGATTGCGTGGTGGTACTCACCTGACTTGCCATTGAGGAACTCATTTTTTATCATCCGAGTGTACTTGAGATTGTAAGAGGATCAAACAAGAAACTACTAGTCACATATCAGCCGAATTTTGTTAAATAAATTAAAAATAAATGTCAGCAGGGTTACATTTTGTAATTCTTGTTTGCCAATCCAATATTTTGTTGCTATACTCTTTTGAGAGTACTTTCATTTAACAGCTGGTATTTTGATACTTATGATACAGTTGAGATTTTTGATAATTTTTTATGATTGAGTTTGATACCTTTGAGAAGGATTTAAAGTAATTGAATCTTGTAAGATGAATCATTAATGGTCAGATTTATTTTGAGGCAGATCAGTATTACATATTTTGATGTGAGAGATTATAACACATTGGTGTTTTTCTGTGAAGTGAATTATGAGAATTTTAAGAGAATTTATGCTATTTGAAAGCAGATTTTGAATTGGGTTTCGATTACTGAGGTAATATTTTTCCTAATTGTTTAAGAAGTTGTCTAGATGTGATCAGATTAATTACAGTTATAGGAAATTGTGTCCGTTGATAATTTGAAGCCAGTTATATATTTTTTGTAGATCATGCAACGTGGTTAAGTGAAGTTTGTGATAGGCATTTTGTGGAAGTTGCCAGGTGGAAGTTGCAATGTTGCTAATGTATTTTGAGGCAGACATGAGGTGGTCGAACCCATTCTAGCATAATTTTTGTGATTCATGCTGTGCGCTGAATATTTATGATGTTATGTGGAATATTTATGGAGTTACGTGGAATAATTATGGTATTCAAATATGGTATTTGATAAAGTGAGAGTAGATGATGAAGTTGTGGATAGTGAGATCCAACGTGATTTTGTGAAGGCAATAATATTTTTTGGCATGATAATTAAATACGAGATATAACTTTGAGGTGATAAAACTGTAAGACAACGTTCTATAACCCATATTAAACAATTTGTTAGGAAATTAAACAAATAAATAATGTTGATAATACAAGATTTTCTGATAATAATAATTAATGAAATAATAATCTGAAGTTTAAGCATATTAATGGTCTGACCTAATGAAATAAAAATCAAAATGACTCGATGAAATAAAAATCTAAATAACCAGATGAATAAAATTTAAATAAATTGATAAATGAAAATTTTGGAATAAATCAATGAATGTAATAAATGGATGAATTAAAGATTGAATAAATAAGGTAATAAATATATGATGAATAACTGAATTAGAAGGTGATAATAAATTAAAGAAGCTGATGATTAATAAATTTAAAGGGATTTAAATAAATATAATTAAGAGATATGATTTGAATGATTTGAAGAATTGCAACTTGAGTTGATGAATTAAACAATTTATATGGATGATTTAAGACGATTTAATCTGAATGAGATGATGAAATGAGAGTGTGTGAATAATTGGAGAGTATAAAGAATTGATGATTATAATATTAATTTAAATGATTTGATGATAATGAATTAATTATTCTGACTTGAATATAATGAATTTTGAGATGAGAACTAATGTGAGAAATATTTAATTTTGATGATGATGATGATTATAACCAATGAGTAGTGGATTTTCTGTGATTCACAAACAAGCAATTATTAATGACAGTGTAAATAATGTAAATTAATTATTCGATTTATTGGAGCATTTACTAACATATTCAGCATTTGAATAATGCCATTCAAGCCATAAATTATGTGATATTTAAATATGTGATTAGAATATATGTGTTTAGACAGATTAATTATATTTTACATCCACATTCATGATGTTAACTTAAAGAGAAGTTAGGTCTCAGGTATCACGAATGTCAGTGACGCATAGACATAGTGCTACGGTGATCCTGAGAACCCAAGTGAACTTTAGAAAATTTTCCTATTTTATGTGGATTAAATACACTTTGAGTAGAATAGAGATGGTTCGATTTTCTGGACAATGACAATTTAACGTTGACATTCGACCATGCTCTTAGGTAGGATGAGTGTTTAATATGTCTGTCTGACTATCAAAGTTTGAATAAATTTGTTTTTATCTTAGTTGTGATCTGATGATGATGTGATTTTCCTATTTCTTTCCTTGTCTTAATTAAGGCTTAACCGGGAAGGATGTGGTTTGCTAGGGTTTCAGTTGGTGGCGCCCACTTATATTCGTATTTTTTAAAATTAAATTTAAACCCGTAACGACCCTGGAGATACTTTATCTCGTGTTACCCTCTGCTTTTGTGATATTTCAACTGAATTTCCGACACATTCCTTATTTGACTTCATGTTCATTTAACTCCGATCTGTCCTGGAAATCCAGGAATGCGATGTAATAGCAGATGGGTCATCGCATCCCCAGGACGAACGGGTACAGAGAGAGAGAGGGAGAATTGGCTTTACCCATCCGTGGGGATTCGATTTTGTTCATTCTATGGAATCACATCAGATTTAGATTACGAAGAGATTGATCTCAATTTCATTTAACGGTGTTATAAAATTTATTAAACTTGGTCAGACAATATACTTGTATGCCCATTCCAGTGATCATGTTAATCATATTAATGTTATATCATGTTTAGTTATAAGTCATTTTTCTTATACCCAAGTGAAATCAGGAATTGATACATTGTGATGTGTTGCTATCTAACGTCTCTGAATAAAACGTTTATTGAAAGATATAATTATGTTACCGGAAGATTTAGCTAAGGTGTTAGGAGAGTTACAGAGTGGCATGTCTGGTATTGCAGTAACTATTTCTAAAATGGAAACAGAAGTTAAAGAGCAGATAAATGATTCGGAAGCTAGATGTAGGGAATACTTAAAGTCATTACAGACTAGTAATAGGGAAGATTTGAAATTATTACAGACTAGTAATGAAGAGAATTTGAGATCATTACAGGCTAGCAATGAAAATAATTTAAAATCATTAGAGACTAGACTACAGACCAGTACTGAAAGCAATTTGAAAGCTAGTGAAGCTAACTTAAAGGATAGTTTTAAATTATTAGAAAATAGATTACAGGCCGGACGTTTGTTTTAGACGATTGCCCTTGACCTTGAAGCCTGCGAGTGAGCCTGTACACAGTCACTCTCTCACCCTGTCGCTTCGCATTTGTCACCACCGATCTGATGTAATGGAATTCCAGTCTTGAGCACGTGGCGACACCGACTTGCAGACAGTACAGTCAACGTCGAAGTATTGTGTGACGCGGAAGTAATACGTTACGTATTTACGAACAGAACGTCATTATATTTGCCAATGACTGTACTTCAGTAGGAGTGTGAGACAGCTTTGTCAATCATCGGACCGCTTGGGGCAGCTGATAACAACACAGGTACTGCAGTAACTCGCCCCCAGGCTTCCATTAAGATTTTTCACTCGTCTAAAACAAACGTCCGGCCTTTACAAGCTCGTATTGAAGAAACTAACACAGAGTTGAAAAACAATATAACTAGTTTGGAGAATAGATTAACGTTAAAGAATGATGAAATATTCAAGGCTTTACAATTAGATATAAAGGCAGTAGAAATGAAAGGAGAGAAAAATGTGCAAATGTTAAGAAAAAATATTATTGATTTAGAAAATAGAGAAGAAGAAAATATTCTTAATTTCAGAACAGATGTTATGTCTATACAGAAAGATATTAAATCAGATATATCGAAATTAAGATTCGACATTGATGGTGTAGTGGCAGATGTAGGCAAAATACAAGAGTGGTCTACCGAAGTATCTTTCGAATCTAAAATCAAAGGTCTAGAAATGAATCTAGGTAATGAAATCAAAAGTTTAAAGTCAGTATTTGGGACCGTTAAAGAGGAAGTCTTAGGAGAGGTTAATTCTAACTTGTAATCCTTAGAAAACCAATTGCAGATAGACATTAGGAAAATTGATGATGACATAGAGCAGAAGGTTAATGAAAACTTAGCTTTATTCAAAAATAGAGTCGGTGCAATAGTGGAAGAACGGTATAGTGAGGTCGATGCCGAAGCAAAAGAAAAACGTGCAGGGTTGGATGAGAAATTAATCGCAGGTATGGCGAACTTGGAAGCGAGATTTACTGAGAATAAGGAAGCGATGAAGATAGATTCAGCTCAGTTTAGGACAGATGTTGATCAGTTGAAAGAACAAGTCGCGTCAGTAAAGACAACATGCGAAGTTAAGATAGACAAATTGAAGAACGATTTAGAAGAGAGTAACAGAACGCAGAATGTTATGTCGTTAGATAATTTGGAGACTAAGGTCAAGACAGTAGAAAAACGAACAGAAGATAGGATGACTAAACTAGAGTCTATAATAAATAGTTTCACAAGTCAAGGTGTTACAACGAGGGAAGTATCGATAAATCAGACACCGATAGACCGCAGCATGAACAGTCAAGAGGTTAGCGTGGGAGAAGACAGTCAAACGCAACAGAAAGTTACTTTCGAAAGGACTAGTTCAACCCCTCAAGATAATTCAAATCCGAATAGAAGTACGTTTAGTATGAGTGAACGATACTCAGGTCCAGTGACCATAATCTGAAATTTGGATGATAAACCAAGGAAGTTTTCGGGGAACACAGGAGTCACACCAGTCGAATTTCTGAGAGATATTCGCGATTACATGGCGGATCATAGAGTAGCCAAGGAGAGAGAATTAAGGATAGTCGAACGCGCCTTAGACGGGCCAGCGTTAACTTGGTTTCACGCATTTAGGAGTAACTTCGCGAACATGGAACAATTTGCCATAGCATTTTTAAGGAGATTTTGGAGTGCAGAGGATCAGCTGAACGTAAGAGCAGAAATGTACTCGAAACGTTACTCTACGTCACATCCGACGCATTATGCAAATTACTTTACTTCGCAATTGGCTAAATTACAATTTTTGATTCCTCCATTGCCAGAAGAAGTACTTTTGCAAGCTATAGCAAGACAGTTGCCAATTGAGGTACAACGATCACTCATAGCATCGGGAGCGAACACACTTGAGCACTATGACGATATCTTACGCCGATTGGATTATACAAGCGCTCCGATTACACCCAGAACTGCAAGGAACGATAATCGAAACACGCAAGAAGTGAATGCGGTAGGTGTCGATAACGCAGCACAGACAGATAGAAGAGATTCCTGGGGAAACAGAAGGAACGAAGGGAATAGAGGAAATATTCACAACGTTCTTGGGAATGATCGATATCAAGGACCATGTGAGAGACCATATGATCAAGATACCAGAAACAGTAGATACAGGAACTATGATCAGAATTCCAGATACCAAAATAGGAACAGATATAACAATAGATATTGAGGTAGATATAACTGGAACCAAAATCAGCAGTCTAATCAGAACAATAGGCAGGATATTAGAAGAAATGATCCAAGTGAAAGACAGGATAATCAAGAGTATGGGAGATCAAGGCAAGAAAGTAGACAGCCTAGTGTACCACCCGAAGAGATAATTAGAGATGTCAATCGAGCAAGCACGAGTGGTGAAGGGAAAAAAAACGACAAATTAACATCGAATCAGGATACTAATCATTGGGAATCAATCATCATTGTTGAAACATATCAGGTCAAAGACGAGGTTCTAATTGAAGAAGAAGAAGACGTAGTCCATGGAGGGAATAGACATGAATTGCCAGTTATCAGTGTGGAAGTCATGGGAAAGGAAATAAAGACACTAGTGGATACGGGGGCTATGGTGAGCTTGATATCCATAGGCTGCCTGGATGAATTGAAATTGTCAGGAGAGATTACGATGTTGCCAACTGTTGTTAGCAAGATCCAAGGGGTGATCCCAGACAAAAGTATGAAATGTAAAAGTCAGGTACTTTTATATGTTGGAATTGGAACCAGATATTTTGAACAGATGTTCCTAGTTGTGTGTCAACTACATTTTGATATGATCCTAGGAGTGGATTTCTTAAGTGAGAGTGGCCTGATCATAGATATGCAGAGTAGGCGCATGTACTTTCAAGAACAGGTCATAGAAAATCAGGAATCCGAGATTACATTCTTCAGAGAGAATATATTGGATGAGATAGTATGCAACATTGAAAGGTCTATAGAGGATAAAACTAACACGAAGAGTAAAATGAATCCAGAAATTAAGGAGCAGTTTGATCAAGCAATTTCAGAATATGAGGACATATTCAATAATAAACCAGGACTCATATAAAATTTTACCTATAGCATCAAGTTGGTGAATGACAAACCATACCACAAGAATTTATATCCCATACCGGATAAATGGAAGGAAGAATTCACTACAATGATAAGCGATATGGAGAAGGATGGAATTATAAAAAAGATGCCGACTGCTTATTTGAATCCTTTGGCGGATGTCAAGAAGCCCAATGGTAAGCTGAGGATATGCCTAGATGCTAGAGCCCTTAATGAAAGAGTTCTTCCTGAACACGACAGGCCACCTGTTATTCGTGAATTGTTGCGCAGATTCAGAGGAAAGAGTTTCTTTTCTACTATTGATCTGACTTGTTCTTATTATCATATAGAGCTAGCAGAAGACTGCAAACAATATACAGGATTCTTATTTGATCATAAAACATATGTATTTAATCGGTTACCTTTTGGAGTAAAGAATAGTGGTCCGGTGATGATCCGAGCACTAGATGAGAATTTATCAGATGCAGTTAAGGAGCATGTGGTGAGCTATATTGATGACCTGATTATAGCATCTGAGACAGCTGAAGAGCATATCAGGCACCTTAGAATGCTTTTTGAAGTTCTCCGGAGGACGAACTTCAAGGTGAATTTCAACAAATGTCAGTTCTTTTATGAAGAAATCGAATTTCTTGGACATAGAATCGATGGAGATGGTTATAGGCCCAATCCAAAGAAGATCATGGCTATTTCGGAATTTCCTACCCCAAGAAAGCTTAAAGAAGTACGGCAGTTTTTAGGAATGTGTCAGTTCTTTTGAACACATTGTCCTGAATATACTGAAACGATAGCACCTCTGCAGGATTTGCTAAGAAAGGGAAATCGATGGAAATGGGACGATAGATGCAATCAAGCGTTTTTAGCAGCTAAGAACATGTTGATCCAGAATGTTAAACTTGAATACCCAGATTTTGCTAGAAGATTTTTTCTGGAGACAGACGCATCCAAAATAGGCATCAGTGGTATCCTATATCAGTTGGACGATACCAACAAACACAGATATTTAGCTTTCACTAGTCGCAAGCTCAGGAATTTTGAAAGGAATTACTATGCAACCGAGTTAGAGGCATTAGCAGTGGTTCATGCTCTTAAGACGTGGAAGAAGGTGTTGTTTGGGCATGACATAACGGTGATCACAGATCATAAAGCCCTCCAATTTATTATGAAGACAGACTTAGCAAGTGACCGCATCACCAGATGGGCTCTGTCCTTACAACAATTTAACCCAACTGTTGTGCTTAGACCTGGGATATTAAATCTGTTAGCGGATGTGTTGAGCAGAAACCCTTGTGAAGTGGTGATTGTCAACCATATAAATCTAGTTCATGAGGACCAAGGAACTCTGGAAAAGTTGAAGATGTTAGCGCAAACTCAGAAGAGATATGCACCTTTGCGAAGGATTTACCGTTTTTTAACACGCAGGATGGACAACGCCGATCCAGAATGGAGATAGATGCTAGAAAGTATCACATTATGGGAGGTGTTATATGCCAATATATCGATCAGGATCATACTAAACTTAGAGTTGTGATCCCACCCAAGCTGGTCAAACCAGTTATTTGGATGATACACCGAACCGCAGCTCATGTAGGTGTAGACAAGGCTTTGTCTCTTGCTCAAGAAACTTTCGTTTGGAGACAAATGGGACAAACGATCTGCGATGTCATAAAGACCTGTGACAGTTGTCAGCGAAGCAAATATTCATCTAAGCTAATGAAGGAAGTTCCTAGATCAATATTACCTAGCAAACCGAGAGAACTTTTCGCTACGGACATTTTTGGTCCGATTCCTCGTTCGACGAAAGGAAACAAGTTTGTTTTGGTGACAGTAGACGTATTTTCTAAATACGTATCTCTATGTCCGATCCAGAAAGCTACATCCAAGTACGTGATCAACAGATTAGAGAAAACAGTAATTCCAAGTATGGGGAAACCTGAAATTTTGTTGAGTGACCATGGATCACAGTTCACCAGTATGGAATTTTCTACTGCTATGAAACGTTTGGGAATAAGACATGGATTTAATTCTGTGCGGTATCCAGAGGGAAATCCAGCCGAAAGAATTATGCCGGAGATCAGTAAAATGTGTCGTTTATATGTTTCAAGACAACACCACCGATGGATGTAAGTGATACCCATCATTAGTCAATGTTTGAATTCTACCATACATGAAAGTACAGGACAGATTCCGTCAATGCTTCATCATGGGTTGAAACCTGATAGACCATGGGACCGAATCGTGAAGGCACCAGTAGATCCCGAACCTACACAAGAAAGAAGAGTCGAGATGGCAGGAGAAAGACTCAGAAGACAGGCAGAGAAGAGAGCCAGGAGGCATGCAGGAAGGTTTCACGAGCCATTTCAAGAAAATGACGAGGTGCTGATTAGGAAGCCAGTCACATCGAATCTTCAATTGAAGATCTACCATAAATTTGCGCCATTGTACGCTGGTCTATTCCGAATTGATGAAACATACCGAAATAACAGCTACAAGATTGTCAGAATGGATACTAATGAAGTTGTGGGGACTTTTAACGCAGCTAGCATTAGAAAGTATCATCATGCTGAATAAGAGGATGATTGCAGAGCTATCGTGTACATATGTTGTGTATAGAATGCCTGAGAGTATTTTTATTCTCAAGCCTGATAAAAAGGAGATGTACGGGAGAGATGTACCCGATACCTAGTTGAGGCTATCGGCTACGCCAGCTGACATCGAGCCGTAGTTGAAATTTATGGGAAAAGTAGTAAAGATAGCGCTCAAATCGAGTCGAGAAGAATGTTTGGAAATGACGTAGAAGGCCAAGGATAAAGGTGGCACTACCAGTCAAGCAGATGGAATTATGGGAGGAATATTGAAGTATTATCAAGATCTATATGGAACATAATATTATATCATCTCAGAAGAGAAGAAATGTCAAGCAATATATATGGTGATAACTTGAAGAAAGGCAGATAACTCCTTAAGTTATTGTATAACTTAATAGCCGAGATGATAGTGGTCGAGATTATACTTGTGACGCATGACCGCAGAAGGTTGGGGAACATCACGTGACAGTGCCGAGCAGGAGCTCCTCAACGCAGTCTAGAGACAGCAGTTTCAGTTCAGCCAGCAGGGCCGAGTACAACACATGTTGCGCAGAGAGAACGGCAAGTCGAGCAGTGTACAGCACTTGTTGCGTGGAGTGAAAGCGACAGTATTACTTCAACAAGCGGAGCTGATAGCAGCATAAGCTGGGAGAACGGAAAGTAGGTCAGTGAGTCAAGGCAAGCGAAGCACGGTAGGCGGTGCGAGGACTGGTTGGCGAGGCAATCTGTACAGGCCGTGAATGCGAGAGAAGAGCCGGTGTTAGAACAGTAGTATTTCCAACATCGTAGTTACAGCTATGCGAGGCAGCAATGCTGTTTCAAATGTTAAGGAATAAACAGCATTATAACAAGATTGAGAACTTTATTTCGAGCTGCATTTTGTAACACAGGACAGCACAGCGAAGCGGTATGGCGAGGCCAGCTTTAAGCGTCGATCATTCTAGAACAGTGCAATAGAGCAGAGCGTGCTGGTTCCGACATTTTATACGCAGGCAACATTCAAGAAGCTGAACTTCATTTCGACATTTTGTAACAACTTTATGAGCTTGGACTTGTATTCAGTAGTCGAATTGTGCAGGCAGATAGTTATTATATACTGCTATTGTGAACTTCAAATGAACTTAGATATATTCCAATGACATTATGGCTTATCAAATTATGTATTTCATAACGGAATATTTAAAGCGACCATGGGGTCAAGCCAACATTAACGCTTTTAGGCAAACGAACTGTTACAAGTATATGCACTTAAGGAACATTGGCACGTGCATTAATATAATTCTTTTTCATGAACTATTATAAAATTTCAATTGCGAACACAGCTACAGGGTGTTTCAGAAATTTATACACTTTTATAAATAAATTTATTATCTGCAAGTGAGATTCAGCCGCTGTGGAGATTGACTTTTATCATAAGCAAACCGAACATTGTATGGGACAGTGGCGTAACATAGTAGAAGAGTATGGGGTACGCTACGTTTATGAACTTTTACGGAATAATTTGGACAGTATCCGTGATGGATAACATGCAGTTCATCATGTCGGAGAAAGCGAAGACGGAGACGTAATGGCACCACAGAGCGATGGATACGGTTCCTGAAGAAGAGGAGGTCCAACAGCTGATTCACTTGGGATATGAAGGCAATCGTTATTCGGGTGGGTGATACGATATTCCCGTCGATCTTTCGAGAAATTTATTGCACACACGAGGATAATCGACGATCTTTGAAATATATTAACAGCTGATATGAGAAGGTACTGTAAGAGTTATGACTTTCTGATATGATTTTTTCATGAACACTGGGCATACTTGTATATATTTCTAGTAGGAGTTCTACGATTATTTTGACATGGCTTAGACATTATTTGCTCCAATTTTGCTAGAATATGGCGTTACCACATGATATGGCAGGCACCATTATATGAAGTTCTCACCATTGGTTGTCTTTATTAAGCAGATGTTTGGTCTTTTTGACATTTTTCAGTAAGGATAGTTTGCTTGGATAGTTATTTTTTGTGGCGAGTATTTCGAACTCGTGAACTGCAATTGGATTATTTAAATTACTTCGTCAGTTCATTGCATACTAGCGAGTGTGTATTATTCATCAGTAGGGATTTTTAGCCTACTTTCGATTTTTGCAAAAAATGAAAGTAGACTTATGAGATCAAAACAGGGCGAAAAAAGTGTGTCTGTCTGTGTGTGTGTATGTGTGTGTGTGAGTCTGTGTGTGTGTGTGTATGTGTGTGTGTGAGTCTGTGTGTGTGTGTGTCTGTGTGTGTGTGAGTGTGTGGACTCTGAATTTCTGTCCCCCCCTATCAATTCGAACACGGTGAATGCGAATTGAACGAAATTTGGTACAAAGGTAGCACTAGCAAAGGACACCTCAGTGTCATGTTTTATATCGCCGCTATCTTGACGGAAACGTAATGGCGGCCACACAAATGATCAAAGCTTAAATCAAATTACGACTAACCTAATCATCCGATCTCTACCAAATTTTGCAACAACATACCTTTATGGGGGCAGCATCCTTTGACCAAACCAATAGGCCATCAGCGTAATAGTTTGCGGATGGCGGCCGTCTTTGTGTGAAAATCGATTCCCCCTATTAATTCCAACACGGTGCAACCGAATGGAACGAAGTTTGGTACAGAGGTAGTACTATCAAAAGGCACCTCAGTGTCATGTCTTATATCGCCGCCATCTTGACGGAAACGTAATGGCGGCCACACAAATGTTCAAAGCTTAAATCAAATTACGATTAACCTAATCATCCGATCTCTACCAAATTTTGCAACAACATACCGTTATGGAGGGAGCATCATTTGACCAATCTAATTGGTCATTAGTCTAATAGTTTGCGGATGGCGGCCATCTTTGTGTGAAAATCAATTCCCCCTATTAATTCAAACACGGTGAAACCGAATGGAACGAAATTTGGTACAGAGGGAGCACTAGCAAAGGGCATCTCAGTGTCATGTTTTATATCGCCGCCATATTGACAGAAACGTAATGGCGGCCACACAAATGTTCAAAGCTTAAGTTGAATTACGGCTAACATAACCATCCGATCTCTACCAATCTTTGCAACAACATTCCTTTATGGAGGGAGCATCCTTTGACCAATCTAATAGGTTATTAGCCTAATAGTTTGCGGGTGGCGGCCATCTTTATGTCAAAATTGATTCCCCCTATTAATTCGAACACGGTGGAACCGAATGAAGGAAATTTGGTGCAGAGGTTGCACTAGCAAAGGGCACCTCAGTGTCATGTTTTGTATCGCCGCCATCTTGACAGAAACGTAATGGCGGCCACACAAATGTTCAAAGCTTAAGTTAAATTACGACTAACATGACCATCCGATCTCTACCAAACTTCGCAACAACATTCCATTATGGAGGGGGCATCCTTTGACCAATCTAATAGGTTATTAGCCTAATAGTTTCCGGGTGGCGGCCATCGTTATGTCAAAATTGATTCCCGCTATTATTTCGAACACGGTGGAACCGAAAGGAACGATATTTGGTACAGAGGTAGCACTAGCAACGGGCACCTCTGTGTCATGTTTTAAATCGCCGCCATATTGACTGAAACGTAATGGCGGCCACACGAATGTTCAAAGCTTAAATCAAATTACGATAACCTAATCCTCCGATCTCTACCAAGTCTTGCAACTACATACCTTTATGGAGGGAGCATCCTTTGACCAATCTAATAGTTCATTCGCCTAATAGTTTTCGGATGGCGGCCATCTTTGTGTCAAAATCGATTCCCCCTATTAATTCAAACACGGTGAAACCGAATGGAACGAAATTTGGTACAGAGATAGCACTAGCAAAGAGCATCTCCGTGTCATGATTTATATCGCCGCCATCTTGACAGAAACGTAATGGCGGCCACACAAATGTTTAAAGCTTAAATCACATTACGACTAACATAACCACCCGATCTCTACCAAACTTTGCAACAACATACCTTTATGGAGGGAGCATCCTTTGACCAATCTATTAGGCCATTAGCCTAATAGTTTGCGGATGGCGGCCATCTTTATGTCAAAATTGATTCCCCCTATTAATTCGAACACGGTGGAACCGAATGAACGAAATTTGTTACACAGGTAGCACTAGCAAAGGGAACCTCAGTGTCATGTTTTATATCGCCACCATCTTGACGGAAACGTAATGGCGGCCACACAAATGTTCAAAGCTTAAATCAAATTACGATTAGCCTAATCATCCGATCTCTAGCAAATTTAGCAACAACATACCTTTATGGAGGGAGCATCCTTCGACCAAACTAATAGGTCATCAGCCTAATATTTTGCGGATGGCGGCCATCTTTGTGTGAAAATCGATTCCCCTCATCAATTCGAACATGGTGAAACCGAATGGAACGAAATTTGGTACAGAGGTAGCACTAGCAAAGGGCACCTCAGTGTCATGTTTTATATCACCGCTATCTTGACGGAAACGTAATCGCAGCCACCCAAATGTTAAAAGCTAAAATGTAATTACGACCAACCTAATAATCTAGTCTCTACCAAATTTCTCAACACCATATCTTCATGTGGGAAACATATTCAGACCAAACTGCGAGAACATCAGCCCAATAGTTTGCAGATGGTGGCCAAGTATGTGTGCAAATCGATTCCCCCTATCAATTCAAACACGGTGAAACCGAATTGAACGAAATTTGGTACAGAGGTAGCACTAGCAAAGGGCACCTCATAATCATGTTTAATATCCCTATAGCACGTTGTATTTCAACAAGCTACTACAACCAACATTCAATCATACTCCTTGAAAAGGACCAAGAGTTATAACAATACCCATGCATTTAGGAGAAAGTAGGCTATATGTTCTTTACTGAACATCTTGTTTTCCATTGGATTGTTTGGAGATGTTAAGATTTTATTCACTCAAGTGATTGAATATCGCTTTTATGTGACAACTAGAGACTTGTTGATTCCAATCTGGTACATTCACTCATTAGACGACGAGATGGGGCCTTTCGCTTTAGGCGATTGCGTGGTGGTACACACCTGACCTACCGTTCAGGGCATTTTCATGATAATCTACGGGGCAAGGCCTTTCGTATTATACGATTGCGTGGTGGTACTCACCTGACTTGCCATTGAGGAACTCATTTTTATCATCTGAGTGTACTTGAGATTGTAAGAGGATCAAACAAGAAACTACTAGTCACATATCAGTCGAATTTTGTTAAATAAATTAAAAATAAATGTCAGCAGGGTTACATTTTGTAATTCTTGTTTGCCAATCCAATATTTTGTTGCTATACTCTTTTGAGAGTACTTTCATTTAACAGCTGGTATTTTGATACTTTTGATACAGTTGAGATTTTTGATAATTTTTTATGATTGAGTTTGATACCTTTGAGAAGGATTTAAAGTAATTGAATCTTGTAAGATGAATCATTAATGGTCAGATTTATTTTGAGGCAGATCAGTATTACATATTTTGATGTGAGAGATTATAACACATTGGTGTTTTTCTGTGAAGTGAATTATGAGAATTTTAAGAGAATTTATGCTATTTGAAAGCAGATTTTGAATTGGGTTTCGATTACTGAGGTAATATTTTTCCTAATTGTTTAAGAAGTTGTCTAGATGTGATCAGATTAATTACAGTTATTGGAAATTGTGTCCGTTGATAATTTGAAGCCAGTTATATATTTTTTGTAGATCATGCAACGTGGTTAAGAGAAGTTTGTGATAGGCATTTTGTGGAAGTTGCCAGGTGGAAGTTGCAATGTTGCTAATGTATTTTGAGGCAGACATGAGGTTGTCGAACCCAGTCTAGCATAATTTTTGAGATTCATGCTGTGCGCTGAATATTTATGATGTTATGTGGAATATTTATGGAGTTACGTGGAATAATTATGGTATTCAAATATGGTATTTGATAAAGTGAGAGTAGATGATGTAGTTGTGGATAGTGAGATCCAAAGTGATTTTGTGAAGGCAATAATATTTTTTGGCATAATAATTAAATACGAGATATAACTTGGAAGTGATAAAACTGTAAGACAACGTTCTACAACCCATATTAAACAATTTGTTAGGAAATTAAACAAATAAATAATGTTGATAATACAAGATTTTCTGATAATAATAATTAATGAAATAATAATCTGAAGTTTAAGCATATTAATGATCTGACCTAATGAAATAAAAATCAAAACGACTCGATGAAATAAAAATCTAAATAACCAGATGAATAAAATTTAAATAAATTGATAAATTAAATTTTGGAATAAATCAATGAATGTAATAAATGGATGAATTAAAGATTGAATAAATAATATAATAAATAGATGATGAATAACTGAATTAGAAGGTGATAATAAATTAAAGAAACTGATGATTAATAAATTTAAAGGGATTTAAATAAATATAATTAAGGGATATGATTTGAATGATTTGAAGAATTGCAACTTGAGTTGATGAATTAAACAATTTATATGGATGATTTAAGACGATTTAATCTGAATGAGATGATGAAATGAGATTGTGTGAATAATTAGAGAGTATAAAGAATTGATGATTATAATATTAATTTAAATGATTTGATGATAATGAATTAATTATTCTGACTTGAATATAATGAATTTTGAGATGAGAACTAATGTGAGAAATATTTAATTTTGATGATGATGTTGATTATAACCAATGAGTAGTGGATTTTCTGTGATTCACAAACAAGCAATTATTAATGACAGTGTAAAAATGTAAATTAATTATTCGATTTATAGGAGCATTTACTAACATATTCAGCATTTGAATAATGCCATTCAAGCCATAAATTATGTGATATTTAAATATGTGATTAGAATATATGTGTTTAGACAGATTAATTATATTTTTACATCCACATTCATGATGTTAACTTAAAGAGAAGTTAGGTCTCAGGTATCACGAATGTCAGTGACGCATAGACATAGTGCTACGGAGATCCTGAGAACCCAAGTGAACTTTAGAAAATTTTCCTATTTAATGCGGATTAAATACACTTTGAGTAGAATAGGGATGGTTCGATTTTCTGGACAATGACAATTTAACGTTGACATTCGACCATGCTCTTAGGTAGGATGAGTGTTTAATATGTCTGTCTGACTATCAAAGTTTGAATAAATTTGTTTTTATCTTAGTTGTGATCTGATGATGATGTGATTTTCCTATTTCTTTCCTTGTCTTAATTAAGGCTTAACCGGGAAGGATGTGGTTTGCTAGGGATTCAGTTGGTGGCGCCCACTTATATTTGTATTTTTTTAAATTAAATTTAAACCCGTAACGACCCTGGTGATACTTTATCTCGTGTTACCCTCTGCTTTTGTGATATTTCAACTGAATTTCCGACACATTCCTTATTTGACTTCATGTTCATTTAACTCCGCTCTGTCCTGGAAATCCAGGAATGCGATGTAATAGCAGATGGGTCATCGCATCCCCAGGACGAACGGGTACAGTAGATAGTGTCAAGTCATTGTTATGCTATACTCGGTTGACAGTGCTGTGTGATCAGTTGAGTAACTAACAGGATTTCAAGTAAAGATCCTCATTTTCTATACCGGTAGTGCAGAGCGCAACTCGCATCCAGTCGGCCGTGTCTCGACTTGAGCTATGTTGCCATGGAAACTATCTGCCTTGACATTCCTTCATGAGTATATTTTATGATTTGATTAGCCTGTGCTTGAGTGCAAAAGGGCCGAAATCAGAAGAATGAGAAAGACTATCGAAAATTCATCTAGCCAGCGGTTCCTTCTGGGTCCTAAACTATGTGTATGCAAAATTTGGTTGAGATTGGTGGAACGGTGTAGATTTGTATACGGAACAGACCCACCCACCCACATACAGACATTCACTTTTATATATAAGAAGATTTTATATATGAGATATAAGATGGAATTCCATTGGAAAAGGAGGCAAGGTTCCTTCGAAACGTGTGGTATTTAATTTTATTTTCACACGGCAATAGTAAAAAAACATGAATAATTTTAATAATAACTTATTATTATTATTATTATTATTATTATTATTATAATTATTATTATTACCGGAATTATTATTATTATTATTATTATTATTATTATTACTATCAAAATAACTGTTACTGATATTATTGCCAATGAACTGACTGCGTGGCGTGATCGTAAGTGAGCTCCAGGTTGCGGGATTGAATCCCAGTACAGCCAATTGAATTAAGAGTGTGTTAAAATGGAGAGCCATATGACAGAGGGTTTAGTGGCATGTTAAATATTCTCTTCAGGACATAATGCTGACGCCACCGCGTCTCTAAAGCCACAGTAGCTACAAGGAATCTAATACCCGTAAAATCACTGTGAATTAGTAACTTTCTACCTGTCGCATTTGTCACCACCGATCTGATGTAATGGAATTCCAGTCTTGAGTACGTGGCGACACCGACTTGCAGACAGTACAGTCAACGTCGAAGTATTGTGTGACGCGGAAGTAATACGTTACGTATTTACGAACAGAACGTCATTATATTTGCCAATGACTGTACTTCAGTAGGAGTGTGAGACAGCTTTGTCAATCATCGGACCGCTTGGGGCAGCTGATAACAACACAGGTACTGCAGTAACTCGCCCCCAGGCTTCCATTAAGATTTTTCACTCGTCTAAAACAAACGTCCGGCCTTTACAAGCTCGTATTGAAGAAACTAACACAGAGTTGAAAAACAATATAACTAGTTTGGAGAATAGATTAACGTTAAAGAATGATGAAATATTCAAGGCTTTACAATTAGATATAAAGGCAGTAGAAATGAAAGGAGAGAAAAATGTGCAAATGTTAAGAAAAAATATTATTGATTTAGAAAATAGAGAAGAAGAAAATATTCTTAATTTGAGAACAGATGTTATGTCTATACAGAAAGATATTAAATCAGATATATCGAAATTAAGATTCGACATTGATGGTGTAGTGGCAGATGTAGGCAAAATACAAGAGTGGTCTACCGAAGTATCTTTCGAATCTAAAATCAAAGGTCTAGAAATGAATCTAGGTAATGAAATCATAAGTTTAAAGTCAGTATTTGGGACCGTTAAAGAGGAAGTCTTAGGAGAGGTTAATTCTAACTTGTAATCCTTAGAAAACCAATTGCAGATAGACATTAAGAAAATTGATGATGACATAGAGCAGAAGGTTAATGAAAACTTAGCTTTATTCAAAAATAGAGTCGGTGCAATAGTGGAAGAACGGTATAGTGAGGTCGATGCCGAAGCAAAAGAAAAACGTGCAGGGTTGGATGAGAAATTAATCGCAGGTATGGCGAACTTGGAAGCGAGATTTACTGAGAATAAGGAAGCGATGAAGATAGATTCAGCTCAGTTTAGGACAGATGTTGATCAGTTGAAAGAACAAGTCGCGTCAGTAAAGACAACATGCGAAGTTAAGATAGACAAATTGAAGAACGATTTAGAAGAGAGTAACAGAACGCAGCATGTTATGTCGTTAGATAATTTGGAGACTAAGGTCAAGACAGTAGAAAAACGAACAGAAGATAGGATGACTAAACTAGAGTCTATAATAAATAGTTTCACAAGTCAAGGTGTTACAACGGGGGAAGTATCGATAAATCAGACACCGATAGACCGCAGCATGAACAGTCAAGAGGTTAGCGTGGGAGAAGACAGTCAAACGCAACAGAAAGTTACTTTCGAAAGGACTAGTTCAACCCCTCAAGATAATTCAAATCCGAATAGAAGTACGTTTAGTATGAGTGAACGATACTCAGGTCCAGTGACCATAATCTGAAATTTGGATGAAAAACCAAGGAAGTTTTCGGGGAACACAGGAGTCACACCAGTCGAATTTCTGAGAGATATTCGCGATTACATGGCGGAACATAGAGTAGCCAAGGAGAGAGAATTAAGGATAGTCGAACGCGCCTTAGACGGGCCAGCGTTAACTTGGTTTCGCGCATTTAGGAGTAACTTCGCGAACATGGAACAATTTGCCATAGCATTTTTAAGGAGATTTTGGAGTGCAGAGGATCAGCTGAACGTAAGAGCAGAAATGTACTCGAAACGTTACTCTACGTCACATCCGACGCATTATGCAAATTACTTTACTTCGCAATTGGCTAAATTACAATTTTTGATTCCTCCATTGCCAGAAGAAGTACTTTTGCAAGCTATAGCAAGACAGTTGCCAATAGAGGTACAACGATCACTCATAGCATCGGGAGCGAACACACTTGAGCACTATGACGATATCTTACGCCGATTGGATTATACAAGCGCTCAGATTACACCCAGAACTGCAAGGAACGATAATCGAAACACGCAAGAAGTGAATGCGGTAGTTGTCGATAACGCAGCACAGACAGATAGAAGAGATTCCTGGGGAAACAGAAGGAACGAAGGGAATAGAGGAAATATTCACAACGTTCTTGGGAATGATCGATATCAAGGACCATATGAGAGACCATATGATCAAGATACCAGAAACAGTAGATACAGGAACTATGATCAGAATTCCAGATACCAAAATAGGAACAGATATAACAATAGATATTGAGGTAGATATAACTGGAACCAAAATCAGCAGTCTAATCAGAACAATAGGCAGGATATTAGAAGAAATGATCCAAGTGAAAGACAGGATAATCAAGAGTATGGGAGATCAAGGCAAGAAAGTAGACAGCCTAGTGTACCACCCGAAGAGATAATTAGAGATGTCAATCGAGCAAGCACGAGTGGTGAAGGGAAAAAAAAACGACAAATTAACATCGAATCAGGATACTAATCATTGGGAATCAATCATCATTGTTGAAACATATCAGGTCAAAGACGAGGTTCTAATTGAAGAAGAAGAAGACGTAGTCCATGGAGGGAATAGACATGAATTGCCAGTTATCAGTGTGGAAGTCATGGGAAAGGAAATAAAGACACTAGTGGATACGGGGGCTATGGTGAGCTTGATATCCATAGGCTGCCTGGATGAATTGAAATTGTCAGGAGAGATTACGATGTTGCCAACTGTTGTTAGCAAGATCCAAGGGGTGATCCCAGACAATAGTATGAAATGTAAAAGTCAGGTACTTTTATATGTTGGAATTGGAACCAGATATTTTGAACAGATGTTCCTAGTTGTGTGTCAACTACATTTTGATATGATCCTAGGAGTGGATTTCTTAAGTGAGAGTGGCCTGATCATAGATATGCAGAGTAGGCGCATGTACTTTCAAGAAGAGGTCATAGAAAATCAGGAATCCGAGATTACATTCTTCAGAGAGAATATATTGGATGAGATAGTATGCAACATTGAAAGGTCTATAGAGGATAAAACTAACACGAAGAGTAAAATGAATCCAGAAATTAAGGAGCAGTTTGATCAAGCAATTTCAGAATATGAGGACATATTCAATAATAAACCAGGACTCATATAAAATTTTACCTATAGCATCAAGTTGGTGAATGACAAACCATACCACAAGAATTTATATCCCATACCGGATAAATGGAAGGAAGAATTCACTACAATGATAAGCGATATGGAGAAAGATGGAATTATAAAGAAGATGCCGACTGCTTATTTGAATCCTTTGGCGGATGTCAAGAAGCCCAATGGTAAGCTGAGGATATGCCTAGATGCTAGAGCCCTTAATGAAAGAGTTCTTCCTGAACACGACAGGCCACCTGTTATTCGTGAATTGTTGCGCAGATTCAGAGGAAAGAGTTTCTTTTCTACTATTGATCTGACTTGTTCTTATTATCATATAGAGCTAGCAGAAGACTGCAAACAATATACAGGATTCTTATTTGATCATAAAACATATGTATTTAATCGGTTACCTTTTGGAGTAAAGAATAGTGGTCCGGTGATGATCCGAGCACTAGATGAGAATTTATCAGATGCAGTTAAGGAGCATGTGGTGAGCTATATTGATGACCTGATTATAGCATCTGAGACAGCTGAAGAGCATATCAGGCACCTTAGAATGCTTTTTGAAGTTCTCCGGAGGACGAACTTCAAGGTGAATTTCAACAAATGTCAGTTCTTTTATGAAGAAATCGAATTTCTTGGACATAGAATCGATGGAGATGGTTATAGGCCCAATCCAAAGAAGATCATGGCTATTTCGGAATTTCCTACCCCAAGAAAGCTTAAAGAAGTACGGCAGTTTTTAGGAATGTGTCAGTTCTTTTCAACACATTGTCCTGAATATACTGAAACGATAGCACCTCTGCAGGATTTGCTAAGAAAGGGAAATCGATGGAAATGGGACGATAGATGCAATCAAGCGTTTTTAGCAGCTAAGAACATGTTGATCCAGAATGTTAAACTTGAATACCCAGATTTTGCTAGAAGATTTTTTCTGGAGACAGACGCATCCAAAATAGGCATCAGTGGTATCCTATATCAGTTGGACGATACCAACAAACACAGATATTTAGCTTTCACTAGTCGCAAGCTCAGGAATTGTGAAAGGAATTACTATGCAACCGAGTTAGAGGCATTAGCAGTGGTTCATGCTCTTAAGACGTGGAAGAAGGTGTTGTTTGGGCATGACATAACGGTGATCACAGATCATAAAGCCCTCCAATTTATTATGAAGACAGACTTAGCAAGTGACCGCATCAACAGATGGGCTCTGTCCTTACAACAATTTAACCCAACTGTTGTGCATAGACCTGGGAAATTAAATCTGTTAGCGGATGTGTTGAGTAGAAACACTTGTGAAGTGGTGATTGTCAACCATATAAATCTAGTTCATGAGGACCAAGGAACTCTGGAAAAGTTGAAGATGTTAGCGCAAACTCAGAAGAGATATGCACCTTTGCGAAGGATTTACCGTTTTTTAACACGCAGGATGGACAACGCCGATCCAGAATGGAGATAGATGCTAGAAAGTATCACATTATGGGAGGTGTTATATGCCAATATATCGATCAGGATCATACTAAACTTAGAGTTGTGATCCCACCCAAGCTGGTCAAACCAGTTATTTGGATGATACACCGAACCGCAGCTCATGTAGGTGTAGACAAGGCTTTGTCTCTTGCTCAAGAAACTTTCGTTTGGAGACAAATGGGACAAACGATCTGCGATGTCATAAAGACCTGTGACAGTTGTCAGCGAAGCAAATATTCATCTAAGCTAATGAAGGAAGTTCCTAGATCAATATTACCTAGCAAACCGAGAGAACTTTTCGCTACGGACATTTTTGGTCCGATTCCTCGTTCGACGAAAGGAAACAAGTTTGTTTTGGTGACAGTAGACGTATTTTCTAAATACGTATCTCTATGTCCGATCCAGAAAGCTACATCCAAGTACGTGATCAACAGATTAGAGAAAACAGTAATTCCAAGTATGGGGAAACCTGAAATTTTGTTGAGTGACCATGGATCACAGTTCACCAGTATGGAATTTTCTACTGCTATGAAACGTTTGGGAATAAGACATGGATTTAATTCTGTGCGGTATCCAGAGGGAAATCCAGCCGAAAGAATTATGCCGGAGATCAGTAAAATGTGTCGTTTATATGTTTCAAGACAACACCACCGATGGATGTAAGTGATACCCATCATTAGTCAATGTTTGAATTCTACCATACATGAAAGTACAGGACAGATTCCGTCAATGCTTCATCATGGGTTGAAACCTGATAGACCATGGGACCGAATCGTGAAGGCACCAGTAGATCCCGAACCTACACAAGAAAGAAGAGTCGAGATGGCAGGAGAAAGACTCAGAAGACAGGCAGAGAAGAGAGTCAGGAGGCATGCAGGAAGGTTTCACGAGCCATTTCAAAAAAATGACGAGGTGCTGATTAGGAAGCCAGTCACATCGAATCTTCAATTGAAGATCTACCATAAATTTGCCCCATTGTACGCTGGTCTATTCCAAATTGATGAAACATACCGAAATAACAGCTACAAGATTGTCAGAATGGATACTAATGAAGTTGTGGGGACTTTTAACGCAGCTAGCATTAGAAAGTATCATTATGCTGAATAAGAGGATGATTGCAGAGCTATCGTGTACATATGTTGTGTATAGAATGCCTGAGAGTATTTTTATTCTCAAGCCTGATAAAAAGGAGATGTACGGGAGAGATGTACCCGATACCTAGTTGAGGCTATCGGCTACGCCAGCTGACATCGAGCCGTAGTTGAAATTTATGGGAAAAGTAGTAAAGATAGCGCTCAAATCGAGTCGAGAAGAATGTTTGGAAATGACGTAGAAGGCCAAGGATAAAGGTGGCACTACCAGTCAAGCAGATGGAATTATGGGAGGAATATTGAAGTATTATCAAGATCTATATGGAACATAATATTATATCATCTCAGAAGAGAAGAAATGTCAAGCAATATATATGGTGATAACTTGAAGAAAGGCAGATAACTCCTTAAGTTATTGTATAACTTAATAGCCGAGATGATAGTGGTCGAGATTATACTTGTGACGCATGACCGCAGAAGGTTGGGGAACATCACGTGACAGTGCCGAGCAGGAGCTCCTCAACGCAGTCTAGAGACAGCAGTTTCAGTTCAGCCAGCAGGGCCGAGTACAACACATGTTGCGCAGAGAGAACGGCAAGTCGAGCAGTGTACAGCACTTGTTGCGTGGAGTGAAAGCGACAGTATTACTTCAACAAGCGGAGCTGATAGCAGCATAAGCTGGGAGAACGGAAAGTAGGTCAGTGAGTCAAGGCAAGCGAAGCACGGTAGGCGGTGCGAGGACTGGTTGGCGAGGCAATCTGTACAGGCCGTCAAAGCGAGAGAAGAGCCGGTGTTAGAACAGTAGTATTTCCAACATCGTAGTTACAGCTATGCGAGGCAGCAATGCTTTTTCAAATGTTAAGGAATAAACAGCATTATAACAAGATTGAGAACTTTTATTTCGAGCTGCATTTTGTAACACAGGACAGCACAGCGAAGCGGTATGGCGAGGCCAGCTTTAAGCGTCGATCATTCTAGAACAGTGCAATAGAGCAGAGCGTGCTGGTTCCGACATTTTATACGCAGGCAACATTCAAGAAGCTGAACTTCATTTCGACATTTTGTAACAACTTTATGAGCTTGGACTTGTATTCAGTAGTCGAATTGTGCAGGCAGATAGTTATTATATACTGCTATCGTGAACTTTTAAATGAACTTAGATATATTCCAATGACATTACGGCTTATCAAATTATGTATTTCATAACGGAATATTTAAAGCGACCATGGGGTCAAGCCAACATTTACGCTTTTAGGCAAACGAACTGTTACAACTATATGCACTTAAGGAACATTGGCACGTGCATTAATATAATTCTTTTTCATGAACTATTATAAAATTTCAATTGCGAACACAGCTACAGGGTGTTTCAGAAATTTATACACTTTTATAAATAAATTTATTATCTGCAAGTGAGATTCAGCCGCTGTGGAGATTGACTTTTATCATAAGCAAACCGAACATTGTATGGGACAGTGGCGTAACATAGTAGAAGAGTATGGGGTACGCTACGTTTATGAACTTTTACGGAAGAATTTGGACAGTATCCGTGATGGATAACATGCAGTTCATCATGTCGGAGTAAGCGAAGACGGAGACGTAATGGCACCACAGAGCGATGGATACGGTTCCTGAAGAAGAGGAGGTCCAACAGCTGATTCACTTGGGATATGAAGGCAATCGTTATTCGGGTGGGTGATACGATATTCCCGTCGATCTTTCGAGAAATTTATTGCACACACGAGGATAATCGACGATCTTTGAAATATATTAACAGCTGATATGAGAAGGTACTGTAAGAGTTATGACTTTCTGATATGATTTTTTCATGAACACTGGGCATACTTGTATATATTTCTAGTAGGAGTTCTACGATTATTTTGACATGGCTTAGACATTATTTGCTCCAATTTTGCTAGAATATGGCGTTACCACATGATATGGCAGGCACCATTATATGAAGTTCTCACCATTGGTTGTCTTTATTAAGCAGATGTTTGGTCTTTTTGACATTTTTCAGTAAGGATAGTTTGCTTGGATAGTTATTTTTTGTGGCGAGTATTTCGAACTCGTGATCTGCAATTGGATTATTTAAATTACTTCGTCAGTTCATTGCATACTAGCGAGTGTGTATTATTCATCAGTAGGGATTTTTAGCCTACTTTCGATTTTTGCAAAAAATGAAAGTAGACTTATGAGATCAAAACAGGGCGAAAAAAGTGTGTCTGTCTGTGTGTGTGTATGTGTGTGTGTGAGTCTGTGTGTGTGTGTATGTGTGTGTGTGAGTCTGTGTGTGTGTGTGTGTCTGTGTGTGTGTGTGTGTGAGTGTGTGGACTCTGAATTTCTGTCCCCCCCTATCAATTCGAACACGGTGAATGCGAATTGAACGAAATTTGGTACAAAGGTAGCACTAGCAAAGGACACCTCAGTGTCATGTTTTATATCGCCGCTATCTTGACGGAAACGTAATGGCGGCCACACAAATGATCAAAGCTTAAATCAAATTACGACTAACCTAATCATCCGATCTCTACCAAATTTTGCAACAACATACCTTTATGGGGGCAGCATCCTTTGACCAAACCAATAGGCCATCAGCGTAATAGTTTGCGGATGGCGGCCATCTTTGTGTGAAAATCGATTCCCCCTATTAATTCCAACACGGTGCAACCGAATGGAACGAAATTTGGTACAGAGGTAGTACTTACAAAAGGCACCTCAGTGTCATGTCTTATATCGCCGCCATCTTGACGGAAACGTAATGGCGGCCACACAAATGTTCAAAGCATAAATCAAATTACGATTAACCTAATCATCCGATCTCTACCAAATTTTGCAACAACATACCGTTATGGAGGGAGCATCCTTTGACCAATCTAATTGGTCATTAGTCTAATAGCTTGCGGATGGCGGCCATCTTTGTGTGAAAATCAATTCCCCCTATTAATTCAAACACGGTGAAACCGAATGGAACGAAATTTGGTACAGAGGGAGCACTAGCAAAGGGCATCTCAGTGTCATGTTTTATATCGCCGCCATATTGACAGAAACGTAATGGCGGCCACACAAATGTTCAAAGCTTAAGTTGAATTACGGCTAACATAACCATCCGATCTCTACCAATCTTTGCAACAACATTCCTTTATGGAGGGAGCATCCTTTGACCAATCTAATAGGTTATTAGCCTAATAGTTTGCGGGTGGCGGCCATCTTTATGTCAAAATTGATTCCCCCTATTAATTCGAACACGGTGGAACCGAATGAACGAAATTTGGTGCAGAGGTTGCACTAGCAAAGGGCACCTCAGTGTCATGTTTTATATCGCCACCATCTTGACAGAAACGTAATGGCGGCCACACAAATGTTCAAAGCTTAAGTTAAATTACGACTAACATGACCATCCGATCTCTACCAAACTTTGGAACAACATTCCATTATGGAGGGGGCATCCTTTGACCAATCTAATAGGTTATTAGCCTAATAGTTTCCGGGTGGCGGCCATCGTTATGTCAAAATTGATTCCCGCTATTATTTCGAACACGGTGGAACCGAAAGGAACGAAATTTGGTACAGAGGTAGCACTAGCAACGGGCACCTCTGTGTCATGTTTTATATCGCCGCCATATTGACTGAAACGTAATGGCGGCCACACGAATGTTCAAAGCTTAAATCAAATTACGATAACCTAATCCTCCGATCTCTACCAAGTCTTGCAACTACATACCTTTATGGAGGGAGCATCCTTTGACCAATCTAATAGGTCATTCGCCTAATAGTTTTCGGATGGCGGCCATCTTTGTGTCAAAATCGATTCCCCCTATTAATTCAAACACGGTGAAACCGAATGGAACGAAATTTGGTACAGAGATAGCACTAGCAAAGGGCATCTCCGTGTCATGATTTATATCGCCGCCATATTGACAGAAACGTAATGGCGGCCACACAAATGTTTAAAGCTTAAATCACATTACGACTAACATAACCACCCGATCTCTACCAAACTTTGCAACAACATTCCTTTATGGAGGGAGCATCCTTTGACCAATCTATTAGGCCATTAGCCTAATAGTTTGCGGATGGCGGCCATCTTTATGTCAAAATTGATTCCCCCTATTAATTCGAACACGGTGGAACCGAATGAACGAAATTTGTTACAGAGGTAGCACTAGCAAAGGGAACCTCAGTGTCATGTTTTATATCGCCGCCATCTTGACGGAAACGTAATGGCGGCCACACAAATGTTCAAAGCTTAAATCAAATTACGATTAGCCTAATCATCCGATCTCTAGCAAATTTAGCAACAACATACCTTTATGGAGGGAGCATCCTTCGACCAAACTAATAGGTCATCAGCCTAATATTTTGCGGATGGCGGCCATCTTTGTGTGAAAATCGATTCCCCTCATCAATTCGAACATGGTGAAACCGAATGGAACGAAATTTGGTACAGAGGTAGCACTAGCAAAGGGCACCTCAGTGTCATGTTTTATATCACCGCTATCTTGACGGAAACGTAATCGCAGCCACCCAAATGTTAAAAGCTAAAATGTAATTACGACCAACCTAATAATCTAGTCTCTACCAAATTTTTCAACACCATATCTTCATGTGGGAAACATATTCAGACCAAACTGCAAGAACATCAGCCCAATAGTTTGCAGATGGTGGCCAAGTATGTGTGCAAATCGATTCCCCCTATCAATTCAAACACGGTGAAACCGAATTGAACGAAATTTGGTACAGAGGTAGCAGTAGCAAAGGGCACCTCATAATCATGTTTAATATCCCTATAGCACGTTGTATTTCAACAAGCTACTACAACCAACATTCAATCATACTCCTTGAAAAGGCCCAAGAGTTATAACAATACCCATTCATTTAGGAGAAAGTAGGCTATATGTTCTTTACTGAACATCTTGTTTTCCATTGGATTGTTTGGAGATGTTAAGATTTTATTCACTCAAGTGAATGAATATCGCTTTTATGTGACAACTAGAGACTTGTTGATTCCAATCTGGTACATTCACTCATTAGACGACGAGATGGGTCCTTTCGCTTTAGGCGATTGCGTGGTGGTACACACCTGACCTACCGTTCAGGGCATTATCATGATAATCTACGGGGCAAGGCCTTTCGTATTATACGATTGCGTGGTGGTACTCACCTGACTTGCCATTGAGGAACTCATTTTTATCATCTGAGTGTACTTGAGATTGTAAGAGGATCAAACAAGAAACTACTAGTCACATATCAGTCGAATTTTGTTAAATAAATTAAAAATAAATGTCAGCAGGGTTACATTTTGTAATTCTTGTTTGCCAATCCAATATTTTGTTGCTATACTCTTTTGAGAGTACTTTCATTTAACAGCTGGTATTTTGATACTTTTGATACAGTTGAGATTTTTGATAATTTTTTATGATTGAGTTTGATACCTTTGAGAAGGATTTAAAGTAATTGAATCTTGTAAGATGAATCATTAATGGTCAGATTTATTTTGAGGCAGATCAGTATTACATATTTTGATGTGAGAGATTATAACACATTGGTGTTTTTCTGTGAAGTGAATTATGAGAATTTTAAGAGAATTTATGCTATTTGAAAGCAGATTTTGAATTGGGTTTCGATTACTGAGGTAATATTTTTCCTAATTGTTTAAGAAGTTGTCTAGATGTGATCAGATTAATTACAGTTATTGGAAATTGTGTCCGTTGTTAATTTGAAGCCAGTTATATATTTTTTGTAGATCATGCATCGTGGTTAAGAGAAGTTTGTGATAGGCATTTTGTGGAAGTTGCCAGGTGGAAGTTGCAATATTGCTAATTTATTTTGAGGCAGACATGAGGTTGTCGAACCCAGTCTAGCATAATTTTTGAGATTCATGCTGTGCGCTGAATATTTATGATGTTATGTGGAATATTTATGGAGTTACGTGGAATAATTATGGTATTCAAATATGTTATTTGATAAAGTGAGAGTAGATGATGTAGTTGTGGATAGTGAGATCCAAAGTGATTTTGTGAAGGCAATAATATTTTTTGGCATGATAATTAAATACGAGATATAACTTGGAAGTGATAAAACTGTAAGACAACGTTCTATAACCCATATTAAACAATTTGTTAGGAAATTAAACAAATAAATAATGTTGATAATACAAGATTTTCTGATAATAATAATTAATGAAATAATAATCTGAAGTTTAAGCATATTAATGATCTGACCTAATGAAATAAAAATCAAAACGACTCGATGAAATAAAAATCTAAATAACCAGATGAATAAAATTTAAATAAATTGATAAATTAAATTTTGGAATAAATCAATGAATGTAATAAATGGATGAATTAAAGATTGAATAAATAAGATAATAAATAGATGATGAATAACTGAATTAGAAGGTGATAATAAATTAAAGAAACTGATGATTAATAAATTTAAAGGGATTTAAATAAATATAATTAAGGGATATGATTTGAATGATTTGAAGAATTGCAACTTGAGTTGATGAATTAAACAATTTATATGGATGATTTAAGACGATTTAATCTGAATGAGATGATGAAATGAGATTGTGTGAATAATTAGAGAGTATAAAGAATTGATGATTATAATATTAATTTAAATGATTTGATGATAATGAATTAATTATTCTGACTTGAATATAATGAATTTTGAGATGAGAACTAATGTGAGAAATATTTAATTTTGATGATGATGTTGATTATAACCAATGAGTAGTGGATTTTCTGTGATTCACAAACAAGCAATTATTAATGACAGTGTAAAAATGTAAATTAATTATTCGATTTATAGGAGCATTTACTAACATATTCAGCATTTGAATAATGCCATTCAAGCCATAAATTATGTGATATTTAAATATGTGATTAGAATATATGTGTTTAGACAGATTAATTATATTTTTACATCCACATTCATGATGTTAACTTAAAGAGAAGTTAGGTCTCAGGTATCACGAATGTCAGTGACGCATAGACATAGTGCTACGGTGATCCTGAGAACCCAAGTGAACTTTAGAAAATTTTCCTATTTAATGTGGATTAAATACACTTTGAGTAGAATACTGATGGTTCGATTTTCTGGACAATGACAATTTAACGCTGACATTCGACCATGCTCTTAGGTAGGATGAGTGTTTAATATGTCTTTCTGACTATCAAAGTTTGAATAAATTTGTTTTTATCTTAGTTGTGATCTGATGATGATGTGATTTTCCTATTTCTTTCCTTGTCTTAATTAAGGCTTAACCGGGAAGGATGTGGTTTGCTAGGGATTCAGTTGGTGGCGCCCACTTATATTTGTATTTTTTAAATTAAATTTAAACCCGTAACGACCCTGGTGATACTTTATCTCGTGTTACCCTCTGCTTTTGTGATATTTCAACTGAATTTCCGACACATTCCTTATTTGACTTCATGTTCATTTAACTCCGCTCTGTCCTGGAAATCCAGGAATGCGATGTAATAGCAGATGGGTCATCGCATCCCCAGGACGAACGGGTACAGTAGATAGTGTCAAGTCATTGTTATGCTATACTCGGTTGACAGTGCTGTGTGATCAGTTGAGTAACTAACGGGATTTCAAGTAAAGATCCTCATTTTCTATACCGGTAGTGCAGAGCGCAACTCGCATCCAGTCGGCCGTGTCTCGACTTGAGCTATGTTGCCATGGAAACTATCTGGCTTGCCATTCCTTCATGAGTATATTTTATGATTTGTTTAGCCTGTGCTTGAGTGCAAAAGGGCCGAAATCAGAAGAATGAGAAAGACTATCGAAAATTCATCTAGCCAGCGGTTCCTTCTGGGTCCTAAACTATGTGTATGCAAAATTTGGTTGAGATTGGTGGAACGGTGTAGATTTGTATACGGAACAGACCCACCCACCCACATACAGACTTTCACTTTTATATATAGGAAGATTTTATATATGAGATATAAGATGGAATTCCATTGGAAAAGGAGGCAAGGTTCCTTCGAAACGTGTGGTATTTAATTTTATTTTCACACGGCAATAGTAAAAAAACATGAATAATTTTAATAATAACTTATTATTATTATTATTATTATTACCGGAATTATTATTATTATTATTATTATTATTATTATTATTATTATTATTATTATTATTATTACTATCAAAATAACTGTTACTGATATTATTGCCAATGAACTGACTGCGTGGCGTGATCGTAAGTGAGCTCCAGGTTGCGGGATTGAATCCCAGTACAGCCAATTGAATTAAGAGTGTGTTAAAATGGAGAGCCATATGACAGAGGGTTTAGTGGCATGTTAAATATTCTCTTCAGGACATAATGCTGACGCCACCGCGTCTCTAAAGCCACAGTAGCTACAAGGAATCTAATACCCGTAAAATCACTGTGAATTAGTAACTTTCTACCTGTCATTGACGAGGCCCTTGAGTAAAGGAATTCAGTTGAGGACAACTTTATTCTTGGGCAGGGAAATGGAACATACCCTAGTCTTCTAAATCGCTAATAATTGAGTAAATTACAGTACATTAAATCAATATTCGTAAAGAATAAAATGCTTTCTAACAGAGTTAAGCAAAATACTCACAAAATGTATTTTCTATAGCAAATTCAAAATACAATAACTGAATCCTTGAAATTTCAAAATACAATAACTGAATCCTTGAAATTTCAAAATACAATAACTGAATCATTGAAAATACCATACACAATGACTGAATCCTAGAAATCACAAAATACATTAAATGAATCCTAGAAAATTCAAAATACAATAACTGAATCATTGAAAATACCATACACAATAACTGAATCCTAGAAATCACAAAATACAATAAATGAATCCTAGAAATTGCAAAATACAATAACGGAATCCTTGAAAATACAATATAATTATATCTGAATCTTTAAAAATACAAAATAGAATAACTGAATCCTTAAAAATACAAAATAAAATAACTGAATCCTTGAAGATACAATATACAATAACTGAATCCTTGAAAATACAATATACAAGAACGGTATCCTTGAAAATACAATATACACGAACTGAATCCTCGTAAATACAATATACAATAACTGAATCCTTGAAAATACAATATACCGTAACCGAAACCTTAAAAATACAATAACTGAATCCTTGAAAATACAATATACAATAACTGAATCCTTGAAAATACAATATACAGTAACGGAACCCTTAAAAATACAAAAACTGAAGCCTTGAAAATACAATATACAATAACTGAATCCTTGAAAATACAATATACAATAACTGAATCCATGAAATTACAAAATACGATAACTGAAAACTTGAAAATACAAATTTGTGTTTTAAAATGTAAATGAAAATACTCAACACTTTCCGTAAAGTTTCCTTGCTAACCGTTGATTTGAAAAAAATATTAAATTTTTTGCGCATTTGTAATTAATATATGGAAAGAATATGATAATGACTTTCATTGATCAAGAAATGGCATATGATAGCATTCCTAGGACAAAAGTTTGGGAAAGCTTAACAAATAGGGGGATAGGCAAGGAACTGAGAGACATGATAAATGGAATGTGAATGGATTGCTACAGTAGTGTGAAGACTAGAGTCGGGACGTCAGAATGGTTTAAAATTGACACTGGACTAAATCAAGGAAGTGTGTTGTCACCCTTATTGTTCTTAATGGTGATGGATGACATCATAAGAGCAGCAATGAAAGACTATAATAGGGCAAATATGAAGGTAATGTTGTTTGCAGACGATGTTGTGATCTGGGGCGAGGATGAGATGGAGGTACAAGAACAGTTAGACGTAATAAATGAAAAGATTGAGCAATGGGCATTGAAGATAAATGTGGAGAAGAGTAAAACAGTGGTGATGAGTAGAGGTAGGAAAGAAGGAAAAGGAGTAATCAAAGTCGGAGATAAGGAAATGGAAGTGGTGAAACACTTCAAATACTTGGGAAGTGAACTGACTGAAGATGGAAGACTAGATTAGGAAATTAGCAGAAGAATACAACTCGAGAGTGCTTTCTACCAACAGGTACAGGGACTAGTATAGAACTAGGATATACCAATTAAGGCTAAAGAAGTTATGTACAAATCATAATAAGTTCCTATAATGACATATGCAGCAGAAACTTGGACAATGACTAAGAGGAATGAAAGCAGAGTACAGGCAGCTGAGATGAGATTCCTGAGAAGTATGGTCCAGAAAACGAGGAGAGGCAGAGATAGAATGAAGATATACGGAAAGAACTGGGAGTACAGAAACTAAATTTCAAACTGGAGCAAAACAGATTGAGAAGGTTTGTACATGTCAAACGGATGAATGAAGTAAGGCTACTAAGACGAGTTCTGGAACGACGGATGACAGAGAAGAGAGGACGAGGAAGACCAAGAATGCGTTGGATGGACTCGGTGAAGTATAGCATTAGAAAACGGAACCTGGATTGGAACACTGTGTCGGAAGAGGAATGGTGGAACGACAGAACAAAGTGGAGAGGAACCATATTTGCCCCCACCCAGTGTCAGCTGGAAAAGGGGAGATGAAGGAGAAGAAGAAGAAAAAGTGTAATAATAATCAGAAGAATAAAATGTTTAACTTGAATGAAATATTTTTCGCGGGAAGTATTAGATATTTTCAGATTTATTTTAAAATACAATTTATGGGGTGACGCGTGGTCAGCACGCCTGGTCCCCTCGGCCGTTATTCTTGGTCTCCGTGTTCGGGGCGCTGTCAGATAGCTAATCAATCCTCACGAGGCTGAGTGCACCTCGTTCCAGCCCTTACTTCAGCTCCTGAAATCCCCGACAGAGCCGGAAATCGAACCCAAGGCCTTCGGGTTAGTGGCAGGCGCGCTGTCCCATCACCACGGGACTGGCAGGGCTTGGAATAATACAAATTATACTACTACTAATAGGCTAATAATGATAATAATATTGTTCGCTTTACGTCCCTTTTAACTGCTGCAGCTGTTAGAGACACCGGGGTGTCGGAACTTTGACATGCCAGCTCATCTACTGACACGGCTCCCTTGCATTTGCAAACTCTGAACTACCAACTGACTGTGCCATGATTCGAATCTGCATCCTTGGGCACAGCAGGTGAGAACGTTACCACTGCGCCACGCAGCCAGTCAGGAGGAACGTGATCCTCATGCACTTGGGTGTGAAGAATTGCATTTGATAACTTGTGTTGCTGTCATTTGTGAAGTACGAGTTTGATTCACAATTCTAGCAAGAAATTTAATTCTCACTTTAGGACTGAAACATTCACTCTCGTAAGGCAGAACTAAACAGAGGTGCATCCGATTTCCATTCAGCCATTCTAGAACTAGAAGTGGTTTTCCGTGGTTTCCGCATCTATTCTAAGTGCACGCTGGGATGGTTTCCAACTTAAGGCGACTGCCTTACTTCAGCATAATCCGAGCCATAATTACAAAGATACAATCACACACGAAACACACATATCAAAGAAGACAGCCAAGTAAAGGTTTTAGATGAACAATTGGTTTTTTAAGGCTCCCTAATATATCAACAACAAGAACTATTGTAAAAGTGGTTTTCATTGGTATTCCACTTCTTCTCCAGGCAAATGCTGAGAGTCGACACCCGCCTAAGTATGGGCAGATGATCACAATGTCCCAAACGCTTAAAATGAAATAACTGCTGTAAATCTGAAATTCTCCTTTTAATTTCCAGTTCCCTTTGCCACTTGGTTATTACTGTTACGAGTGCTGCTTTCGTACGGTCAACGGGAGTACTACATTTGGAGTTACATATCTGACTGAGTTTCTCTGGCTTTGTTGATGTTGAGTATTCCAAGGAGTGACCAGGTATTGTGCACAGAACACCAAGGACACCAAATATATTAAAAGCGAATGAGGCATGAGAAAGCATGGAAACAAGAAACTGCTGCAGCACGCCTAGTGGTGTGGCAGCCAACTACCAGTATGGAAATATTAGTTCCTAAATATGTTCTTTTTTTATTTTTTTTATTTTACCGGGTCACTCCAATCCATATTAGGTAGAATTCATTAGAAAGCTAACTATTGCAAAGGGTACCATGTTTCGACTTCCGGAAAATTTTGACATATCTTCGCGTTTCACATTCCCCACACCCCAAAACCACCGTCAGTTCAAAAGTTTATACATAATTTATGTATGTATATATGTATATATAGAGAGAGAGATATATATATCAGTTCCTTGTGGACACGATAACTGCCGTAATTTTGCACCAATCACTTTGAATTTTTTACCGAATATGTAAACCTATAAAATCTCGGTCGAGTTCGTTACTGGGCTAAATCGGTCGAAGGGGGTGAAAATGGAGGTTTTTTTTCGAAAAAGTGAAATATTGCTATAACTCTCTTAATATGTGAAATATCGAATCCGTTCAAAGTTCATACTATGAGTCGGATAAAGCCCAAAATTTTATGTTTGAAGAGTTTTTTTAGAGCACCAACCATTGACCAAAGGGGTGGGAAAAAGTGGGTTTTTCGGGAAACATTAATCATATCTCTCTTAATAGGCACAATATCAAAACCGTACGTAATGCACACTATTCCCCTAATAAATACCTAAAACTTTTGTCTGAAAGAATTTTTGATGTGACACACCATTACGCCAAGAGATGAGAAAAATGATTTCGGAATTATAAGAAAATGCCAAGAGCTATCAGTGGTTGCCATGGTAACACTACTAAATTGATGAGGGATGAGCCATCAGACGTTGCCATGACAACGCACTTGCACGAGATCAGATTCAGATTTTCATCTGACTATGTGTGAAGCGGCTTCGGTGACGTAACTGGTAGCATGCTGAACTACTATGCCCAAGGTCGCGGGTTCAAAGCCGGCCAAAGTCGTCGGATTTTCTAAGAGCTCTAAAAATCCCCCTGTATGCTTTCCTTTTGGAGGGGAAGTTCCAACGTTCGTTGCGAGTTGCTGGTTGCGGTGGCATCTAGTAGCAATGTTCACAGCTAGGCGTCGTTGATGGTAGTATCTGGTAGCAACATTAGGAACTACTGCTTGAAATTGACCGTCTGCAGTCCTTACCTGAATTACAGACTAATACAGCCAACACAATTCACACCGTTCAGCTGACTGATGCTACACTCACCCAAAGAACACGGGGTTACAGGACCGCGTTGTCGCAGCCCCTAAACTGAGGAACCAACCAAAATCTCTGCGAGAGATATAATTTTGCGTGAAGAAGTAACAGACCGTTACGTAGTTACACATCAGTGTCGAAACCTTGCATAAGGACAGTGTGACCACAAGTATAAACAAGATGTTCAGTAAAGAACATATAGCCTACTTTCTCCTAAATGCATGGGTATTGTTATAACTCTTGGTCCTTTTCAAGGAGTATAATTGAATGTTGGTTGTAGTAGCTTGTTGAAATACAACGTGCTATAGGGATATTAAACATGAATATGAGGTGCCCTTTGCTAGTGCTACCTCTGTAAAAATATTCATTCGATTCGGTTTCACCGTGTTCGAATTGATCTGGGGAATGGATTTGCACACATACATGGCCGCTATTTGCAAACTATTGGGCTGAAGACCTTGTAGTCAGTCATAAGATGCTTTCCACAAAAAGGCAGTTGTTGCAAAATCCGGTAGAGATCAAATTATTAGGATGGTCGAAATTTGATTTAAGCTTTTAACATTTGGGTGGACGTCATTCTGTTTCCGTCAAGATTGCGGTGATATAAAACATGACACTGAGGTGCCTTTTGCTAGTGCTACCTCTGTACCTAATTTCGTTCAATTCGGTTTCATCGTGTTTGAATTGATAGGGGGAATCGATTTGCACACATACTTGGCCACCATCTGCAAACTATTGGGCTGATGATCTAGCAGTTTGGTCAGAATATGCTTCCCACATAAAGATTTGTTGTTGCAAAATTTGGTAGAGACTAGATTATTAGCTTGGTCGTAATTACATTTTAGCCAATAACATTTGGGTGGCCGCGATTACGTTTCCGTCAAGATGGCGGAGATATAAAACATGACACTGAGGTGGCCTTTTCTAGTGCTACCTCTGTACTAAATTTCGTTCCATTCGGTTTCACCGTGTTCGAATTAATAGGGGGTATCGATTTTCACACAAAGATGGCCACCATCCGCAAAATATTAGGCTAATGACCTATTAGTTTGGTCAAAGGATGCTCCCTCCATAATGGTATGTTGATGCAAAATTTGGTAGAGATCGGATGATTAGGTTAATCGTAATTTGATTTAAGCTTTGAATATTTGTGTGGCCGCCATTACGTTTCCGTCAAGGTGGCGGCGATATAAAACATGACACTGAGGTGCCCTTTGCTAATGCTACCTCTGTACCAAATTTCATTCCATTCGGTTTCACCGTGTTCGAATTAATAGGGGTAATCGATTTTGACACAAAGATGGCCGCCATCCGCAAACTATTAGGCAATTACCTGTTAGATTTGTCAAGGGATGCTTCCTCCATAAAGGTATGTTGTTGCAAAATATGGTAGAGATCGGATGATTAGGTTAGTCGTAATTTGATTTAAGCTTTGAACATTTGTGTGGCCGCCATTACGTTTCCGTCAAGATGGCGGTGATATAAGACATGACACTGAGGTGCCCTATGCTAGTGCTACCTCTGTACCAAATTTCGTTCCATTCGGTTTCACCGTGTTCGAATTAATAGGGGTAATCGATTTTGACACAAAGATGGCCGCCATCCGCAAACTATTAGGCTAATGACCTATTAGATTTGTCAAAGGATGGTCCCTCCATAAAGGTATGTTGTTGCAAAATTTGGTAGAGATCGGATGATTAGGTTAGTCGTAATTTGATTTAAGCTTTGAACATTTGTGTGGCCGTCATTACGTTTCCGTCAATATGGCGGCGATATAAAACATGACACTGAGGTGTCCATTGCTAGTGCTACCTTTGAACAAATTTCGTTCAATTTGCGCTCACCGAGTTCGAATTGATAGGGGGGGGGGGGGGGGGACAGACATTCAGAGTACACACACTCACACACACACACACACTCACACACACACACAGACTCAGACACACACATACACACACACAGACAGACACACTTTTTTTCTCCCTGTAGTGATCTCATAAGTCTACTTTCATTTTTTGCAAAAATCGAAAGTAGGCTAAAACAAGATGTTCAGGAAAGAACATATAGCCTACTTTCTCCTAAATGCATGGGTATTGTTATAACTCTTTGTCCTTTTCAAGGAGTATGATTGAATGTTGGTTGCAGTAGCTTGTTGAAATACAACGTGCTATAGGGATATTAAACATGAATATTAGGTGCCCTTTGCTAGTGGTACCTCTGTACCAAATTTCGTTCAATTCGGTTTCACCGTGTTTGAATTGATAGGGGGAATCGATTTGCACACATACTTGGCCACCATCTGCAAACTATTGGGCTGATGTTCTCGCAGTTTGGTCTGAATATGTTTCCCACATGAAGATATGGTGTTGAAAAATTTGGTAGAGACTAGATTATTAGGTTGGTCGTAATTACATTTTAGCTTTTAACATTTGGGTGGCTGCGATTACGTTTCCGTCAAGATAGCGGTGATATAAAACATGACACTGAGGTGCCCTTTGCTAGTGCTACCTCTGTACCAAATTTCGTTCCATTCGGTTTCACCGTGTTCGAATTGATAAGGGGAATCGATTTTCACACAAAGATGGCCGCCATCCGCAAAATATTAGGCTTATGACCTATTAGTTTGGTCAAAGGATGCACCCTCCATAAAGGTATGTTGTTGCTAAATTTGCTGGGGATCGGATGATTAGGCTAATCGTAATTTGATTTAAGCTTTGAACATTTGTGTGGCCGCCATTACGTTTCCGTCAAGATGGCGGCGATATAAAACTTGACACTGAGGTGCCCTATGCTAGTGCTACCTCTGTACCTAATTTCGTTCATTCGGTTCCACCGTGCTCGAATTAATAGGGGTATCAATTTTGACATAAAGATGTCCGCCATCCGCAAACTATTAGGCTAATGACCTATTAGATTGGTCAAAGGATGCTCCCTCAATAAAGGTATGTTAATGCAAAGTTTGGTAGAGATCGGATGGTTATGTTAGTCGTAATTTGATTTAAGCTTTAAACATTTGTGTGGCCGCCATTACGTTTCTGTCAATATGGCAGCGATATAAATCATGACACTGAGATGCCCTCTGCTAGTGCTATCTCTGTACCAAATTACGTTCCATTCGGTTTCACCGTGTTTGAATTAATAGGGGGGATCGATTTTGACACAAAGATGGCCGCCGTCCGCAAGCTATTAGGCGAATGGCCTATTAGATTGGTCAAAGGATGCTCCCTCCATAAAGGTATGTAGTTGCAAAATTTGGTAGAGATCGGATGATTAGGTTAATCGTAATTTGATTTAAGCTTTGAACATTCGTGTGGCCGCCATTACGTTTCAGTCAAGATGGCTGGCGATATAAAACATGACACTGAGGTGCCCTTTGCTAGTGCTACCTCTGTACCAAATTTCGTTCCATTCGGTTCCACCGTGTTCGAATTAATAGGGGAATCAATTTTGACATAAAGATGGCCGCCATCCGCAAACTATTAGGCTAATAACCTATTAGATTGGTCAAAGGATGCTCCCTCGACAAAGGTATATTGTTGCAAATTTTGGTAGAGATCGGATGGTTATGTTAGTCGTAATTTAACTTAAGCTTTGAAAATTTGTGTGGCCGCCATTACGTTTCCGTCAATATGGCGGCGATATAAAACATGACACTGAGATGCCCTTAGCTAGTGCTACCTCTGTAAAAAAAATCATTCAATTCGGTTTCACCGTGTTTGAATTGATCCGGGGAATGGATTTGCACACATACATGGCCGCTATTTGCAAACTATTGGGCTGATGACTTTGTAGTCAGTCATAAGATGCTTTCCACAATAAGGCATGTTGTTGCAAAATCCGGTAGAGATCAAATTATTAGGATGGTCGAAATTTGATTTAAGCTTTTAACATTTGTGTGGCCGTCATTCCGTTTCCGTCAAGATGGCGGCGATTTAAAATATGACACTGAGGTGCCTTTTGCTAGTGCTACCTCTGTACCAAATTTCGTTCAATTCGGTTTCACTGTGTTTGAATTGATAGGGGGAATCGATTTGCACACATACATGGCCTCCATCTGCAAACTATTGGGCTGATGTTCTAGCAGTTTGGTCAGAATATGCTTCCCACATAAAGATTTGTTGTTGCAAAATTTGGTAGAGACTAGATTATTAGGTTGGTCATAATTACATTTTAGCCTTTAACATTTGGGTGGCCGGGATTACGTTTCCGTCAAGATGGCGGTGATATAAAACATGACACTGAGGTGGCCTTTTCTAGTGCTACCTCTGTACTAAATTTCGTTCCATTCGGTTTCACCGTGTTCGAATTAATAGGGGGAATCGATTTTCACACAAGGATGGCCGCCATCCGCAAAATATTAAGCTAATGACTTATTAGTTTGGTCAAAGGATGCTCCCTCCATTATGGTATGTTGATGCAAAATTTGGTAGAGATCGGATGATTAGGTTAATCGTAATTTGATTTAAGCTTTGAATATTTGTGTGGCCGCAATTACGTTTCCGTCAAGATGGCGGCGATATAAAACATGACACTGAGGTGTCCTTTGCTAGTGCTACCTTTGTACCAAATTTTGTTCACTTTGCGCTCACCGTGTTCGAATTGATAGGGGGGGGGGGACAGACATTCAGAGTACACACTCACACACAGAGACTGACACATACACACATACACACACACAGACAGACACACTTTTTTTCGCCCTGTAGTGATCTCATAAGTCTACTTTCATTTTTTGCAAAAATCGAAAGTAGGCTAATATGCATAAAATGACGAAAAACAAAGTTAATTAATCTTCAATTATAAAATACTTTCTCGCAATAAATGAGGTCTGATCCTTCTACGAAAACCTGCATATTCTGCCTATTTTCGCCTATCCCCAAGTTTGTCCGGTGTAATCTACCTCCGTCTTCCGGCGTGCCGAGAGGACTTGTTTTTTTACTTAAGGACACATTTCTATTTTAAACAAGTAGTTCCATGAAGAACTATACAGCCTATTTTCATATATCCTACTTATGTTAATTGCCACTATCAACATACACAATTTCAGTTTGATTGCTGTAATAGATTCGTAGATATTGAGAACCGACTAAATATTTCATATGGTCGCCATGTTGGATTTTATATATGTAGGTCCTAGAGTTATGTACTGTTACATGCAGATTATTGTGAACGCGTAGTATTCAAATTTCAATCGCATAATTAGGACACAAGAAGTAACAAGGATATTTTAAAATGTTTCACAGCTGCCATCTTGAGGTTATGGAAACAATTGAAATAAATTAGATGCCAGTGGATTAACATTCGTATAAGGATTTACTGTACCAAGTTTCACTGCACGCGGATGGTTAAATTGCGAGAAACGTCCATATGAATATTTATAATTCGCGTCGCCGCCATGTTGGATTTGTGATCACCAGGTTATTTAAAGTCCTATAGGTGAAATTAAGTTCATAACCCCTATGAACATTAAAAAATGCAGTTTGATTGCTAAAATAGATTCGTAGATATTCAGTATCGTCTAAATATTTCGGATGCTCGCCATGTTGGATTGTTAAATGTATAGGCCATAGAGTCATGTACCATTAAAGGAAAATTATTGCGTAGGTTCATTATTCAAACTTTCACTTCGATCGCATGACTACATCACAAGAAATAAAAACTTAATTTTAAAATTCGCACAGCCGCCATCTTGAGGTTATGTAAACAATTGAACTAAATTAGATACCAGTGGATTACAATGTGTATAAATATTTCCTGTACCAGGTTTCAGTGCGCTTGGAACATTAAATCGCGAGAAAGGTCTATTTAAAATTTTCAAATTCGCTTGGCCGCCATGTTCGTTTTGTAGTTAACCGGTTTTTGAAAGTCTTATAGATGGACTTCCAGTAGTGCTCTTTATCTCCGTACAAAATTTTAGGGAGATACCGCTAATAGTTTCAGAGATATAGAATGCCGGTGAAATATTTCGCACATCCGCCATCTTGTGATTATGTAAACAATTGAACGAAGTTAGATGTCGGTGCATTACAATGTATATAGACATATAGTGTACCATGTTTCATTGCGTTTGGTTGGTCAAATCGCGAGAAACGTCTATTTAAATGTCGCAAATTCGCTTGGCCGCCATGTTGGTTTTGAAGTTACCAGGTTTTCAAACGTCACATAAGTGAACTTATAGTAGTTCCCTCTATCACCATAGAAAATGTCAGGGTAATATCGGTAATAGTTTCGGAGATATTGAATGCTGGTGAAATATTTCGCACAGTCGCCATGTTGGATTGGTGAGTCGTAACAAAATTTGAAGGGCACGGTCGAGGTCGCCCGGAATAGTGCTATAAACGTTCCGAGTTTCATTGAAATCGCTCCTGCCGTTCTGATTTTATTAGGGGGGGGGGGGAGACACACACACGAATCACACACACACACACGGACAAAAGGTGATCTCATAAGCCTATTTTTTCAAAATTGAAAATAGGCTAAAAATTGCACCAACTTGAGACTTTGGACTGGATGGTTTTATTCAGAACTGTTCACGCAAATGTCATATGACCCATATTCTTTGGAGTGAGCAACACCCGCGTTTGACATACGGTTTACGAATGAAAAGTATGGAGCACGATTATAAGCTGAAGAAATAAGACAGTATTGCGGTATACATGAACAATATTTGCTATTGCGACTAATTTGGACGTATAAGTGACTTAAATATCTCCTAAAATTAGGATAATGAACAGTTACTGTAACGTGTGTCAAGCTTGAGGAGCCACCATGTTATCAACACCACAGAACACCAAAGCTAAGTCAACCAATTACGAGCCGACCTTTTGCCAAGCAGCGCTCGTAGTGGGGTGGCGGTGAAGTATGCAGTGTTGTCAGATACTCGTATCGTAGCTTCATCCCCGTGGTGTTGTGTTCTAGTTTGCGAGACTCTTCAGTCAGCAAGGCAGTATTAATTATTCAGGTTCTGTGGGGAAGACAAGCATTAAGGGGTGGGTGACGGATTATTGCAAATATCTGTGGCTTGTGTACCAGACGAAGAAGTGCGTGTATTTCTAGCCATGACACGGGATTAATTAGTCGAGGATTAACAAGAGAAAGAGAAAAGGGGCGAATGTGCTTTATAAGGAAGAAGTAGTAACACTTCGGGAGTTATGGACCAAGTACAAAACTACTTAAATTAGCCGAATTACCTTGTGTAATGATTAATAATAATTGTGGAAACGATGTCCAAAGAGATGTTTCCGCCTCCGCTGTCTATAACCCACCCACCATCCCCTTTTTCTAACACGACTTATATAATGAAATTCCAGATGCGTCGGCAATTGTGGGCGTGATTTACAGGATACATAAAATGTTGCCAACCCCACACATAGGCCCACGGTACCGTTGGTGTTTGTTTTATGCTGCGATTGCTCCTTTCGTTCACTTCGTTGTGTTTATATATTAAAAAGGCTCTACATAAAAATAAAAATTAACTAACTTGGGGCTGACGCCCCAGACCCCATTGCTTGTATTATAGCGTGGCAAGTTAGACCTGGCCTGTCATGGCGGAGTCTCGTCTAGGAGGGGAAGTAGTGGGATCACTAGGCGCAAATGAGATTTCCCCTCTTTGGTGCAACAACTGTTTGGGGCTGCCCGCTGCTCGTCCTGGTTATATTATGCAAGCATAAAGTATCGAATAGGAGCATTCTCAGTGACATAGCATTGGTATTGGTGGTAATGAACTGAGAGCGCGCCCACTTCACACACTCCTGACAGCAAGCTTGTTGCCGTGCTTGTCAAAGAACAGAGCTGCTCAGTCTTGCTTCGCATGCCTTGACAGCACCTGTACCCTGCCAAGGTGTTGGGAATAATGACTACTTGGCAACATCTAACCAGCGCGTGACGAAGTATGTGCTCACTGGTTGTCAAAGAATCCAGGCGGGGGGATGACGTAATGCAACTGAACGCACATGCGCATCGGAAGGTTCAGATCTAACTTGTTCCGTTATACAAGCAGTAATTTTCGGCCAGACAGAAGCCAATAGTATCTCACTCCACTTCGTAAGCCACTAGTTTCTCGCGGAACTCGTTACGCATGATCTGTGTCGTGTATTTTGTGTACCATACATTGGCAACAGTGAAATGACGTCTCGGTAACAGACGAACCCACTTAATGCGCCTCTTTCAGTAGCAGTTGAGCAACGACAACCCATGACAATTGCCGTCGTTAAACGCACAATTAATAACGACTTAAGTCACATATTTACGAAATTTAGCACATATTTCCTGTGCAGTAGTGATCTAGGAGAGTAATTTCAATTGGTAACGACTCCCGGATTCTCAAATAAGGTATGAAAATCATGAAAATGACCTAATTTAGCCAAATGCAATTGTAGGGTCCTGGTTCATCACTCCCGAAGAATTACCAAGCGGGATATTTATTGTACGGTGTGTGTTTCTAGACCTGCCCTAAAACTAATATGTTGTTGTTGTTGTAGTAAGGGATCTTTCGTGTTGTGCTTTACCTACTGTAATCCAATTAACGAATGTGCTACAAAGTTTTGCAGTCTCAATTTCTGTCTATTATTTGTTGACGTGCCTACACAAGTGTCACCGGATAGCCGTAGCTCTCAACGACCAGAAACAAGCATCACAGCGATGACAGAGAATTCATTAACTGATAATGTATAATGGCACAGCTCCGATATTGATCTTGGGGGATAGACTTGGAGGCAGGAAGTTTGTACTCCAATACAGTTGCGATGAACATGAATTGCGGTAATTCTTTGACCACCTCGTGCCGTAGAGGCTAGCATTCTTGGCTGTCACCCCGGAGGTTCAGGTTCGATTCACGGCTCCGCCAAGTAATTTATATTATACTAGCAGTAGTACCAGGCTTCGCCCGGTGGAATGATGATAATGTTTTAAGGTCTCCTTAGAAATATAATGGACTTAAAATCTAAGTCATTTGCCCCCAAAGACAATGAGGGAGTAATATCTAGGTCATTTTCCCTTTTGATAAGGATGATAATAAAAACTACTGTTGAATTGACACGTCAAACTTACAAACTACCGTAATAGAAATACATATTTCAAAATTCACAGGCGAGGAAGACTTATTGTGTGTGGTGATTAATGGTATAATGGGCGTAACATCTACTGTAGGTCATTTGCTCTTATGATGAGGATGATAAGGGAAACTACTACCGGTATTGAATTGACACTTCAACGTATAATGTACACAATGTACTGTTATAAAAATAACTATATGGCGGCTTCGGTGGCGTATTTGGTAGCATGCTGAGCTTCTATGCCCAAGATAGCGGGTTCAAACCCGGCCGAAGCCGTCGGATATTTTAAGAGCGTTAAAAATCCGTCAGTATGCCTTTCTTCGGAGGGGAAGTAAAACCGGCGGTCCCATGTCAGATTTATGGCATGTTAAAGAACCTTCCACTAATTACACCTGTGTGAAGCTAAATTGGATAGGTAAACAACGCGCATAGTTGTCTACGTCCGTTGCCAAGAGCCGACTGCAGTGGCGTCTAGTAGCTAAGTTCTGAACTTGGCCTAGTAGTCGTTGACGGTGGCGCTTGGCGGCAAAAGTACGAACTATTTGAAGAATTCTAAGTTGCAGTTTGTACTTAAATTAAAAAACAGATAACACACACTAATACAGTCATCACAAATAACACCGGTTATCAGACAGATTCTACACACACCCAAAGTACACGGGGCTACATGACCGCGTTGTCGCAGCCCCTAAACTTAAGAACCAACCAACCAAAAATAAATATTTTAAAAATCACAGTCGAGAAAGACTTTATGCGGCGGTGATTATTGGTATGATGCGCGTAACATCTAGGTCATTTGCACTTATGATGATAATAATAATAAGGTAATGAAAAAATGACTACTAAACGAACATGGTGTTATTTTAAAACTGATATAGGTAATTCAGGTGTCTAGCTTCGATGTCTTCCAAAGTCTCAACCTTATTTTCTGGCTTAGGCCTGTACTGGATGCGTCTAGTGAAAGAGCGTACTGCTTGGCAAAGACAAAGAATATAGTTCCAAGCTGCACCAACCTGAGATGATCGCAGATGATGACGAAATATGATGACACACGTTCGGGGTTCCCCGTCCTATACAGATTGACCGGGAATCACTCACTGTTTCGCAACGGCCCTGTGCTGGCATCAGCATAGACAGCAGGAGATAACACGGCGGGCTCTGGAAAGTACACTCAAGTCACCTCGCGATGAATCAGCAAGCTATTCTCACAACTGACCCCCCCCCCCCCAGGGTCTCACAACTTGTGGGACGCGGGTTGGCGACCACGGAACCCCAGCTGAGTCTGGCATCGCTTCTACTTCCTGGTGCCGGGCTCATTTCAGTTCTCTTTCCTGTCGGCCTCCCTTGGTCAACTCTTGTTCTCTTCCGACCCAGACTGTATTAGGGTATCCGAGGGCTAGGGAGTCTTTCAATTTCCCGCCTTAATTGGCTTTGTCTCATCTTTCCTGATATCCTCATTCTTCGAGGGGTCTGCCTTCTTTTCCTTTTCATAATATCTCCTGTCTTCTGCTCAAGGCCCTCAAAGAGGCAGGGTGTGTGTAGACCCACCACTTCTGGTACACCCTCAAGGGCTCATGACTGGTGAGTTAGGAAGCTGGCAACCCGAGGAATTCCTGAGCTACATGCAGGGAATGGAGTGGTAGGCCTATGTCAGAAATTTCAAGTGGACAGTGTTACGCATCGGGTTCCAAAGGGTAAGTAAGTATACACACTTTGTTTTCGATCGGTGAACGATGTAGATTTGTACCAAAGGGCCTTAATGCGGGAAATGGAGTGGTCTATCCGAAATTTCGAGTGAACAGTGTTACTCGTCGAGTTCCAAACTGTAATTATGTAAAATCTGGTTGAGATCGGTGAAACTGTGTAGTTTTGTGCCAAGGGCCAAAATGCAGGGAATGGAGTGGCCTGTCCAAATTTTAAAGTGGACAGTGTTACTCATCATCATCATCTTGTACAGTTTCCAGCCCCAGGCTGGGTCTGTTTGGAACATCGGGTTACTCATCGGGTTCCAAAGGGTAAGTATACACATTTTGTTTTCGATCGGTGAACGATGTAGATTTGTGCCAAAGGGCCTAAATGCGTGAAATGGGGTGGTCTGTCCGAAATTTCGAGTGGACAGTGTTACTCGTCGAGTTCCATAGGGTAATTATGTAAAATCTGGTTGAGATCGGTGAAACGGTGTAGTTTTCTGCCAAAGGGCCAAAAAGCAGGGAATATTGTGACCTGTCCGAAATTTAAAGTGAACAGTGTTACTTGACGGGTTCTACGGGTAAGTATATAAAATTGGGGTCAGATCGGTGAAACGGTGTAGATTTGTGCCAAACAGCCTAAATGCAAGGGATGGAGTAGCCTCTCCGCAATTTCAAGCAGACTGTGTTAGTCGCAGTGTTCCAAAGGGTAAATATACAAATTTTGGTTGAGATCGGTGAAACGGTGTAGATTTGGGACAAAGGGCCTAAATGCAGGGAATGGAGTGGTCTTTCCGCAGTTTCAAGCAGACAGTGTTACTCGCTGGGTACCAAAGGGTAAGTTTCCGAATATTGGTTCTTATCGGTGAAACGGTGTAGATTTGTGCCAAAGTGCCTAAATGCAGGGAATGGGGTGGTCTGTCCGAAATTTTAAGTGGACAGTGTTACTCGCAGGGTTCCAAAGGGTAAGTATACAAAGTTTGGTTCAGATCGGTGAAACGGTGTAGATTTGTGCCAAAGGGCCTAAATGCAGGGGATGGAGTAGCCTCTCCGCAATTTCAAGCAGACAGTGTTAGTCGCAGTGTTCCAAAGGGTAAATATACAAATTTTGGTTGAGATCGGTGGAACGGTGTAGATTTGGGCCAAAGGGCCTAAATGCAGGGAATGGAGTGGTCTGTCCGCAATTTCAAGCAGACAGTGTTACTCGCAGGGTTCCAAAGGGTAAGAATACGAATTTTGGTTCTGATCGGTGAAACGGTGTAGATTTGGACCAAAGGGCCTAAATGCAGGGAATGGGGTGGTCTGTCCGAAATTTTAAGTGGTCAGTGTTACTCGTAGGGTTCCAAAGGGTAAATATACAAATTTTGGTTGAGATCGGTGAAACGGTGTGGATTTGGACCAAAGGGCCTAAATGCAGGGAATGGGGTGGTCTGTCCGAAATTTCAAGTGGACAGTGTTACTCGCAGGGTTCCAAAGGTTAAATATACAACTTTTGGTTCAGATCGGTGAAACGGTGTAGATTTGTGCAAAAGGGCCTAAATGCAGGGCATGGGGTGGTCTGTCCGAAATTTAATGTTGACAGGGTTACCCGCAGGGTTCCAAAGGGTAAGTATTCAAATTTTGGTTCAGATCGGTGAAACGGTGTAGATTTGTATACATAACAGACAGACAGACAGACAGACAGACAGACAGACAAACTTTGTGCTTTATATATATAGATTATGGGACGCCTGAAAATAAGATGCAGTTTGAAGAAATTATATTCAGCTATCAAAAATGCCGCATAGAAACCTTCAAATTCTAATATTCAGTAAACAAAATATAGGAGAATGTGCCCCACACGAAAATGATCCAATTGTTTGTGACATCTTTTCAATAATTTCAGTATTTAGAACCATTTTTAGCCTACTTTCGATTTTTGCAAAAAATGAAAGTAGACTTATGAGATCACTACAGGGCCAAAAAATGTGTGTCTGTCTGTGTGTGTGTATGTGTGTGTGTGTGAGTGTGTGTACTCTGAATGTCTGTCCCCCCCTATCAATTCGAACACGGTGAAACCGAATTGAACGAAATTTGGTACAGAGGTAGAACAAGCAAAGGGCACCTCAGTGTCATGTTTTATATCGCCGCCATCTTTACCAAAACTGAATGGCGGCCACTCAAACGGTCAAACCGTAAAATCAAATAACGACTAACCAAATCATCCGATATCTACCAAATTTGGTAACAACATACCTTATTATAGGACGCGTCTTGTGACCAAACCACTAGGTCATCCGCCATACCATTTCAGGATGGCGGCCGTGCGAATTATGCAAACTTTATAATCCATATCATGGGACCCATCAGTTCCGATTATCGAGCCGAGAATCGTTTTAACTGTTCTAAAGGAAGAGGCACGTTCGAATTAAAAGTTTATTTTGTAATACTATAGTGCAGACGTGATTTTAAAAAGCTGAGTCGTCTCGGCTATTTGACAAGATAGCAGCGGATATCTTGTGCCTGACTTATATTTCACTAATTTGAGTATTGCATGCACTATACCGTACTGATACAAAATAAATAAACTTTGTATGAAATGCTTCATATATAAATAATATACTCCACTGATGAAATCGTTTAGTATAAATCATTATTTGCTAACAAGTTCTAAGTAAGCCATTTTATATAGAACGATGTTCGATGGCACAATTGGCTCAGTGGTAAAGCGTTGGCCTATCGCTCAAATGCCTATAGTTCAAACCCCATCAGAGTTAGGTAGTTTTGCTTGAAATTTTATATATTTATTGTTTTGTAATGACTCAGACGTTTTAAAATTAAGCGTTATATTGTGCATATTATGGTGAAAAATATATATTTAATTAAACCATAATTCGCCAGCAGATTTGCTCGAGACATCTAGCAGCCAAAAAGATAACTGCACGCCGACCTACTTATTAACTTCCAGATTTTATTGAAAAGTTTCTTCTTATGGCCACTAGAATGCACTCGCCCTGTTAGGATTATATTGTTCGATACTTCTCCACTAGATGTCACGACTGGTCTACGTGGGACTCCATTGATTACTATACCATTGGCATTCTATGCGTATCGAATTTGAAGAATGACAAGATGATACTACGATACATTTTTACTTTTTATTTTAAAAGGTTTGTAACAGCCTATTGTGCGTTATTTGAAAATGGTATTTGAAGTAAAGAACAAAACGATTTCACATAGTAACTGAATTCTAGCCGTTGGTGCTAGTTCAGGTTATTAATTAATACTTTTATTTCAGGCAAATAGCAATCGAAAATATCCACATAGTTAGTATACACACGTCTCTGTAGGGTCATGGAAAGATTTGTTAATTCAATTAGGGTTGTGAAAGCCATGCACAACCAGACGTGTAAAGACATGCCTCAACTCAAAGTTGATGTTGCCCACGCCAGGTCGATTATGTAATAATAATAATAATAATAATGTTATTGGTTTTACGTCCCTTTTAACTACTGCTGCTGTTAGAGACGCCGGGATGCCGGAATTTTGGCCCGAAGGGGATCTTTAACGTGCCAGTAAATGTACTGACGCGGCTCCCTCGCATTTGTGCACCCTCAAATGCCAGTTGACTGCGCCAGGATACGAACTTGCAACCTAGGGTCCAGCAAGCGAGAACGTAACCGCTGAGCCACGCAGCCAGTCCGGTCGATTATGTCTCCAGATCCATAACATTCTTGAGATATTTCTTATCTTTCTTTCTTCAATGATGGTAGCAGTTTTTATCAAGGTTGTGGCGTTTGGTAGAGGTAAATAGTTTCTAAGGTCTTCAACCAAGAAATGATTCTATTATACTCTTTGATAATAACAACGAGTTATAACTATACTCATACGTTTAGGAGAAAGTAGGCTATATGTTCTTTACTGAACATCTTGTTATTGTTTATTTTCTGTTGCCCAAGTAATGATGGACTAAGGAGGCCAATAATGCAATCATTCAATACTTGGGTTGTACGAGGGCTGTTTTTTTCAAGTTCCGATGGACGGTATAAAAATAACAGATTGATATACCAAAATGATTTTACTACTAAATGTTGGCTTGTTTTATTCTAATGTCTCAACATAATCGCCAAAACGATTGAAACATATTTTGTCGTATCGTTACACCAGTTTTCCACTGCGCTCGGCAAACAAAATCTGCCACCACTGAGGTGGATACGTCTGGACAATCTCCTAAAGTGTTTCCTTTTTGGCGAGGTGTTGCCGCCCAACCATACCTGCAAATCTCAAAAAAGGTGAAATCATTCAGTGCAGGTTTGGACTAAACGGCAGATGGTCCAAAGCTTCACACTTGAATTCTTTGAAGAACTCTATCGTAACGTTGGCGCAGTGCGGTCGTGAATGATTTTCACCTTTTTCGAGAATTGAAGGTATGGTTGGGCGGCAACGCCTTGCCAAAAAGGAAAAACGTCAGGAGACAGACGAAACGTACCCACCTCAGTGGCAGCAGAATTTTTTTGCCGAGGGCATTGGAAAGCTGGTGTAACGATACGACAAATGTTTCAATCGTTTTGGCGATTATGTTGAGACATAGCCTACGAATAAAACAAGCAAACATTTAGTAGTAAAATCAGTTTGGTATGTCAATCTTTTATTTTTATACAGTCCATCGGAACTTGAAAGAAAACAGCCCTCGGATATGCTGGCAGACGTCTTGATTCGCATGGTGCTACAATTATTTATCTCCAATCAGGAGCCAAAGAAAATCAAAATCTAAAATGTTAATGAATGGACAGCACAATTAAGCTACAAAGTCGTATTCGTCAATTGGTATTAGTAAAGAATGAAAGAAAGAAAGAAAGAAAGAAAGAAAGAAAGAAAGAAAGAAAGAACGAATGAGAAAAGAAAGGTAAGAGAAAATGTACATCATTGGCTTACTATACTGATCTTAAGAGTGGTTAATTTGGTAATTTGTCTTCTCCAGTTTGGTTCTAGGCTCTTTGCTCTCCAATTTAATTTGGTATTTTGTTGACGGATAGGCCGTTGTAGCTTAGACTGTGCTGTCCGTTCCAGCACTGGGCCGACTACCTAACAGACATACAAAAGAAGCAGCTGAATGGGAAGAAGATGGAAAGAACAAGAGGAGAGGAGAGGAAGAAGACGTCGGAAGGATCCCCGTATGAACTAGGAGGATTTTAATGTGAATTTTGGCATCCATTTTTTCACTAGGCCACCTGTTTTCTACCTCTTTATTTTTCTGGTATTTTTATTTCTATAAAATGCTTTATGCTCAAACTCATAGAAGCACGGAAAGCAAAATTGACCTGGATATTATTATAAGTAGAATTATATTCAATTTTTAAAACTAAGAATGTCGTATTTTAACTTAGGAAATGTAACACCTAATTTGAATAATATCTGGAGTTCTAACTATAAAGGACATATTTAAACGCAGGATAATTGGTGAAATTGTATGTGAGAAGAATATGCTGACCTAGTACGAGGACAAAAATAAATAAATTTGCAACACAAAGGAATTTATATCGATGTAGTAAAAAACACATTAACTTTACAATTGAAGCTTCGTCAGTGTTCTCCTTAACACCAATAATATGTGAAGCAAATTTGAAAATGTATCTCTTGGTTTAAAATCCCGCGATATCACTCACTGGTCACCTCAAAAGAAGAAGACAAGTCTCTTAACTCGTTTCTATGAATGTTAAGTGTATCAAATAGCCTTAATTACAGCTCGTGAATTTAGTAAATTGGTGTGGTCAATTGTGGTGTTAAATAGAGTGTTTTCAATTTAAAGTGAGCTAAGTGCAAGGCGTGTTCCGGCGCTATCGTGCCGCGCGATCTTAATAAAGCGAGCATGCTGGGTGCTCTTATCGCGGGGTGGTCGTTTATCATCGCACACAGCACAGTAAAGTGACCGCAAGGGAGTAGGCGGGGCCTTCCACATGATTCGTCCACTGCAGAGAGGTCATGGCATCATGTGTACACTAATCAAAAGATATCTCCATGCTTTTCAACGCACTTTAGAAGGAAGTTACATGCAGATCATGGTGACGAAAATGTTAATTGCACCCCCTAATGCAAAGCTTAACGTACATACCGTACCAACTAAATACAACGACAGCAATAGCTGACATCACGAGGGCACAATTATAAATGAGGATTAATGGGTGTGGAAACATGCTGGAATACTTTAGGTTCCCAATCTCCGTGCAAGAAAACAAGACAGATTGATTGATTGATTGATTTTATTTTCATGCCAACACTTAGAGCTTATGGGCTCCTTTATAGTAACGCCCCACATAAAATATGATTAGGGCTTATAGAAATAAAACATTCCACTTATATTGACAATATAGATAATAATTGTCTAACAATTATTATAACAAAAAGATAGTAATAATACAATAATAATAATTATAATAATAATAATAATGGAAAAATTATACACAAAAGGATGCATACAGACAATTAGCCCGAAAAACAGACACCATATAGAAGAAAAGCTATTAAAGTAGGCAGGTTTTCAGCTATTATCCTGATGTTATAATTGAACTAATAATAGTAGTTTAACATAACGCAGAGCGAGAAAGAGAGACAGAGCAATCTAAATACTACAAATGAAGGCTGCAAGGGGAAAAAGTGGGGTAAGTCACATTCTGTACATTTTTCAGGAGAGCCAATTTAAACTTTCAAGGCTAAATGAAAGACTTAGAACACCCCAATTGGTGGTAAGCAATACAGTTTTTCTTTGCCAAATATATTTCTTATAAAGAAAGTACATGTAGCCTAAAACAAATAACAACTCAAGTTAAATAATGAAAAAAGTAAGAGGATATGCGACCTTCTTTCCATTTCCACTAAAATAAAAACCTATGTATTGTGCCCGTCTGTGCACCTGGAGCGACAGACAACCACATGCAAGACAGCAGTGAACACAGTGTTAGCGCGAGATCTCTCTCGGGGCGTTCTGGGTTTGGGCGATAATTACCAACACTGTTCTCATGCCGCTCGTAAAGGAAAAGGGAAAGTCATGACATGCAATTGAGAATTGAAGACCATGTTGCAAGACGAACCAATTAAAAAAAAGAAAAAATCATTAAATTCCTGCATTCTTGCAAAGCACAAAAATAGCACACGCATTCAATAGCAGATTTAATGTCTCCCTTATGTGAAAATAAACCATAGTCGTATTAAAATTGTCCATATCTTGACTATGTTTATGAAATGCACTTCATTCTTTAATTTATACAAGTCGAGATGACATAAAATTATTTTTCCCTATTATGTTGCATAGTTACTCTACTTTACTATTTACAAATAGTTCTGACATTAGCACGGATTAGTTCACACACGATTCTTCATTCAATTATTTAATAAACGCACTTCTTAACGCAGTTATGTCAAAATGTCATGATGACTATTACTTGGGCACAGTAGTTAATTTTATAGCAGACAATTGAGAACAATATTAATAATAGTACCTGGTTTCATGGAGTTAGCTAGACATATTCCTAAATAATTTTAAAGAACTAATGCAATGACCATGAATTCATATGACCATAGAATTTGCATGACAATATTGCTTGTAATAATCCATAATAATTTGAGCTATCACATCACAGGGAAATCTTTAGGATTTGGAATACACACAAGCATTATGGGACAGGAGACAATTCCCGCAACTCCCATTTTATTTTTTATCAAAGCATACAACTTTCGGTGGATTTCGGATACAACTCCTCTTATCTCCACTCAACACGAGGATCTAGGCCTCTTTAAACAACTTTCACAAAGTGCCTTAGCAATTTAACTTCTATTCTCAACATTTTAAAAGATAACAAATATTAAGCATTCAAATGGATATCAACAGTAATTATTATTCAATATTTTATCAGTAGCTTTCATGACCATTATTCATTTGGAATATCACTTCCTTCATTATTTATAGAATTCAAGATTACTATTATTTAATCAGAAAAAATATTTCTTCTTCTTCTTCTTCTTCTTATTATTATTATGAGACATCATATTTTTCTGTCATGCAGAATAAACATTATTTAATGCATCTAATCATTGAAAATCTGCTGCTTTATGAATTAGGATAGGAATCCTCATATTATTTACTGCAAAAATGGAACATTGAGGATTGCACCTCGGCTGCAAGTCTATCCTGACTATATGGAAAAATTACACCTAAAAATATGCAACCATTCTAAATGTACAAGAGTTACTTAATAAAGAAGGTGAATTGGTCTATCAGAACGGAAGAATATTCATGGCTCTCCTAAATGTTTAAGCTTGCGGAAGTGTACATTATCATGTTTCCGTGGCTATCAGACCTCCCTCGATGCAGATCAACTCCACGCACCACGGATCTGACAAGTTTAACATGGGGCATGATGTCGCGTTCAACTCCCCCAGTGCAGGTCGACTCCACGCACCACGGACCTGAGAAGTTGAAACGCAGGGCATTGGGGTATGATGCAGCATTCGGCTTGGCTTACGGACCTCAGCCGCAGGTGGCTTTATTCCTCGTTCCTAAGGACATCCTGGTCTGGTCTCCTCACATCCTGCCTTCTAGCCGCTAGTCATGTCCATGGACTGGGGTAATGAAATTATCCTATCTTGGGACTGGTATCCATGCGCTTAAGGCATGCTGCTAGTAATGTTCATGTTTAATAATGGAGTTCACTGGTATGACCCCCCTGGTCTGACGGGACAGGCAAATAACAGTAATTCCAGGTGATAATGAATTTGTGAATATAGGTGGAATCTGGCCTGATATTTCCCCGTATAAATATATAAGTTATGAGGGTAGCCTGTTAGCTTTTGCAAACGTTCGATTGCTAACTTATGAGGTGGTCCCAGTTCTTAACAGTTTGTTGTTGGTAGTGGGGACTATACTCAAAACCACAGTGAAATACTTGTAGAATACAAGTCGCACTCACATACCTTTTGATGTGTTGAAATGTTCTATCAGGTGCAGAATTATAAGTTTGAAGCACTGTAAATTATGTCTATGTTCACCACCAACGTCGCACCTAGGCTATGTCCAAACGGACAGAGTAACGTCGCACTAATTGCCTAGTTCGAAGGAGCACTCGCTCATACTGACGTATTCAACTATATCGGTGACACACACACACTTCGAGGTTCGATGACGGGTCAGACTATGTCCGACTGTGTACTTGACCTGTGTCAAGGCCGGTTTTCATACCATCTCACGGGCGCATATCGATCATTCAACTCGCATTACTTAAGGCCTGATCTTCCATATCATTGGCTATGTTCATAGAACCCTCCAGAAGGTTTGTAATTTCCAATAGAATATCCTGAGTAAGCAAGCATATTACTCCCCATACAATACTGAAGCGTTGAGATAAGTTTCTTCTATAACAAAAGCTTATAACGAATATGCCTTCAATATCCGCTAGCTACACGTGGAACATGTGGCCGGTTCAAAGCTTGGGTTGCGTTGGCAGCTAGACCTTGACTCGCTGACGTCACGAGCGCGCTCTCTTTAAACTCACGCCGGGCCACGACATCGTAAATGGGCACAGTATCTCGGTGACATTCCGTTTTATTTAATTTCAACTGATCTATAGTGATGATGGCTGGCGACCAGAATGCGCCATAAACTCATTTATGAAAAAGAAAATGGACTTACCCCGTTCTTTCTGTGGGGTCTCAAATGTAGGTTCCAATTAACGACTCCACCAGCAGCGTCTAGAATGTCTCACTGTCCAAAGTCACAGAGCTGCACACCTGTGGTAGGCGTGGTGTCTGGTCGGCCATGGTGGTTGGTAGGTTCCTCAGTTTAGGGGCTGCGACAACGCGATCATATAACCCCGTGTAGTTTGAGTGTTTGTAGAATCTGTCTGATAACCGGTGTTAATTGTGATGGCTGTATTAGTGTGTGTTACCTTCTTTCAATTCAAGTAAGGACTGCAGACATAGAATTTCTTCAAGTAGTTCCTACTTTTGCCACCAAACGTCACCGTCAACGACTAATAGTTCAGATCTTTGTTACCAGATGCCACCGCATTCGGCTCCTGGCGACGAATGTCGGAACCTAAGAGCGTTTGTCAAATGTTTAACCTAATTTAGCTTCACACAGGTGTAATTAGTGGAAGGTTCTTTAACATGTCATAAATCTATGACATGGGACCGCCGGCTTTACTTCCTCTCCGAAGGAAGGCATGCTGAGGGATTTGTAACGCTCTTAAAAATCCGACTACTTCGGCCGGGTTTGAACCCGCGATCTTGGGCATAGAAGCTCAACATGCTACCAACTACGCCACCGAAGCCGCCTCGACCACAGTAGACAACGGTGCACGCGCATTATGGGAGGGACGTATCCGTTTCCACATAATGAATTTCCTCACCATCAACACTAGGCCGCCAAACTTATGAGTATGTTCGGTTCTACCTATGTATGTGAAATATATTTTTCGTTATTAAAATGTAACAAACCGAGGTTCGAATCAGGCATTTCAGATGAGAATTAGAGAAGTTGATTACGCTTGTCTGTAACGCGTTCATTTGCGCCTAATTGTAACAAGATTGTTAACGCACACAAAAAAGACATATTGTAAATGAGAACAGCAATTAACTTTATGTGTATCAGCCAACATGAACGGTGCTAGTATTTAATTGGTATGTGAAATTAGTTGTACTTTTGCCATTGTAGAAACATTAGGTACTTCGTCTTTCAATAAAACTGTTATTGTGTGATATTTGGCACAGTAGCAATATGCTGTCTTTATCCCTTTTGAATAGGAAGGGAGACATGTGCATGAATGACTATACAGTTTCTGTGTGAAAAAGTCCAAAGTTAACCTGAGCATAATTTTAAAAGGAAACGTTTTGCTGCCTTTTCCTATCCCCTCCCTTCATGTAACAAGCTATAATGGAAAATAATACTTCATGAACAATACGTTCGGTGTTCTCGCCATGTTGTTTGGAAAATACATTCGTCACCTACGATTTGACCTCTGCACGTTCCTTGAACGAGGTCACTCCCGCATCGGGTGGAGTGGAGGGGAAGTAAGGACGTATGGTTAGGGAGGGGATGCACACCGTCTATTCCGAAACGCACACTGTCTGCATAGTGCGGCTCGACTTTGGAAGATGCTGGACTACACTGATATAAAATACTAACTACTTAAAAGTTGATTAAAACCGAGATCAATTTAATTAACATTATAGAATTAAGTAAAACATAATATTACAAACCATCATTATATAGCAAATCCATTCTCCTTTTTGAAGAGCTCACATCAATTAGATATATCTATTTCTACCATACACACAAATCAAAAACGAAGAAAGACTAAATATCGAAATATTAATTATTTTTCGTCAAGCCATAAGATACAGTATATACGGACAAATCATACCTACCGTCATATATCATCTCACATCTTTTATTACTTTCAGTCCGCTAACAATCGTCAATAATATTCACGTTGTTAACGTCCCCAAAGCACAGACATCTTGGCATTAAAATGGAAGAACCATAGTATATCCACACATTTCGGCCCACGCCACAGGAAAATTGTCACACATGAAGGTTTGGTTAAGGATAGACATGATGATGATGATGATAATTGTTGTTTTAAGGGGCCTAACATCTAGGTTAGTCAACCGACTGGCTCATTAATAAATCTTAATAACTAGGGCCCGGATGTTAATGACATGCCATCTTTTTACTGAGCTGTCTAAAACAATGCTGAAGTACACAGAAACACCGGACGGGCCACCCGGTCTTCAAATATGTCATTTTTATTTTGCATCTTTTTGCATTTTTTGCTATTTTTCCATTTTAAGAGCATATTGTTAAGGTTGGTAGATATTTTTGGTCAGATTTTAGAGAAATCGGCCTTTTAAGGTCATTTTTTTTTTCAATTTAGTCATGTCAGAGCTTTACATGAGGGAGTTACGTCTCTCAGAGTTAACAGCAAACGACCTTCCTCACTTCAAGCAGGCTACGCTTCGGTCATATCAGTTGATGTTAAACGTAGTTTTTCGAGATTTAAAAAAACTTGTTGGCTGATAACAGCAGATCATTTACATTTGACAACATGAGAATGACATCCGTAGTGCAGTGCAACTGAGACTAAAGTGAACATATACCATTTTTTAAGTGCTAGAAATCTATTTTGATTGACATTTCAGTTGGAGCTTAAGATGTCATTTTTGAATTATTGGTGAGTTTATTATTATAATATCATTTCCTCCATTTTACAGTGCATTTTTCGAATTTTTAGGTAATTTATTACAGTCATTTTCGAAAATTTTAAGTGCATTTTTTTAAATTTGTTGACGGTATCAACATCCGGGCCCTATTAATACAAATTAAGAAAGGACTATTCAATTGTTCAGTTGTTGTGCATGCTTTGGCTTGACAATGAATCCTTCATCAGTAAAACTGGCATTAAGGAATATTAATTGAGATATCGTTGTGTTCAAATTTATAAATTGCTGTTTACGAAGAACAAAAATTTGCTATAACTAAACCTTAGAAATAATAATTAAATTAAATGGATATCCTTACAAAGAATAAATATAAATGTACTAGCTGTCACCCGCGGCTTCGCCCGCAATAACATTTGGATCCCGTTATAACATTAGTTTTATATTTTTTTTCCTGTAGTGAAAGATAATGACGGCAACATGGAGCGTTGAAGTTGGAAATCGGGTGCAATATACGACGAGGAGCTTTGATTTAAGGCAGGTCCCTAGCCTACTGCCATGTCTATCAAGAGTGTTTTTAACGCCTAAGCACTTCTCGGTAAACTACATTTCTGGTCTTTCTCTAAGGCTGCAGAATGACTAAGCCACCAGAAGAACTGACTCTGGAGCATACCACGTACAGTTGACCATGTGTGAAACAGTCACTTCTCAGATCCACGCCAGCTACTTTTAAACTCTTTCCCTGAGTCTTGTTAATTGTCGTGGCGTAGCAGACTTTCAAAGGAAACTGCTGAGATGTTACAAAGGGCAGATGCAGCGTGACTGAGGTTAAGAGGGAGCTTGAAGGCAGAATGCTCTGTTCTTCCACCATCCAGTAGGGTTGCTGCAATACCCGAGGAGGCGACTGCGATGGTTATGTTCTGTCGACTTCTAAATGTACTCTCCTCTCCGTCTTCTTTCCTGTCGACCTCCCTTGGTCAACTATTGTTCTCTTCCGACCCCGACGGTATTAGGTTAACCGAAGGCCTAGGGAGTCTTTCACTTTCCCGCCTTAATTGGCCCTTGTCTCATCTTTCCTGATACCCTCCTTCTGTGAGGGGTCAGCCTTCTTTTTCTTTTCCTTTTACCTCCTGCCTTGTGCTCAAGGCCCTTAAGGAGGCCGGGTGTATGTAGCCCCACCACTTCTGGTGCACCCTCGATAATGCTACACCCTCAGGGGTTCACGGCTGGTGAGTTCGGGAGTTGGCGACCCCGAGGGATTCCTGAGCTGGGTCCGTTTTCCACTTTCGTCCCTTACCTTTGGGTCGGACCCTCACCTCTCTCTCCCCTCTCCTCTCCTCTCCTCTCCTCTTTTCCTTATATTTCCTTTTCTCTTTAAGATTCCCGCACTGTTTTTGTTACTTGGTTCACCGTGTATCTAAATTCCCCTTTAGCGATTTTTGATAGCATTTTTGATCTACGTTGCATTTTGTAAGTTTTTTCGATCTAAATTACTTCTCGCGATTGTTTTCAACCTCAATTGCATTTTGTAAAGATTGACAATCTAAATTGCTTTTTAGTAAGTCTTTCAATGCAGGTAGACGGGCCTTTTAGTGAGTATTTTAAATTTCAATTGCATTTTATAAGTATTTTCATCCAATAACCGCATTTCGCACGAATTTTGAATCTAAATTGCATTTTGTTTGGTGGGCATTTTGCTCATATTTTGATTCTCAATTGCATTTTGTGGGTATTTTGAATCTCAATGACATTTTGTCAAGTATTTTCAATCTAAATTGCATTTTGTAAGTATTGTCAATCCACATGAGTCGTTTGAATCTACCGTGCATTTTGTAAGCATTTTCAATTTCAATTACATTTTGTAAGTATTTTGAATTTCAATTGCACTTTGTGAATAATTTGGATTGGAACTGGGATAGGGACTATTTCAATCTGAATTGCATTGTGTATTTTCAATTTCAATTGCATTTTGTAAGTATTTTGAACCTCAATTGCATTTTGTGCGTATTTTCGATCTTATTTGCATTTTGTAAGTATTTTGAATTTCGGGTTGCATTTTGTAAGTATTTCGACGCTACTATGCATTTTGTACGTATTTTGAATCTAGCCTACGTTGTGTGGGTCTTTTTCAATCTATTCTTTTTGTGAATCTTTTCGTTCTAAATTCCCTTTTGTAAGACCATATTGTGAGTTGTTTCCATCTGAGTTTCTCTTTGTACGTATTTTCCGTTTCACATAATTTTAGTTCTGGTTTCCGTCTCATTCTCATTTTCGCTATCACCCAGATCATTAGGGGCCGATAATCTAGATGTTAGGCCCCTTAAAACAACAATTATCATCATCATTATCTAAATGTACTGAGCAGGAGATTAATCAGGAAGGTTTTGCCAGTTCCGCCTGGTGCATCCAGAAAAAAGGGTTGACCACATTCTGAAACAATACTTCGAACCATATCATCGTAGGCCAATCTCTGCTCGTTGTTCAATTTTGGAACATTATCAGAAACCACTTTGGACAACTTAATTGTGTCGTAAGATAGTTCACTGACATATTCTCGGTGAACAACGACGGAGTCTTGTTCTCGAGATGGCGACGGAAGTCCAAAGCGTTCCAGTTGTTGACCAGAAATTTTTAGTACTAAATCCTCAAGAAGCACCAGACACCTGTTGTAGATAACACCCATGACCAGGTTGACATAAGCACACTGCTTCTGAACCTCTCTCACCACATCTTCCGCGAGGCTGTCTTTGTGTTTTTTCCAGAGCATGATGGGATCACTCACTTGTCAAAACACCAGTAAGATGGCAAACAGCTTGCGTATCTTGTGGGGAGAGTCGGTGGAGGACGCTTCCTTTAGTGTGTGGTCCCTGTACGAATCATCCTCTAGCAAGCCAAGTGCTTTACATGCCACTTGAAATGTTGGTTGAACCACTCCTGCTACGGGTTTGAGGTCAGTAAAAGACTGAGGGCCAGGGATTTTATGTAAAGGAGGAGGAGGTAGTAGCGCTCGGCATTACCAGGGTGAACGGTGTAAACTCTGCCAAGGATCTGATCATTTTTCACACAAAGATGGCCTGGGACTGGCTTTCCTTGTTTCCTTCTACGCAACTTCTTACCTTTCCAAACGAAATAGGATGGAACTTCACAATATAGAAGTGTTTAAGCAAATTCATCGGATCGACATAGTTCGAAGAAAGCAAGAAGAGTTGTGTTTGGAGGGCTGTTAAACTGGTCACGAAAGTCGTCTTCATTAAAGTAAACCCGCTGGCCGTTCTCGAGGTGGAAGGAAAGTTGCATGACCGAAGGATAGCGTTCATGTATGAGGAAGCAGAATATGCGCCAAGCCGCCTCTGAGCTGCTGATGTGAAGTTCTGATTCATATCTCGCAACTTCGTCAAACTCTCCGATGCTAAAAGTAGCTTGGTCGGAACCTTTGTTAATATACTTGCAAATGTATTTTATTGACTTTACAGAGTTGCAGTACTCAACATTGATATGAGCTGAGAAGGTGCGAGATAGGACAGGGTTATAGTGTACCACCCAGCTATTGTCAATTTCCACTCCCTTTTTAATAATAGAAACCCCATCCTCCGAAGTGGGCAGCCTGCGATATTTGGGATACCCATCTTCCCCGGTTTGGGTTTCCTTGATGAGTGGTCTGGGGTACTTCTTGTTGCATACTCCTTCCACCATGCAGGACGAACTCCTGCTGAGAACTCCACATGGACCGTGGATCATGGTTGCCTTGACAATCTCATGGAGAGCAGGGTCAAGAATCTCAGCACTGATCACCTTGTTGATGTCTTCAGGCCTTAGCTTTTCTTCCAGCCACAGAAGTATTTGAACGTGAGGTAATCCTCGCTTTTGCCATTCAATGCAATACATGTGAGTATTATAACGAGTGTTCCATAGCAAATAGGACGTCACCCCGAGTCCTTGGACCCGTCGTACATGCCTCTAGCGTTATTGGTTCGTGAGATATCGGCGGTTTCCAACGCACTCCAGAACCCTCCTTGACCCACTACTAAGCCTCAGCCATGTTAAATATCTCTCGAACGCATGGTCCGATTTTGACAAATGAGGTGTCGTTGGACTCGGGCTGACGTCCTCTTTGCTATGGACCACTCGTTATATTTTGGATTTTTTTTTGATTTTTTTCGTTTTCGAAAGTCGGCGATAGCTTGAACACTAAACACGATAGAACGTTATGCCATGGCTCAAACGAATGGTCTTTATGACCTTTATTTTTTATAATGACTTTTTTTACTTTTTATGCTTTTTTGAAAACACTCGAATCTTGAAAATCCTATATTTTGGAAACTAGGAAGTTTACAAAAAAGTTTGTTTCATGTAAATCAATGATCCCCACCCCCTCTACCCCCCAAATAAATGTCAAGTCTCTAGGATGAAAACCTGTAGTAGTGTGGTAGTGGGGGAGCTGCACAACTTCTTTTTGAACCCTCCTCGTATTTGCCCCGAACCTGATATCTCGCTAACCAATCATGGGATTTGAACATACAGGGTGTCCTAGCACTCATAGTGATGCCCCCTACTTTCCTATAGGCTCTTTATTTAATTAAACGACCAAAACTAAAAGGTCATGTGCTTTTAATATCTCGCGAACCAATTATGCTAGAGGTGTGTTCGACAGGTCCAAAGACTCGGGCTGACGTCCTCTTTGCTATAGACCACTCGTTATAATTTTTAATAAAATTGGAAACTCGATTTTGGGGTACACACGTGTTTTTTGTGATTTTGCCGATATCTCACGAACCAATAACGCTAGAGGCATGTACGACGGGTCCAAGGACTCGGGGTGACGTCCTCTTTGCTATGGATCACTCGTTATAATTTTAAAAAAATTTGGGAAACGCGATTTTGGGGTAAACACGTGTTTTTTGTGATTTTTGCCGATATCTCACGAACCAATAACGCTAGAGACGTGTACCAGGTGTCCTAGGACTCGGGCTAACGCCCCCTTTCAAATGTGGTAGATATTATTTTCAAAAAAATAATTCACGAAGGGCCTAACGCCATACATGTTGAAAAAACGTTTTCTTTTTCTTTACCTGTTTATAAAGTCCATGAAGCGTGGTGGTTGAGAGAGACGATACTGCTGGGTGTGTGTTTCATTGAAACTGTCGCTGACCACGGTGGCTGTGTTCAATAGATCAATCGCTATTTCGACGGGCCGGTTTATGACAGAGCGAGCGTGCGTTTTCACACATTTTACCTTTGACATGTAAATGGTGATGAGAACTTGGTTCTATGTTGGTCGAAGCGAGTACAGAAAACACACTTGCAAACGAGCAGGAGGTGAAGGTCATTTGAGCTTATTGTAAGGCGCTGATCTGACTTGACAACAGGTGCAATGGAAAAATGACCAAAACGCTTGAAAGTGAAATAATCTGACCATTGTTGTGGCAGGGAAGAGCGAAAGGCATGTGAACATGTGTGAAACCACATGCAGGCTAAACAAGTTACATCCTGTCTTGCTTCGTACGTGACAAAATGCAAGTTCATGTGAAATTTGATCTATCGCAGGTGTTCACCTTGGACGTTATCTATCCACGTGCATGATAACTGTTAACAAGTCACATCCTGTTTTGCTTCGTACGTGACAAAATGCAAGTTCATGTGAAATTTGATCCGGCACAGGTGTTCACCTTGGACGTTGGCTGTCCACGTGCCTGATAACAGAATGTTCAAAGCGTGGGAATCGCTGAATCAGTAAAAAGTATGATGCAACTTGTGGGAATGATGTCACAACCAGTAGATAGGCAAGAGCTGCAAACAGCAGTGGTGGGAGGTGAAGGGAGGGAGAGGGGGAGGGGTAATGTATGAGAGAACACAGGTGGAAAGGGAAAGTCAAACATGTATGAACATGCACGAAGCGCGGAGTGCTGTACACACAGAGCTATAGGAGGTGTACAACATGTGTGAATAAAAAGTACACAGGTTCACACAACATGTAATGTATTGATCCATGAATTAAACGTAGAGTTAAACCCTAACCATTTGACGTAGAGTTTATTTCCTTTTTGTTTCAACACTTTTTCCACAAGATAATGCTTAGGTAATGCTGTTTTCTGAAGTTCATGGAGATAAAATCTACCTTTTATGGGTTGACGGTTGAGGTCCTCGAGTAAATAGGTGACTGGAGTGTCCAAGTTGACTTGACGAATTCGAAATAGTTCAGTCCCCCACTGAGGCGTGTAGCCCTTATTGAAGGCAAACTTAAATTTGCTCACACGTACAAAATCCCCAATATTCAGTCGGTGACGATTTAGGATCGGCTGTTTTTATGGGGTTAAACAGTTTATCCAATCGCTGAATATTTTTAGTCACGAGGCGTGGCTTGGTCCCAATCGTTCTATGTTTGGTGTCATTGTAACGTGATACTAGCTCTGGTAACATGTCCAACCAGCGATACGTGCCCTGAGCGGTAAACGCTTTCCACATATGGGTTTTCAATGTTCGGTTGAACCGCTCGACCACACTGGCTTTGAGATTTCTGTACGTGGTGTAATGGTGAATATCCTTAGATTTGAGAAAACTGGAGAAATCCTTGTTGAAAAATTCTTTCCCCTGGTCAGTTTGTAGCAACTAAGGTTGACGTTTAGAGTGTTGAATAATATGTTGAAAGGCCTTGGTAACTAGTGGACCAGACTTGTGACGCACAGGTTCAACAAAGGCCATTTTGGAATAGACATTTATTTTACAATAGGTAGCGCACCAGTAGTTTCTACAAATGAGTTACGGCGCACGAGTCGATTCAACAAAGTTCCGTTTGCGTTCATATACCATTCATCCGATTGCGATTGAACTTCAATTGTTTGGTTTTTAAATGCAGTGGTAGATAGTCGTTATTTTGTAAAACATTCTTACTTGCAGTAGTAATAAGACTCTATGGTTCCGCTAACACATAGATAGACTGTATTAGTGCCATGGTCAAGCACTCACATTAAGATCATTTACAAAATCATAAAATGAAAAATAAAAAATCTTGTTTTGGAAATATCGTTTTTCAACATACACAAAATAAATATATAAAAAATTTGTTAACAGCAAAAATGGAAAATCCATGGTCAAGCACTCACATTAAGATCATTTACAAAATCATAAAATGAAAAATAAAAAATCTTGTTTTGGAAATATCGATTTTTTTCAACATACACAAAATAAATATATAAAAAATTTGTAAACAGCAAAATGGAAAATCCATGTTTCCATATAGACAAAATTTAAAAACCTTAAACGGACATTTAAGAAAATATATGCAAATGGGAAATTGACAAATGTGTAAATATGAAAATGGAAAAATCCATGTTTCCATATCATGAAATTGAAAAACATCAAACTGTCATTTAAGAAAATGCAAATGGAAAATTGACAAATTGCAATGTGTGAAATGTGAAATTGAACAAATGGCTATCATTATTTAAAAAAAAAAAGAACATTGTGCTCTATGGTTAAAGTGTGAATCAAACCCTCTCTACTCATTTGGACCACCCGAGACTGAGTAGACTAGTTTAAGTTGTCATACCACTTTTAAAAGTTTGTGTTAAATCTAGGAATTGAACCCAAGAGCTTGTAGGGGAGATCCAAGGTTATAATATGTTAAATAGATAGCCTTGAATGTAGAGTGTGGTAGCTATATAGATATGAGACGTTTCGCTCGGGGCAGGGAGGCATGGAGATCTGCATCAAACCAGTCAAAAGACTGACGACTCAAACAACAACATGTAGAGCTCACCAAAATAATGTTGTGTAACGGTAAATGTTAGTCAACGAACAGTAATGCATTACTAAAACCCATGACACGATACCTAAGAGATTTTCTAATATTATTTTAAAATGCCTTTAACCCTATATTAAACACCCAGTTCACAAGACTCATAACTGCAATGTTATGGTCAAACAAAACAAAATCTATATTTCAAAACAAACAAGTGGTTTAGTCAATGTATACTGGAAAAAGTTTTATAAACACTCAAGTCCACAAAAATAATTAAATTAGTAACAGTCAGGTTGACCGAGTGGTTATGGTGTTTGACTTAAGTTCAAATTTTCTGTACAAGAAAGCAAGGGTTCGAATCCCTTACCTGATGTAACTATTGCCTCAACATGGCTTGACCACACTGTATTATTGTGTACTCGGAACACAAACCATAAATAGAGTGTATTGTTTAAGGTCACTCTCTTTGCGAACATAGTCAGAGACTGTTGATGGTTAACAATTGCATTAATAGTGGGACATAGGGATAGCAATTAAGAAAAACAGACAATACCCATACACTATTTTTATTTATTTAATGTAAGTACTTGAACAATAGTTATATACAAACTACAACTCTCTTTTGTCTATTACTATCTAGTCCTTTTCGATCCACTTGCTTATCAAGGGCAGATGACTTTGTAGTTCAGCCCCTTAAAACAACAACAACACTACTTCTTGCATAGTCTGTGATGTTGATGACTCTTGAGACTTGGAAGATGGATACAACATACCTTTTACAACAGGGGTTAAAAGGTTGCTCAACAAACAATGCACTATTTTGAGTAGCAACATCTTTCTTTTGTATTAAGTTGTTAGCATTCTGATGATTTTTGTCAACACCATCAGTGTTTTGTCTGGAGCACTTCATTGATGATCACTCACACTTAAATCCACACCATTTCTACTTTTCATATTGCCTCGACATCTTGTTGACCTCTGTTTTGAGCATCGCCAGAATATTATTCCTTTTACATTTTGTCGTCTATAGTTATAAGAGTAGCCTTTATAGAGTGCACGTTGTTTACCTCGGTTAGTTGTAGTAAGTTCCATAGTAGTAACTAACCTGTTAGTATGATTTGCACACTACAAAGGTTATCTCGGTTCAGGTAATAGAATTATTTAGCGTTGGCTTTTATATTTAATATGTATAGTTTAAAGTGATAGAAAAATGGTAGAAACGTGGTAGAAAAGTGGTAGACAATTGGTAACATAGTGGTAGAAAAGTGGTAGCAAAGTGGTAGAAAAGTGGTAGAAAAGTGGCAGAAAAGTAGTAGAAAAGTGGTAGCAAAGTGGTAGAAAAGTGGTAGCAAACTAGAAAAGTGGTAGAAAAGTGGCAGAAAAGTGGCAGAAAAGTAGTAGAAAAGTGGTAGCAAAGTGGTAGAAAAGTGGTAGCAAACTAGAAAAGTGCTAGCAAAGTGGTAGCAAAGTGGTAGAAAATATTACATGTATTGTTAAGAAATAGTTTAAGTGGTTACATGGATTCATTACACTATAATTTTAGCATCACGAAGCTCATTTTCTATATCAAAAAGTTCTTCCACATATTTAGTATGACCAGCCTGTTTACAGATATGCAAGTACTGAAGCCGCTGGATTAGCTTACTGGGATTGTTCCAGTAAACAAATTTAACAAATGATTTTTTTGGGTGTAAACCATTATCATCATCATCATCATCATTATCATCATAATCATCATCATCATCATGGTTATCATCATCAATCCTCGGTGGTGGTGGAGAGGTTATCCAGTATCGACAGCCGCTACAAGGAGCTGATGGAGCTGGCCAAGCTGCGTAAACAGCGACTACTCGACGCTCTTTCACTCTACAAGCTGCTGAGCGAGTCCGACGGTGTCGAGCAATGGATCGGCGAGAAGGTAAACCAAATATACATTCACAGAAGCAAAACAGTCAATTAATTAAAATATATTGTGAAAAGTAGGCTAAAACAAAGTAAATCAAAAATGCTCCTGTCCTTATTTGTAAACATTTAACTTGAATTCAACATCGTTGCTGAAAACTATCTTCTTTTTTCAAAAATCTCCCCAATTTGATTGGTGTTATGTGCCCGTTTAGACCGGAGTCCGCACGACCACATATGCGTTTTGCCAATAATCGGTCGGCACGAGAGTCAAAGTATCCCGGAGCGCCGGATGGGTTAAGGCAAATCGCAAAAACGACATCAAATTTATAGGGATGCTTTGCTGATTTTTGGCTCAATGCAACAATGGGGATGGAAGGAGATTTAATGGGGTGGGACACGTCTGGTGAGGTTATCTCAGTTTATTTAAAGTTAAAATCTGACTGCAAGAATAATGCTCAAAGCAGCATCATCCACGTGTGGCGATCCACACTCTTATTTACACACAATATACAGAAATCTTCCAAACACATTTGACAATCTTTTTGAAAACACAAGTCCGATTGTTAGTCCTGTGGACTGTGTTCCAAAATTATTAACATTTTAACTCCAGTGCAAAGTGAATTGTCCATACTGGAAATGACGTCGATCACTGTTTGACTATTTACATGATATTAGCACTCGTGGAATGGATGTTTATAGAATTTCTTAGACTTTCATTTGTTTTCCAGTTTTCCAAAATATATCGTTGAAACTATTATTATCATCGTAGCAACGCAAATTATTAACACATATTAACGGCATCTGAAAGGTGTTTGACCATTGAGCGTAGCATCGGGGAACTGTGCGAAGCGCAACAACGGTTGATCGTTCTTCTGACATTGAACATTCGAGGGGTGACTCGATTGTGAGCTTCAGGTTCCAGGCAAGATATATGATTTCTGAATCATCGACTTGATCAATAAATGGTTGAGCCATTCAACTGTTAGATTTCCCACTTGGGAACAATATTATAAAAATATTTTATATTTATATTTATGGCCATGGGTGCATGTGAGTGTGTCTGTTGACAGACTGTTTTAGTGGTAGTATTTGTTGTTGGTGGAACTTAAGTTTTTGTTAGTAGAGTTTTGGTATTTAATTGTTAGTACGGTAGAAGGTTAGTATTTTTGTTGGTAGAATTGCTCTTTACTTATTCTGAAAGGGAGTAGCAGCCTTTCAGAATAAATCAATTCTTTACTAGTCTTATAGACGGTTAAGATATTGATAATATAAGCCAATAATGGCTACACTGCGTCCTGCTGCACGGCTGAAAGCAACGGGAAACTACAGCCGTATGCTATTCCCGAGGATATGCACCTCTCTATGCATAATTACATGTGATGATGGCCTCCTCCCTTGTAAAATTTCAATCCGGAGGTAAACTAGTCCCCCGTTCGGATCTCCGGGTGGGGACTACTCGAGAGGGGGTTAACATCACAGAAGTGACAAAGAGGAAATCTGACATTCTACGGATCGGAGCGTGGAATGTTAGAAGTCTGCTAGGAAGTGGAAGGTTAGAAAACTTAGAAAGGGAAATGGATAGGTTGAGGTTGGATTTGGTTGGGATTAGTGAAATGCGCTGGCAGGAAGAACAGGACTTTTGGTCAGGAGACTATAGGGTCATTAGCACTAAATCAAACAATGGCCAAGCAGGGGTTGGCCTCATATTGAGTAGGAAACTTGGACAGCGGGTGGAATATTATGAGCAATATAGTGAACGGATTATTGTAGCAAAAATCAATACAAAACCTACCTGCACTACAGTGGTACAAGTCTATATGCCTACCAGTCAAGCTGATGATGAGGATGTTGAAAAGGTCTACGAAGAAATAGACGAAATTCTGAGGTATATCAAGGGTGATGAAAATGTTATAGTAATGGGAGACTGGAATGCTGTGGTAGGAAAAGGGAGAGAAGGGAAGATAGTAGGAGATTTCGGATTAGGTGAAAGGAATGATCGAGGAAGTAGGCTGGTAGAATTCTGCACCGAGCATGAATTGGTCATAGCTAACACCTTATTCAATAACCACAATAGAAGAATATACACATGGATGAGACCAGGAGATACAGGGCGTTACCAAATCGACTTCATTATGGTCAAGCAGAGGTTTCGAAACCAGATTTTGGATTGTAAAACATATCCTGGTGCTGACATAAACTCTGATCACAATCTGGTTGTAATGAAATGCAGATTAAAGTTGAAGAAACTGAAGAAAAGTCAAAAGCCAAAAAGGTGGGCAATAGACAGACTGAAAGAGAAGGATGTAAACGAAAGATTCAAGAAGAGTATAAAGGAAGGACTAATGAAAAACCCTAAACAAACTTCAATTGCAGACGAATGGGCACTTTTGAAGAATGAAATAACAAAATCCGCAGAAGAAAACATTGGTAGGAAAGAACGAATAGGTAGAAAACCGTGGATCACTCAGGATATACTAGAATTGATGGATGAAAGGCGGAAACACAAGAATCTAAGAGATGAGAAGGGGAAAGCAGAATACAGACGTCTGAGAAATGAGGTTAACAAGAAGTGCAAGGAAGCGAAAGAAGAATGGTTGAAAGAGAAATGTGCAGGTATAGAAAATTGTCTGAAATTAGGAAAAGTAGACACAGCTTATCGAAGGATTAAGAATACTTTTGGGGAAAAGAAGACTAAGTGCTGTAATATTAAGGACACAAATGGAAAGCCTCTAACAGTTCGGGAAGAAAAGGTTGAGAGATGGAAAGCTTACATAGAGAGTTTGTATAAGGGAAAGGAGATTGAGAATAATGTAATGGAAAGGGAGGAGGAAATTGATGAGGATGCGAAAGGAGATTTAATATTGAGATCAGAATTTGATAGAGCTTTGGAAGACTTAAGCAGGAACAAAGCACCAGGCATAGATGATATACCGATTGAGTTGCTACGCTGCATAGGAGATGAAGGTCTGATCAGGTTATTTCACTTGGTGTGTAGGATTTATGAGACAGGTGAGGTACCCCCTGATTTCAAGAAGAATGTAATCATCCCTATACCAAAGAAAGTGGGAGCTGACAGATGTGAAGATTACCGTACAATCAGCTTGATTACTCATGCTTCAAAGATCCTGTCTAGAATAATTTACAAGAGGATTGAAAGCCAGATAGAAACTGAGTTGGGTGAAGACCAGTTTGGTTTCAGGAGAAATGTAGGAACAAGGGAAGCTGTACTAAGTCTTAGGCTGATTTTAGAAGGTAGAATAAGGAAAGATAAGAGAACGTTCATGGCTTTTGTAGACTTAGAAAAGGCTTTTGATAACGTGGATTGGACTAAATTGTTTGACATTTTGAAATCAATTGGAATAAAGTACAGGGATAGGAGGGTGATATACAATCTGTACAGAAACCAGACAGCAGTCATTCGAGTTGAAGGACATTAGAGAGAAGCTGGTATTCAGAAAGGTGTAAGGCAAGGCTGCAACTTATCACCCATACTTTTCAATCTTTACATTGAACAAGCAATGAAGGAAATTAGAGAAAAATTTAAAGTGGGAGTGAAGATTCAAGGAGAAATAATTTCAACTCTGAGATTTGCTGATGACATCGTCATCTTGGCCGACAAGCCTGAGGATTTGAATGAGTTTTTGAATGGTATGGACTCCGTCTTACGGAAAGAATTCATGATGAAAATAAATAAATGTAAAACAAAAATACTGGAATGCAGCCGAAATAAATCAGAAACCTCTATGGAGATCAAATTGGCAGGTGAAAAGCTGAAGGAAGTAGGAGACTTCTGTTACTTAGGAAGCAGAATAACCAGTGATGGACGAAGCAAAGAGGATATTAAAAGTAGGTTGGCTCAGGCAAAGAAAGCATTTCTACAAAAAAGGAATCTGCTGACATCGAATATAGATTTAGGTATTAGGAAGTCATTTTTGAAAGCCTTTGTCTGGAGCGTGGCACTCTATGGAAGTGAAACTTGGACTATTGGTGCAGCAGAAAAGAGGAGAATTGAAGCATTTGAAATGTGGTGTTACAGGAGAATGATGAAGATCAGATGGGTAGATAGGGTTACAAACAAAGAGGTATTAAGACGAGTGGGAGAGGAGAGATGTTTCTGGCAACTGCTAATGAAGAGAAGAGATAGGTTGGTAGGACACATACTAAGACACCCAGGAATAGCAAGCTTAGTTATGGAAGGAAGGGTCGAGGACAAAAACTGTAGGGGTAGACCAAGGTTAGAATATGTTAAACAGATTGCCTCGGATGTAGGGTGTCGGAGCTATGTAGAGATGAAACGATTAGCTCAGGACAGGGAGGCATGGAGAGCTGCATCAAACCAGTCAAAAGACTGAAGACTCAAACAACATAATTATCATCAATATAATCATCACTATTACTATCTAATCCTTTTTGTTCATCTTGCAATGCAACATCCTTTGGCATAGTTTGTGTTGTCTTTGATAGTGTCAGAGGTTTCTTAGACGTTAACGACTGTCCTAACATGTCTTTTTCAGGAGATAATAAATGCTCTTTAACAAACAAAGCACTATCTTGAGCCACACTATTTTTTTCTTGGTCTTGCTTTTTTACCTTGGTTAGAGTATTTTGTCCATTTAAATGAGTATTATTTTGAGATTTACAATGATGATCGATTGAAATAAGTATGTTGGAGCCTTTTGTCTTAATCATTCCTCGACACTTTTTAGATCGTTGTTTCGAACAGCACTAAATAACAGTTCCATTTTTATTAGTTCTTTTTACAATATATGCATATCCTTTATAGTAAGCACATGGCTTACCATAGCTAGTCGTTGATACTTCCATGTCAACTGTTAAGCATAAACTAATCTCTAGTAAAGTTAACTCGATAATAAAAATGATTGTTTGTAGTATGTGCAGTTTAAAGTAAGAGCAAAAGTGAGAGTCAAATGGTATAAAAGTGTTAGCAAAGTGGTGGAAGAGTGGTAGCAGTTTATAGTAGTCATGATCTTTTTTACCAGAATGTGATTTGAGTAAATGTAATTTCTAATACTTAGCAGTGAGTAGTCAGTTAGTCTTGGTTCAGACAAGCATAAACAGTTCTCCAATGAATCAGAGATCAAGATTTTCATTATGAAACAGTTGTGTAACCCAATTAGGTATCGGTACTTGATAGCTTCACACATGAACAAAAATTCCAACATATCTGATTTGAATTACATGATTTGAAAGTTGACAAAGAATATCCAACCAACCATTGTAGTTACAATGTCAAACACACAAAGACAAAATCAGCCTACAAAAAACTGTTTCCTTTAAATACATTAATGGATATGTTGTTGGTTTTCTCAAATTGTTGTTGTTGTTGTTTTCTGCCAACAGGTGCTTACTGCGTATGACAAGGCTGTACACTCGTGGGTTAGACAGCCTTTCTTGCTAAGGGTCTCCTATATACCCTAAACATGGCTATACATGTTAGTTCTGAACATTTAGTGGTTAACTGTATATTGAGTTTAAATAGAGAACTTATACAAGCACGTCTTGCATGTGGTTAAACTTCACAAGTGTCACATGCAACATGCAAAGTATGTTTCCGCTACCTAGCGGCAAATATGTGCACTACCTGTACTACTAGCATGCTACCTAGCAGAGGATATGAACACTTACTAGTAATATCCAAAGTGAGCTGAGGTTAGGTTAGGTTAGGTAAAGTTAGGTTAGCCATTAAAATAAGTTACCAAAATAAGTCATCAAAAATAATTGTTTTTTTTACCCCTGAGGTCTTGGGTTCCAACTCGACTATGCACAGAATTTAATTAACATCTGAGAGTTGAAAGGTTAGGTTAGGTTAGGCAAAGTTAGGTTAGGTTAGGTTAGGTTAGGTTAGTGAGCTGAGGTTAAGTCTTTAAATATTCCCTCCCTTTCAACTACTTTCCAATACCAAAAAAAAAATCCACTAAATACATTGACACAAATAACTTGTCAAATAAGCCAATACAAAAGCCAATACTAAAGCCAACACAAAAAGCCAACACGAAAAGCCAATACAAAAAGCCAACACGAAAGGCCAATACAAAAAGCCAACACGAAAAGCCAACACGAAAAGACAACTCGAAAAGCCAACACAAAAAGCCAACACGAAAAGCCAACACAAAAGCCAACACGAAATGCCAACACGAAAAGCCAACACAAAAAGCCAACACGAAAAGCCAACACAAAAAGCCAACACAAAAAAGCCAACACATAAGCCAACACAAAAAGCCAACACGAAAAGCCAACACAAAAAGCCAACACGAAAAGCCAACACAAAAGCCAACACGAAATGCCAACACGAAAAGTCAACACGAAAAGGCAAAACAAAAAGCCAACACATAAGCCAACACAAGAGCCAACACGAAAAGCCAACACAAAAAGCCAACACAAAAAGTCAACACATAAGCCAATATATAAGCTTATGGTAGGTCACTCCATCAGCAAAACAGTTGTAACCTTTGTAGTGTGAACATCGTACTGACAGGTCAGTTACTACTATGGAACTTATTACAACCAACAAAGGTAGGCTACGTGCACTCTATCAAGGCTACTCCTATTACTATAATCGCCAGAATGTGAATGGAATAATATTCATGATAGAATCAACACAAAATGTTTTGATTGTTGACTTGTGTTATTGATAAATTGGTCTAATGTTAGGGGCAGTGTACACTTTCCATGTCGATAATTTATATAGGCTAGAAGGATGGTGTTGCAAACTTCTGATGTGTATTTCCAAATTTCCTGCATAGTCTATTTCATAGAATTTTCCTGTAACTTAAAAGTTCATGCTGATTTTGTCTTTGTGTGTTTGACATTGTAACTACAATGGTTGGTTGGATATTCTTTGTCAACTTTCAAATCATGTAATTCAAATCAGATATGTAGGAATTTTTGTTCATGTGTGAAGCTATCAAGTACCGATACCTAATTGGGTTACACAACTGTTTCATAATGAAAATCTTGATCTCTGATTCATTGGAGAACTGTTTATGCTTGTCTGAACCAAGACTAACTGACTACTCACTGCTAAGTATTAGAAATTACATTTACTCAAATCACATTCTGGTAAAAAAGTTCATGACTACTATAAACTGCTACCACTCTTCCACCACTTTGCTAACACTTTTATACCATTTGTCTCTCACTTTTGCTCTTACTTTAAACTGCACATACTACAAACAATCATTTTTATTATCGAGTTAACTTTACTAGAGATTAGTTTATGCTTAACAGTTGACATGGAAGTATCAACGACTAGCTATGGTAAGCCATGTGCTTACTATAAAGGATATGCATATATTGTAAAAAGGACTAATAAAAATGTAACTGTTATTTAGTGCTGTTCGAAACAACGATCTAAAAAGTGTCGAGGAATGATTAAGACAAAAGGCTCCAACATACTTATTTCAATCGATCATCATTGTAAATCTCAAAATAATACTCATTTAAATGGACAAAATACTCTAACCAAGGTAAAAAAGCAAGACCAAGAAAAAAATAGTGTGGCTCAAGATAGTGCTTTGTTTGTTAAAGAGCATTTATTATCTCCTGAAAAAGACATGTTAGGACAGTCGTTAACGTCTAAGAAACCTCTGACACTATCAAAGACAACACAAACTATGCCAAAGGATGTTGCATTGCAAGATGAACAAAAAGGATTAGATAGTAATAGTGATGATTATATTGATGATAATTATATTGATGATGATAACCATGATGATGATGATGATTATGATGATAATGATGATGATGATGATGATGATAATGGTTTACACCCAAAAAAAATCATTCGTTAAATTTGTTTACTGGAACAATCCCAGTAAGCTAATCCAGCGGCTTCAGTACTTGCATACCTGTAAACAGGCTGGTCATACTAAATATGAGGAAGAACTTTTTGATATAGAAAATGAGCTTCGTGATGCTAAAATTATAGTGTAATGAATCCATGTAACCACTTAAACTATTTCTTAACAATACATGTAATATTTTCTACCACTTTGCTACCACTTTGCTAGCACTTTTCTAGTTTGCTACCACTTTTCTACCACTTTGCTACCACTTTGCTACCACTTTTCTGCCACTTTTCTACCACTTTTCTACCAATTTGCTACCACTTTTCTACCACTATGTTACCAATTGTCTACCACTTTGCTAACACGTTTCTACCATTTTTCTATCACTTTAAACTGTACATATTAAATATAAAAGCCAACGCTAAATAATTCTATTACCTGAACAGAGATAACCTTTGTAGTGTGCAAATCATACTAACAGGTTAGTTACTACTATGGAACTTACTACAACTAACCGAGGTAAACAACGTGCACTCTATAAAGGCTACTCTTATAACTATAGACGACAAAATGTAAAAGGAATAATATTCTGGCGATGCTCAAAACAGAGGTCAACAAGATGTCGAGGCAATATGAAAAGTAGAAATGGTGTGGATTTAAGTGTGAGTCATCATCAATGTAGTGCTCAAGACAAAACACTGATGGTGTTGACAAAAATCATCAGAATGCTAACAAGTTAGTACAAAAGAAAGATGTTGCTACTCAAAATAGTGCATTGTTTGTTGAGCAACGTTTAACTCCTGTTGTAAAAGTTATGTTGTATCCATCTTCCAAGTCTCAAGAGTCATCAACATCACAGACTATGCAAGAAGTAGTGTTGTTGTTGTTTTAAGGGGCTGAACTACAAAGTTATCTGCCCTTGATATGCAAGTGGATCGAAAAGGACTAGATAATAATAGACAAAAGAGAGTTGTAGTTTGTATATAACTATTGTACAAGTACTTACATTAAATAAATAAAAATAGTGTATGGGTATTGTCTTTTTTTCTTAATTGCTATCCCTATGTCCCACTATTAATGCAATTGTTAACCATCAACAGTCTCTGACTATGTTCGCAAAGAGAGTGACCTTAAACAATACACTCTATTTATGGTTTGTGTTCCGAGTACACAATAATACAGTGTGGTCAAGCCATGTTGAGGCAATAGTTACATCAGGTAAGGGATTCGAACCTTTGCTTTCTTGTACAGAAAATTTGAACTTAAGTCAAACACCATAACCACTCGGTCAACCTGACTGTTACTAATTTAATTATGTTTGTGGACTTGAGTGTTTATAAAACTTTTTCCAGTATTCATTGACTAAACCACTTGTTTGTTTTGAAATATAGATTTTGTTTTATTTGACCATAACATTGCAGTTATGAGTCTTGTGAACTGGGTGTTTAATATAGGGTTAAAGGCATTTTAAAATAATTTTAGGAAATCTCTTAGGTATCGTGTCATGGGTTTTAGTAATGCATTACTGTTCGTTGACTAACATTTACCGTTACACAACATTATTTTGGTGAGCTCTACATGTTGTTGTTTGAGTCGTCAGTCTTTTGACTGGTTTGATGCAGATCTCCATGCCTCCCTGCCCCGAGCGAAACGTCTCATATCTATATAGCTACCACACTCTACATTCAAGGCTATCTGTTTAACATATTATAACCTTGGATCTCCCCTACAAGCTCTTGGGTTCAATTCCTAGATTTAACACAAACTTTTAAAAGTGGTATGACAACTTAAACTAGTCTACTCAGTCTCGGGTGGTCCAAATGAGTAGAGAGGGTTTGATTCACACTTTAACCATAGAGCACAATGTTCTTTTTTTTGTTTTAATAATGATAGCCATTTGTTCAATTTCACATTTCACACATTGCAATTTGTCAATTTTCCATTTGCATTTTCTTAAATGACAGTTTGATGTTTTTCAATTTCATGATATGGAAACATGGATTTTTCCATTTTCATATTTACACATTTGTCAATTTCCCATTTGCATATATTTTCTTAAATGTCCGTTTAAGGTTTTTAAATTTTGTCTATATGGAAACATGGATTTTCCATTTTGCTGTTTACAAATTTTTTATATATTTATTTTGTGTATGTTGAAAAAAATCGATATTTCCAAAACAAGATTTTTTATTTTTCATTTTATGATTTTGTAAATGATCTTAATGTGAGTGCTTGACCATGGATTTTCCATTTTTGCTGTTTACAAATTTTTTATATATTTATTTTGTGTATGTTGAAAAACGATATTTCCAAAACAAGTTTTTTTATTTTTCATTTTATGATTTTGTAAATGATCTTAATGTGAGTGCTTGACCATGGCACTAATACAGTCTATCTATGTGTTAGCGGAACCATAGAGTCTTATTACTACTGCAAGTAAGAATGTTTTACAAAATAACGACTATCTACCACTGCATTTAAAAACCAAACAATTGAAGTTCAATCGCAATCGGATGAATGGTATATGAACGCAAACGAAACTTTGTTGAATCGACTCGTGCGCCGTAACTCATTTGTAGAAACTACTGGTGCGCTACCTATTGTAAAATAAATGTCTATTCCAAAATGGCCTTTGTTGAACCTGTGCGTCACAAGTCTGGTCCACTAGTTACCAAGGCCTTTCAACATATTATTCAACACTCTAAACGTCAACCTTAGTTGCTACAAACTGACCAGGGGAAAGAATTTTTCAACAAGGATTTCTCCAGTTTTCTCAAATCTAAGGATATTCACCATTACACCACGTACAGAAATCTCAAAGCCAGTGTGGTCGAGCGGTTCAACCGAACATTGAAAACCCATATGTGGAAAGCGTTTACCGCTCAGGGCACGTATCGCTGGTTGGACATGTTACCAGAGCTAGTATCACGTTACAATGACACCAAACATAGAACGATTGGGACCAAGCCACGCCTCGTGACTAAAAATATTCAGCGATTGGATAAACTGTTTAACCCCATAAGAACAGCCGATCCTAAATCGTCACCGACTGAATATTGGGGATTTTGTACGTGTGAGCAAATTTAAGTTTGCCTTCAATAAGGGCTACAAGCCTCAGTGGGGGACTGAACTATTTCGAATTCGTCAAGTCAACTTGGACACTCCAGTCACCTATTTACTCGAGGACCTCAACCGTCAACCCATAAAAGGTAGATTTTATCTTCATGAACTTCAGAAAACAGCATTACCTAAGCATTATCTTGTGGAAAAAGTGTTGAAACAAAAAGGAAATAAACTCTACGTCAAATGGTTAGGGTTTAACTCTACGTTTAATTCATGGATCAATACATTACATGTTGTGTGAACCTGTGTACTTTTTATTCACACATGTTGTACACCTCCTATAGCTCTGTGTGTACAGCACTCCGCGCTTCGTGCATGTTCATACATGTTTGACTTTCCCTTTCCACCTCTGTTCTCTCATACATTACCCCTCCCCCTCTCCCTCCCTTCACCTCCCACCACTGCTGTTTGCAGCTCTTGCCTATCTACTGGTTGTGACATCATTCCCACAAGTTGCATCATACTTTTTACTGATTCAGCGATTCCCACGCTTTAAACATTCTGTTATCAGGCACGTGGACAGCCAACGTCCAAGGTGAACACCTGTGCCGGATCAAATTTCACATGAACTTGCATTTTGTCACGTACGAAGCAAAACAGGATGTGACTTGTTAACAGTTATCATGCACGTGGATAGATAACGTCCAAGGTGAACACCTGCGGTAGATCAAATTTCACATGAACTTGCATTTTGTCACGTACGAAGCAAGACAGGATGTAACTTGTTTAGCCTGCATGTGGTTTCACACATGTTCACATGCCTTTCGCTCTTCCCTGCCACCACAATGGTCAGATTATTTCACTTTCAAGCGTTTTGGTCATTTTTCCATTGCACCTGTTGTCAAGTCAGATCAGCGCCTTACAATAAGCTCAAATGGCCTTCACCTCCTGCTCGTTTGCAAGTGTGTTTTCTGTACTCGCTTCGACCAACATAGAACCAAGTTCTCATCACCGTTTACATGTCAAAGGTAAAATGTGTGAAAACGCACGCTCGCTCTGTCATAAACCGGCCCGTCGAAATAGCGATTGATCTATTGAACACAGCCACCGTGGTCAGCGACAGTTTCAATGAAACACACACCCAGCAGTATCGTCTCTCTCAACCACCACGCTTCATGGACTTTATAAACAGGTAAAGAAAAAGAAAACGTTTTTTCAACATGTATGGCGTTAGGCCCTTCGTGAATTATTTTTTTGAAAATAATATCTACCACATTTGAAAGGGGGCGTTAGCCCGAGTCCTAGGACACCTCGTACACGTCTCTAGCGTTATTGGTTCGTGAGACATCGGCAAAAATCACAAAAAACACGTGTTTACCCCAAAATCGCGTTTCCCAAATTTTTTTAAAATTATAACGAGTGGTCCATAGCAAAGAGGACGTCACCCCGAGTCCTTGGACCCGTCGTACATGCCTCTAGCGTTATTGGTTCGTGAGATATCGGCAAAATCACAAAAAACACGTGTGTACCCCAAAATCGAGTTTCCAATTTTATTAAAAATTATAACGAGTGGTCTATAGCAAAGAGGACGTCAGCCCGAGTCTTTGGACCTGTCGAACACACCTCTAGCATAATTGGTTTGCGAGATATTAAAAGCACATGACCTTTTAGTTTTGGTCGTTTAATTAAATAAAGAGCCTATAGGAAAGTAGGGGGCATCACTATGAGTGCTAGGACACCCTGTATGTTCAAATCCCATGATTGGTTAGGGAGATATCAGGTTCGGGGCAAATACGAGGAGGGTTCAAAAAGAAGTTGTGCAGCTCCCCCACTACCACACTACTACAGGTTTTCATCCTAGAGACTTGACATTTATTTGGGGGGTAGAGGGGGTGGGGATCATTGATTTACATGAAACAAACTTTTTTGTAAACTTCCTAGTTTCCAAAATATAGGATTTTCAAGATTCGAGTGTTTTCAAAAAAGCATAAAAAGTAAAAAAAGTCATTATAAAAAATAAAGGTCATAAAGACCATTCGTTTGAGCCATGGCATAACGTTCTATCGTGTTTAGTGTTCAAGCTATCGCCGACTTTCGAAAACGAAAAAAATCCAAAAAAAATCCAAAATATAACGAGTGGTCCATAGCAAAGAGGACGTCAGCCCGAGTCCAACGACACCTCATTTGTCAAAATCGGACCATGCGTTCGAGAGATATTTAACATGGCTGAGGCTTAGTAGTGGGTCAAGGAGGGTTCTGGAGTGCGTTGGAAACCGCCTTACCCCCCTACTCATGTGACACCTTGAAGGATCAAAGATACAACCCTTATTTAGAAGTCTTATCATGTGCTTGTCTTTCAAATGAAATACCCGCGCTACCAAATCATGCCTATCTTGAGGCTGTTGACCTTGTTTCAGGTGCTCGACTACTTCGGACCATTTTGGATTGCAGGTGAATGTTATAAAAAATCATGACGTCCAAATTGGCGCATGCGTTCATGCATATAGCGCGGGCCTCCATTGAAAGTCGACGGCAAGACGACCATTTTACCAATATCTGACAAACGGATGACAGCTTTACTCATTCGGTCCTTCATGTGCACATATTCATCACTTCACAATTTTTTCTGATTGATGCGAATCGAAAGTAGTCTCTCTGTCTCAATCTTTGCATACATATCAACCTGAAACTGATTGAGAAGATTGCGAAATAACTAAAGATAAGAATGATCACCCTCAAGTTCAAATATTCTGAAGCTGTAAAAGTTAGCGGCAGACACGGTCTTCTTCAAAAGTGCTTGAGTGCTGTTGTGACGTTGCGGGATATTCTCCTAACGTAATAAAACAAATATCTAATAAAAACAATATGTTCAGTAAAGAACATATAGCCTACTTTCTCCTAAATGCATGGGTATTGTTATAACTCTTTGTCCTTTTCAAGGAGTTGTAGCTTGTTGAAATACAACGTGTTATACGGTTATTAAACATGAATATGAGGTGTCCTTTGCTAGTGCTACCTCTGTACAAAATTTCATTCAATTCGGTTTCACCGTGTTTGAATTGATATGGTGAATCGATTTGCACACATACATGGCCGCCATATGCAAACTATTGGACTGATGACCTTGCAGCTCGGTCAAAGAACGCTTCTCGCATACAGGTATGCTGTTGCAATATTTGGTAGAGATCAGATGATTAGGTTGGTCGTAATTTGATTTAAGCTTTTAACATTTGGGTGACCGCCATTACGTTTCCATCAAGATGGTGGCAAAATAAAACATTACATTAAGTTGATTTTTGCAAGTGCGACATCTGTACCAAATTACGTACAATTCGGTTTCACCGTGTTTGAATTGATAGGGAGAATCGATTTTCACACATACGTGGCCACTTTCTGCAAACTATTGGGCTGATGACCTTGTCGTTTGATCATGAGATGCCTACCATATAAAGGTATGTTGTTGCAAAATTCAGGAGAGATCAGATGAATAGGTTGGTCGTAATTTGATTTAAGCCTTTAACATTTGGGTGGCCGCCATTACGTTTCCTTCAAGATGGCCGCGATATAAAACATGACACTGAAGTGCCCTTTGCTAGTGCTACCTCTGTACCAAATTTCGATCCACTCGTTTTCACCGTGTTTGAATAGATGGGGGGAATCGATTTGCACCCATACATGGCCATCATCCGCAAATTATTAGGCTGATGACCTTATAGATTGGTCAAACGATTCTACATACATAAAGGTATATTGTTGCAAAAATCGGTAGAGATCAGATGATTAGGTTGGTCGTAATTTGATTTAAGCTTTGCACATTTGGGTGGCCACCATTAAGTTTTCGTCAAGATGGCGGCGATATAAAACATGACACTGAGGTGCCCTTTGCTAGTGCTACCTCTGTACCAAATTTCATTCCATTTGGTTTCACCGTGTTTGAATTAATAGGGGGGGATCGATTTGCACACAAACATGGCCGTCATCCGCAAATTGTTGGGCTGATGACCTTGTAGTTTGGTCAAAGGTGGTCCCCACATATAGGTATGTTGTTGCAAAATTTGGTAGAGTTCGGATGATTAGGTTAGTCGTAATGTGATTTAAGCTTTGAACATTTGGGTGGCCGCCATTACGTTTTCGTCAAGATGGCGGCGATATAAAACATGACACTGAGGTGTCCTTTGCTAGTGCTACTTCTGGACCAAATTTCTTTAAATTCGGTTTCACCGTGTTCGAATTGATAGGGGGGGGGGCAGACATTCAGAGTACACACACTCACACACACACACACAGACACACACACACACACACACACACACACAGACAGACACACTTTTTTCGCCCTGTGTTGATCTCATAAGTCTACTTTCATTTTTTGCAAAAATCGAAAGTAGGCTAAAAACCTGATAAATGGAATAGACCTAGCCAAACTTAACAAAATTAACGTTGGTAGAGGTAATTTTCTTTTACCAAAGCCTACTTTTTATTATAACTATGTCTTTTTATTCTTCATTTCCCCTTTTCCAGCTGTCACTGGGTGGGGGCAAGTATGGTTCCTCTCCACTTTGTTCTGTCGTTCCACCATTCCTCTTCTGACACGGTGTTCCAATCCAGGTCCCGTTTTCTAATGCTATTCTCCACCGAGTCCATCCAACGCATTTTTGGTCTTCCTCGTCCTCTCTTCCCTGTCATCCGTCGTTCCAATGCTCGTCTTGGTAGCCTTACTTTATTCATCCGTTTGACATGTCCAAACCATCCCAATCTGTTTTGCTCCAGTTTGTCATTTAGTTTCTGTACTCCCAGTTCTTTCCGTATATCTTCGTTTGTCACTCTGTCTCTCCTTGTTTTCTGGACCATACTTCTCAGGAATCTCATCTCAACTGCCTGAACTCTGCTCTCTAACTATGTACTACCAAGGAATGATGAAAAACGCCGTACCTATAATGCAACAAACAAAGGAACTCTACAGTTACTGCAACTAAAGGCTAATATATAATGCAATATGATGATTATAGAGTGATGGTGAAAGTATAAATTACAAACAGAAATTACATAGAAGTACTGTTTGAACAGAGAGAGTGGGTAAAGGTCGGGAGCGCAGACAACAATGAAGTGTACGTTATGACAGTAAGCTCACTGCCTGCAAAGACTGGCAGGTGCGACGTGCTGCGGCCCGCATTGCTTCATATAATCGCGGTTTTCACGGTTTGATCATGATCCCGAGTTAATTTTTTGAAAAGCTTTCTTAGCGAGCACCTACGGCCCCTGAGGAAGCTGCATACCAAATTTCACTCCAATCCGTTCGGTGGTTTCTGAGATTTCGTGATGAATGAGTGAGTGAGTGAGCGGTATTTGACAAATATATGGTAGATATTTGACAATATTTATTTGTATAATTATGAGGGGCTCATTAAAATGAAGTTTCAAAACGTAAAAACCTAACGTTGCAGTCATCAGAAGAGCTCAAAACCCCGTAGACAATGTTTTGTGGTAATTTTGAACGTCGCATTTCTTCTGATAAGAAATGAGGTTGTCTGAAGCTTAATGCGTTAAACACGTAGGAGCCAACCAATTACGAAAAAGGAGAACGTTGGAGCACATCTGCAGTTCATATTAAATGCAATAATTGATGGCTCGGTTTGAACTTTAACCTTTGAGTTGTTGACATAAAATACAGTAGTTGCTGAGATAGCTTCGGAAAATATTAGAAGTTTCACTCGATCCAATGCTATGTTTTAAGCAGGTCACATTTGCATCGGATTTGAAATTAATGGAATTATTCAAACGTTAGTTATAATTTGGTTGGTTGGTTGGTTCCTCAGTCTCTGGGTTGCGACAACGCGGTCATGTAGCCCCGTGTACTTTGGGTGTGTGTGGAATCTGTCTGATAACCGGTGTTAATTGTGATGGCTGTATTAGTGTGTGTTATCTGTTTTCATTCAAGTAAGGACTGAAGACAATAATTTCAAGTAGTTCTTATTTTTTCTACCGTCCACGATACCTAGCTTGTGTACTTGGCTACTAGATGGCATCGCAGTCAGCACATGGCGGCGATCGTTGGAACTTATAGAGCGTTATCAATTCCAACCTACACATTGGCTTCACACAAGTGTAGTTAGTGGAATGTTCCTTTTCATGCCATAAATCTATGACATGGGACCGTCGGCTTTACTTCCCTTCCGAAGGAAGGCATACTGAGGGATTTTTAACGCTCTTAAGAAATCCGACGACTTCGGCCGTGTTTGAATCCGTGGCCTTGAGCATACATAGAGGCTCAGCATGCTCCCAACTAGGCCACTGAAGCCGACAGTTATAATTTGATAAGCACCTGTTATTGGAGGTATTGCAGTGTACGGTGGGGTTGTGATGCCATATCTATACACTTATCCTCTTATGTGCACTTACAAATGTCCATCATGGTTGTATCATTTAGATGTAACTGGTAAATTTCATGATAAGTTCATTTTCGAATGGGTTATAATCTGATGTTTAAAAACTTTTGCTATCATCGGAATCCCTGGATCCCTCTTTAAGGCGGTAGAATGAAAATTATATCCCCTTCCAACGTGTCTCAGTTTGAATGTACCTTGATATAACGTTTTTCGACATGGATAAGAATTTGCGCATGCGGAGTTATCTGGAATTAGCGTCATCAATGTCCCGATCCATGGTAACCATGCCAACCAGTATTGGTCATCTTCTTCGTCTTCGGGGGCTTTGGTGGCGTAGTTGGTAGCTAGCTGAGTTGCTATGCCCACGATCGCAAGTTCACACCCCATCAAAGCCGTCGGAATTTTTTAAGAGCATTAAAATCCTTCAATTTGCCTTCCTTCTGAGGGGAAGTAAAGCCGGCGGTCCCATGTCATAGATTTATGGCATGTTAAAGAACCTTCCACTAATTACACCTGTGTGAAGCTAAATTGTATAGGTTACGAATGTAAACAACGCTCTTAGGTTCCTACGTTCGTTGCCAAGAGCCGACTGCGGTGGCGTCTGGTAGCTAAGTTCTGAACTAGTAGTCGTCGACGGTGGCGTTTGGCGGCAAAAGTAGGAACTATTTGAAAAATTCATAAGTCTCCAGTCCGTACTTAATTTAAAAAACAGGTAACACACACTAATACAGCCATCACAATTAACACCGGTTATCAGACAGATTCTACACACACCCAAAGTACACGGTGCTTCATAACCGCGTTGTCGCAGCCCCTAAACTTAAGAACCAACCAACCAAAGAACCTTCCACTAATTACACATGTGTAAGCTTAATTATAGGTTAAGAATGTAAACAACGCTCTTAGGTTCCTACGTTCGCCGCCAGGATCAGACTGCTATGGCGTCTAGTAGCCAAGTTCTGAACTAGTAGTTGCTGTCGGTGGCGTTTGGCGGCAAAAGTAGAAACTGTTTGAAAAATTCAAAATTTCAGTCCTTACTTGAATTTAAAAAAAACAGATAACACACACTAATACAGTCATCACAATTAACACCGGTTGTCAGACAAATTCTACACACACCCAAAGTACACGGGGCTACATGACCAAGTTGTCACAGCCCCTAAACTGAGGAACCAACCAACCATTCTTCTTCTTCTTGTTCCGTATAGGCCAACTACGGACCACGATATTCAACTATTTTCCTTGGAGTGGGTCTTAATGTTTGCCCAGTAGTCACGCATCCTCTGGCTGTGTTGTTTATTTCTCTCCTTTGTCCAGAGGGCACCTGTCTTCTTCCATAGGGAGTTTTTCCTTGCACTTCATTTGCTTTAATTTACTCCTGAGAGACGTTCGATCTTTTATGTCTTTTTCCGTAACTCCCAGTTCCAGCAGATCTTTGTGCACTTCTGTCAGCCATGGGTACTTGTTCTTCCTTCTTTGCCAGTATGTGAGTAGATGGTTGGTCAGCCTGGTTGGATGCATCCTGGAGACGTGTCCATAAAATGATAGACGTCTCTTCCTGGCCACGTCTGCAATTCTTTCAGAGTAACTATAGAGCTCCTGGTTGGGTCGTCTTATGCATTTACTCCCTTCCTTGATTGGTCCCAATACCTTCCTCTTTATCTTCCTCTCTAGGATTTCTAGTTTGTCCGTGAGTCCTTTCTTGTTTTATATGAGGCATTCAGAGGCATATAATGGTTCAGGGCTAATGACAGTTTGATAGTGCTTCATTTTGGAGTTGCGGGAGCGACACTCCTTATTGTAGATGTTCTTAGTCAGTCGTTATGACAGTTCTAGTTTATTTACTCGAGTTGATAATGCTGTTCCTTCGGAGATATTGGGTTTCAACCATTCACCCAAGTACTTGAATTTGTTGGTATTCTTGATCCTTCCCTGTTCTAGAAGTAGTTCATGAGGTGATTCACTGATGATCGTGATGTATTGTGTTTTCTCAAATGACACTTGCAGTCCTATCTTCGCTGCTTCTTGTCCGAGAATATTGAGTTGTTTCACTGATGTTTCTGTTGAATCAGATAGAAGTGCCAGGTCATCGGCAAATGCCAGGCAGTCCACAATGAGTCCATCACGTTTGTGTCCAAGGTAGCTACCACTTGGGATCCCCTGTCTACCTATCACCTTTCACCACTCTCTTATAACCTTTTCCAGTGCACAGTTAAAGAGGAGAGGTGAGACGCCATATCCCTGTCTTGATTTCAAACCTTTCTGAGATTATTCCTCTGAACTTCACTCATGACTTAGTGTTATTTAAAGTCTGCTGGATAAGGTTAAGTGTCCTCTGGTCCAGTTCAAGATCCTGAAGGATTTTTATGAGAGTTGGTCTGTCATCTGAGTCGTACGCCTTCGTAAAGTCAACGAAGATGACGACGAACTACTTGCTTGCCATTTTTACTCGTCTTAGCACTGACTTCAAGTTGAGCATATATTCAACCTAGGAGTTCATTTTTCGAATTCTCTTTAGTATTGTTCAATTTGTGGCAGTATTTAACAGGGCCATGGAGATAAGCATTTGTGTGAAGGGTATAAAATAGATTCCTCTATAGTTGTCTAAATCACTTACGTCACCGTTTTTGTGTAATGTATTGGTAATCTATTATTGCAAGATCAGCAGCATCATATATACGTTGCTACAAGAACGCAAGGTCATAGTTACGTGTTGTTTGTTCATCTTTGCACACTATAGACTAGTAGCGTCATCTGTACATTGTTGTGGGGACACAGCTCTTAGATAAGTATTGTTTGTACATCTAAGCATAGATCAACTAGGTCAGTAGCGTTTTCTATACGTTACTATACGAACTTAACTCGATTTTGTTCATCTATGCATATTAGGTGAGTAGCATCACCTATACGTCGCTAAAAGAACGCGAGCTTCGCTCATGTATGGATAACTTACTAGGGGCAAATTACCGTAATTTTCCGTCCCACAGAACAGCAATAACTAACTCGCATTACTATACTTCGCTATAAGAACACAAGCTCTTAGTTACGTATCTTAGTAACGTATTGATCGTTTCGTTACAATTACGAATTTATTTGCCTCGCATTATGTTGAGCTCTGAGAAGTTGAAAAATTCCTACTGCAAACAGAAATATGCGGAGAAAGAAGAGAATAAGTCTTCAAAAAATATCCTTTACACGCAATTCTTTTCTACCATTACCGACACAGAAGAAGCACAAAAAATTAAGGATTCTAATAAGTTCTGAATTCAGAAAATCGTAAACACATCCGTGATACTATGCTTTTCCACTGTCTATACAATAGCTGAGAAAATGTACGAGTCCATCTTTTCAAAATTCGTTGTCTGCTTTCGTACCGTTCCTTCGTGAGTAGCAGCGAAGGTCACTGAACGGATTCCTCAAGTTGCGTATTCATAAGGAATTAAAAATGTGTCTCGGCATGCCTGTAGGCGGAGGTAGATTCAGAGCCGGATTTAAGAGTATGCCGCCTATAGGCTAAAGTCCATTTGCCCCCCCCCCCCTATAGTTCATATTTGCTTAAAATAACATTGTTTTATACGCCAAAAGGAAAGAGTTCGTTGGCGTTTTCATATTTATTAAACTTAAAGTTCACTTAGTTTAGATAAAACTACAAGTTTAATGGTTTACATAATAAATTATATAAATTAGTTATCTACTTGTTTTTTCTTTATTTACTTCTTTTAAGATTCGTTAAATAATGAAATGGGTTTCGCACTTAATAAATTAATTTGTTCTTGGAGATCAGTGATCACTATTTAACACATATTTTTAGCCTATTTTCAATTTTGAAAAAATAGGCTTATGAGATCACCTTTTGTCCGTGTGTGTGTGCGTGTGTGTGTGATTCGTGTGTGTGTGTCCCCCCCCCCCTAATAAAATCTAAACGGCAGGAGCGATTTCAATGAAACTCGGAAAGTTCATAGCACTATTCCGGGCGACTTCGACCGTGCCCTTTAAATTTTTTTACGACTCACCAATCCAACATGGCGGCTGTGCGAAATATTTCACCAGCATTCAATATCTCCGAAACTATTACCGATATTACCCTGACATTTTCTATGGTGATAGAGGGAACTACTATAAGTTCACTTATGTGACGTTTGAAAACCTGGTTACTACAAAACCAACATGGCGGCCAAGCGAATTTGCGACTTTTAAATAGACGTTTCTCGCGATTTGACCAACCAAACGCAATGGAACTTGGTACAGTATATGTTTATATACATTGTAATGCACCGACATCTAATTTCGTTCAATTGTTTACATAATCACAAGATGGCGGATGTGCGAAATATTTCACCGGCATTCTATATCTCTGAAACTATTAGCGATATCATCCTGAAATTTTGTACGGAGATACAGGGAACTACTGGAAGTTCATCTATAAGACTTTCAAAAACCGGATAACTACAAAACGAACATGGGGGCCAAGCGAATTTGAAAATTTTAAATAGACCTTTCTCGCGATTTGATGTTCCAAACGCAATGAAATCTGGTACAGGAAATGTTTATACACATTGTAATGCACTGGTATCTAAGTTAGTTCAATTGTTTACATAATCTCAAGATGGCGGCTGTGCGAATTTTAAAATTAAGTTTTTATTTCTCGTGTCGTAATCATGCGATCAAAGTGAAAGTTTGAATAATGAACCTACGCAATAATTTTCCTTTAATGGTGCATGACTCTATGGCCTATACATTTAGCAATCCAACATGGCGACCATCTGAAATATTTAGACGGCTCTGAATATCTGCGAATCTATTATAGCAATTAAACTGATTCTTTTATGTTCATAGGGGCTATGAACTTAAGTTCACCTATAGGAATTCAATAAACCTGGTGATCACAAATCCAACATGGTGGCGCCGCGAAGTATAAATATTCACATGGACGTTTCTCGCAATTTAACCATCCGAGTGCAGTGAAACTTGGTACAGTAAATGCTTATACGAATGTTAATCCACTGGCATCTAATTTATTTCAATTGTTTCCACAACCACAAGATGGCAGCTGTGCGAAATTTTATAATCTCCTTGTTACTTCTTGTGTCCTAATCATGCGATTGAAGTTTGAATGCTACACGTGCACAATAATCTTCATGCAACAGTTCCTAACTCTAGGACCTACATATATAAAATCTAACATGGCGACCATCCGAAATATTTAGTCGGATCTCAATATCTTCGAATCTATTACAGCAATCAAACTGAGATTTTGTATGTTGATAGTGGCAATTAACATAAAGTAGGTTATGTGAAAATAGGCTGTATACTTCACGGAACTACTTGTTATTTGTTAATGCTAATAACTAGGGCTCGGATTCGAGCATATTTGCATATTTTTTCCTGAATAGTACACATTGAAAGAAGCCTTTCGGTGGTATTTTCACCTCTCTGGGACCAACAGATTTGAAATTTATCGAGCATATAAATGCATAAAACCGCGGTTACCAGAATAGAAGCATATAAATGCATAATGTTGTGGTTTTTGTCTAAATAGTTTGTTTTTCTTCGAATTCCCCTCCCCCGAATTCGGGCCCTGACCATCCTTAAGGTTCGAAAACAGAAATAATTATTGAAAAGCTTATCTGGTGCGAATAATAGAACCGCAGTATTTTAACATTTAGTGAGGTCGTTCTCGTCATTGAAACTTTCATTGACTGAATTGAGAAAATCATTCAAAACTGAAAACATAGAAAACATTCTTGTTGTACAGACCAATGCATACTTCATTGACTCGCCTAATTCTGAACATTTTGTAAATGAACTTTTAAACTTTAACTTTTATAAGAAAACTTCTCTTATATATAGCCTACTTGAAAAAATTGAATGCGATTATATTGCAGTGTATCAGATATATACAATTAGAAAATAAAGCTCGTATATAAATGTATGTTATTGGTTTTTTCGTTTCACTTTCCTTTCTATAGTTTTTAACGGTGCTTTTCGAGCATATTCTGCATATTTAACCGCATATAATGATTTTTCGAGCATATCTATCGAGCATATAATGTTTTTTTCGAGCATACCTATCGAGCATAAAACACATAGTTTTCGAGCATATCTGGAGATTTTATCGAGCATATAGATCCAAGCCCTACTAATAACTATCATTTGCGTAATTGAAGAACTGTGTTCAATTTTAATTAAGTTGTCCTACACAGTAAAATGAAATTACACAAAATGTAGTTAATTACTCACCCCCACGTAATCTTGATGTTCAAATTTACATAGCTTTCTTGCGAGATTTCGTAATGGCAAACTCGTCAATAATGTCCTCATATGAAAGTATTTTTGTTGCCTCAATACAAAGTAATTAAAGTGAGTTTAACCGTATTTCAGAAATACTAGTTCACAGATAGTTATTAACTCTCCTAAGTCAGGAAAAACTGAAGAACGACTAAAAAATATTTTTAAGTAACATGTATTCTTAAATTAGTACCGGTACGGAAAATATTTTTAACGTCTGAAATACTTCATGTTAACTTTTGAATAAATTGGCAAACTGCCGCCCCTGAAAATTTGCCGCTCTAGGCCGCAGCCTACTTAGCCTATTTAGAAATACGGCCCTGGGTAGATTTCACCATGCATAGGAAAAATATTCGAATTAATTTGACAAAAGTAGTATACCGCCAAATTTCCATAAGTTTAGAATACAAGAATTTTAGGTAATATATAATAAAAATAATAATATCGTATGGACTCGGGTGCCGTGTGGAAGCATTATAATTTGACACCCAGAGGGTAGCTTGCATGTCGAATTTTGTTGTTCCTTGAAGCACTATGAAAGTTAAGGAGGTTAGATATCTAAGCTCCTTGAACACTATAGCGCTTTCTGGTAGAGAAATTAGGAAATTTATGTTGGCGGAAACTCCCGAGATTAATTTTGCCATTATGAACATGGCCTACTGATTTCAAATGGGTTCTTTGGCATGCCAACATCGTATGGCATGCGTGTCGTAATTTTTGCCGCCTTTCAAAAATCATTTACCACGGACAGGAGCGAACTAGCAAGCTTATAGTTAGTAGACGGCACGCTAATCACTCACCCACTGTGGTAAACCTATAGGTAATATTTAGAGGACTATTGACCATTTTGAATGATTTTGATTTTGTGCCTATTAAGGGAGGGACAGTAAAGTTTCGATATTTCGAGACTAGATAGCTCAATATTCCCATAAATCCGAGTTGAAAATTTTCAATTAACAAAAATAACAAATCGTCAGTTTCAGTGCGCAGAAGCTGAACAAGGCGACGTGACGTGACATTGACCTTGAATGCCGTCCTGCAGTTCCCCCATCGTATCCCTCTCCGCCACTCCCTCCTTCTAACATACAATATAGTTCTCTCAAAATTGTTCGCTAACTACCGTGGACTCAAAAGTTCGCCAACAATAATAATATGTATGACTGTTCACTGTTGACCAATAGCTCATGGTTCTTGACCAATAGCAAGCTTCCACTGTTAGTCCAAGTGGAGTCCTGGTTGTCGGCTCCCTTGTCAGGTTTAGGGGCTGATGGCCATGCTGTTCCGCCTCTTAAAACAACCATAACTAACTATAACTAACTCTCTTGTCAGGTCTCCAGTGTTGCATATTGTCACGTAGTTCTGTACAGTCTTGCTGCTTTCTCTCAGTGCTTACGGTGGAGAGTTGACAACGCTATGCCTCGAGCTGTGAAACCCTGAATCCTCGCAGACATGGAATGTAATGTGGCCGCCCAGCTAGGTTTCAAAGGTGAGCCGTTCGTTAGAGAACTACTGTATATATCGCCGTCACGTTACAAATATAAACCAATCCGGCCTTGGGCCGTATAGTTTGAGCACGTGGCAGTTAATATTTTGACTTTGTTCACTACTAGCTGTACCGGGCATGCTTTGCAATGCCAATCAAAGACTGTGTTGGCGTTGTAAATTTGTTTGTTGAACTGCTTTTGGATACACAACATGTTTTCATTTACAGTTAACTGCGTCTAAACTATTGGAAAATGGATTTACTATCTCAGAAACATTCCTGGCAGCGTGCTCAACAACTCCCCAATGTTTCATCCCAATCGGATGAATGGTATATGAATGCAACGCCAACACTCATTTGTTGAAACTACTCGCTCACTATCTGTTGTAAATAGGAATTACTATGCCTATAACCATCCCGGGAGTGTGCACAACAAATCACAAAAATTTGATCGCAATCGGATGAATGGTATATGTACGCATAATAATAATCTCTGCCACTACAGCCCATGAAGGGCCTAGACCTACCAAGCGACCACTGCCCAGCCATTTGGCCTGCAGATATTGGGGTGACGCGTGATCAGCACATTGGGTCCCTGCGGCCGTTATTCTTGGTTTTCGTGACCGTGGCACTGCCTCACTGTCAGACAGCTACTCAATTGTCCTCACGAGGCTGAGTGCACCCCGATCCTGCCCTCACATCAGTTTCTAAAATCCCTGACGAAGCCGGGAATCGAACCCGGGGCCTCCGGATCAGAGGCATGCCCGCTACCCCAAAACCACGGGGCCGCATAAGGGACAAACAAACAAACATTCATTTTTATATATAATAGATGGGTGCTGACAAATGTTTAATATCGTAAGTCCGAGGTTTTCTGTCGTCCGAGGTAGTCTCGGCGCCGTCACCTCGACTCTACTGTATGATTTTCTTTCTCTCAAAACTCCATTTTTCCCACCCCTTTGATAAATGGCTGGACGTAGGAAAGAACTGAGATACATTTTTCCCCTTATCCAAATAATAAAAATAATAATAATAATAACGTTATTTGTTTTACATCCCTTTTTCACATCTACGGATTTTAGAGACGCCGGAGTGCCGGAATTTACCCCGAAGGGGTTCTATAACGTGCCAGTAAATCAACTAACACGGCTCCCTCGCATTTGCGCACCCTCAGCTGACTGCTAGGATTCGATCCTGCAACCTTGAACACAGCAAGCGAGAACTTTACCGCTGAACCACGCAGCCAGCTTATCTGAAAAATAGTATGAGGTTTCAATGGACTCAGTTTTTCACAAAGCCTACTAGGAATGTTATAGCGATATTTTACTTCGTCAGAAATGCCCCTCATTTCCATTCCTATGATCGGATTTTGCCCATTATCAAACTCGACTGAAATTTTGAATGAACATACTTTGTGTATACATTTGAAAGTGATTGGTGCAAAATGGTTGTAGTTATCGTGTCTATCAAAAGTGATATATAAGGTGCATTCAAAAAGTAACGAACCGGAGGCTGTAATGCGCAAACCGGTGACGACATCGTGTGTAACGAGATGTGGTTCCGACCAGAGCGTGGATGGTCACAGCCCGTCGCTATAGGGTACGCGTGCACGTCACGTGACGATACAAAGCGAGCAGCAGTATGCATCAATCGTCCAACGCTGCCAGTCGCATTGCACACAGTGACATGGTGGCGTCAAACGAAGAGCAAAGAGGTGTTGTTCGGTTTCTGACAGCGAAAGGAGTAGGGGGGGCCGAATGTCACAAGTGTACGGCGAGCACTGCATGTCCCCTGCAAGGGTCAAGGCGTGGCACAAGCGCTTCAGGGAAGGACGGGTGTCGTTAGCCGATGATGCCCGGTCTGGGGCACCCCCCTGCATTACCGATGACAACGTCCAGCTGGTTGATGCACTCATTACCCAGGACCGCCGAGTGACAGTGAACGCCATAGCCACCGTGGTCGGATTGAGCGTCGGAAGTGTGCACACCATCATGAAGGAACGACTGCGCTTACGGAAAGTGTGTGCCCAATGGGTGCCCCACTGTCTTCAACCACACAGGAAGCATGTCGAATGGCCTACTGTCTTGGTCTTGGTTGGACGATTGATGCATGCTATTGCTCGCTTTGTATCGTCACGTGACGTGCACGCGTGCCCTCTAGCGATGGGATGTGACCTTCCACGCTCTGGTCGGAACCACACCTCGTTACACACGCCACGATTAGCCGATGTCGTCACCGGTTTGCGCATTTCAGCCTCCGGCTCGTTACTTTTTGAACGCACCTCACATAAATAAATAAATCATAATAACCTTTTAAACTGGCGATTGTTCCGAGGTCAGGAGGGTTTGAACCACGAAGATGTCAAAAAATTTCCGGAAGTAGCAACATGCACCCATTGCAATACCTTATCCATCAGCGTCTTCGGTGGCGTAGTTGGTAGCATGCTGACCTTGTATGCCCAAGATGGCGAGTTCAATCCCGGCCGAAGTCGTCGGATTTTTAAGAGCGTTAGAAATCCCTCAGTATGCCTTCCTTCGGATGGGAAGCAAAGCCGGCGGTTACATGCCGTACATTTATGGCATGAAAAAGAACCTTCCACTAACTACACTTGTGTAAGCTAAAATGTTTATGTTAGTTTTGATAACGCTATATTAGTTCCAACGTTCGCCGCCAGGTGCTGACTGAGATGGCATTTTGTAGCTACGTCCGCAGCTAGGTGTCGTGGACGGTAGAATTTGGTAGCAAGAGTAGGAACTACTTGAAAATAAATAATCGTCAGCAGTCCTTTCACCCGAATCACAGATAACACACACTAATACAGCCATCACAATTAACACCGGTTATCAGACAAATTCTACACCCACCCAAAGTACACGGGGCTACATGACCGCGTTGTCGCAGCCCCTAAACTGAGGAGCCAACCAAATTAGTTTTTCATGAAATCTACCTATACGTGATCCGAGGATAGAATTAAGGAAGATGTGAAGCTACGCGAGAAATACGGGTGGTTGAACTCCCGTTTACGAGTCGAGAATAAGATGAAGCAAAGTAGGAGAGAGAAGATCAAATTAGTGCTGATAAATGGCAAGATTGTTGTGAAGTTACAAACGACGGAAATTAAACCGGAACAGCTGATCAATGGTGCATGTACGTGGGTGGAACGTTGATAAGTGTACAGCCACTGGGCTCTGGCACAGTTACTTCTAGCGGAACGAGGAAGAATCAGAGTTGGAATACGAAAGTAAATGCGAGTTTAGAAACTGATGAAATGTGATTCTTATCTTTTCGTAACTACCTATTAAAAACAATAATAATAAAAATAAAAATTATAACAATAATAATAATAATAATAATAATAATAATAATAATAATAATAATAATAATAATAATAATATATTTTTTACGAGGGAAGTGGAAAATCCTTGCATAAGACTTTGAGAAGGGTTCGCACTCCTCAAGGGTATGGGATCCTTACCCACTAAAAAACCACACCCTGTCTCCTTGACAAAATCATCCCGGGACCTTTTTCGTATTACTTCAGGATGGAGCCATTTTCTTTGCTTTACAAGCACCTTCTTACTTCTCAATTCATACTCAGTCTGCGGATCACAGACTTAAACAACTAAATCGTGCAAGTCCCCATCCGACTTCTTCTGACGAATAATAATAATAATAATAATAATAATAATAATAATAATGCCGCATTCTGCCAGCAGTATCCTGAAATCAATGTATACATTGGGGCTCCAACATAATCTACATATCAGTATGCAGAAAGCAGTTATTTTAGAGACCTGCTCCATAGTTCGTTCGTTCCTCAACTCTACCAGTATAGAGAACTCCACTCCATCTTGCAACAAATGCCGATGAAATGGTGAATTATACCCAACGATATGGTGAACATATGAGTAAAATAATAATAATAATATGTAGATTAAGGCTTTCACGGCCCGGATACTATTAAAATTATTCATGCTTTCGGGGGCGGCTTCCGTCGCGTAGTTGGTAGCATGCTGAGCTTCTATGCCCAAGATCTCGGGTTCAAACCCGGCCGAAGTAGTCGGAATTTTTAAGAGCGTTAAAAATCCCTCAGTATGCCTTCCTTCGCAGGGGAAGTAAGGCTGGCGGTCCCATGTCATAGATTTATGGCATGTTACAAGATCATTCCACTAAATACACCTGTGTGAAGCTAAATTAATTATAGGTTAAACAACGCTCTTAAGGCTCCTACGTTCGTCGCCAGGAGCTGACTGCGGTGGCGTTTAGTAGCCAAGTTCCGAACTAGTAGATGTTGACGGTGGTGGTTGGCGGCAAAAGTAGGAACTACTTGAAATTCAATGTCTGCATTCCTTACTTGAATTGAAAACAGATAACACACACTAATACAGACATCACAATAAACACCGTTCATCAGTCAGATTCTACACACACCCAAAGTACACGGGGCTACATGACAGCGTTGTCGCAGCCCCTAAACTAAGGAACCAACCAAACAATCATGCTTTTGGGATATTACCGTATACAAATAAAATGGGAAACACTATACGTTTCGAAGGAACCTTGCCTCCTTTTTCAATAGAATTAAAACAATGAGGCCAAAGAATGTGTGTCAATGAGCTTACAAAAACTAGAGAAATTCCTCTGTTCGTCACCAGAGAGCAGCCGTAAACTATTGTATGGACCTTGGCTACTAGATATTAAAGATCTGGGAAGATAGTTCCTCTTAGTTTTTCTATTTATTCACTTATTTCAAATTGAACGGTGTCCTCTATGGCTACAGGGCCATGATTTGATCTCCTTTGTTCGTCACTGGAGGAGTTTCCATCTGTTTTTTTTTTTTGTTTTTTTTTTCCGAGGCCTGTATGTCGTTGGGTACCGTACAGATAAGCCTCCACTTCTTCTTTTGTTTCTGTTAACTTATTTCCATCCATCCCTCTCCCCCACCCCCACCTCACCCTTTCTCTTTATTTGGACATCCTGATTCTTCGAGGAATCTCAATTTTTCCCCCTCACCCTTTTCCTTCTTCTCCCTTACTACTCTGTCCGCCGTTCTAATAAATATGGCGGGATTTTCTACCAAGGTCCATACAGTACTTTCTGACTGCTCTCTGGTGACGAACAAGGGAATTTCTCTAGATTTTGTAAGCTCATTGAAACACATTCTTTGGCCACATTGTTAAAATTCTAGTGAAAAATGACGCAAGGTTCCTTCGAAACGTAGGAGTGTTTTAAATTTTACTTTTACACGGAAATAACACAAAAGCATGACTAATTTTAATAATAATAATAATAATAATGCAAAACTACGACACTACCGGACAGTTGTACTTCCGGAAGCATTGTACGCCTTCCAAACTATATCTCTAGGAGGACACTTTGAAATTGGTGAAATCGAAACCCAGGAACGTAAAATTTTCAGGAAAATATATGGCCCCGTTTATGTTAATGGTATATGGATTAAAAGGAAAACCACAGACTTATACACAGTAATCAATAAGTTCACTGATACCGTGCGTAAGAGACGATTGAAATTTTATGGTCACATCTGCCGAATGGACAATACCAGATAATTTAAAAAAATGCTTGATATAATTAATTCAAAGAAGGCCAAAATCACTTGGTTAGAAGAAATCAAACAGGTCTTAAGGGAAATAAACTTTGCAGAAGATATCACCATGAATCTCAAGGCTTTTGGAACTCTAGTTACAAATCACTCTTTCACCGAAAAAGCTGGAAAGACCACTGAAGAAAGTGGACGGAGGAACGTGGGAAGGGGCATAGCGAGTTCATGAGGAGATTTTGGGAGGAGAAGAAGAGGAAAACACCATCAACCCGAGTCAACAAGTTCAAACACGCTCCCTAAGTGGGCAAAACGAAGAAAGAAAGAAAGAAAGAAAGAAAGAAAGAAAGTAAGAAAGAAAATAATAATAACTTGTGTTCACCAGGGAGTTTTGGTACGGACATAACCCGACTATTCACTCAATAATATATCCAACGAAACGACGAACTGGTCCAATCATCCAAATGTTCGAATAAATATAATAATCATTGGAAGAAAGAGAAAAGGAAGGATAAAGGGAAAATGTAGGTAAGAAAGAAAGAAAAAAAAAGAAAGAAAGAGAGAAAGAAAGAAAGAAAGAGAGAAAGAATAAATGAAAGAGAGAAAGAGAGAGAGAGAGAGAAAGACGAATGAATGAAAGAAAGAAAGAAAGAAAGAAAGAGAGAAAAAATAAAAGAAAAAGAGAAAGAATAAAAGAAAGAAAGAAAGAAAGAATAAAAGAAAGAAAGAAAGAGAGAAAGAATAAAAGAAAGAAAGAAAGAAAGAAAGAAAGAGAGAAAGAATAAAAGAAAGAAATATAGAAAGAAAGAAAGAAAGAAAGAAAGAAAGAAAGAGAGAAAGAATAAAAGAAAGAGAGAAAGAATAAAAGAAAGAGAGAAAGAATAAAAGAAAGAAATATAGAAAGAAAGAAAGAAAGAAAGAAAGAAAGAGAGAAAGAATAAAAGAAAGAGAGAAAGAATAAAAGAAAGAATAAAAGAAAGAAAGAAAGAGAGAAAGAATAAAAGAAAGAAAGAAAGAAAGAAAGAAAGAGAGAGAGAAAGAACGAAAGAAAGAAAGAGAGAAAGAACAAAAGAAAGAAAGAAAGAGAGAGAGAGAGAGAAAGACGAATGAATGAAAGAAAGAAAGAAAGAAAGAAAGAAAGAAAGAAAGAAAGAGAGAAAAAATAAAAGAAAAAGAGAAAGAATAAAAGAAAGAAAGAAAGAAAGAATAAAAGAAAGAAAGAAAGAACGAAAGAGAGAGAGAAAGAATAAAAGAAAGAAAGAAAGAAAGAAAGAAAGAATGGAAGGAAGAAAGAGAGAGAGAGAAAGAACGAAAGAAAGAGAAAGAATAAAAGAAAGAAAGAAAGAAAGAAAGAAAGAAAGAGAGAAAAACCAAAAGAAAGAGAGAAAGAATAAGAAAGAAAGAGAGAAATAATAAAAGAAAGAAAGAGAGAAAGAATAAAAGAAAGAAAGAAAGAAAGAGAGAAAGAATAAAAGAAAGAAAGAAAAAAAGAGAGAGAAAGAACGAAAGAAAGAAAGAAAGAAAGAAAGAGAGAAAGAATAAAAGAAAGAAAGAGAGAAAGAAAGAAAGAAAGAGAGAGAGAAAGAACGAAAGAAAGAAAGAAAGAAAGAAAGAAAGAAAGAATAAAAGAAAGAAAGAAAGAAAGAAAGAAAGAAAAAATAATAGAAAAAGAGAAAGAATAAAAGAAAGAAAGAATAAAAGAAAGAAAGAAAGAAAGAAAGAAAGAACGAAAGAGAGAGAGAAAGAATAAAAGAAAGAAAGAAAGAAAGAAAGAGAGAGAGAGAAAGAACGAAAGATAGAGGAAAAGAATAAAAGAAAGAAAGAAAGAAAGAAAGAGAGAAAAAACAAAAGAAAGAGAGAATGAATAAAGAAAGAGAGAAATAATAGAAGAAAGAAAGAGAAAAAGAATAAAAGAAAGAAAGAAAGAAAGAGAGAGAGAGAAAGACCGAAAGAAAGAAAGAAAAAGAGAAAGGATAAAAGAAAAAAGAAAGAAAGAGAGAAAGAATAAAAGAAAGAAAGGGAGAGAGAGAGAGAAAGACCGAAAGAAAGAAAGAGAGAAAGAATAAAAGAAAAAAGAAAGAAAGAGTAAAAGAAAGAAAGAAAAAGAGAGAGAAAGAACGAAAGAAAGAAAGAAAGAGAGAAAGAATAAAAGAAAGAAGGAAAGAAAGAAAGGAAGAAAGAATAAAAGAAAGAACGAAAGAGAGAAAGAATAAAAGAAAGAAGGAAAGAAAGAAAGAAAGAAAGAAAGAGAGGAAGAATAAAAAAAGAAAGAGAGAGAGAGAAAGAACGTAAGAAAGAAAGAAAGAATAAAAGAAAGAAAGAATGAAAGAGAGAAAGAATATAAGAAAGAAAGAATAAAAGAAAGAAAGAGAGAAAGAATATAAGAAAGAAAGAAAGAAAGAAATAAAGAAAGAAAGAAAGAAAGAGAGAGAGAAAGAACGAAAGAAAGAAAGAAAGAAAGAAAGAAAGAAAGAAAGAAAGAATAAAAGAAAGAAAGAGAGAAAGAATGAAAGAAAGAATGAAAGAAAGAAAGAAAGAAAGAAAGAGAGAAAGAAAGAAATAAAGAAAGAATGAAAGAAAGAATAAAAGAAAGAGAGAAAGAATAAAAGAAAGAAAGAAAGAGAGAGAGAGAGAAAGAACGAAAGATGGAAAGAAAAAGAGAAAGAATAAAAGATAGAAAGAAAGAAAGAGAGAAAGAAAGAGAGAAAGAAAGAAGAAAAGAAAGAAAGAAAGAAAGAAAGAAAGAAAGAAAGAAATAATGAAAGAAAGAAAGAGTGAAAGAGAGGAAGAAAGAAAGAAAGAAAGAAAGAAAGAGAGAAAGAAAGAAAGAAAGAAAGAAAGAAAGAAAGAGAGGAAGTTTTTTTTTAAAGTGACGCTTGATTTGTGTGACATTTAATTATAAGGATCTATAGGGTTGAACAGGTTGAATGGGGTAGGTGTTATCCCCCATCCAACCCCTTGTATTCGCCCCCGCTTCAATCAAATCGTCTCCTGTTTACTGTCACTTGATCAATGCAATACATTTGCATTTCATGGTATATTGGCTTTCACGGCCAGTGAATTCAAACTCAGCAATTTTTCTAGGTTTGTGCCGTGTCTTGTGTGGGGTTTCGCCCAGGACACCGAGCTGGCTCATTAGCGGGCTCTTGGTGTCCGCACCCGGACTCGCACAGGAGTAGCGAACTGCGCCCTACCTCCCTTTTTATGAAGTGCACCTGCGCATCCTTACTGCGAGAACTAAAAGTTCAAGCAGCCATAACCTCCCTATGAAGGCTTCCAAAAAGATGGTATATTGGGGCAGGTGCGCTTCATAAAAAGGGTGGTAGCGCGCAGTTCGCTACTCCTGTGGGGGTCCAGGCAGGGACACCGAGAGCCCGCTGATGAGCTATCTAGGTGTCCTAGGCGAAACCCTACACAAGACAAGACACAAACCTAGAAAACTTGCTGAGTATTACATTTGCATATGGAGGCTACTGAAGTATGCGTGGTGCTGAGTAATCGCCTTCAGGGCACCACTAGTGCATTTGTGTAATGTGAAAAGTTTTACTCATAGTCAGTGCTATTGTTGTGACTCAATGAGGAATGCAGTGGCAAATTACCTCACTCCTCACTGTGCCTAGTACGCCTCAATATAGCGCTTCCTTGGGTTTTTGTGAGTTTCTATCCAGATAACCTACTGTGGTACTTATTGAGGATCCGAACAGCCTTCGTGCTGACTGTCCAACAGACAGAACATATTTGAAGGGTCCACGGGAAGAAGGAGGAATGTCACTCAAAATGTAAAATCGGGATATCAGCGTGATCTGGTAGGTCTCTTTGCGACGAATTGAAGGCACAATTGTGTATGGCTAAGAAAAATGAAGGTCGTAAGTAAATAACGTTTCAAGTTCACGCGTACATATAAGTACATATCTATATATATAAACCTCGATGTTGGTTTATATGTTTGTTTGTTTGTTATTTATACAAATCTACACCGTTTCACCGATCTGCACCACATTTTGTATACTTACCCTTTGGAACCCAGCGGGTAACACTGTCCACTTGAAATTTCAGACAGACCACTCCATTCCCTGCATTTAGGCCCTTTTGCACAAATTTACACCGTTTCACCTATCTAATAACTTGACGGACATATTGTCGCTAGGCGACAACGTCTAGCACTATAGGCTATCATAATAGTCAACGCCGCACCATGGATGGACAGGTTATCACTAGGCAACAACGATTTACTCTGTATCATGATAGTCCGGTAAAATTTGCTAAAGGACACATGAGAAAACTGACCGATGTAATGCTATCCTGTCAGAGGAACATAGTGGCATACATTCTTACATTCACCTATCAACATTTTGCAGTTTTCATGTGTAGACAGTCGTTATTTCATTTGCGGGGCTTAGACATCGTGGTCATGTTGCCCCGTGTACATGGATGTGTGTGTAGATTTTTTGTGATAACCTGCGTTATTGTGATTGTTAAGCTAGCATGAGTAAATTGGAGATAGGATATGGTATTTGAAGCCATTTCTCAGTGTTGCTCAAGGAATTATTGAACTGTAGTATTCTCTATGCATTCGTATACCCTGCGGGTAACACTGTCTACTTTAAATTTCGGACAGACCACTCCATTCCCTGCAATTAGGTCCTTTGTCTCAAATCTACACCGTTTCACCGATATCAACCAAAATTTGTATACCTACCCTTTGGGACCCTGAGAGTAACACTGTCTACATGAAATTTCGGACAGACCACTCCATTCTCTGCATTTAGGCCCTTTGGCACAAATCTACACTGTTTCACCGATCTGAACCAAAATTTGTATAATTACCCTTTGGAACCATGCGAGTAACACTGTCCACATGAAATTTCGGACGGACCCCTCCATTCCTTGCATTTCGGCCCTTTTGCACAAATCTACACCGTTTCACCGATCTGAACCAAATTTTACATACTTACCCTTTGGAACCCTGCGAGTAACACTGTCTACATGAAATTTCGGACAGACCACTCCATTCCCTGCATTTAGGCCCTTTGGCACAAATCTACACCGTTTCACCGCTCTGAACCAAAATGTGAATACTGACCCTTTGGAACCCTGCGAGTAACACTATCTACATGAAATTTCGGACAGACCACTCCATTCCCTGCATTTAGGCCCTTTGGCGCAAATCTGCACTGTTCCACCGATCTGAACCAAAATTTGTATACTTTCCGTTTGGAACCCAGCAGGTAACACTGCCTACTTAAAATTTCGGACTGACCACTCCATTCCTTGCATTTAGGCCCTTTGGCACAAATCTGCACCGCATCACCCATATCAAGCAACATTTTGTATATCTACCCTTTGGGACCCTGAGAGTAGACTAACACTGTCCACATGAAATTTCGGACAGACCACTCCATTCTCTGCATTTAGGCCCTTTGGCCCAAATCCACACTGATCCACCGATCTGAACCAAAATTTGTATAATTACCCTTTGGAACCCGGCGAGTAACACAATCTACAAGAAATTTCGGACACACCACTTCATTCCCTGCATTTAGGCCCTTTGGTGCAAATCTACACCGTTTCACCGATCTGAACCAAAATTTGTATACTTACCCTTTGAAACCCTGCGGGTAACACTATCTACATGAAATTTCGGACATGCCACTTCATTCCCTGCATTTAGGCCCTTTGTTGCAAATCTACTCCATTTCACCGATCTGAACCAAAATGTAAATTCTTCCCCCATTGGAAACCGACGAGTAACACTGGCTGCATGTAATTTCGGACAGACTACTCCATTCCGTTCTTTTAGGCCCTTTGGCACAAATCTACAATGTTTCACCGATTTGAACGAAATTTTGTATACTTACCCTTTGGAACCCTGTGGGTAACAAAGTCCACTTGAATTTTCGGACAGATCACTTCATTCCCTACACAAATCTACACCATTTCACTAAATTGCACCAAATTTTACATACCTACTCTTTGAAATCCTGCTGGTACCACTGTCCACTTGATAGTTTGGAAAAACCTCTCCATTCCGTACATTTAGAAAACAGACAAAATGAACTTGAAAATCACGTTTTTAGGCCCTAGAACATGTCCGTAGTAGTGTACCTCTATGGATATTTTAATAAGTCGATTGTTGGCTGGTAATTCGGGCTTCATCACGTCGCCCCTACCAGTGTTCTGGTGCAGAATTGCGAAAATAGTTACATCTTGCGCTGCTTATAAATTGCAGTCACGAAAAATAATTAGTGCAAAAATATTTCTTAGGCCCCTTAAAACAGTTGTCAGTATGAATATTATGCCTCTTTATAAGTGCGATGGTGTTGGTGCAGTACATTGAGGTTATCAGCTACAATAAGCGATGGTGCTTTCAAATTTACTTTCGTTTATTCCGATCCTTATCCTTGAGAGCTATGTGCCGATAAATGACCCTATTGCTGCCTCAGGAGCTTGGGAGAGCCAAGTGCTCTGATTATTTTCCTACGGCGCTATGCTACAAAATACGAAACTATTGGTCTCTATTTTCCTAACAGCCAATGAGATATAGGCCCTAGATCGTGTCTCATTTCACTTACTTCTCTTTCTAATCATATTTTTCAATTCGTTTGTAAATTACATGTGTCAGTACTGTAGTTAGTAAATAGCCGTTTCCCTATTCATTATTATCATTATCATTACGGAAAAATGTTCTGAATGTTACGTCCATAATACTGTACTACTTATCACCCCCACTACCACGACCACCACAAAAAGTTATATTTTTTCATTCTCCAAGTTTAAATATCATTTGCCAGTTCTGTAGTAGTATTCATTATCATCCATAAAAGAAATGAATCCACCGGGTGAAGCAGGGCACTACTGCTAGTAAGTAATAGAACTTTAAAACTCGTTTTCTGAACATTTTGCATTCCCCCTTCTTTCCCCGGACCCTTCATTTCTTTACAGAAATTGATGATAATTTTGGGTACTAATCATCGTATTGTTATACGGATGCAAAACTTGGGCTCTAAGAAAACATGACATAAAACGCATGGAAGCAGCGGTAATGTGGATGTGGAGAAGAATGCTGAAAGTAAGCTGGACGGAGAAAAAGACTAACAAATGGGTCCTCAAAGAAGTAGACGAAACAAGGAAATTGATCACTGTTATAGAAAAGAGGAATGCAAAATTCGTTGGCCACACCCTACTTCATAATAAGTTCCTGATCACCATACTGGAAGTAAAAGTTCTGGAGAAGAAAGGAAGAGGAAGACTGCGAATGCTCCTCTAGATTCTGTGATCCATGGACTTCAATTTAAACAGTATGCTGCCTTAAAACGCTCAGCAAATGGGATACAAATGTGGTAGTAGCGGCAAGGCCTAGCCCTTTGTTGTTGATGATCATCTTTTAATCATTCAAATGTTTGAAATGTTCGATTTATTTTAATAATTGACTATTCGAAATACTCCCGTACTTCGAATGTTTAAATGATTCGAACATCGAAGTATTCCGACATCCGCATTTTTCAAATATTCCAATTCATCGATAAATCAAATTGCGGAATATTGGAAGTAGTTAAATTAATCGAATGTTTACATGATAAGTACAATCTACTTAACGCATCTTGAGAGTAGTTATCATGCCCTTGAGCAGTGTAGTATTGCCTAGCACAGGCTGTTCCAGCCGAGATGCTCGCCAGTGTGGAGTAGAGCACTCACCGCCTTGCGTGAGTTCACCTGCAACATGCAATACAGCTCTGCTGTGGGGGCTGCCGTTACCGCACGGTGGATACATCAAGACTGGCTGAAAGCGCATGGACTTGTCCTATGACCTTCGCCCAGTGACGAATTGGTTATCACCCCGACTCCCTCTCCAACCGTGCTCCGAGCATCACTGCTGAGTACTCGCGTGTACGCATACTCAAACTCGTGAATTTGGAACAGCCTGGCCTAGCATACCATCTCATACGCCATTCTATTATGTCTCATACATCTTGTTCTTGTTTCTCGTCTTTTAATACCCTCTGCTACATTCTACACACAATATTGAATAGAACTGAATAAATGGCGCAATATGTAGGCTAACAACCACCACCGCACTGGCGCGACGTAGCGTCACAATAATTTCTGTCGTTTTTAACACGTGTGATTTATACACGGCGGATTTCTGCCGTCACCGAAGAACGTTCCGGACATCCTTGCCTGGTATTTATAATCCGCGTGTAGCCCGTGCATTGTTCATAAAACTAATTTCACAATTTTGCACCCAAAACAGATTTTAATAAACTCCATTTATCACTTTTAATATACACCATTATTTAAAGGGATTTAATCAAAAAGCATGTTATGTATTAAAACAGGGTTACAACTTCACAGATCCCCACAGAGTTATCTGTTATGTACAACAAAACATGGTGCTTGTAGTACGTGGAGCATAGGCTCATTAACAGAGTACAATGAGGTAAGTTTTAAACACACCTATTTCTTTTCCTCAGTTCCCTTTAAACCGGCAGTGTAGCCGTGCGAGTGTTGACAATTTAGCTTTTTTTCACAAAATCTGGTAGTTTTGGAAGTCTGTCTGACGGGCAGTGGCGGCTTACGGTTCATGTGGTGGGGTGCTGAGGTAAATAGTTACGGTATTTATTTATTGAATACCCATTGCAAGGGTAACCCTATTTCACCGATGTTTATTAGTGTTGTAGTTTAAGAAATGGCAGGTTACAAGTTACATAAAGCAATTTACAAATGTAATTTAGAGTAAATATGATGTGTGAATGTTAAAAACTGATTGTAACCTCAAGAAGCGTTGCAAAGCCCCTAAAAGAATCAACAACATCAGCAACTAAATTGTACAGAAACAGTTTACGTACAAGCAGCAAATGTTTTCTCAATGGGGCATACTATAATGTCAACAAAGCCGCACGTCATTCATCATTATACTACCTGAGCTACAAACTTCACATTTCCAGACTATTTTGTTTATTTTTGCAATTTTTGAAATAGGAAATTATTTTTACGGCACATGATATCAGGGCCATGTCAACATCTGGAAGAAAAACAAAGTATAGCGATAGTGACGATAGTAACACAGTCCACAAAACTCCACATAGACCGCAGCTTCATATTGACGTAGGAACTAACATATTTCACATACTTCAGTCCGTTGTGTACGGTGAGCAGGAGCGGATGCCAACAATAGATTAGTTTAAATAAACTTATTGTGTTATAGTGAAGTGTATTTTTGTCCAAGTTTGCAGATTCGTATCCTGGCACAGTCAGTTGGCATTTGAGGGTACGAAAATGTGAGGGAGCCGTGTCAGTAGATTTGCTGGCACGTTAAAGATCCCCTTCGGGGTGAAATTCCGGCACCCCGGCGTCTCTAAAATCCTCAGGGATATAAAAGGGATATAAAACCAATAACATTATTAGTCTATTATTATATTTTTGTGTACAACCAAACACAATAGGCCACCAGTTTAAATATAATTAACATCTTTCCTGAATTTATTCGCAATAAAAATTCAGTAGATCACAGGCAAAAACTTAAGATACATTATTATTAATAATAATAATAACACAACAACCATATAAGTGAAATATACTGTCTGTAAATAAGTTTGACGCGTTACAGTGGTCTTTACAAACTTACGTATTCGAACATTGTATATACAGTGTGGTCCACCAGCCCCTAATTTTTTTTTTTGGAGGAAGGCAACCCAACTAACGCGTATATCATAGTCGTCCTAAAAACATTAGTACTTGCTCCTTTACGGCCTAGTACAACTTTACGGTTGAGTTCATGCTCGCGAATATAGTTGAAATCATTAGCAGCAGTGTTATTTCAATGCCATCAACTATAACGAATGTGTAAATCGACACATCCGAACAACACTGCCTTACGAAGGACATGAAGTGTCTATGAAGACTACAGATAGACTCAATACGTGACAGCATCCCTCCACGGCTCACGGTAGCTATGATGGTTAAATCGTGCTTCCCTGCTGTAACGTCAGCCATGCTGCAATGTAACAGGTTCGATCCCAACTCAAATAAGTTTTTCTTTTTTTCGCTTAATGCCGTTTACAGTAGCTGAACTACGGACACATATCTACCTGTTACAATGAATGAATTTTTATTTGATCATGAAAAGGACCGTTTTTATTCGGTGCTACGTAGGCAGGTTAGACGATGACATAATGGTCTGTAGGAAGAAAAGGAAGAAAGCTTGTAGTTTAGCATGACCGTTAATCTCGCGATCATAAGCCACGGGATCTCCATTTTACCTGAATTCGAACCACAGGACATGGCGTTGGTGAGAGGCAAAGAGCTTGACCGCTGCGCCACCACATCCCCTTGTAGGAATAAAGCAAGGTACTCTGCCTATTCAGTGTAGCAAGTGTTCGAAATGTTGACCACCTTGGTTGATGCAGATTTCAGCATGACGTATTACAGTCTTGCACGCTGTAACATCTGAGGTGTAACAGCTTGGCATGCCTCGGTGATTAGTTGCCGAAGATGGTCAGCATCTTCAGGCTCCTGTGCATATATTACCTGCTTTAAGTGACCCACAGGAAGAAGTCAAGTGGCGTAAGATCGGGTGATCTGGCAGGCCAGTGAACGGGTCCTCCTTTTCCTATCCATTTATTTGGATATGTATCATGAAGATGGTTCCTGACGACTAATGATCTGTGAGGTGGGACCCCATCCTGTTGCCACCACATTCGCAATCGCTCGCTCAGTGGCACGTTTTACAGCAACTGTGGGAGTTCATTTTGCAGAAAATGAAGGTAGCGTGCTCCCGTAAGATGGCCGTCGTAGAAATATGGTCCGATTAGATTGTCACCCAAGATCCTACACCATACATTTTCACCCCACTGCACTTGAAATGCGCCCAGTCTTACCCAATGGGGATTCTCCACGCTCCAATAGTACATGTTATGCCGGTTGACGGGGCCTTTGTTGTGAAATCGTGATTCGTCTGAAAAGAGAACATTTGACAAAAAGGCTGCATTATTGGTCATAGTGCATAACGCCCATTGAAAAAATTTTACTCTAGCATCGAAATCACGTTCGTGGAGCTGCTGGTGTAACTGAAGATGATATGGGTGAAATCTATTGTTATGGAATATTCGGATGACAGATGACCGGCTGATGTTGGTCTGTTGTGCAAGTGTCCGTGTACTAATATGAGGATTATAAAGGACAGTGCCCAAAACAGCTTCTTCATTTGGACCAGATGTTATAAGAGCACCTCTAACAGGAGATACCCTTCCAAGTGTCCCAGTTGACTGCGCTCTTCGTTCAAGATTGCGAAACGAATTGGCAGTCGGTAGTCTTCTGTCAGGATAGCGCTCGTGATACAGGCGTTGAGACTGCAATGCGTTGTTCCTTGTTTCTCCATAAATGAGCATCATATCAACGTACTCGTCACTGGAATACATCGTGAGTGATTGCGTGCTGTGATGTGACCTAGTACAAGTAGGTGTGTATTAGAGCCGGGAAAATTAGTTCCAGTTGCGTTTGATATCGTAAGCTGCCGTATGGCCAGTATCGTCCCCCACCAAGTGTACTCAAGGTCAGGTCACTCCGCTGAGTGAGTCTCGATAATACTGGAACTAATTTTATTTTCAACGATGTCGAAATGTAAATATTATATGTCAGAAAACTGTACTATAATGAGACTCATTATAGTACAAGTTTTTATTATGAAACAGTATCTCCCACCAATCAGAGCTCAAGAAACAGTTGTTTGACAAATTAGGTAAGGATATCATCGCAACTGCACTCAGTTCCAAGGTTGTAATTTAAATTTCACTGCCTGGCCTAGTGTCGTAGTGGGGTGTCGAGGAGGCCATCGTCAAATACAAGGCATTCTCTGCGTAACATGCGCTCTGTTCAGTACATAAAACTGGCGAAATCTCGACAGATATTTATGAATATGTTCGAACATAAAATAGTTATAATAATTATCGTCGAACATAAACAGTCGTATGCAACTCGCCTATAATGGTACCGTAATTAAGACACTCAACCATGCCGAAATATAAATATGATATGCTAGAAAACTGCATCCTGAAGAGGCTCATTATAGTTCAAGTTTCATTATGATAGAGGTTCTCCAAACATCAGAGCTCAAGATTTTCATTAAGACCAATTAGGTAAGGATCGCATCGCACATGCACTGACTTCCAAGGCCTTCTATTTTAAATTTCAATGTCTGGGAAGTGTCATAGTGGCGTATTCGAGGAGGCCTTGAAAGAACACAAGCGTCCAATGCGCACTGTTCAGTAAACGAAACTCAACAGTTATTTATGTATATTTAATTTCCTGCTGAATTAACTCTTAGGTAGGATTACTTTTGTGCAAACAAAATAACGTGTGTTGGCCTGCTTGTGGAATTTATTATGAAATCTTTAACAGCTACTCGAGGCCAGCCTAAATCATCTAGGAAGTGGTTTCCCATGGCAACCCACTTCTCACTTTCTATCCTTGTGGTGTATTCTGCACCACCTGTAGTGTAAGCAACCATGGCTGAAAGGGTAACGCGTTGGACTGCGGATTGAAGGATTCAGGGTTTGATGCTTAGTAGAGGGGTAAGATTTATAATTTGTTTTCGGTACGTTTTATCATCTGTGTCGACAACTCTACCAATGTCTTACGACAGAAATGATACAAGAGGTCACAGTTAATTATTGAGGATGGGGCACTAGTGTACCCGATACCTAGTTTAGGCTATCGGCTACGCCAGCAGACATTAAGCCGTAGTTGAGGTTTTGAGAAGAGTTAGGAAAAGATAGCGCACCGATCGAGTCAAGAAGAATGTCAAGATGACGTAGGAGGTCTAGGATCAAGGAGGCACTGACATCTGTAAGAAGATGGAATTATGGATAGAGATGTGAAGTTTTATTAAGATATGTATGGAATATGGTATTTAAACATCTTAGTATAACATGCATTATATGTGGAAATAATTGTAAGGAAGTTAGATAACCCTTAAGTTATTTTATAACGGAATAGCCGAGATGATGAGGGTTCGAGACTATGATCGTGACGCGAGAGCACAGTGGTGGGGGACTACACCACGTGTCTGCGCCAGGCAGATAAGAGTGAAGACAGTGCCAGCACATTCAGTGGAGCTCTGTCAGTCGAGCAAGTAGGGTCGAGCTCTGTAGCGCAAGCGAGACGCACGGTGAAGGTCGCGTAGCATACCGAAACTGTCACGGCAGAGTGTAGGCGACAGTTTCAGAATCGCCGAGCAGCGAACGCCAAGCAGGTCATTGATCCAGGCGGACTTGCCGAGGAAGCAATCACAGACGGCCGGGATATGTTAGAACAGCACTGCAAGTAGTTGGAGACTTTATTACAAGCTACATTTCAACGCAGTTTGAACATAGTTCTTTTGAATAACTTTATGACTATGCTTTTCCATAACGCATTCAAAGTTACTTTAACAATTTCAAGCAACGGAATGTTGTTAGCATAGGCACTGATGAACATTAGATCGTGCATTAATGAAATTTATTTCTTATGCAGTTTCATGAATTACCAAATACAGACAACTACAGGGTGTTTCGTAAACTTGAACACTCTCATGTAAAATTTTATTTTTACGAAAGTGAGACTTAGCAGTTATTAGAGATTGGTCTTTCAATACTCAAACTGAACATTTAATGGAACAGTGGCGTAACTTAGAAGAGGAGTAGGGGGTCCGCTGTTTCCATGAACTTTTTCGAGAGGAGTTGGACAATATCCGCTATGGGTAATCCGAAGTTCAACATGTCAGAGTAGACGCAGATAGAGACAAGATGGCACCGCAGAGCGATGGATTCGATTCCTGACGAGAGGAGGTCCACCAGCTGATTCACTTGGGATTTCGAATGCAATCGTCATTTCATGGATGGAATGATATTCACGCCGATCTTTCGAGAAATTCATTATGTAGGGAAAATCGACGATCTTTCGAGAAATTCATTATGTAGGGAAAATCGACGATCTTGGAAATTTAATAACAGCTGATTATGAAAGGTACTGTAAGAGTCATAACTACCTGATACGATTATTTTCATGAATACTGGGCACACATGTATATTTTTCTAATAGGAGTGATACGATTATTAAGACATGGTTTGACTTTATATACTTCGAATTTGCTAGAATATGGAGTGACCATATGATATGGCAGGCATCATTATACGAAATTCTCACCATTGGTTGCCTTTATTAAGCAGATGTTTGGTCTTTTAGACATTTTTCCAGCTAGGATATTTTTCATAAATAGTTTTTTTGTGTAACGAGTATTTCGAACTCGTGATCTGCAATTGATTATCTAAAATTACTTCGTCAGTTCATTGCATACTAGCGAGTGTGTATTATTCATCAGTAGGGATTTTTTTTCCATTGGATTGTTTGGAGATATTAAGAAGTTATTCACTTTAGTGAATGAACATCGCTTTTATATGACAACTAGAAACTTGTTGATTCCTATCTGGTACATTCACTCATATAATCTACGAGATGGGGTCTTTCGTATTTATACGATTGTATGGTGGTACTCATCTTACCCATCGTTCAGGGCAATATCATCCAAGTCGACGGGGCGAGGTCTTTCGTATTTATACGACTGTACGGTGGTTACACATCTTACTCGCCATTGAGGGACTCATTTTTATCATCCGAGTGTACACAAGATTGTAAGTGAATCAAACAAGGAACTACTAGTCACATATCAGTCGAAATTTTGTTAAATAAAGTAACGATAAATGTCAGCAGGATTGCATTTAGTAATTCTTGTTTGCCAATCCAATATTTTGTTGCTGTACTCTTTTGAGAGTAATTTCAGTTTAACAGCTGTTACAGCTGATGCTTTTGATGAGTTTTATAATTGTGTTTGGTACCTTTGAGAAGGATTTAAAGTAATTGAATCTTGTAAGATTAATCATTAATGGTCAGATTTATTTTAAGGCAGATCAGTATTGCAGATTTTGATATGAGAGATTATAGCACATTGGTGTTTTTCTGTGATGTGAATTATGAAAATTGTAAGAGAATTTATGCTATTTGAAAGCAGATCTTAAATTACTGAGGTAATATATTTTTCCAATTGTTTAAGAAGTTGTCTAGATGTGATCAGATTAATTACAGTTATTGGAGATTGTGTGCGTTGATAATTTGAAGCCAGTTATATATTTTTTGTAGATCATGCAACATGGTTAAGTGAAGTTTGTGATAGGCATTTTGTGGAAGTTGCCATGTGATAGTTGCAACGTTGATAATGTATTTTGAAGCAGACATGAGGTCGTCGTACCCAGTCTAGCGTAATTGTTGAGATTCATGCTGTATGTGCTGAATATTTATGGAGTTTTGTGGAATAATTGTTGTATTCAAATGTGATATTTGAAGTATTGAGGAAATGTAATGTCGTTGTGGATAGTTAGATCCAACGTGATGTCGTGGAGGCAATAATATTTTTTGGCATGATAAATTAAATACGAGATATAACTTGGAAGTGATAAAACTGTAAGACAACGTTCTATAAACCATATTAAACAATTTGTTAGGAAATTAAACAAATAAATGAAGTTGATAATACAAGATTTTCTGAAAATAATAATTAATGAAATAATAATCTGAGATTTAAGCATATTAACGATCTGACCTAATGAAATAAAAATCAGAATGACTAGATGAAATAATGAAAAACTAAATAACCAGAAGATTGAAATTTAAATAATTTGATAAATTAAATTTTGAAATGAATCAATGAATTAAATAGATGGATGAATTAAAGATTGAATAAATAAACTGATTTAAATAAATTAATAGACGATTGTAATGATGATAAATAACTGAATTAGAAGGTGATAATTAACTAAAGAAGCTGATGATTAATGAATTTACATGGAATTAAATAAATTTAATTGAGAAATAATTTGAAGGAATTGCAACTTGAATTGAGGATTTAAATGATGTAATGGTGATGAATTAATGATTCTGACAGGAATATGTAGAATTTTGAAGTGAGAATTAATGTGAGAAATATTTAATTTTGATGATGACGATAACGATGACCAATGAGCCATGATTTTTCTGTAATTCACAGATAAGAGATTGTTAATGACAATGTAAATAGTGTAAATTAATTATTCAATGTTTAGGAGCATTTTACTAACATGTTCAACATTTAAATTATGCCATGCAAACCATAAAATACTTGATATTTAATATATGTGATTATAATATGTGTATGTTTAGACAGATTAATAACTTTATTAAATCCACATTGATGATGTTAAATTAAAGAGAAATTAGGTCTCAGGTTTCACAAATGTCAGTGACGAAAGACATAGTGCTACAGTGATCCTGAGAACCCAAGAGAACTTTAGAGATTTTTCTGTTATGTGGATGAAATAATTTTGGATTAGAAAAGAGATGGTTCGATTTTGGACAATGACAATTTAACGTTGGCATTCGACCATACTCTTAGGTAGGAGTTATATTTAAAATGTCTGTCTGACTATCAAAGTAAAATAAATTTGTTTTTATCTTAGTTGTGATCTGATGATGGTGTGATGTTCCTTTTTCTTTCCTTGTCTTGAGTAAGGCTTATCCGGAAAGGAAGTGGTTTGCTAGGAATTCAGTTGATGGCGCCCATTTATATTTGCATTATTTCTATTAAACTTAAGCCCGTAACGACCATAGAGATACTTTGTCTCGTGTTACCCACTGCTTTTTCGATAACTCAGCTGAATTTCCGACACATTCCTTACTTGACTAGACGTTCATTTAACTCCGCTCTGTCCCGGAACTCCAGGAATGCGATGTTATAGCAGATGGGTCATCGCATCCCCAGGACGAACGGGTACAGAGAGAGAGGGAGAATTGGCTTTATCCAACTAGTGGGGCTTCGATTTTGTTTATTCTATGGAATCACATCAGATTTAGATTACTGAGAGACTTATCTCAAGTTCATTTAAGTGTGTTACAAAATTTATTAAACTTAGTCAGACAATGTACTTGTGTGCCCATTCCAGTGTTCATGTTAATCGTATTAGTAATATCATGTTAGTTATAAGACATTTTTCCTATACCCAAGTGAATGCAGGAATTGAGACATTGTGATGTGTTGTTGTCTAACGTCTCTATATAAAACGTATATTGAAAATATAATTATGTTGCCAGAAGATTTAGCTAAGGTGTTAGGAGAGTTACAGACGGGTATGTCTGGTATTGCAGAAACTATTTCTAAAATGGAAACGGAAGTTAAATAACAAATTAATAATTCAGAAGCTAGGTTAGAAGCTAGATGTAAAGAGAATGTGCAAGCATTACAAACTAGTACTGAAGAAAATTTAAAATTATTACAGTCAAATAGGGAAGACAATTTTAAGTCCTTAGAAGAAAGATTACAGTCAACTAGTGAAGATAATTTAAAGTCATTAGAGACTAGGCTACAGTCAAATAGTGAAGCTAACTTGAAGGACAATTTTAAATCATTAGAAGAAAGGTTACAGTCAACTAGTGAAGACAATTTAAAATTATTACAGTCAAATAGTGAGGATAATTTTAAATCATTGGAAGAGAAATTACAAGCTCGTAGTGAAGAAACTAACACTGAGTTAGAAAACAAGTTAACTAGATTAGAGAATAGTTTAACTTTAAAGAATAATGAAATGCTAAAGACTTTACAATTAGACATAATTGCAGTAATTATGAAAGGAGAGGAAAATGTTCAAATATTAAGAAAAAATATTATTGAATTAGAAAGTAGAGGAGAAGAAAATATTTTTACTTTAAGAACAGACGTTATGTCCATACAGAAAGACATTAAATCAGATGTATCGATGTTGAGATTCGACATCGATGGTTTAGTGGCAGATGTAGGCAAAATTCAAGAGTGGTCTACCGAAGTATCTTTCGAGACTAAGATTAAAGGTCTAGAAACGAATCTAGGTAATGAGATTAAAGATTTAAAGACAGTAATTGGGACCATTAAAGAGGAAGTCTTAGGAGAGGTTAATTCTAATTTAAAATCATTAGAAAATCAATTGCAGAAAGATATTAGGAAGATAGACGACGATATAGAGCAAAAGGTTAATGAAAACTTAGCTTTATTCAAAAATAGAGTCGGTGGAATTGTGGAAGAACGGTATAGTGAGGTCGATGCCGAAGCAAAAGAGAAACGTGAAGGGTTAGATGAAAAATTAATCGCAGGTATGGCAAACTTAGAAGCAAGGTTTACGGAGAACAAGGAAGCGATGAAGATAGATTCAACTCTATTTAGAACAGATGTTGATCTGTTAAAGGAACAAGTCGCGTCAGTAAAGAAAACGTGCGAAGGCAAAATTGACAAGTTGAAAAACGACTTAGACGAGAGTAACAAAACGCAGGATGTTACATCGTTAGATGAATTGAAGACTCAGGTCAAGAAATTAGCAGAAGACAGGATAACTAAACTGGAATCCATGATTAACAGTTTCACCAGTCAGAATATAACATCAGGGGAAACATTGATAAATCAGACAGCGATAGACCGCAGTATGACTAATCAAGAAGCGAGCATGGGAGAAGACCGTCAAATGCAACCGAATGTGACATTCGAAAGGGCCAGTTCAACCCCTCAGGATAATCCAAGTTCGAATAGGAGTACGTTGGGTCCAAGCGAACGATACTCAGGTCCAGTCACCATTATTAGGAATCTGGATGACAAGCCGAGAAAGTTTTCGGGAAATACAGGAGTCACACCAGTCGAATTTCTGCGAGATATTCGAGACTACATGGCGGAACATAGGGTAGCCAAAGAAAGAGAGCTAAGGATAGTCGAACGCGCCTTAGATGGGTCTGCGCTTACTTGGTTTAGAGCGTTCAGAAGCAATTTTGCGAACATGGAGCAATTTGCCATAGCTTTCTTGAGGAGATTTTGGAGTGCCGAGGATCACCTTAACGTAAGAGCGGAAATGTACTCAAAGCGCTATTCTACGTCACATCCGACGCATTATGCCAACTATTTCACGTCACAGCTGGCTAAATTACAGTTTCTGATTCCTCCATTGCCAGAAGAAGAGCTTTTGCAAGCTATAGCGAGACAGTTACCGATTGAGGTACAGCGATCACTAATAGCGTCGGGAGCCAATACACTTGAGCACTATGACGACATTTTACGGCGATTGGACTATACAAGCGCACAGGTTACGCCTAGAAACACCAGAAACGACAATAGAAACACGCAAGAAGTGAATGCGGTAGTCGTAGACAATGCAGCTCAAACGGACAGAAGAGATTCCTGGGAAAACCGACGGAACGAAGGGAATCGAGGAAACATCCGTAACGCTCGAGGAAATGATCGATATAGAGGACCATATGAGAGGCCATACGATCATGAAGCAAGAGATAGCCGATATAGGAATTATAACCAGAATTCCAGATATCAAGACAGGAATCGATATAACAATAGATATCGGGGCAGAAATAAATGGAGCCAAGGTCAACAGTATAATGGGAACGACAGGCAGGATGGCCGAAGAAACGATCCTAACGACAGACGAGATAATCGTGAACATGAGAGGTCGAGGCAAGAAGATAGACAGCATAGTGCACCACCCGAAAAGACAGTGAGAGATGTCAATCGAGCAAGCACGAGTAGCGAAGGAAGAAAAGACGTCAGAATAACACGGAATCAAGATGCTAATCATTGGAAGTCAATCATCATTATTGAGAGTCAGAAAGTACCATCATGCTGAGTAAGGGAATTGTAGAGCTATCGTGTACATGTATTATATATAGAATGCCTGAGAGTGTATTTTTTTCTCAATCCTGATAAAAAAAGGAGATGTACGGGAGAGATGTACCCGATACCTAGTTTAGGCTATCGACTACGCCAGCAGACATTAAGCCGTAGTTGAGGTTTTGAGAAGAGTTAGGAAAAGATAGCGCACCGATCGAGTCAAGAAGAATGTCAAGATGACGTAGGAGGTCTAGGATCAAGGAGGCACTGACATCTGTAAGAAGATGGAATTATGGATAGAGATGTGAAGTTTTATTAAGATATGTATGGAATATGGTATTTAAACATCTTAGTATAACATGCATTATATGTGGAAATAATTGTAAGGAAGTTAGATAACCCTTAAGTTATTTTATAACGGAATAGCCGAGATGATGAAGGTTCGAGACTATGATCGTGACGCGAGAGCACAGTGGTGGGGGACTACACCACGTGTCTGCGCCAGGCAGATAAGAGTGAAGACAGTGCCAGCACATTCAGTGGAGCTCTGTCAGTCGAGCAAGTAGGGTCGAGCTCTGTAGCGCAAGCGAGACGCACGGTGAAGGTCGCGTAGCATACCGAAACTGTCACGGCAGAGTGTAGGCGACAGTTTCAGAATCGCCGAGCAGCGAACGCCAAGCAGGTCATTGATCCAGGCGGACTTGCCGAGGAAGCAATCACAGACGGCCGGGATATGTTAGAACAGCACTGCAAGTAGTTGGAGACTTTATTACAAGCTACATTTCAACGCAGTTTGAACATAGTTCTTTTGAATAACTTTATGACTATGCTTTTCCATAACGCATTCAAAGTTACTTTAACAATTTCAAGCAACGGAATGTTGTTAGCATAGGCACTGATGAACATTAGATCGTGCATTAATGAAATTTATTTCTTATGCAGTTTCATGAATTACCAAATACAGACAACTACAGGGTGTTTCGTAAACATGAACACTCTCATGTAAAATTTTATTTTTACGAAAGTGAGACTTAGCAGTTATTAGAGATTGGTCTTTCAATACTCAAACTGAACATTTAATGGAACAGTGGCGTAACTTAGAAGAGGAGTAGGGGGTCCGCTGTTTCCATGAACTTTTTCGAGAGGAGTTGGACAATATCCGCTATGGGTAATCCGAAGTTCAACATGTCAGAGTAGACGCAGATAGAGACAAGATGGCACCGCAGAGCGATGGATTCGATTCCTGACGAGAGGAGGTCCACCAGCTGATTCACTTGGGATTTCGAATGCAATCGTCATTTCATGGATGGAATGATATTCACGCCGATCTTTCGAGAAATTCATTATGTAGGGAAAATCGACGATCTTTCGAGAAATTCATTATGTAGGGAAAATCGACGATCTTGGAAATTTAATAACAGCTGATTATGAAAGGTACTGTAAGAGTCATAACTACCTGATACGATTATTTTCATGAATACTGGGCACACATGTATATTTTTCTAATAGGAGTGATACGATTATTAAGACATGGTTTGACTTTATATACTTCGAATTTGCTAGAATATGGAGTGACCATATGATATGGCAGGCATCATTATACGAAATTCTCACCATTGGTTGCCTTTATTAAGCAGATGTTTGGTCTTTTAGACATTTTTCCAGCTAGGATATTTTTCATAAATAGTTTTTTTGTGTAACGAGTATTTCGAACTCGTGATCTGCAATTGATTATCTAAAATTACTTCGTCAGTTCATTGCATACTAGCGAGTGTGTATTATTCATTAGTAGGGATTTTTTTTCCATTGGATTGTTTGGAGATATTAAGAAGTTATTCACTTTAGTGAATGAACATCGCTTTTATATGACAACTAGAAACTTGTTGATTCCTATCTGGTACATTCACTCATATAATCTACGAGATGGGGTCTTTCGTATTTATACGATTGTATGGTGGTACTCATCTTACCCATCGTTCAGGGCAATATCATCCAAGTCGACGGGGCGAGGTCTTTCGTATTTATACGACTGTACGGTGGTTACACATCTTACTCGCCATTGAGGGACTCATTTTTATCATCCGAGTGTACACAAGATTGTAAGTGAATCAAACAAGGAACTACTAGTCACATATCAGTCGAAATTTTGTTAAATAAAGTAACGATAAATGTCAGCAGGATTGCATTTAGTAATTCTTGTTTGCCAATCCAATATTTTGTTGCTGTACTCTTTTGAGAGTAATTTCAGTTTAACAGCTGTTACAGCTGATGCTTTTGATGAGTTTTATAATTGTGTTTGGTACCTTTGAGAAGGATTTAAAGTAATTGAATCTTGTAAGATTAATCATTAATGGTCAGATTTATTTTAAGGCAGATCAGTATTGCAGATTTTGATATGAGAGATTATAGCACATTGGTGTTTTTCTGTGATGTGAATTATGAAAATTGTAAGAGAATTTATGCTATTTGAAAGCAGATCTTAAATTACTGAGGTAATATATTTTTCCAATTGTTTAAGAAGTTGTCTAGATGTGATCAGATTAATTACAGTTATTGGAGATTGTGTGCGTTGATAATTTGAAGCCAGTTATATATTTTTTGTAGATCATGCAACATGGTTAAGTGAAGTTTGTGATAGGCATTTTGTGGAAGTTGCCATGTGATAGTTGCAACGTTGATAATGTATTTTGAAGCAGACATGAGGTCGTCGTACCCAGTCTAGCGTAATTGTTGAGATTCATGCTGTATGTGCTGAATATTTATGGAGTTTTGTGGAATAATTGTTGTATTCAAATGTGATATTTGAAGTATTGAGGAAATGTAATGTCGTTGTGGATAGTTAGATCCAACGTGATGTCGTGGAGGCAATAATATTTTTTGGCATGATAAATTAAATACGAGATATAACTTGGAAGTGATAAAACTGTAAGACAACGTTCTATAAACCATATTAAACAATTTGTTAGGAAATTAAACAAATAAATGAAGTTGATAATACAAGATTTTCTGAAAATAATAATTAATGAAATAATAATCTGAGATTTAAGCATATTAACGATCTGACCGAATGAAATAAAAATCAGAATGACTAGATGAAATAATGAAAAACTAAATAACCAGAAGATTGAAATTTAAATAATTTGATAAATTAAATTTTGAAATGAATCAATGAATTAAATAGATGGATGAATTAAAGATTGAATAAATAAACTGATTTAAATAAATTAATAGACGATTGTAATGATGATAAATAACTGAATTAGAAGGTGATAATTAACTAAAGAAGCTGATGATTAATGAATTTACATGGAATTAAATAAATTTAATTGAGAAATAATTTGAAGGAATTGCAACTTGAATTGAGGATTTAAATGATGTAATGGTGATGAATTAATGATTCTGACAGGAATATGTAGAATTTTGAAGTGAGAATTAATGTGAGAAATATTTAATTTTGATGATGACGATAACGATGACCAATGAGCCATGATTTTTCTGTAATTCACAGATAAGAGATTGTTAATGACAATGTAAATAGTGTAAATTAATTATTCAATGTTTAGGAGCATTTTACTAACATGTTCAACATTTAAATTATGCCATGCAAACCATTAAATACTTGATATTTAATATATGTGATTATAATATGTGTATGTTTAGACAGATTAATAACTTTATTAAATCCACATTGATGATGCTAAATTAAAGAGAAATTAGGTCTCAGGTTTCACAAATGTCAGTGACGAAAGACATAGTGCTACAGTGATCCTGAGAACCCAAGAGAACTTTAGAGATTTTTCTGTTATGTGGATGAAATAATTTTGGATTAGAAAAGAGATGGTTCGATTTTGGACAATGACAATTTAACGTTGGCATTCGACCATACTCTTAGGTAGGAGTTATATTTAAAATGTCTGTCTGACTATCAAAGTAAAATAAATTTGTTTTTATCTTAGTTGTGATCTGATGATGGTGTGATGTTCCTTTTTCTTTCCTTGTCTTGAGTAAGGCTTATCCGGAAAGGAAGTGGTTTGCTAGGAATTCAGTTGATGGCGCCCATTTATATTTGCATTATTTCTATTAAACTTAAGCCCGTAACGACCCTAGAGATACTTTGTCTCGTAATACCCACTGCTTTTTCGATAACTCAGCTGAATTTCCGACACATTCCTTATTTGACTAGAGGTTCATTTAACTCCGCTCTGTCCCGAAACTCCAGGAATGCGATGTTATAGCAGATGGGTCATCGCATCCCCAGGACGAACGGGTACACTAGTAATATAGTGAGGAGATGCATTTTCAGGTCGGATTCCATGAACGTTACGTTGTGTTTGAATTCGGTATTACACGAAACTTCTTAATATGTACACGTCAAATAGTTTTCTTCTTCTTGCTAGAATGTAATGACAAAATATATTTTTTTAGTCTGTTTACCCTCCAGGGTTAGCTTTTCCCTCTGACTCACAGAGGGATCGCACCTTTACCGCCTCCAGGGCAGAGTCCTGTATCTTGAAACATCGGACTGGAATACAACTGGGGAGGTGGGACGAGCACCTCGACCAGGCAGCCTCACCTGCAAAGCGAACAGGCGTCTTATGAGGGATGGGAAGATTGGGAGGGATAGACAAGGAGGAGGGAAGGAGGCGGCCGTGGTCTTACGTAAGGTAGCATCCCGGTATTTGCCTGGAGATGAAGTGTGAAACCACAGAAAACCACTTCGGGGATGGCTGAAGGGGAAATCGAACCTTCTATACTCATTTGGATCACTCGTGGCTGAGTAGACCCCGAACAAAATAATACCACGGGAAATTTTAAGGAATACGTATACTTCGATCAGAATCTTGTTTCATTAGAGAGGCTAGAACATCGCGGTCATTTAGCCCCGTGTACTTGGGTGTTTGTAGAATTCCTCTGATAACCTGTCTATAGCGGTGTCTATATAATGTATGTATTAGCAATTAAGGTGAGGTTGGGAAAGGAGGCGGCCAGGGCCTTAATTTAGAAACTGTCCCGGCAATAACCTGGAGCAGAAGTGGGAAACCACAGAGAACCACTTCCAGGGTGGCTGAGGTGGGAATCGAACCCACCTCTTCTCAGATTTGCTTCACGAAGCTGAGTTTATCCAATTTCAGCCCTCAGAACAGTATTGAATTTCTTGGCAGAACTGGGAATCGAACCTGGACCTCCGGAGCGACACGTCGATATGTTATGTTAATATCCATGACAGTTTTTTTGATTTTCTGCCATTACAGGTCACGTGACAAAAGCTATCAATTCGGTCGTATTCTCTTTATAAATCAGCAAAATTCAACCTACTCTTCACAAAAATACATCGTAAGGGAATGAATGTGGCTATGTAGTTACATCCCTACTAAAATGGAGCGTGGGCTTTCATTCAAAAAAGTACGCCACCACTGGACTCGATGCACTGTTCTACCCATTCTCTCTACGGCCGTGCCTCAACCGAATCAGCTACTAATGCATAGTAGGCAGCGCGCGCTGTACTTGCTGTTGTTACTGTAGCCGTCCCACCTCAAACGTTTAAGTCCATCTCAAAGTCTTCAATCACGGTTTATGATGTTGATTTAACTTTCTACTATTACAGATCACGTGGCGTAAGCTATTAATTCGATCGTATTACGTGTATGTGTGTTATTTTAAGGAGCAATAAGTCATATGTTAGTAGAATGGACCATAGTATTTGTCGGGTAAAAGTTTAAGGTCGGTTTTTCTTTGCTAGACCTATGAACCAATTACATTGCTGTCACACAGTCAGAAGGCAGGGCAATATCGACCATCGGGAGAAATGCAGTGTTAGTTGGGTTTCATAAAACTAAATAATAAGGGGCGGGTGGACCACACTGTATATATGTGAAATTCTAAATCATCGTACACTAATTAGGACTAAGTGAACAGGATCTGGGGATGAACACTTGACGTTCGAAACATGCCATCCCATTAAGCAACCCCTATATATTATTTTTGTTTTTGTACATAAGAGCGAGTTATTTTCTGTTAAATATCCTATTTAATGTATGAGTGGCTTAAAAGAGCTGAGCCGTCTCTGTCACACGACAAGATGGCAGCTGACCTCTTGTCCCTGTCCTATATTACAGTAGTTGTAGTATGTTGTATTCGATGTAGCCTACTGATAGGAATAATATAAACTTTGTATGAAATGATTTATAATGAAGATGTACCGCAGTGAAGAAATCCTTTATTGCAAGACATTATTTGCTAACACGTTGTATCTAAGTCAGTTAGTAACACTCAGGTACGAAGGACTAGTTTAGCTCTGGGCTAGAGCGTTTGTCTCTCACGCGGTTGACTGGGGATCGAATACTACTAGAGTTAACTTATTTTTACTTGATTCTTTTACAAATGATGTCCACGAGCTCTTTACACAGATACTAAATAAAATGTCATTTAGCTCAAATGAGAGGCTAATGTATACAATCGCTTAATAATAATCACAGCCTCAGCATCGCACATGAACAGAAGACATTAGAAAAAGGAAAATAGAAGAACAATATACACGTCATCAACCACAGCCTTCTCAATGCCTCTGCACGGTGCTGTCCTCTTGCGGATTACGTAGGTAATTGTTCCCAACATTCTGCTTTGTGAATCCCTGGCCTCCTGAAGTATTGAAATTTTGTATTACTTCAGCTTGTAGCTACGACCGCTGTCCGATTACTTTTATGCACCGCCAGCTGGATCGCCTCCCTCATGGCTGCTTTAAACTGCCTGCTCATTCGACACTCAGAGGCGAACAAGATATATATTAATTCACTGCTAGTTTGCAGCACCAACCTAATGTGATGCCGTGGATTTTTTAAAGGGGAAGATACCCAATACGAAGGACTCTTAAGTTTCGAGGCTTAATATCGAGATTAAAGGACGTGAACGCTTTACAATAAGTTAGTAGTTTTGTTATTCAATCATCATAAAGTAATAATATTGATTTTAACACTTAAAGGCTAATTATCAATATAAAATAAAACAAATAATACATGGTGGTAGAGGTGATGGTTTTAGGGACGAGGACAAAGAGTTATAAGTATACCCATCCATTTAGGAGAAAGTAAGCTATAAGTTCTTTGCTGAATATCTTGTTTGTACATAAATGCGTGTTACTTTGTGATAAATATCTTATGTAATGTTTTTCGTGTTGGGGCGTAAAATACCTAATGAAATTACGAACATTATTCATGTTGACGGAATGGAAAGTTTCCGGTAATAATAATATCGTATGGCCTCGGATGCCGGGTGTAAGCATTGTTATTTCACACCCAAAGGTTAGCTTGCATGTCGAATTTCGCTATTCTTTGAAGCACTATGAAAGTCAAGGACGTTAGATATCTAAGCTCGTTGAACTACACACATCAAAACAAGTTTTGCATCACCTCGGTTCCCAGATCTCCGGCATATAGACGTTGACTGTGTATATTGTATCCAAGATACAGTCCCTTTGACTGTTCATAGATGTCACTAAAACTGCTCAAAGATGTAAACAACCATGCATGAGCAGGGCCTATTAGACGGAGGGGGTACGACAGCCGATCAGTTCCAGTCATTCCACCAGGACGAAGGTACGCTGCTCATGTTGTCTGTAGTTCTACCATGCCTAGAAGGTCAATACCGCAGTTCGATCGCGTCCGCATTGTTACTTTGTGTCAAGAAGGGCTCTCAACAAGGGAAGTTTCCAGGCGTCTCAGAGTGAACCAAAGCGATGTTGTTCGGACATGGAGGAGGTACAGAGATACAGGAACTGTCGATGACAGGCCTCGCTCAGGCCGCCCAAGGGCTACTACTGTAGTGGACGACCGCTACTTACGGATTGCCGCTCGGAGGAACCCTGACAGCAATGCCACCATGTTGAATAATGCGTTTCGTTCAGCCACAGGACGTCGTGTTTCAACTCAAACTGTGCGCAATAGGCTGCATGATGAGCAACTTCACTCCCGACGTCCATGGCGAGGTCCAGCTTTGCAACCCCGACACCATGCAGCGCGGTACAGATGGGCCCAACAACATGCTGAATGGACCCCACGGAATTGGCATCACGTTCTCTTCACCGATGAGTGTCGCATATGCCTTCAACCAGACAATCGTCGGAGACGTGTTTGGAGGCACCCTGGTCAGGCTGAACGTCTTAGACACACTGTCCAGCGAGTGCAGCAAGGTGGTGGTTCCCTGATGTTTTAGGGTGGCATTATGTGGGGCCGACGTACGCCACTGGTGGTCATGGAAGGCTCCGAAACGGCTTTACGATACCTGAATGACATCCTCCGACCCATAGTGCAACCATATCGGCAGAATATTGGAGAGGCATTTGTCTTCATGGACGACAATTCTCGACCTCATCGTGCACATCTTGTGAATGCGTTCCTTCAAGGTAACGACATCGCTCGACTACAGTGGCCAGCATGTTCGCCAGACATGAACCCTATCGAACATGCCTGGGATATGTTGAAAAGGGCTGTTTATGGACGTCTTGACCCACCAACCACTCTGAGAGATTTACGCCGAATTGTCGTTGAGGAGTGGGACAATTTGGACCAACAGTGTCTTGATGAACTTGTGGATAGTATGCCACGGCGAATACAGGCATGCATCAATGCAAGAGGACGTGCTACTGGGTATTAGAGGTAGTGGTGTGTACTGCAATCTGGACCACAAATGCTGAAAGTCTAGCTGTATGATGGTACAACATGCAATGTGTGGGTCTCATGAGCAATAAAACGAACTGAAATGTTGTTTGTGTTGATCTCTATTCCCTTTGTATTTAACGGTTCCGGAACTCTTGGAACCGAGGTGATGCAAAACTTTTTTTGATGTGTGTATAACGCTTTCTAGTAGAGAAATGAGGAACTTTGTGTTGGCGGAAACTCCCTATATTAATTTTGTCGTTATAAACACGGCCTACTGAATTCAAATGGGTTCTTGACATGCCAACATCGTAAGACATAGTGTCGTAATTATTGTCGCCATTCAAAAATCACTTACCACGGCCAGGAGCGAACCTGCAAGCTTGGGGTTAGTAGACCGACACGTTGACCACTCTCCCACCGTGGCAAGCTAATAATAGAAATAGTCAACACTGAGCAAATGGCATCTATCATTTTAAGAAAAACTATGTGTACTTATCTCTGAAACACCTGTATACTGCTAGTTAGTTAGTTATATTATAGTTGCCTCAAGGGTCGGAACAGTGAGCTCATCTACCCTACATGCATATCGCTGTAGTCGGGTACAGGAGGAGAATATTTTGAGCCTAAAATAAAAATTACTATTATTTTCAGAGTACCCTTAAATGTTTGTGTTTGTCAGTTTGTTCTTTGTTATAGGTTATGTTGGATGAGTAAGAACTGCACAAATCAATGAAACCACACATCAAATTTTGCGTTACGTTCTGTAACATGTACTGCCATCTTGTGTTACATCATTGGTATGGCTCATAAGATTGAGCTGCCATACCAGCACGTTTATTATCTGCAGCAGTCGGTTAAAGCCTCTGGGTATTGGCTCTAAAGGCCAGAGAACTGCGAGGTGACTTGTAATCGATAGGGGATCGGTACGCTTCATATATCACAACAGTTGCAAGTAATTGGTGCGCCGACACAGGCGAAATAAGTACCAGCGTGGCGCGCAGTAATTAATTCCCCCTTCTGCCTTTCAGAAAGTAAACCAGTCACTGCTTTATTGTATTATTTAATCACTATAAAACGGTATTTATTGTAAAAATAAGAATTTGTGCAGGAATGAATTCGCACAAGCACAGATTTTCCTTACCAAATTTTAAAAGAAAATTAAACCATAGGAATGTGTTGCAGTTTTTCTCATACCGTTGTGTGACAAGATGCTTATGGCGTCCTCGGATGATCAATCGTAAATTATTGTGCTATTTAATTACTATAAAACGATATTTACTGTATCTTGCCACGGTGGGTGAGTGGTTAATGTGTCGGACTACCAAACCCAAGCTTGTAGGTTCGCTCCTGGCCGTGGTAAGTGATTTTTAAAAGGCGGCGAAAATCACGACATGCATATCATACGTTGTTGGCATGTTAAAGAACCCACTGGAATTCAGTAGGCCCTGTTCATAATGGCAAAATTAATCCTTGGATTTTCCACCAACACAAAGTTCCTCCATTCTCTACTAGAAAGCGCTATAGTGTCAAGGAGCTTAGCTATCTAACCTCGTTGACTTTCATAGCGTTCCAAGGAACGACGAAATTCGACATGTAAGCTGCCCTCTGGGAGCACCCGAGGCCAACGATGTTATTATTACTGTAAAGATAAGAAATTGTGCAAGAATGAATTCGCGCAAGCATAGATTATGTTGTTGTTGCAATTTTTCTCATAGTTATGTGACAAGACGCTTATATCGTCCTCGGTTGATCAATCCTAGAATGTCCTCTTCCAGATACCAAGATGACGGGTTTGATTGCCGACCTTCGTAAAAGACATGTATCACAGTCAGTGATTACAAGGCTATTAATTATAACAGCCATTGCTCACTCAATAGAGGTCCTGTTCTGTGCTAGAAAGTTGCAGGTTCGTATCCTGGCGCAAAGTGAGGGAACCGTGTCAGTAGATTTGCTGACACGTTAATGATCCCCTTCGGGGCTAAATTACGACGCCCCGGCGTCTCTAAATGCCAGAGTAGTTAAAAGGGACGTAAAACAATAATATTTATTTATTTGTTGACGGTACAAAACAGGGCTCAGTGTGCGCCCCAATAACAGTGCACCTACACAGTAAAATACATTTCCTGATATGTCTGCATTAAGTATTAATATCTAAATGTAATTATTAAAACTAGGAAGTTCACACATATCAAAATGCATAGTAGTAAAAAGCTTAATCTAAAGATAATATAAAAACTAAATCTAAATTTGATCTAATGTCAAATATAATAACAGGTTTGGAAATTATTACATAATAAACTAAAAGGTAATATTAATAACTAGGGAACAGGCCTATCCACATATACAGTATACATTGTTGATTCTGTTTTGTGTGATAATTTTATTTCAAGTATGAATTAGAGTGACTGGATTATAATTTCCAAGAACGGTCTGATTGAGAGACAGAAATCTAGTTTCCAGTTTACACGAACCGCATCGTTGTAAATTCTGCAAAGCCTCCATACATGTGAACTGTTATGTGAAGTAGTATTGGTTATATCATTTTTGAATGTTATAGTTGATCTTGTAGTTAAGCGAGGTATGTTGAAATTTAGGAGCGATAGGAAAAATGAGTTTTCAATTTGACCGTTAATGACTTTATAAAGGAATTTCATATCATTCACTTGCCTTCGAGACTCCAAACTAGTCACGCCGAAATTCAACAAAAGTTCACCGTGTAATGTTATTCACTTTGCTCCACGTTGAGCGTACGAGTGTAATGTTTTTTATAGCCCTCACTATTGCGTGACAAATGTAATGTTTTCTACTAAGATATGTTGTTTTAATGGGCGCCAAGACCTCAACGCTATGTTGAAATCTAAATTTGTATTTAACAACACCTAGCTCTGGTAGAACACCTTCAAGAATCTTTACTCTCAGATCGTGGTATGATTGGATCATTAACCCAACAAACAATTGTATCAGGAGAAGGAATTGGTCTATATCTAATGCTACCTACTGAAAACAAAGATTGCATGGTTATAAGAAATGAATTTATTGTATAAAAAACAAGTATAGCAAAATTAATAATAATAATAATAATAATAATAAGTTTGAATTTGAATTGGAGCGTTGCGATTTAAATATTACCGCTAGAAAATTACGTGAAAACGGAGTCGGATAAATTACTGATTTTACTCTTATTCCCAAGCTATGAATTTACTGAATTACTGAATATGAAACAAAGAAAGACGAGAGCTTGCGTAGTTATGTGTCATTCGCGCTTACCACTGGAAATTGCCGTAGAATTTCCCTCGTACTGGATGTTGAAGTGAGCTTCCCATAGCCTCCTGGACGTCGTCATCTTCTTCGTTGTTGATGATATATTTGTAGATATGAAGATTTATGGTCCGTACATCGGAACCAACACGTACAACCACAACGGTTAAGTTTCACAAATATAGTCGTTAACTCCACTGAACATCGGAGCCATCACTCGTGCAACCATACTGGTTAAATTTTATAACGATAGTCCTCGTTTCCACGGCGTGCCAACCATATATGCACCTGCCGCATCCCCACTCTTCAGCCGACTTCTTCCCGCTCGCTCACCACTGATTGGCTGACCCCTCACGCGCTACTCCCCTCTTCTGGCTCATTACACTCGGCGGGAGGGTAAAGTCGTTTGCCGTTCCATACATCCGCCTTTTCTTGACGATGCAACCCAGCCTTGCGTCATACTACTTGACAAGCATAAGCCTGTATCTGAATTCCCAGTGAGTCATGTCTCTCAATATACCCTAACTGACGAAACTCCGTAAAATTCCGTAATCATATAATTTTCTACGCTAATGTTGATCGTAATAATTTGCTTGATAGTGTTTTCTATAATCATAGAAAACCTATATGTATGGTTATAATTTTATAAGAAAATGCTCCAAAATCATTTAATAATAATAATAATAAGTTGATGATAATAATAAGTTAATAATAATAATAATAAATTAATATGAAAAATTCTCTTGGCTGAACAATTTGCCGCGTAAATAAATATAGAATGGCTTCCTACTGACTTATGCCAGTGGCATGAAAACCTCTCGAAAAACACGTTACAACCGTAGGGTACCATGTGTGGGTTATTTCCCCGTTATTTTGAGGTGTAAATATCTGAGGTATTTCTTTTGAACTTTCTCAATGGATTTAGTGCATGTTTTCTGCCAGTGACTCCATACTTGGCTGGCGTACTCGAGCTTGGATCCCACCATCGCAGTATAAAGGTTTATGCAGGTACTGGTCCTAATGAATGGCTTAGTGTTTCTTATTATAAACCCTAACATGCGGTAAACATTCCCGACCGTCTTTTGCACATGACAAGTGAAACAAGCTATCGGTCAAACAGAATCCCTAGATCTTTCTTCTCGATTACTGTTTTCGATGTCATAGGTCCAATTCCATAAACAAATGTGATTGGGTTCTTCTTAAGTGTAAAGGTCATTACAACACACTTCGGTACGTTTAAGTATAATTTGTTTTCTATTCTATGCTAGAAGACTGTGTAAAATGGAATCTTTCCCCCAGGGACTCACAACTGGAAGGACATGGGGTGACGACCACGGGAGCCCAGCTGAGTCTGGCATTGCTGAGCTCCTCACTTTCTCCTTTACTGTCAACTTCCCTCGATCCACTCTTGCTCTATTCCGACGCCGATGGTATTAGGATATTCTATCCGAGGGTTAGGAAGTCTTCCATTTTCCCGCCTTAATTGGCCCTTACCTTACCTTTCATGATACGCTCATTCATCAGGGGGTCAGGACACTCCTTCTCCTTTTAATGGCATATTCTGCCTTCTGAACAAGGCCCTAAAGGAGACAGGGAGTAAGTAGCCCTACCATGCATGGTGTACCCTGGATTGTGCTACACCCTTAAGGGCTTACAGCTTATGGGTTCTGGAGTTGGTGACCCCAGGAGTTCCAGAGCGGGTTCAGTTGTCCCTCTTCGACGTTTGGGAGGACCCTCTCTGCTTTCCCATTCTTATCGTTCATTCATGGCTCTATTTCTTTCTGAGTACCTCATTTCTCATTCTTCGAGGGTTGATGGCATTACTTTTCCTGTTAGGTAGATTTCATTAGAAAGCTAACTATTGCAATGGGTACCATGTTCGACTTCCGGAAAATTTCGACATATCATTCACGTTTCACATCCCCTAGACTCCAAAACCACCGTTAGTTAAAAAGTTTATATATAATTTATGCATACATGTATATATATATATATATATCACTTTCTTGTGGACACGATAACTACCGCAATTTTGCACCAATCAATTTGAATTTTTACGTAATATCTACCCCTATAAAATCTCGGTCGAGTTCGTTAATGGGCACAATCGGTCCACGGGGGTAAAAATGGGGGTCTTTTTTCGAAAAAGTGAAATATCGCTATAACTCTCTTAATATTTGAAATATCGAATCCATTCAAAGTTCATACTATGTGTCGAATAAGGCCCAAAAATTTATTTTTGAAGAGTTTTTTGATAGCACCAACCATTGCCCAAAGGGGTTGGAAAAAGTGTTTTTTTCGGGAAACATTAATCATATCTCTCTTAATAGGCACAATATCAAAACCGTACGAAATGGACAATATTCCCCTAATAATTACCTAAAACGTTTGTCTGAAAGAATTTTTGATATGACCCACCATTACGCCAAGGGATGAGAAAAACGATTTCGGAATTATTAGAAAATGCCAAGAGCTATCAGAGGTTGCCATGAAAACACTACTAAATTGATGAGCGATGAGCCATCAGACGTTGCCATGACAACGCACTTGCACGCGATCACATTCAGTTTTCCATCTGACTAACTGAGAAGCGGGCTCGGTGACGTAACTGGTAGTATGCTGAACTTCTATGCCCAAGTTCGCGGGTTCAAAGCCGGCCGAAGTCGTCGGATTTTCTAAGAGCGCTATAAATCCCTCAGTATGCTTTCCTTTGGAGGGGTGATCCAACGTTCGTTGCGAGTTGGTGGTTGCGGTGGCATCTCGTAGCCAAGTTCAGAGCTAGGTGTCGTTGACGGTAGTATCTGGTAGCAACATTAGGAACTACTGCTTGCAATTGACCGTCTGCAGCTCTTACCTGAATTATAGACTAATACAGCCATCACAATTCACACTGTTTATCAGACAGATTCTACACTCACCCAAAGTACTCGTGGTTACATGACCGCGTTGTCGCAGTCCCTAAACTGAGGAACCAACCAAAATCTCTGCGGGAGAAAAAAATTTGCGTGAAGACGTAATAGACTGCTACATAGTTACCCATCAGTGTCGAAACCTTGCATTAGGACAGTGTATAAAAACGTACCCCAAATGACAAGAAGGTTACCGTCCCCATAAGACAATAAAATGTTTAAAATACGCATAAAATGACGATAAACAAAGTTAATTAAGCTCCAATTATAAAATACTTTCTCGCAATAAATGAGGTCTGATCCTTCTACGAAAACCTGCATGTTCTGCCTATTTTCGCCTATCCCCAAGTTTGTCCGGTGAAATCTACCTCCGCCTTCCGGCGTGCCGAGAGGACTTTTTTTTATTTGTTATTAGCCTACTTTTCACATTTTGCAAAATTGAGGAAAAAGTAGACTTATGAGATCGATCCGGGAAATTGTGTGTCTGTCTGTCCTTCTGTCTGTCTGGCTGTGTGTGTGTGTGTGTGTGTGTCCCACTATCAACTCCTAAACGGCTGCAGATATCGAAACCAAATTTAGTATGAGTAAAGATGTATACCATAATATCTCACGTCCATATTTGAAAATGATGTCAGTGCTACCAACTGCTGAAAAAACGCACTAGAAATTTGAGCTCCATGTTGGTTATCTTGGAAGGTATGCATGAGAGTTATTCCAAAATTGGCACACGTGCAGATAACTCTACTTCAGTTTAATTTCCAGGAGGTCATACATCACAGTGTTGCCAAAATAATTTTAAAACTTCTGATAAGTCCAATTTTTAAATGCCTATAACTTCTACACTATCAATTGGATTTCAACCAAATTTTGTATGTAATATGTGTACATAAAGAGATATGACTGAGCGTATTCTTAAGAGCCACCAGGGCTGCCAACTGTTAATAATTGCTTTCTCTATTCTTTTATCCAAATACCAATATATCAGGAAGTATGCAAGCCGACAGCTTCAAACTATGCACACGTATAGTACCTGATATTTAAGATTAATTTTGGAGTAACTTATATACTTCAGTTCTACCAATAGGGCCAATTTTTAAATACATGTAACATCTATACTATCAGTTGGATTTCAACAAAATTTCGTATGTGCTATGTGTAACGTAGCATATAATGACTATAAGTATTCTTAAGAGCAGTCAGGACTGCCAACTGTTAATAAATGCTGTCTATATTTTTTAAAACTTAATATCAATATATTAGGAAGTATGCAATCCTTTGCACACGTATAGCACCTGACATTCTAGATTAATTTGGAATAATTAATATAAGTCAGTGCTGCCAATATAATTCTATGCCTGCTGATAGGTCCAATGTTAAAATACATGTAACTTCTGTACTAACAAATGGATTTCGTCCAAAATTGGCACAACAAGATATCATAATATTTCACATTAGGCTATTTCTGACCAGCACACGCATGACATTGTTGCCAACATGCTTTTACGCGTGCTGATTTATCCAATGTCTAACTGCATGTAACCTCCATTGGACTTCAACCATTTTTTTATTCTGTACCTTACGAGATGGAACTAAGAATATATTCAGTCACCAGGGCTGCCAAATGTATTGCTCTATTAGGCTACATTATACCAGGTATATTTCCAACTAATTAGACATTTCGATATTACCAACGTAATGTCGTCATCATTCTAGATAGGTTCATATACTGTAGATTAATCATTGGCATGAAACTTAATTTTAAGAATAAGTAGGCTCTTTAGTTCTTCATGGAACTCCTTGTTTTTCCCTTTTACTTGACCTCTTTTCTTCTAGTACGCAAGTTGGTTGTTATACAGTAGTGAGCTTTAGTTATTTTCATTTCATCGGTTTTCGTTATCACTCGAACTATTAGGGTCTGACAACCTAGATGCAAGGTCTCTTAAAGAATAATTATCATTATCGAAGACAGCTGCGTCCATAGATTTATTTTAACTTGCGAATTGACCACTTAGGATCACGGTGCAATTTCACTATTTCATCTGTAATTTCCTCTGCCTCCAGTAGGCCTACTCCTTCATACGATCGCTGTGCTGCTGCGTTGTTCGGCCGTCCAAGCTCTTCCGGTCTTTGTAGCTCGTCTCTGGTCATGAACCCCTTCAAAATTGTGTATACTGTTTCGAAACCTATCCCTTTCCAACATTTGGGCCTCTGGGATGTTAGATCTTTCAAGGTCTTTCCGTGTTTCTTTAATCCTTGTTGTAGTTGTTTCCTTTTGTACCAAAAGTAGTCAAATAACTGGTTGGTTAATCTGGATTGGTCCAATGTGCCCGATAAATATTAGCCTCCGTTTCCTCATGGTCACAGTGATTTTTTCTACATTCTGGTAGACTTCGGCGTCGCTCCGAAGTTTCCAACCGGTTTCCGTCTGGATTGGGCCCATGATTTTCCGCATGATTCTCCTCTCCAGGACCTCTAACTTCTCTAGCCTGTAGTTCATTGAAAGGCATTCACAGGGGTACAGGCATTCTGTTATTGTTATTGTTGTTATTAATAACAAGGCAGAAAAGTTCAAATACCTCGCTGAATGGATAGAGCCTAACCTATCAGAGAAGGAAGCCTTCGTGTCACGCATTAATAAAATTGAAATGGCATATAACCTGACTAAAGACATCTACTAGTCTAAGATCCGGTATAAGACATTTATACCCTCATCTGTTATTAATTAGTGATAAGAAATTAATGATAGATAATATACTCATTCACATATCGCTAATATGTTGCCTAGTTAAATTGCGTACGGATAATATTAAATAAGTAAATGTTTAATTAAATTTATTAAATCTACTTCCCTCGCTAGTTATTTAAAAATCGTACACTAGTTAAGAGAACATACTCAACATAATTGAAAAAGTCAAGGTTGCCTTCTTCCCCCTCTGCGCAACTGTGCGGCTGCCAGGTATAAGCAGGTGAGTAAATGTTATTGATATACTCTCATCAGTTATTTAATCGTATATTATATCAAATGAAAGCTTATTTTTTTCTGAATCTAACTGTATTCGGTTGCCTTCTGAAAAAGTTGATCCAATCCATGGTTGCCTAGATTATAGATGTACATTTTAAACGCGAGCGGTGAGAGTAACAAAGATACGCGCGCAACTCCATGCGACATTTTAACATTTTAATCGCTGCAAAAGACTCCATCCATTAACTTCCGCTGCACTACAGATCCTTCATTTCGAGCAGTATTTGTCTGATCATGAATCAAATCCTGAGATGCTGGATGAGCTTTTACAGAATGTAAAGGACCAAAATGTTATTTTTTTTGGGGAACCAAATCGACTTACCTGAAATTCTGAGAAATATCATTGATGGCTACAAAGATTATCGCGAAGTAACTTTGCTTGTTGAGCATGGCAAGACCACTCAATACATCTCCAGTATTATGAGTTCATTAATTTATATCTGCTTTTTCAAGAAGCATCCGGTGCAGTGTCTTTGAGTTGTATATACCGTAGGACTCCATTTACAACATGTCCGATTTGTACTTTTCATTGAACCAGCCAAATTATACCATTATGTACCTGAACAATCTTATAAAGGCACAGAACAGTAATTCGCGTTTGGTATCTGAATTTCGACGAGGAGCATTTGGTATCAGACGTACCAAATCTTGATTCTCCCGATCACGTGTTGATTTAACCTTAGAACCGACCATAAATGCTGATGCCTCAAATCAATTGACACATAATCTTCCCGCGGAGTCTATATCAGCAAGACATAGATAGGCACTTAGTCACAGCATAAGAACCAAAATTGTATCCCCGGTTAAAGAGCATGTCGGTCTATCGCAAAAATATGATACTTGTCATGCATTGCAGAAGAGTCGGATGAAGAAGGATAACGAAAGTCTTCAGATAATCATTGAGACTATAAACAAGATGTTCAGTAAAGAACATATAGCCTACTTTCTCCTAAATTCATGGGTATTGTTATAACTCTTTGTCCTTTTCAAGGAGTATAATTGAATGTTGGTTGTAGTAGCTTGTTGAAATACACCGTGCTATAGGGATATTAAACATGAATATGAGGTGCCCTTTGCTAGTGCTACCTCTGTAAAAAAAATCATTCAATTCGGTTTCACCGCATTTGAATTGATATGGGGAATGGATTTGTACACATACATGGCCCCTATTTGCAAACTATTGGGCTGATGACCTTGTAGTCAGTCATAAGCTGCTTTCCACAAAAAGGCATGTTGTTGCAAAATCTGGTAGAGATCAAATTATTAGGATGGTCGTAATTTGATTTAATCTTTTAACATTTGGGTGGCCGTCATTCCGTTTCAGTCAAGATGGTGGCTATATAAAACATGACACTGAGGTGCCCTTTGCTACTGCTATCTCTGTACCAAATTTCGTTGAATTCGGGTTCACCTTGTTTGAATTGATAGGGGGAATCGATTTGCACACATACTTGGCCACCATCTGCAAACTATTGGGCTGATGATCTTGCAGTTTGGTCAGAATATGCTTCCCACATAAATATATGTTGTTGCAAAATTTGGTAGAGACTAGATTAATAGGTTGGTCATAATTACATTTCAGCTTTTAAAATTTGAGTGGCCGCGATTACGTTTCCGTCAAGATGGCGGTGATATAAAACATGACACTGAGGTGTACTTTGCTAGTGCTACCTCTGTACCAAATTTCGTTCCATTCGGTTTCACCGTGTTCGAATTAATAGGGGAATCTTTTTTTCATACAAATATGGCCACCATCCGCAACATATTAGGCTAATGACCTATTAATTTGGTCAAAGGATGCTCCCTCCTTGAAGGTATGTTGTTGCAAAATTTGGTAGAGATCCGATGATTAGGTTAAACGTAATTTGATTTAGGCTTTGAAAATTTGTGTGCCCGCCATTACGTTTCCGTCAAGATGGCGGCCATATATAACATGACACTGAGGTGCCCTTTGCTAGTGCTACCTCTGTACCAAATTTCGTTCCATTCGTTTTCACCGTGTTCGAATTAATAGGGGGAATCGACTTTGACACAAAGATGGCCGCCATCCGCGAACTATTAGGCTAATGACCTATTAGATTGGTCAAAAGATGCTCCCTCCATAAAGGTATGTTTTGCAAAATTTGGTAGAGATCGGATGATTATGTTAGTCGTAATTTGATTTAAACTTTGAACATTTGTGTGTCCGCCATTACGTTTCCGTCAAGATGGCGGTGATATAAAACATGACACTGAGGTGGCCATTGTTATTGCTATCTCTGTACCAAATTTCGTTCCAGTCGGTTCCACCGTGTTTGAATTAATAGGGGGAATCCATTTTGACACCAAGATGGCCGCCATCCGCAAACTATCAGGCTAATGACCTATTAGTTTGGTCAATGGATGCTTCCTCCATGAAGGTATCTTGTTGCTAAATTTGATAGAGATCGGGTGATTAGGTTAGTCGTAATTTGATTTAAGCTTTGAACATTTGTGTGGCCGCCATTACGTTTCCGTCAAGATGGCGGCGATATAAAACATGACACTGAGGTGCCCTTTGCTAGTACTACCTCTGTACCAAATTTCGTTCCATTCGGTTTCACCGTATTCGAATTAATAGGGGGAATCTTTTTTCACACAAAGATGGCCACCATCCGCAAACTAATTGGCTGATGACCTATTAGTTTGGCCAAGGGATGCGCCCCCCATAAAGGTATGTTTTGCAAAATTTGGTAGAGATCGGACGATTATGTTAGTCGTAATTTGATTTAAACTTTGAACATTTGTGTGGCCACCATTACGTTTCTGTCAAGATGGCTGCGATATAAAACATGACACATAGGTGGCCATTGTTAGTGCTACCTCTGTACCAAATTTCGTTCCATTCGGTTCCACCGTGTTTGAATTAATAGGGGGAATCAATTTTGACACAAAGATGGCCGCCATCCGCAAACTATTAGGCTAATGGCCTATTAGATTGGTCAAAGGATGCTCCCACCATAAAGGAATGTTGTTGCAAAGTTTGGTAGAGATCGGATGGTTATGTTAGTCGTAATTTAACTTAAGCTTTGAACATTTGTGTGGCCGCCATTACGTTTCTGTCAATATGGCGGCGATATAAAACATGACACTGAGATGCCCTTTGCTAGTGCTACCTCTGTACCAAATTTCGTTCCATTCGGTTTCACCGTGTTTGAATTAATAGGGGGAATTGATTTTCACACAAAGATGGCCGCCATCCGCAAACTATTAGGCTAATGACCTAGTCATTTGGTCAAAGGATGCTTCCTCTAAAAAGGTATGTTGTTGCAAAATTTGGTAGATATCGGATGATTAGATTAATCGTAATTTGATTTAAGCTTTGAACATTTGTGTGGCCGCCATTACGTTTCCGTCAAGATGGCGGCGATATAAATCATGACACTGAGGTGCGTTTTTTTAGTACTACCTCTGTACCAAATTTCGTTCCATTCGGTTGCACCATGTTCGAATTAATAGGGGGAATCGATTTTCACACAAAGATGGCCGCCATCCGCAAACTATTACGCTGATGACCTATTAGTTTGGTCAAAGGATGCTGCCCCCATAAAGGTATGTTGTTGCAAAATTTGGTAGAGATCGGATGATTAGGTTAGTCGTAATTTGATTTAAGCTTTGAACATTTGTGTGGCCGCCATTACGTTTCCGTCTAGATGGCGGCGATATAAAATATGACACTGAAGTGCCTTTTGTTAGGACTACCTCTGTACGAAATTTCGTTCCATTCGGTTGCAGCGTGTTCGAAATAATAGGGGGAATCGATTTTCACACGAAGATGGCCGCCATCCGCAAATTATTACGCTGATGGCCTATTGGTTTGGTCAAAGAATGCTCCCCCCATAAAGGTATGTTGTTGCAAAATTTGGTAGAGATCGGATGATTAAGTTAGTCGTAATTTGATTTAAGCTTTGAACATTTGTGTGGCCGCCATTACGTTTCCGTCAAGATGGCGGCGATATAAAACATGACACTGAGGTGTACTTTGCTAGTGCTACCTTTGTACCAAATTTCGTTCAATTCGCATTCACCGTGTTCGAATTGATAGGGGGGGACAGACATTCAGAGTACACACACTCACACACACACAGACACACACACACACAGATTCACACACACACACACATACACACACACACAGACTCACACACACACATACACACACACAGACGGACACACTTTTTTCGCCCTGTGTTGATCTCATAAGTCTACTTACATTTTTTGCAAAAATCGATAGTAGGCTAAAAATGGACTCCAAATGACAAGAAGGTTACCGTCATCATAAGACAATAAAATGTTTAAAATATGCATAAAATGACGAAAAACAAAGTTAATTAATCTCCAATTATAAAATACTTTCACGCAATATATGAGGTCCGATCCTTCTAAAAATACCTGCATATTCTGCCTATTTTCGCCTATCCCCAAGTTTGTCCGGTGAAATCTACCTCCGCCTTCCGGCGTGCCGAGAGGACTTTTTTTATTCTATACCTTACGAGATGGAACTAAGAATATATTCAGTCACCAGGGCTGCCAACTGTATTGCTCTATTAGGCTACATTATACCAGGTATATTTCCATCTAATTAGACATTTCGATATTACCAACTTAATGTCGTCATCATTCTAGATAGGTCCATATACTGTAGATTAATCATTGGCATGAAACTTAATTTTAAGAATAAGTAGGCTCTTTAGTTCTTCATGGAACTTCTTGTTTTTCCCTTTTACTTGACCTCTTTTCTTCTAGTACGCAAGTTGGTTGTTATACAGTAGTGAGCTTTAGTTATTTCCATTTCATCGGTTTTCGTTATCACTCGAACTATTAGGGTCTGACAACCTAGATGTTAGGTCCCTTAAGGAATAATTATCATTATCGAAGACAGCTGCGTCCATAGATTTATTTTAACTTGCGAATTGACCACTTAGGATCACGGTGCAATTTCACTATTTCATCTGTAATTTCCTCTGCCTCCAGTAGGCCTACTCCTTCATTCGATCGCTGTGCTGCTGCCGTTGTTCGGCCGTCCAAGCTCCTCCGGTCTTTGTAGCTCGTCTCTCGTCATGAACCCCTTCCAAATTGTGTATACTGTTTCGAAACTTATCCCTTTCCAACATTTGGGCCTCTGGGATGTTAGATCTTTCAAGGTCTTTCCGTGTTTCTTTAATCCTTGTTGTAGTTGTTTCCTTTTGTACCAAAAGTAGTCAAATAACTGGTTGGTTAATCTGGATTGGTCCAATGTGCCCGATAAATATTAGCCTCCGTTTCCTCATGGTCACAGTGATTTTTTCTACATTCTGGTAGACTTCGGCGTCGCTCCGAAGTTTCCAACCGGTTTCCGTCTGGATTGGGCCCATGATTTTCCGCATGATTCTCCTCTCCAGGACCTCTAACTTCTCTAGCCTGTAGTTCATTGAAAGGCATTCACAGGAGTACAGGCATTCTGTTATTGTTATTGTTGTTATTAATAACAAGGCAGAAAAGTTCAAATACCTCGGTGAATGTATAGAGCCTAACCTATCAGAGAAGGAAGCCTTCGTGTCACGCATTAATAAAATTGAAATGGCATACAACCTGACTAAAGACATCTACTAGTCTAAGATCCGGTATAAGACATTTATACCCTCATCTGTTATTAGTGATAAGAAATAAATGTTAGATAATATACTCATTCATATATCGCTAATAGGTTGCCTAGTTAAATTGCGTACGGATAATATTAAATAAGTAAATGTTTAATTAAATTTATTAAATCTACTTCCCTCGCTAGTTATTTAAAAATCGTACACTAGTTAAGAGAACATACTCAACATAATTGAAAAAGTCAAGGTTGCCTTCTTCCCCCTCTGCGCAACTGTGCGGCTGCCAGGTTTAAGCAGCTGAGTAAATGTTATTGATATACTCTCATCAGTTATTTAATCGTATATTATATTAAATGAAAGCTTATTTTTTCTGAATCTAACTGTATTAGGTTGCCTTAGGAAAAAGTTGATCCAATCCATGGTTGCCTGGATTTTAGATGTACATTTTGAACGCGAGCGGTGAGAATGACAGAGATGCGCGCGCAACTCCATGCGGCATTTTAACATTTTAATCGCGGCAAAAGACTCCATCCATTAACTTCCGCTGCACTACAGATCCTTCATTTCGAGCAGTATTTGTCTGATCATGAATCAAATCCTGAGATGCTGGATGAGCTTTTGCAGAATGTAAAGGACCAAAATGTTATTTTTGTTGGGAACCAAATCGACTTACCTGAAATTCTGAGAAATATCATTGATGGCTACAAAGATTATCGCGAAGTAACTTTGCTTGTTGAGCATGGCAAGACCACTCAATACATCTCCAGTATTATGAGTTCATTAATTTATTTCTGCTTTTTCAAGAAGCATCCGGTGCAGTGTCTTTGAGTTGTATATACAGTAGGACTCCATTTACAACATGTCCGATTTGTACTTTTCATTGAACCAGCCAAATTATACCATTATGTACCTGAACAATCTTATAAAGGCACAGAACAGCAATTCGCGTTTGGTATCTGAATTTCGACGAGGAGCATTTGGTATCAGACGTACCAAATCTAGTTTCTCCCGATCACCTGTTGATTTAACCTTAGAACCGACCATAAATGCTGATGCCTCAAATCAATTGACACATAATCTTGCCGCGGAGTCTATATCAGCAAGACATAGATGGGCACTTAGTCACAGCATAAGAACCAAAATTGTATCCGCGGTTAAAGAGCATGTCGGTCTATCGCAATAATATAATACTTGTCATGCATTGCAGAAGAGTCGGATGAAGAAGGATAACGAAAGTCTTCAGATAATCATTGAGACTATAAACAAGATGTTCAGTAAAGAACATATAGCCTACTTTCTCCTAAATTCATGGGTATTGTTATAACTCTTTGTCCTTTTCAAGGAGTATAATTGAATGTTGGTTGTAGTAGCTTGTTGAAATACAACGTGCTATAGGGATATTAAACATGAATATGAGGTGCCCTTTGCTAGTGCTACCTCTGTAAAAAACTTCATTCAATTCGGTTTCACCGTATTTGAATTGATATGGGGAATGGATTTGCACACATGGGCTACATGGCCGCTATTTGTAAACTATTGGGTTGATGACCTTGTAGTCAGTCATAAGATGCTGTCCACAAAAAGGCATGTTGTTGCAAAATCTGGTAGAGATCAAATTATTAGGATGGTCGTAATTTGATTTAAGCTTTTAACATTTGGGTGGCCGTCATTCCGTTTCCGTCAAGATGGTGCCGATATAAAACATGACATTGAGGTGCCCTTTGCTAGTGCTACCTCTGTACCAAATTTCGATCAATTCGGTTTCACTGTGTTTGAATTGATAGGGGGAATCTATTTGCACACATACTTGGACACCATCTGCAAACTATTGGGCTGATGATCTTGCAGTTTGGTCAGCATATGCTTCCCACATAAAGATATGTTGTTGCAAAATTTGATAGAGACTTGATTATTAGGTTGGTCGTAGTTATATTTTAGCTTTTAACATTTGGGTGGCCGCGATTACGTTTCCGTCAAGATGGCGGTGATATAAAACATGACACTGAGGTGCCCTTTGCTAGTGCTACCTCTGTACCAAATTTCGTTCCATTCGGTTTCACCGAGTTCGAATTGATAGGGGGAATCGATTTTTACACAAAGATGGCCGCCATCCGCAACATATTAGGCTAATGACCTATTAGTTTGGTCAAAGGATGCTCCCTCCATAAAGGTATGTTGTTGCAAAATTTGGTAGAGATCGGATGATTAGGTTAATCGTAATTTGATTTAAGCTATGAACATTTGTGTGGCCACCATTAGTTTCTGTCAAGATGGCGGCGATATAAAACATGACACTGAGAAGCCCTTTGCTAGTGCTACCTCTGTACCAATTTTCGTTCCATTCGGTTTCCCCCGTGTTTGAATTAATAGGGGGAATCGATTTTGACACAAAGATGGCCGCCATCCGCAAACTAATAGGCTAATGACCTATTAGTTCGGTCAATGGATGCTTCCTCCATGAGGGTATCTTGTTGCAAAATTTGGTAGAGATCGGATGATTAGGTTAGTCGTATGTTGATTTAAGATTTGAAAATTTGTGTGGCCGCCATTACGTTTCCGTCAAGATGGCGGCGATATAAAACAAGACACTGAGGTGCCCTTTATAAGTGCTACCTCTGTACCAAATTTCGTTCCATTCGGTTTCACCGTGTTCGAATTAATAGGGGAATCGATTTTCACACAAAGATAGCCGCCATCCGCAAACTATCAAGCTGATGACCTATTAATTTGGTCATAGGATGCTCCCCCTATAAAGGTATGTTTTGCAAAATTTGGTAGAGATCGGATGATTAGGTTAGTCGTAATTTGATTTAAGCTTTGAACATTTGTGTGGCCGCCATTACGTTTCCGTCAAGATGGCGGCAATATAAAACATGACACTGAGGTGTCCTTTGCTAGTGCTACCATTGTCCCAAATTTCGTTCAATTCGCGTTCACCGTGTTCGAATTGATAGGGGGAGACGGACATTTAGAGTACACACACTCACACACACACACATACACACACACAGACTCACACACACACTTACACACACACACACACAGACAGACACACTTTTTTCGCCCTGAGTTGATCTCATAAGTCTACTTTCATTTTTTGCAAAAATCGAAAGTAGGCTAAAATAAACGGGTCGTTCTTAAAATGAAACTAGATATCTTTGGACGATTACTTGCGATTAGTATTGAGAAAAACATCAACATAGAGCACTGCTTAACGTTTCCGTTAGCGTCTGTGCCACCTGCTCTTTTCTCCTGTACTAGTGACTTATTAAAAATGGATAAATATAAGCTAGCCCATGTATTGAAGTCCAATGTCAAAACTATTGACCCTACCGTTATCGATATTGAAATAAGAGACGGTTTATATTACTTATATTTCATTGGATCTTCTATGCCGCAGACATTTGATAAGATTGATGAACCTATCTTAATAGCATTGTGCTCAACTAACGCCTCTCAAATACACATCATTTTGATAGGCACCTAACACCTTCCATCAAAGACTGTGAACGTCAGTGTTGGCTGGAGTTTGATAGACAGTACGTCATCCAAGGACCTCTTCAACCAAGGCCTAGCGATTTTCTTGGAAGCCCAAAAAATTTCCGTTTCAAAGAAGCCCTGGTGCTATTCTTGGCTAATTACTGGGAAAATTACAATCTCGTGTCAATAATCCGTACTAAAAATGTTTATTACAGTAAGAGAACAATGTTTTAGATATCATACAGACGAAAATCACGTTGTAAAACGTGAAGAAGAAGATTATTTATAAATAACTAGCAGAAGTACCCGTTCTTCGAACGGTGTTCGTTGTTAACACCAGACATTATGAATTGAGCTACTGTTGCAATGGTTAGCGGTCTGTCATTCCTTCAAGTTTATCAGAACGAAGTTAGTTTACTGGGAATATCACACACACTGTTAATTTAAGGCCCTTAAAATGTAGTTTTCGGAGACCCTTTATAGATTCCCGAATTTTGTGTCTCACATTGAGAAGCGCAACATATGCTTTGGTCGTCCTTCTAGGATAATTTTTATGTTTCGCCTATTTTAACATATATTGAGAAGTTTTTTTCTATATCCACCCTTCTACTGTATGAAAAGTACGGTGAAGAGTTTTATAAATGATTGGTGTATTGACTCTCATGGTTACCATACCTAATTTTACGATGCACCAAGCATCCGAATAAGAGGTATAGGCGTACATAAAGATACACAGAAAGACAGACAGACAATTCTATTGTCTACAACATATTACCCGGATATCCAAATATGGGTATATCTACCACACAGTATCAAATAAAATCATCCTTACGATGAACCCGTATGTCGACAAAAAACAAGTTAAAATGTGCTCTCAGACTAAATTCTCCTAACGTGTACTTCCTGACGTGAAATACAATTGAAAGCCTTGTAGACGAAACGCAATACACGTCACATAAAAACTGACCCTCTATGTTGTGCTGGGTGCCCATACACAGGAAGACCCCTTTCATAAATTATAAAGGCTTGTGGTGCATGAAAATTCAGGTTCTTTAGCCTCAAATTGCCCAAATTCCTAAAAGCCGCAAAAAATGCTTGTTCAATTCAGGATTTTTAGCCTACTTTCGATTTTTGCAAAAAATGAAAGTAGACTTATGAGATCAACACAGGGCGAAAAAAGTGTGTCTGTCTGTGTGTGTGTGAGTCTGTGTGTGTGTGTATGTGTGTGTGTGAGTCTGTGTGTGTGTGTGTGTGTCTGTGTGTGTGTGAGTGTGTGTACTCTGAATGTCTGTCCCCCCTATCAATTCGAACACGGTGAATGCGAATTGAACGAAATTTGGTACAAAGGTAGCACTAGCAAAGGACACCTCAGTGTCATGTTTTATATCGCCGCCATCTTTACTAAAACTGAATGGCGGCCACTCAAACGTTCAAAACGTAAAATCAAATAACGACTAACCAAATCATCCGATCTCTACCAAATTTGGTAACAACATACCTTCGTATTGGGTGCGTCTTGTGACCAAACTACAAGGTCGTCCGCCATACCATTTCAGGATGGCGGCCGTGCGGATTATGCAAACTTTATAATCCATATCATGGGACCCACCAGTTCCGATTATCGAGCCGAGAATCGTTTTAACTGTTCTAAAGGAAGAGGCACGTTCGAAATTAAAAGTTTATTTTGTAATACTATAGTGCAGACGTGATTTTAAAAAAATGAGCTGATTCAGTAATAAGACAAGATGGCAGCGGATATCTTGTGCCTGACTTATATTTCACTAATTTGAGTATTGCATGCAATATAGCGTACTGATACAAAATAAATAAACGTTGTATGAAATGCTTTATATATAAATAATATACTCCATTGATGAAATCGTTTAGTATAAATCATTATTTGCTAACAAGTTCTATGTAAGTCATTTTATATAGAACGATATTCGTTGACACAATTAGCTCAGTGGTAGAGCGTTAGCCTATCGCTCGAATGCCTATGGTTCAAACCCGATCAGAGCTAGGTTTTTTGCTTGAAATGTTATATGTTTATTGTTTTGTAATGATTCAGATGTTTTAAAATTAAGCGTTATATTGTGCATATTATGGTGTAAAATATATATTTAATTAAAACATAATTCACCAGCAGATTTACTCGAGACATCTAGCTGCCAAAAAGGTAACTGCACGCCGACATACTTATTTACTTCCAGATTTTATTGAAAAGTTTCTTCTTCTGGCCGCTAGAATGCACTCGCTCTGTTAGGATTATATTGTTCGATATTTCACCACTAGATGTCACGACTAGTCTACGTGGGGCTCCATTGATTACAATACCATTGGCATTCTATGCGCATCGAATTTGAAGAATGACAAGATGATACTACGATACATTTTTACTTTATATTTTAAAGGGTTTGTAACAGCCTATTTTGCGTTACATGAAAATGTTATTTGAAGTAAAGAACAAAACGATTTCACATAGTAACTGAATTCAAGCCGTTGGTGTTAGTTCAGGTTATTAATTACTACTTTTATTTCAGGCAAATAGCAATCGAAAATATCCACATAGTTTGTATACACACGTCTCTGTAGGGTCATGGAAAGATTTGTTAATTCAATTAGGGTTTTCGATTCCCGGTCAATGCATGTGAGATTTTCGAAGTGAAATGCCATGTCCTGTGGTTCGGATTCCACGTAATAAGGAGGTCCCGTGGCTCATAATCACAAGATTCACGGTCACGTAAAACTACAATCTTCCTTCCTTTTTTTCAATTAGGGTTGTGAAAGCCATGCACAACCAGACGTGTAAAGACATGCCTCAACTCAAAGTTGGATGTTGCCCACGGCAGGTCGTATATGTAATAATAATAATAATAATAATAATAATAATAATAATAATAATAATAATAATAATAATAATAATAATGTTATTGGTTTTACATCCCTTTTAACTACTGCTGCTTTTAGAGACACCGGGGTGCCGGAATTTTGGCCCGAAGGGGATCTTTAACGTGCCAGTAAATGTACTGACACGGCTCCCTCGCATTTGTGCACCCTCAAATGCCAGCTGACTGCGCCAGGATACGAACCTGCAACCTAGGGCCCAGCAAGCGAGAACGTTACCGCTGAGCCACGCAGCCAGTCCGGTCGATTATGTCTCCAGATCCATAACATTCTTGATATACTTCTTATCTTTCTTTCTTCATTGATGGTAGCAGTTTTTATCTAGGTTGTGGCGTTTGGTAGAGGTAAATCGTTTCTAAGGTCTTCAACAAAGAATAGTTCTATTATACTCTTTGATAATAACAACGCGTTATAACTATACTCATACATTTAGGAGAAAGTAGGCTATATGTTCTTTACTGAACATCTTGTTTGAAAATAATGTTGCTGCTTGGAGATATAATAGATCTTCTGTACTATATGTCGAACGTGAAAATTGCATGAAAAAAATTTAGGTTACCCCTTCACCCCCTTAATTGCATTGATGAATTATACGGTCTACGTTAGTTCCGTGATAACCTTATAGTCATTTGCAAACTTTCACAGAAATGTAATAAATGAAGTGACATTGCTTCTTACAGAAATAGATGGAAAGTTGAATGCCACCCCTTGAGATAATGTTCTCATGGTTACCGATTTGCATTCCTTCATTAGTTTGTTAAATTAAATTAGTTTTCTGGGAATATTTCAGAAACTGTTGGATTAAAGCCTTATAATGTAGTTTTCGAGGACCCTTTAGGGCCCCCGAGTTTTGTTGCTGGCACCGAGGGGATTTGTCTCGTCGTTGTACGCCATAATATAGTACTAATAATAATATAATATAGGGAGAAATTATAACCCCTATGTATTTTTAATTCAGCCAATGGACATGTACTTTTCTTTTCAGGACGGGTCAGGGAAGGGATATTATCAGAGAAAGAAGCATTCACATTACGCATGAGCAAAATGGAAATGGCCTACCATTTAACTAAGGACATCTATAAGAAAATGTCAATATCCTTCAACGCAAAACTAAAACATTACTGCAGTGTCATCCGTCCGGAGGTCTTGCATGCTTCTGAATGCCTCACGATGAACAAAAAAGGCTTGGTCGAGAAACTGGAGGCCAAAGAAAGGAAAATTTTGAGAAAGATATTGGGTTCCATCAAAGATAATGGGGAATACAGAAGACGGCATAACCATGACCTATATACTCATGATGAGAAGATAAGCAACGTCATCCGGAAGAGAATGTTACCATTTTTTGGGCATGTGAAACGAATGAGCCCAGCGAGACTGACCAACCGCAACATTACTTACTTTCAGGAGAGGAAAACAAAATGGGCCTTGTTCATTGAACTGGATAAAGATCTGAAAGAAGTGGGGATTACACCAACAGACATTCAGGAGCGCGCCCCACTCAAAGGGAAACTTCAAACTTGTAAAGGTTTCCAAGAAAAACCGAAGCTGAAAACGGGAAAGAAGGAAACGGAAGGAAGTCCACCGAGAACGAATGAGGGCGTACAGGGCAAATATCAAAGCCAGTAGGAGACGGTTAGAATGACGAGGTCCATAGATGGCCTATACGAAATGAATGAATGAATGAATGAATAATATGGGGATAGGAATATAATAGACCTGCCGTACCACACCTGCAGGTGAAAATCGCGTGAAAAAAATCTAGAGTACCCCTTGATCCCCTTAAGCGCATTATACGTATTGATGAATTTTTCGGCTTAATTTGGTACCGCGATAACCTTCTAGCCGTTTGCAAACTTTCACACTAACGTAATTAATGGAATTGCATTGCGTCTTACAGCAATAGATGGACCTCTGAGAATCCGTGGGCATGGTTATTGAATTGCATTCGTTCAATAGTTTATTAAATTAGATTAGTTTTCTGGGAATATCTCAAAAACGGTTGGTCTTCGGTCCTTAAAATGTGGTTTTCGGGGACCCGAGTTTTGACTCTCACATTGAGGGGCTGAAAATGAGTTTTGTCTCGTCCTTCTACGCCTATTTCAGCATGTATTTTAAGGGGGTAGGCCCCCTTTTATGAGAGGTGCGGAGAAGAGTTACATCAATGATTAGTGTCGTGCCTCTGATGGATATCTGTACCAAATTTTACGTTGATACACCCAGCCGTTCTCGAGTTATAAGGGAACAAATTTGTCCACAGACAAACAAACAGACAGACAGACAGACAAAAAATTATTTTCGCGCGCATCCGTCATAAAACAGTCTGAAACGCGTAAGCAACTCAAATTTCCGTAGAAATTCAGAGAAAAACACACACATTTTCATTTTATATAGAGAGAGATATACTGCACCGCTCGGTGTTGACCGTGTTTTATTGCACAGATTTTGGTTTTACTCACTAACCGTTGAAGATATACGAAAAGTGATAAGGACCTTTCGGATAGAAAATTAATTTCTAAATATGAAATTTTGAAACCAAAGGGTGTAGTGACGTCACAAATGTCGGTTTTACTTGCTAACTGTTGGAGATACACGAAAAGTGATAAGGACCTTTCGGATTTCAAAGCTCATATGTGCCATCAAAAGTTTGCTATTACCAACCATTCTCTTTTTATTTGATATGGAAATATGAAATTTTGAAACCAAAGGTTCTAATGACATCACTAAAATGGTCGCCATTTTTTAATAGTGCAAAATTTCGAAATCAAAAGTATCCTATATGTAAACCTGGTAAATCAGCTACATCCATGCAAAATTTTATTTAAATCGGACCAGTGGTTCTTGAGTTATTGAGTAACACACAGACAGACAGACAGACAGACAGAAAGACAGAAAGACAGACACACACCATCTCATTTTTAGCCTACTTTTCACATTTTGCAAAAATGAGGAAAAAATGGACTTATGAGATCGATCCGGGAAAATGTGTGTGTGTCTGTCTGTCTGTCTAGCTGGCTGGCTGGCTGTGTGTGTGCCCCCCCCCCCCCTATCAACTCCTAAACGGCTGCAGCAATCAAAACCAAATTTAGTATGAGTAATGATGTGCACCGGAATAGCTCACGTCCATTTTTAAAAATGATGTCAGTGCTACCAACTGCTGAAAAAACGCACTAGAAATGTGAGCTCCATGTTGGATATCTTGCAAGGTATGCATGGCAGCTATTCCAAAATTGGCACACATGTAGATAATACTATTTCAGTTTAATTTCTAGGAGGCCAACCATGACAGTGTTGCCAAAATAATTTTAAGCCTTCTGATAGGTCCAATGTTTAAATGCATATAACTTCTACACTATCAATTGGATTTCAACCACATTTTGTATGTAATATCTGTACATAAACAGATTCTTAAGAGCCACCAGGGCTGCCAACTGTTAATAATTGCTTTCTCTATTTTTTTATCCAAATACCAATATATCAGAAAGTATGCAAGCCAACAGCTTTAAACTATGCACACGTATATTATGACATTTTAGATTAATTTGGAGTAACTTATATACGTCAGTTCTACCAACATAATTATAAGCCTGCTGATAGTACCAATTTTTAAATACATGTAAGTTCTATACTATCAGTTGGATTTCAACCAAATTTCGTATGTGCTATGTGTACCATAACAGATATGACCATAAGTATTGTTAAGAGCAATCAGGGCTGCCAACTGTTAATAAATGCTGTCTATATTGTTTTACCCTAATATCAATATATAAGAAAGTATGCAAGCCAACAGCTCTATTCTTTGCACACGTATAGCACCTGGCATTCTAGATTAATTTGGAGTAATTAATACAAGGTAGTGCTGCCAACATGATTCTATGCCTGCTGATATGTCCAATTTTAAAATACATGTAACTTCTATACTAACAAATGGATTTCATCCAAAATTGGCACAACAAGATATCATAATATTTCAGATTATTTCTGACCAGCACACGCATGACAATGTTGGCAACATGCTTTTACGCGTGCTGATAGATCCAGTCTCTAACTGCATGTAACGTCCATTGGACTTCAACCAAATTTTGTATTCTGTACCTTAAGAGATGGAAATAAGAATATATTCAGTCACCGGGGCTGCCAACTGTAGTGCTCTATTAGGCTACATTATACCAGGTATATTTTGAACTAATTAGATATTTCGATATTACCAACTTAATTTCGTCATTATTCTAGATAGGTTCATATTCTGTAGAATAATCGTTGGCATGAAAAGTAGGCTGTATAGTTCTTCACGGTACTTCTTGTTATATATTAGTATGATTTTATTAATGCAGCCAATGGCCATGTACTTTTCTTTTCAGGACGTGTCAGGGAAGGGATATTCGAGGGAAATCGGCCGTGGACCTATTGAAAGGAACCGTCCCGGCATTTGCCTGGTGGTGAAAATGGGAAACCACGTAAACCACGTGGGATTTGAACCCACGCTCTCCCGATGCCAGCGAGGTACGAGGTAGCGCGTTAGTGCTCTCGACCACCGCGGCCGGTAGAAAATTATTTATGCCAACATGAAGAGGCAGATACGCGGATAATGTTCCATATATCAAAAGCGCCACCTAATTCGAAAATATTGGTCAAAGCGAATGACACCGATGTCTTAGTAATTTTACTGGCCACTATCCACAAAATTCCAGAGACTCAAATTTGGTCGGCGGGTTCTTCATCTAAGAAAAGTAAAGGAAAGATCTTGACTGTACTGAGCTTGCAATGAAATTGGGTCCCACTATGCTTGAGTTTCGACGCATTTACGGACTGTGATTATACAGCTGCATTTTATAACAATGGAAAAAATCAAGCCTTTTAAAATACTTTCCAAACGAAATGATTTCCAAGAAATATTCGCGTCGTTAACGGACCCAATTGATCTATACGTCAATGAAATAATTGAACGTGTTTAGGAGATTACTGCCCTTCTGTATGGGATCAAAAATTGTTTCAACATTAATGACGCTAGATATCAGCAGTTCCAAAAAAACAATGCAACATACGATGATAAAGGGCATTTCATAAAGAAGATTAAATGTATGGGCTCCAATCTGATTCCACCATGCTGGAAGCCTCTTCAACAGAAAATTTTACGAACAATCTATGTAAATTCTATGTGGTTCATGCCATAGATGCAAGCTGCGTTAAACTAAATCCTGAAGATTGTGGCTGGTTTCTGGATGGTTCGTAGGGGACCCCACAACTTTACAAGTTGAGGATGTACTCAGAGTATCAGAAGAAAAAGAAAACTATGAAGAATTAGAATTAGATTTTGAAGTAGTCACTTCTAATGAGTCAGAATCCAAATAATGTTTTTACTAATCTATTTAATTGATACATTTTTATATGAAAAAATTTTCTTATATACAATTTTCTAATAAATAAATGTGTGTGAAAATAATTTGATGTTGTTAATATTTAATCTGCATTGAATTCAGTATTTGATCTACAGAACGCGCTTACACTATGGGAAAAATCATCATTAATAACAACTCGCTTCATCATTGTCTGTCGCATGGAGTTTCGCGCGCATCTCTGTCACTCCTACCGCTCGCGTTTAAAATTTACATCTAAAATCTAGGCAACCATGGATTGGATCAACTTATTCATAAGGCAACCTAATACAGTTAGATTCAGAAAAAATAAGCTTTCATTTCATATAATATACGATTAAATAACTCATGAGAGTATATCATTAACATTTACTCACCTGCTTATACCTGGCAGCCGCACAGTTGCGCAGAGGGGGAAGAAGGCAACCTTGACTTTTTCAATTCTGTTAGGTATGTTCTCTTAACTAGTGTCTGACTTTTTTAAATAACTAATGAGGGAAGTAGATTTAATAAATGTAATTAAACATTTACTTATTTAATATTATCCGTACGCAATTGAACTAGGTAACCTATTCGCGATATGTTAATGAGTATATTATCTATCATTTATTTCGTATCACTAATAAATAACAGATGAGGGTATACATTTCTTATACCGGATCTCGTACTATACAATAAGAGATCGATATCCTTAAACGTCAAAATTAGACATTACTGTACTGTTATTCGACCAGAGGCTCTGTATGCGGCAGAGACTCTAATAATGAACAAGAAAGGTCTAATGGAAAAACTAGAGGCTAAAGAAAGAAAGATTTTGAGGAAAATCCTGGGTCCCATCAAAGAAAACAGTGAGTACAAAAGGCGTCACAACCACGAATAATACAAGAACGTGGAGAAGATCGGTGACACGATTCGAAAAAGAAGGATTGCCTTTTATAGCCACGTGACACGAATGAGCCCAGGCAGGATATAGCAACGGATATTGACGTACTTTCAGGATAAGAAAACCAAAGAGAGAAAAGAACAACACCGGAGACGAATGCGGGAACACTAGGCGGTGGTTAGAGCTCGGAAGAAGAGGCAGTTGAAATGACGTGGTAGTAGTTGGCCGAATCGAAGAAAGAAGAAGAATATTTTTAGCCTACTTTTCATATTTTGCAAAAATAAGGAAAAAGTAGACTTATAAGATCGGGCAAATGCGTGTTTGTCTGTCTTTCTGTCTGTCCTTCTGTCTGTCTGGCTGGCTGTGTGTGTGTGTGTCCCCCCCCCCTAACAACTCCTAAACGGCTGCAGCAATCGAAACAAAATTTGGTAGGAGCAAAGATCCATACCTGAATATCTCACGGCCATATTTGAAAATGATGTCAGTGATACGAACTGTTGAAAAATCGCAATTGAAATTTGAGCTCGATGTTGGATATCCTGGAAGGTAAGAATGGGAGCTATTTCAAAATTGGCACACGTATAGATAATAATATTGCAGTTTAATTTCCAGGGGGCCATACATGGCAGTGTTGCCAAAATTATTATAAGCCTGCTGATCGGTCCAAATTTTATATGCATATAATTTCTACACTATCAATTGGATTTCAACCAAATTTCGTATGTGCTATGTGTACTTAAACAGATATGAATGAGCGTATTCTTAAGAGCCACCAGGGCTGCCAACTGTTAATAAATGCTCTCAATTTTTTATCCAAATACCCATATATCAGAAAGTATGCAAGCCGACAGCTTTAAATTATGCACACGTATAGTACCTGACATTCTGTATTAATTTGAAGTAACTTATATACGTCAGTGCTACCAACATGATTCTAAGCCTGCTGATAGGTTCAATTTTAAAATGCATGTAACTTCTATACTAACTATGGATTTCATTCAGAATTGACACAACAATAGATGATATTATTTCAGATTATTTCTGACCAATACATGTATGTCATTGCTGCCAACATGATTTTACGAGCGCTGTCAGATCCAATGTTTAACTGCATGTAACGTCCATGCTATCCATTGGACTTCAACCAAATTTTGTATTCTGTACCTTAAGAGATCGAACTAAGAATATATTCAGTCACCAGGGCTGTCAACTGTAGTTCTCTATTAGGCTACATTATGCCAGTTATACAGTATTTCGAACTAATTAGAAATTTCGATAATACCAAATTAATTTCGTCATTATTCTAGATAGATCCATGTAGATTAATCATTGGTATGAATCTTAAATTTTAAGAAAAGTAGGCTCTTTAGTTCTTCACGGAACTTCTTGTTATTCATTTAATTTTGTCTAATCTAGGGGAGACTTTGCCTACTCCGCAGTACGTCTAATTCCGAAGTACTTGAAATATGTTCTTTCTGCCGAAATATATCAGTTCACCTCACCATTGGTGTTGAGTCAACTCGTTAATTTCTCTTGGTCATGAATTTCGAAACGACAAATGCTACCACCTGGTGGTAAAATCGTGAAAACCTGTATTGTATTTTGTTTGTGAAGTTCTTATAAAATCACATGTATTTTGGTGATGCATTTGTGCAGTAATGGTAGTAGTGAAGCATATTATACTTACCATATTGCGGATTTAGACAAGGCACTGTACCGCGAATTTAGCAGCTCTAATACCACTAGTATAAAATAAGAAAAGTTACTAAATTCAAATTTCTTGGAAAGTGTTATTAATTGATTTAGAAAACCCCTGTTAGATGAAATGTTAAGAACTGAATATGTCACAAATGTGTACTAGACTAATTTAATTTCTATGTTTAATTTTTGAAACCTCGTTGATTTCCTTAAATTATCATCTGCACCATCAACCTCTTAATATTGCGGTTTAGACGAGTCTCCTCTACACCAAGGGAAGCAGCCGGTTTCCTCGTTTCTTCTCTAGCTAGAACTTTTATGTTTCGCTGTGGTTTTCCCTCATCTCGTCCATGCAGATGTTTCTGTTAATTATTTTTATTCTTATCTTTCCCTAGAACACTTCGAGTTCATCAAGACATGCTAGAATAATTTTTGCGGAAGTATTTGGATTCTATTTATTTAGGGTCATTATTCATTTATATTTATTATTTATTCGTTATATTTTAAGAGCGTTAAAAACTCTTTAGTATGCCTTCCTTTGGAGAAGAAGTAAAGCCGGCGATCCTATGTCATAGATTTATGGCATGTTGAAGATCTTTCCACAGAGTAAACTTGTGTGGAACTAAATTTCTGAGTTGGATTTCGTTGAAACGCTCTATCAAAGTTCCAACGATCGGCACTAGATATCATTGACATCTGGTAGCAAAAGTTGGAACTACTTGTAATTGAACGGAACGTGTAGCGTGTAGCTCACCCTCTAGGAGTCCGCTGGAAGCAGCAACAGACTCTGGCGAGCCGAACATGTCCTCGGACACTCCCGGCACTAAAATCCATACGATAAATAAATAAAAAGTAGTTGAAACCCGTCAAAACATGACGGACAATGGAAGAAAATATTCACTGAAGAAGCTTCTTATATAAGTTACATTCCTTGTACGATTACTTTTTAGCACTATTGCAACTTCAAGGGCGTCAGAAGATAGCACTCTCAACATTGCAACATAATGCTGGTCATGACTGAAAACGTGATGAGGTAAATAGCCCTATACGTTCCAGAGTTTTTCCTTGAGCTTTATTGATTGCGATAAAGTATGCCGAGCGAATAGGAAATTGTTGCCTATTAAAAGAAAATGTACTGTACCTGCAAGTGTTTTATCGGAAGGTGTTAAATCAAGTCGTAGGATTTGAGCTCTCTGCCTAATATTATTGCACCTATTATATCCGAATCCAAGCAATTTCTTACATATTTCTTACAATTAATATGTTTCCTTGAGAAATGTTCAGATTTCTAAGGAGCAGAACTATGGCTCAAAAGTTCGGAGTATGTGGAGGCGAATCCCATAATTCCAAGGAATTAAAGAATTCTACAGTAGGGAAATAAAGTAGCTAGCTTTCATCTTAAGTATCTAATCTGTTAACGCTGATGTGTGTTTGAACTACCGGATATAAGTTCAATTACTTTTAAATTAATATCATTACATTGTTGCAGCCTGTCACATATTTTGTTTTCCAGCAGATCAATTTTACCCTCACAACAGTAAAGACCAAAGTAACCACGCGTAGATTTTACGCAAGAGAAATGCAATGTAGAACAATGTTCATATTTGATCGTCAAGGTCCTTACACTGTACTGCATAATATCTGGAATTGTTTCTGAAATGGACTATTTATATTGGATTTTAAATGTGGCTTCGTATTATTTGATAACACAATAGTGTCCTGCATCCACGGAGCCGCTAAATATTAAATGACAAATAATACTTCCATTGCCGAAATCAACAGCGTAGTTAGACTCAGTACTCTAAACAAATAATCATTAAATAATTGTCTTATGCAATAAAGTTCAATATGACCAGTGTATTCACCGACCGGAGACTTTCATACTCAAGTTGGTTGCTGAGGAGAATATGATGAGACTGTTCGCCTATAATAAAATCCTTATAATTGTTCCTGCCAGCGAATTTTTAACCTATTTTATATTTTGAAAAAAAAAAAGGCTTATGAGATCACCTTTTGTCCGTGTGTGTGTGAGAGAGAGAGGTGTGTGTGTTCCTCCCTAATAACTTCTAAACGTCTGGAGCGATTTCAATGAAACTCGGTACGTTCATAGCACTATTCCGGACGACTCAGACCGTGCCCTTCAAATTTTGTTACATCTCACCAACCCAACTTGGCGGCTGTGCGAAATATTTCACCAGCATTAAATATCTCCGAAACTATTTCCGATATCACCCTGGAATTTTTTACGGTGATAAAGGAAACTACTAGAAGTTCACCTATGTGACTTTTGAAAAACTGGTAACTACAAAACCAACATGGCGGCCAGGCGAATTTGCTACTTTTAAATTGACGTTTCTCGCGATTTAACCAACCAAACGCAATAACATTTGGTACAGTATATGTTTATACACATTGTAATGCACCGACATCTAACTTGGTTCAATTGATTACATAACCACAATATGGCGGATGTGCGAAATATTTCACCGGCATTCTATATCTCTGAAACTATTAGCGGTATCAGCCTGAAATTTTGTACGGAGATAAAGGGCACTACTGGAAGCCCATCTATAAGATTTTCAAAAACCGGTTAACTAGAAAACGAACATGGCGGCCAAGCGAATTTGAAAATTTTAAATAGACCTTTCTCGCGATTTTATGTTCCAAACGCAATGAAATCTGGTACAGAAAATCTTTATAGACATTGTAACGCACCGGTATCTAACTTAGTTCAATTGTTTACATAACCTCTAGATGGCGGCTTTGCGAATTTTAAAATTAAGTTTTTATTTCTTGTGTCGTAAACATGCGATCGAAGTGAAAGTTTGAATAATGAACCTATGCAATAATTTTCCTTTAATGGTACATGACTCTATGGCCTATACATTTAACAATCCAACATGGCGACCATCCGAAATATTTATACGGCTCTGAATATCTACGAATCTATTATAGCAATCAAACTGATTTTTTTATGTTCATAGGGGGCTATGAACTTAAGTTCATCTATAGGACCTTAAATAACCTGGTGATTACAAATCCAACATGGCGGCGACGCGAAGTATACATATTCACGTGGACCTTTCTCGCAAGTTAACTAACCGAGTGCAGTGAAACTTGGTACAGTAAATCCTTATACGAATGTTAATCCACTGGCATCTAATTTATTTCAATTGTTTCCATAACCGCAAGATGACAGCTGTGCGAAATTTTAAAATCTCCTTGTTACTTCTTGTGTCCTAATCATGCGATTGAAGTTTGAATGCTACTCGTACACAATAATCTTCATGTAACAGTACATAACTCTAGGACCTACATATATAAATTCCAACATGCCGACCATCCGAAATATTTAGTCGGTTCTCAATATCTACGAATCTATTACAGCAATCAAACTGAAATTTTTTATGTAGATAGAGGCAATTAACATGAGTAGGATATATGAAAATAGGCTGTATAGTTCTTCACGGATCTGCTTGTTTTGTAATAGCTTGAAAACGCAACTCAGAATGACGTCCTTCATTTTGATAAAAACAGTACGAAAATGCTCTAAATAAGGAATTTCCATCACCTGTTATAGGTTATGGCAGTACATTTTGCAGGGGAACATAGAATCACTTTGCCAACTACTGGAAAGAGCATAGGCCTTATTACTCAATACTCACTTCGACAGTCACCCTAATGGAGGCAGTTTGAGAATTCTATGACCCGTGCATGTCCAAAATCTTATTAGCACATGGAAGCCCACCAATTCTTGGCTATCGCCCTGGAGACCCGGGTTACATTTCCTGCTCTGCCAAGAAATTTAATTCTGGGCTGAAGGCAAAGACGGGTATAACTAAGAAGAGGAAGGTTCGATTCTCACCTCAACAATCTTGGATGTGTGTGGCTGGCTGCGTGGCTCAGGGGTAACGTTCTCGCTTGCTGGGCCCGAGGTTGCAGGTTCGTATCCTGGCGCAGTCAGCTGGCATTTGAGGGTGCGCAAATGCGAGGGAGCCGTGTCCGTAGATTTACTGGCACGTTAAAGATCCCCTTCGGGGCGAAATTCCGGCACCCCGGCGTCTCTAAAAGCCAGTGTAGTTAAAAGGGACGTAAAACCAATAACAATATTATTATTATTATTATTATTAATCTTGGATGTGTTTTTCTGTAGTTTCCCACTTCCACTCAAGGCAAATACCGAGACGGTTCCTAGGCCTCGGCCGTCTCCTTGCCATTCCCTTCCTTAATTACAAATACACACGTTAATGCAGCTATCACAATAACACAGGTCATCAGAGAAAATTTTACACATACACACCAAAGTATACGGGACTGAGTAACCACGATGTTGGAGCCCTTCAAACGAATTATGTTTGCCAAGTGTATCTCATGGCGAAAGCAATTGTGGACCCGTACGAGTGCCTGGAAAACTAAGTTTTCTTTATTATTTTAAGAGTATGTCGACGATGCATAATTATAACTTTTAGTCTAGGACGCTACCAACTTGACCACCGAAGCATTGGGAAGAAATTGCAATATTAAGGTACATAAATAACATACACATTCAACTGTCAGTTAATGTTCTTCAACATTTCCCTTCTTTTATAACTCTATTTTAGCATACATATCGAGAAAACATCATAGAATTATGTTTGCCAAGCCTTTATAATTCTCATAAATAACTATCCCGTGAAAACGCGCCATGTCTGATGTATTAAATATATCGATGCAATGGTGCTGCCATCTGTTGTCGGTTACTGGAACTGAATGCAGATATTGGGGACAACAGTTATCACATGCTGCAATGCAATGGTAAAACGGAAATAAAATGTATTGATGAGGAATGTAGAAATATGTATCTATAACTTAAAGCAAACAGCATGAAAATCGGTCCCGTAGAAATCGCTGGCGGATTGTACACACATCAAAAAAAGTTTTGCATCACCTCGGTTCCAAGAGTTCCGGAACCTTTAAATACAAAGGGAATAGAGATCAACACAAACAACATTTCAGCTCGTTTTATTGTTCATGAGACCCACACATTGCATGTTGTACCATCATACAGCTAGACTTTCAGCATTTGTGGTCCAGATTGCAGTACACACCACTACCTCTAATACCCAGTAGCACGTCCTCTTGCATTGATGCATGCCTGTATTCGTCGTGGCATACTATCCACAAGTTCATCAAGACACTGTTGGTCCAAATTGTCCCACTCCTCAACGACAATTCGGCGTAAATCTCTCAGAGTGGTTGGTGGGTCAAGACGTCCATAAACAGCCCTTTTCAACATATCCCAGGCATGTTCGATAGGGTTCATGTCTGGCGAACATGCTGGCCACTGTAGTCGAGCGATGTCGTTATCTTGAAGGAACGCATTCACAAGATGTGCACGATGAGGTCGAGAATTGTCGTCCATGAAGACAAATGCCTCTCCAATATTCTGCCGATATGGGTGCACTATGGGTCGGAGGATGTCATTCAGGTATCGTAAAGCCGTTTCGGAGCCTTCCATGACCACCAGTGGCGTACGTCGGCCCCACATAATGCCACCCCAAAACATCAGGGAACCACCACCTTGCTGCACTCGCTGGACAGTGTGTCTAAGACGTTCAGCCTGACCAGGGTGCCTCCAAACACGTCTCCGACGATTGTCTGGTTGAAGGCATATGCGACACTCATCGGTGAAGAGAACGTGATGCCAATTCTGTGGGGTCCATTCAGCATGTTGTTGGGCCCATCTGTACCGCGCTGCATGGTGTCGGGGTTGCAAAGCTGGACCTCGCCATGGACGTCGGGAGTGAAGTTGCGCATCATGCAGCCTATTGCGCACAGTTTGAGTTGAAACACGACGTCCTGTGGCTGAACGAAACGCATTATTCAACATGGTGGCATTGCTGTCAGGGTTCCTCCGAGCGGCAATCCGTAAGTAGCGGTCATCCACTACAGTAGTAGCCCTTGGGCGGCCTGAGCGAGGCCTGTCATCGACAGTTCCTGTATCTCTGTACCTCCTCCATGTCCGAACAACATCGCTTTGGTTCACTCTGAGACGCCTGGAAACTTCCCTTGTTGAGAGCCCTTCTTGACACAAAGTAACAATGTGGACGCGATCGAACTGCGGTATTGACCTTCTAGGCATGGTAGAACTACAGACAACATGAGCAGCGTACCTTCGTCCTGGTGGAATGACTGGAACTGATCGGCTGTCGTACCCCCTCCGTCTAATAGGCCCTGCTCATGCATGGTTGTTTACATCTTTGAGCAGTTTTAGTGACATCTATGAACAGTCAAAGGGACTGTATCTTTGATACAATATACACAGTCAACGTCTATATGCCGGAGATCTGGGAACCGAGGTGATGCAAAACTTTTTTTGATGTGTGTAGATAAAATGCATAATTGTCGTATATGGGCGAATAACATTATGTGCAAGTTAATTTCATGAAATAAAATACTATTAATTGTTGAATTAAAGAAAACAATAGTGATAGCACATAGGTACCTTTCATCAAAATATCATTTCTTAAAAATCGGTCCAGTGGGGAGTTGTTGGCGATTTACAAAAGAAATATAGAGATGGCAAAGGAAAATCCGTTACTCTACGGGAATGATAAAAGTAAAATATGTTTCGACAATGTAACACCAATCGTAAGATGGAAGAAAACGGAAATAAAAGAACATATCCGAGGTGGGATTCGAACCCACTCGACCATGCATAATACAAATTACTGGACTGTAACTATAGCCCCGCGGCCATCCAGACAACTGTCTATTTGTGCAATATCAAGGTACCTAACCACCATACACACTCAACCTGCAGTTTAACCCCTTCAATACTTCGCTTATTTTATAATTCTATTTCAATGTTTATTCTAAAAACATAATTAACAATATTGGAGATCCTGTTTAATTCTCATAAACAAAGATCTCAGTTAGACGCGGCGGGAAGCAAGCACCATTTCCCTAGTTGAAAAGAGTCTTTGTGCGCAAGCTCGGGAGCGGCATATATTAAATTTTTCTTTAATAATTTAAAAATATACCCTAACATATATTTTCCTTTTAAAGATACTCTGCAAATATACATGCCAAGAGCTCTCGTTAGAATGCATTAAATCGGTTCCTTCGTTCTCTCAATCTCGCGTTAACAAAAATCACCGTGTTTTAAATATATAGATAGATTATTCGTTTTTTATTTATTATTTTTTAGCCTACTTTTCACATTTTGCAAAAATGAGGAAAAAGTAGACTTATGAGATCGGGCAAATGTGTGTCTGTCTGTCTGTCTGTCTGTCTGTCTGTCTGGCTGGCTGTGTGTGTGTCCCCCCCTATCAACTCCTAAACGGCTGCAGCAATCGAAACAAAATTTTGTAGGAGTAAAGATCTATACCTGAATATCTCACGGCCATATTTGAAAATGATGTCAGTGCTACCAACTGCTAAAAAATCGCAATTAAAATTTGAGCTCCATGTTGGATATCTTGGAAAGTATGAATGGGAGCTATTTCGAAATTGGCACACGTACAGATCATAATATTTCAGTTTAATTTCCAGGAGGCCAAACATGGCAGTGTTGCCAAAATTATTATAAGCCTCCTGATAGGTCCAATTTTTAAATGCATATAACTTCTACACTATCAATTGGAATTCAACCAAATTTCGTATGTTGTATGTGTACATAACCAGTTATGACTGAGCGTATTCTTAAGACCTACCAGGGCTGCCAACTGTTAATAAATGCTCCTAATTTATTTTATCCAAATACCAATATATCAGAAAGTATGCAAGCCGACAGCTTTAAACTATGCACACGTATAGTACCTGACATTCTATATTAATTTGGAGTAACTTATATACGTCAGTGCTACCAACATGATTCTAAGCCTGCTGACAGGTCCAATTTTAAAATGCATGCAACTTCTATACTAACTAATGGATTTCATTCAAGATTGGCACAACAATAGATCATATTATTTCAGATTATTTCTGACAAATACATGCATGACATTGTTGCCAACATGATTTTACGCGCGCTGTTAGATCCAATGTTTAACTACATGTAACGTCCATGCAATTCATTGGACTTCAATCAAATTTTGTATTTTGTACCTTAAGAGATGGAACTAAGGATATATTCAGTCATCAGGGCTGCCAACTGTAGTGCTCTATTAGGATACATTATGCCAGGTATACAGTATTTCGAACTAATTGGAAATTTCGATATTAGCAACTTAATTTCGTCATTATTCTAGATAGGTTCATATGCTGTATAATAATCATTGGCATGAAAAGTAGGCTGTATAGTTCTTCACGGAACTTCTTGTTATTTAGTCCATTTACCCTCTAGGTTGGTGGTTCCCACGGACTCAGCGAGGGAACTCACCACTACCGCCTCTATGAGCAGTGTCCTGGAACATCTGGTCGGGATGGATACAACTGGGGAGGTGTGATCAGCACTTCGCCCAGGCGGCCTCACCTGCAAAGAGAACAGGGGCCTCATGAGGGATGGGAAGGGATGAAAGATTGGGATGGATAGGCTAGGAATGGGGAAGGAGGCGGCCGTGGCCTTACAGTAGGTACTGCCCCCGGAAATTGAATTATATTGAGACCACGATGGCTGTATTGGAAAATATCAGTAAAGTTATGGATGTCATAGTTATGACGTGGATATTCATGACGTAGGCACGGATGACGTAGAATTCATGCCAGTAGGCTGATTGAGCTGAGATTCTTGGTGACGTCATGATTTTATTCGAGAAAGATCCGAGATTTACGACGCAGTCGCAGGAAACAAGGTATTGTGCTAAGGAAGAAGCTACGCTATTGGAGGAGAGACGAGAACCAATGAACGATAGTTTGGAAGGAAGACGGAGATTGCTGAAACTACGATATTCGATTACTTTTGGCATGCAGATTTGTGGAAATCTATTTTCAGTTATGGCATTAATTTGGAATTTTGAAGAAATTAATTTTGAGTTTTTGAATTTTGAAAATCCGTCAAGAATAGCCAAAGTTAAAACTTCCAGCAATGACGCAGCAACAGGCTATGGTAGGGATGGTTACGCCCCTTAAGAAGTTGATAAAAGGTCGTGCACAGGAGAGAGGAGCTCTCATACTCATACTGATACTGATACGCTCAGATCTCATACTTGTGATCGCATATATATATTTCTGGTGATATAGAGTTATTTTCAAGTGATTCAGTGAAGTAAGGTGTCTTTAGCGTGAGGTGAAAGCTTGCCGCATCGAACGAACTCGGAGCAGTTCCATTTCACGCTGCTCAAAACTAGGTGAAGTTGAAACGCGCACATTAACGTTTCCACCAGTCAAGATATCAAGCGCTAACTTCAGCCTGTAATACAATTCTATTAGGCAGTATAACATTAAGGTGTATACAAGATTTCAACGATTTCACAGTGATACTTCGAAAGATATTGGAACTTTTAGGCTGCCAACAAAAGTGATTTTCTCGCCATAGGAGAAACACTTTTATATTCCATATTATACACTACGGCTGACACGTGGAGTGCAACAGTTTGGTATTACAACGATACATTCGACTATGGAACACTATAATATTGCAGTGCTTTTGATCATTATAACTGCAGGTGAGATGGAAGGCTAAGGCTTTGATGCAATTGGGACATAGATCATTGGAGTAAAGTAACAGCATGGAACTTCGTTATTCGTCTTTCTACAAAAGCGAGCATGCAGTGAACATCCAACTACACTCATGCATCGTTAATCCATCGCTGAATTATACCAGATAAGAGTGGAAATATTTTCATACTCCACAACTATGAATATTTCTGCGGAAATAACTACATTAAACTTCATGACGAATTCCTGCAAGAACTTCAGAGAACTTTCAAGAGAGGCCAGGGTTATCCCGGCGCACAATGAAGAATTTGGCCGGAAGGATGTTTCTCGTATCCACGGAGCAGTGCCATTTCGGAGGAGGAAGCAGTTCGATTCTCCGAGGACGCTGATTCCTGTTTCGAGGATGGAGCTCATCTTTAAGTTGGTGAAATGGATCCATCAGCAGTCTTCTTTGGGGAATTTTTCTCTGGAACTTCAATCGGCAGATAAGGTAGTTGTGAACGTTTCTTGTATTATTTGAGTATCGTAGCGATATCTGAGCAAACATTTTCCCCATATTTTCTGTCCTACCTTTTGCCCCATTTTCTTGATTGATATTTTTGTACTCAGTACACTTCGATGATTTATGCCTTTTTCTTCGATTTTTGAGACATTGCTATGTCATTGGCATACTTAAATAATTTTGGATCAGTTGAGACTGATGATTTAGATTCTTTCAGTAATTTGCATATTTTTGTAGTCACGATTTGACTGTAAAGTTAACGATTTGCTATGGCAGATTTGAATTCAGACAGCGTGTCATTTTATTAAAGTAATTCTATTCAGTTAATTACTTTGACCAATTTTCTGTCATCCTCAAGAAAGAAGAATGATTAAAGGATTTTAGAGCGTTAAAATCTTTTTCGATATCGACGATCTTTGAAATACTAGTCGTCTTATGAACATGATTGCAACATAGACATTTATCATTGCATTATAGACAATTTTATGAAATACGAACGTTGATTACAATTTATTGAATACACTATAGTAATGAACATTTGATAGAAGTTTTTCTCAATTCTAGATTGGAACAATAATGTTTGCATTCCACAATCTAATTGTATTCTATTCGACTATTTTGCAGTTTAGTTGATCTTTGTTTGAAGATAGTATTTTTATACTGCGTTACTTTGAAGATGTTAATCTCAATTTTGATAGACCAGGCAGGAGTGTCTAATCGTATTTGCTATTAAATTTATTTGTGATTGGCAATTTTTTTTCATATCGATTCATGAATGAAACCCACGAAGGTTAAATAATAACAGTCATTATTACAATTGATGAATATAAGAATTTTTAAAGAGGAACAATGGATGTATAATCGATAGTTCAGTGGACGTGTAAAAGTCGCTGTTGAATAATGCCCTTGAATAATGAAGGAGGTTCCCACAATAATTAATGAAGTTGAATTAATAGTGGAGGTTTTTGTGTGTAGTTTGGAAGATTTTTATGCCATATATATGGAGATATATGATGAATTTTGGGCCAATTGTTGTGACATTTTTGTGCGTCTTGAGCGAAGTAGTTTCCCACTGAATGTTGTTCTTGTTCTTTGAAAGATTATTCATATGATGATACTGTTAAAATTAACAAGAGTGTTAAATAATTTGAGATAAAGATTTTGAATGGAGGTTACAGTCACAAATATTAATAATTATTATTAAACATTATTAAACCTGAATTTGTCAATTAAATATAACTAACCTTCATTGGTCGATTATATCAACACGATTTGAGTAATTATCAACCGGATAGACGTATGGTTCAATGTATTCCTTGTATAAATAATATAAACAATTTAATATTGTAAAATAATTTTGTAAATATCTTTGTTAAATAATTTGAAATGATAGTGATTAATAGAAGCGTGTATTAAATTTTCAATGGTCATTTGACACTGTTATAAACAATTTATTATTGTTATAAATAATTAATGGACTTTTGTTATTAACATTTAGAGTTTTTTTTATACTCTAAACAATGCAAGTTAAGCAAGTGGTTTGAACAAGTAATCATGATTTGGGATTGTTGGAGGAATCCAATGGTGTTTGAATGAAGCATGTAAGACATTTGCGTGATAATATTTCAGTTGAGATGTGAACATTTACGTGTTTAAAAGAGAGAGCCGAGCTCTGAGGTAGCACGCTTATGGTAGGGTTGAACGAACAGGTGTCCGTTTTGACGACACAGGTGCTTTGCAGCTGGTCCGGACAACTGTGTTACTGAGACCAAGGGCGTTTCATAATAGCCTTGTGGCTATAAATAAAATGTGCAGGATATAAACACGCAAAGCAATTGATATGTGTGTCTCATCCCAAATCCCGTTTCCATTCCCATTGCATTGTTATATTTTCGTTGTTATGAGCTTGAGAAAGCTAAAACATTATATGTAGAGAATACAGGTCCTACAGGAGGACATGGTTATGTGGTCGATGGCTTCTGATTGCCACGTATATTTTGTTGTTTCAGTTTGTTAAAAATCATTCTTTATGTGAAATAAATTATTGTGCAGTTTAAAGTTTCTCGTCTTCGTTCTGGTTCATTTTAAATATCATGGTGGAGGTTATTGTGAGGACATACTTTTAAGTGATCCAGTTGACAACCCAGTCCCCGAGATATATTTAAGAGGTAAGTCAAGGTAAGTATGAACCCCCGTATATTTTGTGTGTTCCACAATAATTTTCTTGTTAACTATTGTGCTCTAATCTCGATAGTATCTGTCAGTGCCATTTTCATTGATGTAGCTATGCCGGCGCGTTTGATTATTGGCAATCCGATTGAGGGGGCGGATATCTGACAGCCTACTATCCGGATATCGGGTACAGTAGGATTGGCGACCCTGAAACGTGGGGCATGTTCTACAAAACTGGATTACCAGGAGGATTGCCGCAATTCGGTGGGGCTCGATTGTCTCGATTGGCACGTTCGACTGAATAAAACATTGGATTACCAAGTTATTGCAGTAGAATTGACACCACAATTTTTGTGGAGTGTTCGAATAACATTGGATTACCAAGTTATCGATGTCAAAGGGATTGTGAAGACTCTAATAAAGAGGTTGATTCTTTGTTAGATGTCTTAGCCAATTGTAGAATTTGAGAGTGTGATTATATAGGAATAAATGTTGCGTTGTATTAGGAAAATTACACTCAGAAAATATCAGATCTTATACGACTTGAGAGAGGTTAAATAGGCTGGAAACTTAGAAAAATCGCCTATGATCTGGAATCTTATTTTATTTGACCGGCTTATGACATGTATAGTCATATTAAAGATAAAATTAACTATTTGGATTATAAATGTAAATTATTTGTGTTAGGATATTTTAAAATGAACCAAAGAAACTTGAACATGTGCTTGAGTTTATTTCAACATGAAGTGTCTACGAAGGTTAATTATAAGGTAATTATAAGTTAGATTTAAGACAGAAAATTGCTCAAATTTATATATGGTGAAGAATGTTGCTCAGATGTTGTTATTTTACTCTGTTTGATGTATGTCCCTAAAGCAGTTTATTATTGAATATTGTTGAAATGGCAGATGAAAGTCTGAGAATTATGTTGGAGGAGATGTCTGCTAACTTGAAAGCTAGCATGAATGAAAGTGTGAGGGAAATGGAAGCTAGGAATACTAGTCGAATGCAGGAGATGATGGAGGACATGGTTATGTCCTCCATCATAACCATGCTAACTTGAAAGCTAGCATGAACGAAAGTGTAAAGCAGATGCTGGATGAAAATCTGAAAGTTATTCAGACCAGTTCTGCAACCCTAGAGGATAATATGTCGCGTTTACAGATTAATACCCAAGGAATCGAGAATGCTGTAACTGACATGCGCACAGACGTGTCCAATGTGCATAAAGATGTGTCTGTTGTTAAAATTGATGTGTCCAAGGTACAAAAGGATCTTACTATGTTGAATCTTGATGTTGCTAATGTCCGGAGTGATATTTCTTGTGCTAGGGCTGAAGTAGTTGTTGTTAAAAATGATGTTGCGACTGTCCAAGACAAGGTTGAGGAAGTCCAAAGAGAAGTCCAAAATGTTAGAACTGATGTGTCCAATGTTCAGGTTGATATTAATAACATTCATTCGGATGTAAATGAGATGCAAAGTGACATAAATAAGATTCAAGTAGAGGTCAACACAGTTTTCGTAGATATTGCTAAAGTCCAAACTGATGTAAATAAAGTCAGGGAAGAAATAGAAAATTCGAAAACACTTTGTACGCGTAATATGAGTGCATTAACGACTAGGCTAGTTGATGAGTCAGTTAGAACGACAGCGTCTTTAGCAGGTTTAAAGTATGATGTAGAGGTCATGAGAACCCAGGTATTAGACCATAATAGATTACTCAAAGAAGATATCGAAGGAGACATAGCAGAAATGTTAACGGCAAATGTAGCAGTATGGAAAGACGAGTGGAATAGGTCAAGTGGGGAACATGTAACCCAAATCCAGGAACGTATTGAAAGAAAACTTGCCAGTACTCAAAGAGATATCAACAATGAAGTAGTACAGAATAGGAAAGATTTAAGCGTAAGGATGGATTCGCTATCCGAGAGACAAGTAGAAGATAGAACACAGATAGGTCAGGATGTGCAAGCATTAAAATCTGCGTTAGAGGATCAGATTCATAAAGTTGTCTCTGATGTAAATGAAACGACGAGCAAACTGCAGAATTTGAAGCTCGGAGAAGCTAGTTTAATGGAGACCTACAAAGAAGAGTTAATCAGGAAAGTCTTAACGGAAATCACTGACAAGGATACAGAAGGCTTGGCTTGCGAAACCAATAGGAATTATGCCAGAAGATATAACCTAGATCCAGAAGAGAGAGACGTAACTCCTGAAGAATGTATAACCAGATTCAGGGAGGAAGATGACGAGAGGAATAGGGAACCTGAGTGGAACTATCGAGATAGTGGGAAAAACTACCCGGATTCATATCCGAGGAATGTAACGGTCATCAGGAATTTTGAAGACAAACCGCAAAAATTCAGCAACACTGATAGTTTGACGCCTATAGAATATGTCAGGAACCTCAAAGATTATTTCATCGAAGCTCACATTCCCAGAGAGAGAGAGATGAAGATAGTGGAAAGATTTTTGAGTGGAGGACCCCTTGAATGGTTTAGAGCTCTTAGATACACTTTCAGTAACTTTGACGAGTTTGCAGAGGCATTAATCAAACGATTTTGGTCCATAGAAGCGCAGAATTCGTTAAGAGCGGAGGTTTATTCAAGAAAATACTCAGGTACTCTTCCAACACGGTACGCTGATTTCTTTACGAGTCAATTGTCCCGCTTGAGATTTTTGCAACCCCCATTGTCAACGGAGCAATTAATTGATGCGATTTCTCGTATGCTGCCGGTGGAGGTGAGGAGACTAATCATTTCATCAAACATCAGGGATTTGACCAGCATGGACGAATTACTGAGGAGGTTAGACTACACAAGTCCAATGCCTAACGTGGTACAGAAAGGTCAAAGGCATGACTTCAAAGAAATAAATACTGTATACATGGACCACGTTCAGCAAACTGACAAGCCAGAAGAAGAGAAAACTGACAATGTAGGTCCTCACAGGAATAATCAGTTTAGGAATAACAGATCGCAAGGTTACCGTCCGTATCAACAGAGAAGAGGCTGGAACTATAATCGAGGCAATTACAACAATGGAAGAGGCAGATATTACAACAATAATGGTTATAACAGAAATTATAATAGAAATAACCAGAACCAAAATAGAAATCAGGATTCTCAAGGTCAGGTTATGACACCCGATCAGTATCAGGAAAGAGAGAAGGAAAGCCAGCAATACCTGAAGGAGTTACGGGAAAAAGAAGCCGAAAATCAAAGGATAAGGCAGGATGTTGTGATTGATCCTGGGCCTTCTACGAGCCAGCATAATTTTGAGGTCGGTAACACAAAAAAAAAAAACAACGCCGATTTCTCAACGACAGTGAGAACCTGTAAATACATTGCCACACCACACCTAATTACAATTAATGAGATATATGAAGTTACTGATGAAGATTTACTAGAAGAGAGGGGTATCGTTAAAGAGGCAAGACCATGTGCATTACCTATCATTTCTGTACTGATAGATGGCCAACAGTATAAAGCCCTGATGGACACTGGTGCGATTATTTCCATCATTTCAGAAGATTGTTATCAAAATTTGCTAAGAGGAGAGAACATGACAGTTCTACCAGTTTCTACCGTCAAAGTGAGAGGGATTTTCCAAGATAAGGCAGTGAAGTGCAAGATTCAAGTGTTATTGAACTTTGAGATCAATGGAAGGAATTATGAACAGATCTTCATTGTGGTGAGCAAGATCAATTTTGATATGGTGCTTGGAATCGATTTTATATCGAAGGTTGGAGCTATTATTGACATGAAGAACGGAAGTATTAGCTTTAATGATGGGTATATGATCACAGAAGAGATAGAAGAACAGGACGTGAAAAACAGTCTGGAGATAGACCTTAGGGAAGAAATTTTGAATACCATAATTAATGAAGTGGAGAATTCAGCAGAAATACCCAGTAGAAAAACTGAAGGATTTGAAGAAATTCAGGGGGAATTTGAGGATCTGATAAAGGAATTCCAAGATATTTTTGATGAAAAGCCTGGATTGATTAAGGATTATAAGTACAAGATAAGGCTGACAGATGAAACCCCTTACCAGAAGAGAATATACCCCATTCCTGAGAAATACTATCAAGAAGTACGAGGATTAATCAGAAAAATGGAGGTAGACGGGATTATTAAAAAACAGGCGTCGTCTTATATAAACCCCATCACAGTAGTGAAGAAAAGTAATGGTCAGATACGTCTTTGTCTCGATGCCAGGACCATCAACTTGAAGATTCTTCCAGAAAACGACCGACCACCCAAGATTAGAGATCTGCTTAGAAAATTCAAAGGGAGAGCATGTTTCAGCGTTCTTGACTTGACGTCTTCATTTTATCAAGTTCAACTAGAAGAAGAGAGTATGCAGTACACTGGATTCCTATTTGACCAGACGTCATGGGTCTTTGTGAGAATGCCTTTTGGAATGGTTAACAGTGGACCAGCTCTCATTCGAGCACTTGATAGTAAGCTCACTGACGAAGTAAAGGAGAATGTAATCTGCTACATTGACGATTTAATTGTATCTTCACCCAGCGCCGCAGAACATTTAGTGCACCTGAGAAAGTTGTTCGAGAATTTAAGGGAGGCCAATATCAAAGTCAATTTTGGAATATGTCAATTCTTGAGGAAGGAGATAAATTACTTGGGGCATACCATTGATAAAGATGGATATCATCCAAACATGCAGAACGTAGATGCAATCACTAGATTCCCAAAGCCAACTAAGGTGAAACAAGTCAGAGAATTTGTAGGCGCATGCCAATTCATTAGCAGCCACTGTCCGAGATACTCTGAAATTATGGCTCCTCTGTATGATTTACTCAAGAAAAATAATAGATGGAAATGGAGTACCACAGCAAACGAGGCTTTTGAGAAAGCAAAGGAGATGCTCAGAAACAATGTCAAACTGGAGTACCCAGACTTTGAGAAGGTATTCTATATAGAGTCTGATGCATCAAGAATAGGCATTAGTGCAGTCTTATACCAGAAAGACGAGGCAGGCAACAAGCACTACATTGCGTTCACTAGTCGGAAGTTGAAGAAACACGAGGAAAATTACTTTACGACAGAACTAGAAGCGTTAGCTTTTGTGACAGCTTTGCAAGCTTGGAAAAAAATGTTGCTGGGACATAAGGTTATCATTATTACTGACCATAAAGCACTACAGTTTATGTTGCAAACTGACATGTCTAGTGATAGATTGACACGTTGGGCTTTGTTCACCCAACAGTTTAATGTCACTATCGTCCACCAGCCTGTGAAAGATAACTTACTGGCTGATGCTTTATCACGTAACCCTATTAAAAATGTGCAGATACACCATGTACAATTGGAGCAAGAAGATCAAGAAACCGTTAGGAGGTTAGCCCGAATCGGTGTGTCACAGAAGAGACACGCTCCAATCAGGAAAATGTACAGGTTCCTTAAGGGTTACATGGACAATACTGATGTTGACTATGCAGCTACACAGAGAGAATCACGACACTTTGTCTTGAGTGGAGACATTGTATGTAAGTATGCTGACTCTGCGCATACAAAGCTTCGAATAGTCGTGCCACCTAAACTTGTTGTCAATTAAGTGTGGGTAGCTCATCACGCAACTGGACATGCGGGTTTAGATAAAACTCTTGATACTCTTAAAGAGAGGTTTATTTGGACTAACATGCGTTCCAGCATTGCTAATGTCATTCGTTCATGTGATAAATGTCAAAGAGCAAAGTATGCTTCCGCTCTATTGAAAGGAAAACCTAAGGCTATGATTCCCTCTAAACCGAATGAACTCATGGCGACAGACATATTTGGTCCTTGTCCGAAGGGATATCAGGGTAATCAGTATCTGTTGGTTATCGTGGATGTCTTCTCAAAATTTGTAACAATGAGTCCCATGCAAAAAGCTAACACGAGGAACGTTGTAAGCAGACTGGAACATGCTGTATTTCCAAAAGCTGGTAAACCAGAATATTTACTCTCGGATCATGGAGCTCAATTTACGTTCTTGGAATTTACTGCAGATATGGAAAGGCTTGGTATTAAGCACATATTTTCAAGCGTGCGATATCCGGAATCGAATTCTTCGGAAAGATATATGGCTGAATTTTCGAAATTCTGTCGAATTTTCTGTCCAAATGATCATTCTGGTTGGGTGAGATTTGTACCCCATATTGAGGAATGTCTAAATTCTACAGTGCAGGAGAGCACAGGAGAGGTGCCAATGCGACTTCATCTAGGAAGAAACCCAGAAAGGCCATGGGATAATCTTTTTAACCACGTTCCTAGAGATCCCGACTTAGGAAGGCAGCAGAGAATAGATAGAGCGAAGGATCAACTCCAGAAAGCAGCACAAAAACGACTGAAAAGAGTAGCTGGAAAACGTTTTGGTGCTCCCTTAGAAATTGGAAATCTGGTATTACTACGCAGACCTGTCAAGGCTGATGTAAGTAAGAAAATATACCCCAAATTTGGATTAGTGTTGATGGGTCCGTTCAGAATTACGAATGCCTATGGAAACAACTGTTATGAACTATACGATGATGAGAATAATGTCGTTTATGGCAAGTTCAATGCTGGGAACTTGAAGAAATATTATCCAAGAGTAAGCCAATAATAATTCAATTTCGTGTTCAAGTGAATTGAGATATGTATAACACAGAGTTTAAAAACAATTTGCAACTGTTTTTAAAACGTGGTGAAGGGAGAATGCCCCCGGAAATTGAATTATATTGAGACCACGATGGCTGTATTGGAAAATATCAGTAAAGTTATGGATGTCATAGTTATGACGTGGATATTCATGACGTAGGCACGGATGACGTAGAATTCATGCCAGTAGGCTGATTGAGCTGAGATTCTTGGTGACGTCATGATTTTATTCGAGAAAGATCCGAGATTTACGACGCAGTCGCAGGAAACAAGGTATTGTGCTAAGGAAGAAGCTACGCTATTGGAGGAGAGACGAGAACCAATGAACGATAGTTTGGAAGGAAGACGGAGATTGCTGAAACTACGATATTCGATTACTTTTGGCATGCAGATTTGTGGAAATCTATTTTCAGTTATGGCATTGATTTGGAATTTTGAAGAAATTAATTTTGAGTTTTTGAATTTTGAAAATCCTTCAAGAATAGCCAAAGTTAAAACTTCCAGCAATGACGCAGCAACAGGCTATGGTAGGGATGGTTACGCCCCTTAAGAAGTTGATAAAAGGTCGTGCACAGGAGAGAGGAGCTCTCATACTCATACTGATACTGATACGCTCAGATCTCATACTTGTGATCGCATATATATATTTCTGGTGATATAGAGTTATTTTCAAGTGATTCAGTGAAGTAAGGTGTCTTTAGCGTGAGGTGAAAGCTTGCCGCATCGAACGAACTCGGAGCAGTTCCATTTCACGCTGCTCAAAACTAGGTGAAGTTGAAACGCGCACATTAACGTTTCCACCAGTCAAGATATCAAGCGCTAACTTCAGCCTGTAATACAATTCTATTAGGCAGTATAACATTAAGGTGTATACAAGATTTCAACGATTTCACAGTGATACTTCGAAAGATATTGGAACTTTTAGGCTGCCAACAAAAGTGATTTTCTCGCCATAGGAGAAACACTTTTATATTCCATATTATACACTACGGCTGACACGTGGAGTGCAACAGTTTGGTATTACAACGATACATTCGACTATGGAACACTATAATATTGCAGTGCTTTTGATCATTATAACTGCAGGTGAGATGGAAGGCTAAGGCTTTGATGCAATTGGGACATAGATCATTGGAGTAAAGTAACAGCATGGAACTTCGTTATTCGTCTTTCTACAAAAGCGAGCATGCAGTGAACATCCAACTACACTCATGCATCGTTAATCCATCGCTGAATTATACCAGATAAGAGTGGAAATATTTTCATACTCCACAACTATGAATATTTCTGCGGAAATAACTACATTAAACTTCATGACGAATTCCTGCAAGAACTTCAGAGAACTTTCAAGAGAGGCCAGGGTTATCCCGGCGCACAATGAAGAATTTGGCCGGAAGGATGTTTCTCGTATCCACGGAGCAGTGCCATTTCGGAGGAGGAAGCAGTTCGATTCTCCGAGGACGCTGATTCCTGTTTCGAGGATGGAGCTCATCTTTAAGTTGGTGAAATGGATCCATCAGCAGTCTTCTTTGGGGAATTTTTCTCTGGAACTTCAATCGGCAGATAAGGTAGTTGTGAACGTTTCTTGTATTATTTGAGTATCGTAGCGATATCTGAGCAAACATTTTCCCCATATTTTCTGTCCTACCTTTTGCCCCATTTTCTTGATTGATATTTTTGTACTCAGTACACTTCGATGATTTATGCCTTTTTCTTCGATTTTTGAGACATTGCTATGTCATTGGCATACTTAAATAATTTTGGATCAGTTGAGACTGATGATTTAGATTCTTTCAGTAATTTGCATATTTTTGTAGTCACGATTTGACTGTAAAGTTAACGATTTGCTATGGCAGATTTGAATTCAGACAGCGTGTCATTTTATTAAAGTAATTCTATTCAGTTAATTACTTTGACCAATTTTCTGTCATCCTCAAGAAAGAAGAATGATTAAAAGATTTTAGAGCGTTAAAATCTTTTTCGATATCGACGATCTTTGAAATACTAGTCGTCTTATGAACATGATTGCAACATAGACATTTATCATTGCATTATAGACAATTTTATGAAATACGAACGTTGATTACAATTTATTGAATACACTATAGTAATGAACATTTGATAGAAGTTTTTCTCAATTCTAGATTGGAACAATAATGTTTGCATTCCACAATCTAATTGTATTCTATTCGACTATTTTGCAGTTTAGTTGATCTTTGTTTGAAGATAGTATTTTATACTGCGTTACTTTGAAGATGTTAATCTCAATTTTGATAGACCAGGCAGGAGTGTCTAATCGTATTTGCTATTAAATTTATTTGTGATTGGCAATTTTTTTTTCATATCGATTCATGAATGAAACCCACGAAGGTTAAATAATAACAGTCATTATTACAATTGATGAATATAAGAATTTTTAAAGAGGAACAATGGATGTATAATCGATAGTTCAGTGGACGTGTAAAAGTCGCTGTTGAATAATGCCCTTGAATAATGAAGGAGGTTCCCACAATAATTAATGAAGTTGAATTAATAGTGGAGGTTTTTGTGTGTAGTTTGGAAGATTTTTATGCCATATATATGAAGATATATGATGAATTTTGGGCCAATTGTTGTGACATTTTTGTGCGTCTTGAGCGAAGTAGTTTCCCACTGAATGTTGTTCTTGTTCTTTGAAAGATTATTCATATGAAGATACTGTTAAAATTAACAAGAGTGTTAAATAATTTGAGATAAAGATTTTGAATGGAGGTTACAGTCACAAATATTAATAATTATTATTAAACATTATTAAACCTGAATTTGTCAATTAAATATAACTAACCTTCATTGGTCGATTATATCAACACGATTTGAGTAATTATCAACCGGATAGACGTGTGGTTCAATGTATTCCTTGTATAAATAATATAAACAATTTAATATTGTAAAATAATTTTGTAAATATCTTTGTTAAATAATTTGAAATGATAGTGATTAATAGAAGCGTGTATTAAATTTTCAATGGTCATTTGACACTGTTATAAACAATTTATTATTGTTATAAATAATTAATGGACTTTTGTTATTAACATTTAGAGTTTTTTTTATACTCTAAACAATGCAAGTTAAGCAAGTGGTTTGAACAAGTAATCATGATTTGGGATTGTTGGAGGAATCCAATGGTGTTTGAATGAAGCATGTAAGACATTTGCGTGATAATATTTCAGTTGAGATGTGAACATTTACGTGTTTAAAAGAGAGAGCCGAGCTCTGAGGTAGCACGCTTATGGTAGGGTTGAACGAACAGGTGTCCGTTTTGACGACACAGGTGCTTTGCAGCTGGTCCGGACAACTGTGTTACTGAGACCAAGGGCGTTTCATAATAGCCTTGTGGCTATAAATAAAATGTGCAGGATATAAACACGCAAAGCAATTGATATGTGTGTCTCATCCCAAATCCCGTTTCCATTCCCATTGCATTGTTATATTTTCGTTGTTATGAGCTTGAGAAAGCTAAAACATTATATGTAGAGAATACAGGTCCTACAGGAGGACATGGTTATGTGGTCGATGGCTTCTGATTGCCACGTATATTTTGTTGTTTCAGTTTGTTAAAAATCATTCTTTATGTGAAATAAATTATTGTGCAGTTTAAAGTTTCTCGTCTTCGTTCTGGTTCATTTTAAATATCATGGTGGAGGTTATTGTGAGGACATACTTTTAAGTGATCCAGTTGACAACCCAGTCCCCGAGATATATTTAAGAGGTAAGTCAAGGTAAGTATGAACCCCCGTATATTTTGTGTGTTCCACAATAATTTTCTTGTTAACTATTGTGCTCTAATCTCGATAGTATCTGTCAGTGCCATTTTCATTGATGTAGCTATGCCGGCGCGTTTGATTATTGGCAATCCGATTGAGGGGGCGGATATCTGACAGCCTACTATCCGGATATCGGGTACAGGACCATCCCGGCATTTGCCCGAAGACGAAGTGGGAAACCACGGAAAACCACTTCGAGGAAGGCTGAGGTGGGAATCGAACCCCCTCTACTCATTTGGACCACCCGAGGCTGAGTAGACCCCGTTCCAGTCCTCATACCACTTTTCAAATTTCGTGGCAGAGCCGGGGATCGAACCCAGGACCTCTGGGGCGGCAGCTAACCATGCTGACCGCTACGCTACGGAGGCGACTAGATTATTCGTTAATTCCCCATAAGGAGAGCGTTACAACATAATCAATATTCATTTTTATTCTGGCCTTTTCTTCATTTTTCCCAAAATCCTCTCATACTATATACACTATGCTTCCTCTCTCTCTCTCTTTTGTCCACTTTCTTCCTTGTTGTCTCTCTTTGGGAGTTAGCTCAAACTTCTGTTGTCTAAGTTTTTCTCTGTATGTGTCCTGTCTGCCATGTCTTCTGTAGAGATGTTTAGTTTCTTGAGGTCTTCCACGGTTTCTTTTACCCAATTGGTTCCTAGTGTAATATTCTTAACTATATTTAACAACAGTGTAGTGCACGCCGTTGACCTACACACAGCTGGATTGTTTGCATCGCTGTAGTAAAAGCATTCTGGAAACAAGACAGTAACATTACAGCTGCACTTCTCAGTGAACTCGTGGCCCCTTCACAGATACTTTGGTATTTGGAACCCTATTTTGTTTCTACCTCTTTGTTCTCTTATTTCGTCTAGTACATACCAGTATGGCGGCCTTCAGTAATGAAGAAAAGCTAGACATTTTTAGCCTATTTTCAATTTTGAAAAAATAGGCTTATGAGAACACCTTTTGTCCGTGTGTGTGTGCGTGTGTGTGTGATTCATGTGTGTGTTTCCCCCTAATAAAATCTAAACGGCTGGTCAGATTTCCATGAAACTCGGTAAGTTCATAGCTCTATTCCGGACGACCCCGACCATGCCCCTCAAATTTCGTTACGTCTAACCAATTCAACATGGCGGCTGTGCGAAATATTTCACCAGCATTCAATATTTCCGAAACTATTACCGATATCACCCTGGAATTTTGTATGGTAATAAAGGGAACTACTAGAAATTCACTTATGTGACCTTTGAAAACCTGGTAACAACAAAACCAACATGGCGGCCAAGCGAAGTTACAACTTTTAAATGGACGTTTCACGCGATTTAACCAACCAAACGCAATGAAACTTGGCACAGTATATGTTTATATACATTGTAATGCACCAACATCTAACTTCGTTCAATTGTTTACATAACCTCAAAATGGCGGCTGTGCGAAATATTGTACAGGCATTCAATATCTCCGAAACTATTTATGATATTAACCTGAAATGTTGTACGGTGATAAAAAGCACTGCTACAAGTTTATCTATGTAACTATCAAAAACCTGTAAACTACGAAACGAACATGGTGGCCAAGCGAATTTGACACATTCTAATACATTGTTCTCGTGATTTAATCATATGAGCGCTTTGAAATGTGGTACAGTAAATGATTATACATATTGTCATTCACTGGCATCTAATTTAGTTCAATTGTTTACATAAACTGAAGATGGCGGCTGTGCGAAATTTTAAAATTATGTTTTTATTCTGGTGTCGTAATCATGCGATCGAAGTGAAAGTTTGAATAATGAAGCTACGCAATAATTTTCCTTTAATGGTACGTAACTCTATGGCCTATACATATAACAATCCAAAATGGCGAGCATCCGAAATATTTTGACGGTTCTCAATATCTAAGAATCTTCTCGAGCAATCAAACTGATTTTTTCATGTTCATAGAGGCTATGAACATAAGTTCACCTATATGACTTTCAGTAACCTGGTGAGTACAAATCCAACATGGCGGCGGCGCGAAGTATAAATATATAAATGGACGTTTCTTGCAATTTAACCATCTGAGTGCAGTGAAACATTGCACGTTAATGCTTATACAAATGTTAATCCACTGGTATCTAATTTATTTCAATTGTTTTCATAACCTCAAGATGGCAGCTGTGCGAAATTTTAAAATCTCGTTTTTACTTCTTGTGTCCTAATCATGCGATTGAAGTATGAAATCCACACCTACACAATAATCTTCATGTAATAGTACATAAATAAAAATACAACCTGGCGACCATCTGCAATATTTAGTCGCTTCTCAGTATCTACGAATCTAACATGGCAATCAAACTGAAATTTTGTATGTTGATAGAGGCAAATAATATGAGTAGGATATGAAAATAGGCTGTATAGTTCTTCACGGAACTACTTGTTTTAATTTACGGCGAATGTCACAGAAATGCAACAACAGCTGTGACATTGTATGCTGAACTCTACCCAGATCGACGGTGTCCGTCGCCTCGTAACATTGCCAATATGTGCAGAAGTCTCTCCGAAACAGGAAGATGGGCTCCCAGAAAACGTCAACGTATATACAGGGCAAGTAACAACGGTAACGAAATCGCTATTCTGGTTGCTGTAGCTCACAATCCGCACGTGCGTGTACGGCAAATTGCACGCGGTTCGGGAATAAGTCGCTCTAGTGTTAGCAGAATTGTGCACAGGCATACATTTCATCCGTATCATATGTCACTGCACCAGGAACTGTACGGGAATGGCTTTGGAGCCCGCATTGCAATCTATCCTTTTGCATTGCAGCAGTTGCACGATACTAACGCATTCCTAAGGGATGTTATGTTTACGGATGAAGCCTCGTTCACAAATCATGGCAATGTGAATTTGAGGAACATGCACAACTGGTCAGTGGAAAACCTTCGCGAGGTTGCAAACCAACGACAGTGGAGTATCAATGTTTGGTGCGGTATCACTGACAACCGTATTGTAGGTCCCTATTTTTTTTTTATCAGGGAACACTAAACGGACAGCGATATGCATCATTTCTTCAAGACACGTTACCCCTTCTCATGGAGGACGTGGGATTGGAAACTCGTGTATCAATGTGGTTCCACCATGATGGGTGCCCCGCACATTTCGCACGTGTTGCCAGAGATGTAATGGATGCGAAGTTTCCAAATCGGTGGATAGGACGTGGTGGTCCTGTGAGATGGCCAGCACGGTCCCTCGACTTGACGCCATTAGACTACTTTCTCTGGAGTGCATTGAAAGGTAGTCTATGAGGAAGTCCCAATTACAATAGCGAATATGCAACAGCGTATTACTGCGGCGTGTGCGGAAATATCTATGATAACACTGGGATCAGTACAACGCTCTCTCGTTCACCGTCTACAGAAATGCATTGATGCAAACGGAGGTCACATTGAATATCTGCTGAAGTGACACAGTTTCATCAGTGAAGATGTTACTGCTTACTTGTGAATGCCTTTTCCGTGCTGGATGTATTTTAAAACATGACGTTTATTTAAGCTATAGGCCACAAGTTTGTTTAGGGAATTGGCAATTGTACCTTTTTTACTATGTGTACAGTTCTACACTTGTGTTAAACGTTACAAACAGTGTCTCCATTGCCATCCTCTACAATGTTATTTCTTTCAGAAGGTACAAGGTTTAGAGAAGTGAAACCAATTCTGTTATCAATAATTGTATGTTTACTTTTGATTTTGCTAGAAGAAACATGTATGTTCCATTTAAAAAAGGTAACTTTGCGTTGAATGTGATATTGTTACAATTTCCTGGATTGAGCATATCCTCCCATTGTGTGGCCCCCTGACGTGCTTACATTCGTGCCCAAGTTGATTTTTCACATCTTGTTTAGTTTCGATAATATTTGAGGTCGCAGAGTTAGGTGGGACACCCTGTTTAAAATATTTGTTGGTCAGTCTGTCTTCGGTCATCCTATGTATAAGTATATGTACATAATATTTTGCCCTTCTTTTCCTTATGTTGTTTGTAATCGTCTCTGTCTGTCTGTACTGTTCAAATGTCGGCCTCTTTATCCATGTTCCCTCTTTCTGAACTGGCCCGTAGATCTTTCTCCGAATTTTTCTCTCTTGTTTGTCTAGTTCTTTGATTTTTTTCGTCCCGTGATTGCTGTCGTTTCTGAAGCGTATAAGGCCTCTGGTAAGACCACTGTATGATAGTGTCGTAATTTGGCATTGATGGAAATACTTTTTTGATGTGTAACATCTTTCCACTCGGTTGCTGGATATTTTTGTTGGAGTGATTTTGAAAAATGGGACGGAAGTGGATCGGATCGATCGAGGTGGCACCAGCTGGCACACTTCCGTCCGATCGAACGGAAGTGTAAGACGCACTGACAACTCGATCGATCGATCCAGCTGGCAGTGGTAAGAGAAACAATGAGCGCGCGGTGTCGGAAATTGATACCATGACGTACTCTCGGTCATGTGGAATGTATATGACATACTGAACGGTAAACGAACATGCGAACTCTGGTGTCAAGTGATTGAAACACAGCACATGGTACATGTTCGAAGTCTTCGTATCAGTATTTAAATGTTAAAATGCCTTAATATCAAACATTGTAAGTAGTCGACATTGCCGATTTCATGTTTCTTCACAATGGCTATTCAAATATTAATCCACATAACGGTAATGCAGTCAACAATATAATATAATCGTTGTGGTTATACGAGAATTGAGCAAGCCTTCATGAACTATTGCTGAATACATTCTCTTTACTCACAAGAGGGCCTATTCATAAGGCATTTTAAACTCAATTTCACGGAGGAACATTATCGAACAAGCAAAATATAAATGAAACTTATTTCCGTAATGCATTATTATTGGAACGTGGAAATAAGTCACCATCTTGTGCACAACGCTTGCGTAGTCGAAATAGCCGTGGGGTTAGCACCTTTGACTGTGAATATAGAGATCTCGAGTTCGAATCCCGGACGGGGTAGATATTTTTGCTACCATATTATCACTTTAAACGATATTTATCATATCAATATGACTCATTTTAACAGAATCCATATGAAATTACGTGTTGGTCTGTGAATCAAGAGGTCCTGTTTATAAGGAATTTAAGGTTATGAGCGGTATCGCGTCTATTAATCTAGTTGATTCATATCGTATTCTTTATTTAGGCTAGTGCTGGTGGAAGCAACAAATCATCTAATAAAATGAGTTCCGTATTATAAATTAAAATATCTGTAATACACTCCCTTTTACAATAGATTAATATTTGTGCCAATAATAGTATGAAATATCGGTGTATCAACAATTTCACGTGAGGTTTCTTCTATGTCAGATGTTACACATCATATGCGACTACTGTAAGGCTCGTTTCTTGTATGGTAGTGGTTCCATGTAAGTCGGTATGCTTTCTGCATTTTAGCGATCCTCTCTTCATTGGATGCCAAGTTCAATCCCGTTTTCTGTATAATCTCTCCGAGGTATTTGAAACTTTCCATCTATCCTTACTTGGTTCCCAGTGGGTGTCTGTCTGTTGATTTTGTATCCATATTTATTATTGTTATTATTCTTCTTTCCTTCTCCTTTAGGGTCTTCTGAGGACCACGAACTAATTTCAATGTTTAGTCCTTTGTTGTTATTTCTTCCTCCTCCAGTGCTCCTTCATCTTTTCGCTGTGTGTCTTCTTTCTCTCTTCCAACCATTTTGAGCGTGTTTTCTTATATTGCCTTCCTTGGAGTCCTTCCATTCCCCATACCTTTTTTTTTTTGAAAATTTCTCTTCCTAGTGCATCGTCTTCTCTTACATTGTTTTCTTCTAAATCTTTCTTTACTTCTTGAAACCAGGCTGTTGTCGATTTCTTTTTCAAAAATATTTTAAAATCTGTTTGGTTAACCTGCTATCATTCATTCTATATAAATGTCCGAAAAATAACAGTCGCCTCTTGTTATTATTAGTCTATTACTATTGTCATTCCTTCTTATCTTCTTCATTATGCCCATTCAAAGAGCGCGTTTGAATTTGTTATTTGCCCTGAAGGTTTTCGCCTCCTTATCCTCCCAGAATGTACTGTGTTGCATCTTGCGTTCTGTGGACCATTTCCTACCAGTTTTCATTTTAGGTTTCTCCACGAATTTGTGCTTGCCCGCTATTGTACTAAAGGCTCCACGATTCTCTGTGATGTTTATTTCTTGGAGGTCCACCTTAGCTTTTCTAGCTATTTTCATCATCAAAATACATTTTGGCCAACTATGGACCACGTAAATAACTCTCCATGACAGCAGTATTCTTTACCGCCAGCATTCCTTCATTCTCTTGCCAACAGCTTCTTTCTTTTCAGCTGCCCAATATTGTTTCTTCTTGGTCGCTGTTTCTGGCTCTAGGAACCCCTGAAGTGTGTGTATCTTATTTCTGAAAGTAGTTCTGTTGCAGATGTCTTGATCAGTAATTTTCATTTCTTGTAGATCTACTTGGTGTTAGGAAACCATTTTTCATAAGTGTTGTCTCTTCTATTGGGCTTGTTGAAGTGGTTAAAAGAAATTCTTAGTGAGTCTGTCGTCAGGCATTCTTGAGACATGTCCAAAGAATTTAACACTTCGTTTTCGTATGATATCTGAGATTCTGCTGCACGTTTTACATACTTCTTTGTTACTGCGTTATCGGTATGTGTAAGCACATTTTTTGGTCTGAGAATTTTTCTTAATTTTGTTTTTCAATTTCTTCAAAGTCTTTTTTAGTTGTTAGTCCTAGGTATTCCGAAGTATACAGGGACTCGGGTTGAATTAACGTACTGTTTGATAGTGTCGTAGCTTAGTCCTAATAGAAATCGCTTTCTTGTTGTGTGTGTTTTTCTTAAGGTGGAAAGCAAGCCCTATTTTCCTGGCTCTCACATGATTGCCTACTTTGTAGAGTTGATTACTTTAAGTAGTCTATTGGTTAGTCTGTCGCTGTCATTTCTATAGATACGGTCGTAGAATTTCAGGCGTCTCTTGAGTACGGCATCAGTAAACCTGTCAATTATGGAATAGAATCCCGCTGTTCTCCTCTTAATCCACATTCCATTTTCTCGTGGGACCATAAATTATCAGGAGAATTATCCGTTCTTGCCTTTCAATTTCTATGGTTTTAGAGTGACTACCAAGGGATGTGGTTTCTAAGGTATATAAAGCTGCCAGCAAAACGACTGTCTTGTTGTGTCGTTATTTTGCATTACGTGATATGACACATTTGTTGTATTTTTTATTATTAATATTATTAGACTAATATTAATGTTATAGGACGATTGATATATGAGCAATGAGACTTATGATCTCCCACACGTATATTGTGCAGTAATAATCAAGCATTTACCGTAGGTTAGTTTGCTCAACACACTAATACTTTATGGTCCAATACCGATTATCAGTTAAGGAATCTTTGTACGAAGTTTTAAGCGAATATGTACTGCAGTTCTAATCTTGAGAAGTAGTATACCAACTATGAAGATATTATTTTCCATGTAAACACCAAGTCTCCTTCAGTGGTCTGGGGATACGTTTTGTAACGCCTGTCACAAAGGCTCTGGATTCAATTCCTAGTTCTGCCAATAAGCTTAAGTGGGGTCTTAGAGTGGGGAAAAGCTACATTCAGCCTCGTGAGGACAACTGAGAAGATGTGAATTATATTCCTACCCCAATTGTTGTAGAAGTTAGTTTCGTTGGTTTCTCCATTTCTACACTAAGCAAATGCGGTACCTAATTAGAGGACATAGCCGCTTTCTTTCCAATCGTAGTTGCAAGCACAGTCTGTAAAACAGACACCATGATAATACAGGTTATCATATATATTATTTCAGTAGTATAGATCCCCCCCTGCGGCGCTCACAAGCGACCGATCGTGACAAATGAGCATTCAGATGAAAGAGAATAGTCATTAGCAGTGACGAATTGCACTCTAATTTCATAAATATCTATAAGCTGTTTAAAAATTACTTGTAAACAAATGTGCGAAGTGTGCGATTTGCATATACTGTTGCTGTAGGAAAATACACTCCATAATTGCTGTCCACTTCAGAGTTTGGCAACTGTGACGCCTGTTTCATGTCATTCTGAGGTCTTTCCTTTATCATTTGGAATGGATTTCAGAAATAGTACCGTATATCAAAGAAATGAATACTCAAATCGTATAATTTCATAAATATCGAATAACTGGTGAGTGTAATGATGATCCAATTGTTAGTGATTGCCCTCTTAATTTATGGAATTCCAACTGAAATTCTAACTGAAATGTGTGTTTTATAACCATTTGGTTGAAATATAAACATAATAACCATTCTCCTTAAGTCCCTCATTATAAACCTACTGGGGAAAGCGTGGCTTATGAACATGCGAGATTTCTCGCACAGGTCCGCTAGTCAGACATATTTCACAAACGTAAGTATACGTGGGGGGTTTTATATCACGATATCGGAAGATCGTAATTAAATAACAACAAAGGGAACACAATGGGTCAATCTACTTCCTGCGTGGCGTAGTGCCACGGCCTACTCAGCCCAAGGTTGCCAGATTGAATCCTGGCGCAGTCATTTGGTATTTGAGGGCGCAGTAGAGCCATACCACTACAGAGGTGTGCAAATTATTAGAAACGAATAGAGGATTTGAATCAGTCAGGTTTTTTAAAATTCAAAATCATTTTACTGAACAACGGATGGCATGTGTTTCACCCTACTTGGTGAAGTTTTCTCCCTTATCCCATAAGGAATTACGACTGGACATTTTCAGAATTGGATATTCCGAGGGATACCTGAGATGGGTGCGTTTTCTGTATTTTATCATTTTAAATGATCTTGTCAACTTCGTCGTTACGCTGGGGTCTGGCGTTACTTTACGGTGACGGGACGAAATGTACCCAGATGCACTGAGGTGTGTGACGTCATAGTACTGCTTGGTGCATGTGTTCCCCGACAATCTCTACTTCTTTAGTATAAGCCAAAAATTCTCGATTCTTGGATGTCACGGGTAATCTCGAGAACCACCGGATGGATTTTGATGCAATTTTCATCACTCTTAAAGGATATCTCGAGGAAAGATTCTGTAGAAAATAATTTATGTATGATTAAAGGAAGCCAAGCAGTAACGATTTCAGTGAAAAAGTCGAAAACAAACTTGGCGTCCATGCGCTTCTTAAGCTTACGCTGGGCAAACCGTTAAAAAATATCAATATACTATGAGCGTAAGAATTGGTCAGCATGAAAAGTTCTACAAAAAAGTCCACGAGAGCATATCTCTATCTTCAATACATCGCCCACTATAAGTGTTTCTAGACTGGATGGAAGGGGCACGTCCCCGCGCGCTCTGGTAAGCGTGACGGCATCCCGCGCGCTTGACCATGCTTTGCCATTGGTTTGCACTTGCCGTTCGCGAGTAATTTGAAACAAGATAAGCAAGATAGGTATTATGCAGATAATTTTCTAACATGTCAAGGGTCTTTGGCTTCAAGCGAAGCGAGAAGCCTTCAGCCTTTCTAGCATTTTTCAGCATTTGTAGCATTTAAAATGATACAAAGTCTAGTCTTTCAGACTGACTGTCACTTTTTCGTTGACCTTGGAAGGTGCCCTCTAAATCAGGTGATATCAATCCATGGTCCACGAATCTTTGTATGGTTGGCGGATGATCAGTATAAAAGACTTTGAATTCCTCAGCTCTAAATTCATAAGAATAGTAGAATACAGTAATGAAAACAATACGTTTGGCATTCTGCATTGACAAGGCTTCTCTTTTAGTGGAAATTCTATACAATCATTTTACTATAAATTTCTTAAGAAAAAATGTAATTAAGACTAATGGTTAAATATTTCAAATAACTTCAGTGCCTTGTAAATTTATTTAGTGCATGAAGTGTAGTCGAGATGGTAGTCAAAACAGTAATGTATGGTTGGGAGGAGGAAGAGTGGCTCAAGTAAATCTTTTCAAGTACTTGGGAAGCATTATTACTTGTGATGGGAGGTGTGAAAAGGACATCCGCTCTCGAATAGCTCAGGCTTAAGACGCTTTCAACAAGAAGAGAAGTCTCCTGACATCCAAAGCCATATCCCTACAAGTCAAAAAACACTTCATTAAAAGTTACATTTGGAGCATTGCGACCTATGGTTGCGAAACCTGGACACTATTGAAGGCCGACAAGAAACGATTATGTGCATTTGAAATGTGGTGCTGGCGACGAATGCTACGGATACCTTGGACCCTAAGGCTAACTAATGAAGAGGTTCTAAGAAGAGCAGAGGAAATCGTCAATCTGACAGAAACAATCAAAAAAAGAAGAAATAATTGGATAGGCCACCAACTCCGGCATTCACTATCACACTGCTTGAAGGGAAAAGGGAAGGCAAGGCAGGAAGAGGACGACCAAGAGCAGAGTTCTTTGATGACATCGGAGGAAGATGTCCGTACCACCTGATCAAACAGCGGGCTCAGGATAGAAGACCTTTGGACGAAGACATTCCTGCCAGGTTGAGGAGAAAAAGAAGAATAAGAAATCATGAAAAGTATAAATTACATTTTGGAAAACAGGCGTTGAGTCTAATAATTTGCACACCCCTGTATATCTGCTGGAACGTTAATGATTACCTTTGGGGCAAAATGTAGGTTTACCGTGTCTCTAAAGCTGCAGTAGTTGTAATGGACATAAGACCCATAAACTAATACAGGTAATTATTAATTTCTGCAGGCTAATTGACGAGCAACTACTTGTTATACTGAAATGAAAGTCCACAGCCTGCTTCCAGTCTCCGACCGGGTCAGGAATGGAATGAATGAAGCCCCCATCTAGCGGTGAGGATATGAACTGTGCCGGCTGCCGAGGCCTGACGCACTCCTCTGGGGCAATGATTAAATGAATGACAGATGAATGATAGTGGAGAGTGTTGCTGGAATGAAATTTTGACAGGGAAAACCGGAGTACCCGGAGAAAAACCTGTCTGCCTCCGTTTTGTCCAGCACAGATCGCACATGGAGTGACCGGGATTTGAACCACGGACCCAACGGTGAGAGGCCGGCGTGCTGCCGCCTAAGCCACGGAGGCTCACTTGTTATACTAATATTAATAATATATTTAATGTAGCCAATTGCCATAACTTGCATGAAATTATAATGTAATAAACTATAAATTAATCTTTGCAAAATGTTGTTAGGGACTCGAGCGGAAGTTTGCAAATTAAAGCATCGTACCGCTCGAAAATCTTGCCACAACGGTCACAAACATAATTTGAACCTGGTTGATAGAAATCCTTAGTTTTGCACAACTTAAAGTGAAAATCATGTATGGCGAAGGATGTAACCCAATTTCGCAGCTCGTAACCTCCTCCTTGCCAGTCTTAGTTGATCATGGCATCCTTGGAGTAGAATTCACTCCATATGTCTCTCTTATTTGCCATTACTTTCTCTACGAAATGTACATAACTCGGTATTGATGACAGTAACAAGCGAGAACGAAGTTGCTTGACGTAAAACAGGTCACTTGTTACCTCATATACGAGCCTTGAAGGGGGCTCTTTTCAGTAACGTAGCTTTCACTCTTTCCAATTGCTCTAGGTGTGTCAGTTACGAATGGGGCGAAACATTTTCCAGTCCGTATGTGACAGCGGGTGAAACCTTGAGGTCAAATAGTTTTCAAGCTATTTTTACAGACAAATTATTCATGTATATTCTTGATACCGTTTATGGCTGCATTCACTGTATCATTTGATTGTTTTCATTTTATTTTTTATTTTTTTAATTATTTGTGTGTTTTTATGTGTTTGTTTGTTTATTTATTTGTTTGTTTATATTTCTGTTAAATTATTTCTTCCTTTTTATTTGTTTATTTTTATCTGTTAATTTAATTGGTTATGAATTTGTATGTTTATATTTGTTTATGCATTTTTGGTTTTATTTGTTTATATGTTTATTTGTTGGTTTTTATTGTTAGTTTATTTGTTTGTTTTTATTTGTTTATTTGTTCAATTATTTGATTATGCATTTCTTATCAAAACTCTTCTTCAGCACATTGAAAATGAAAATCCAAAGCCTGCTTCCAGTCTACGACCGGGTCAGGAATGGAATGAATGAAACCCCCATCTAGTGGCGAGGATATGAAATGTGCCGGCTGCCGAAGCCTTTCGCACTCCTCTGGGGCGATGATTAAAGGAATGACAGATGAAATGAAATGATAGTGGAGAGTGTTGCTGGAATGAAATTTTGACAGGGAAAACCGGAGTACCCGGAGAAAAACCTGTCTGCCTCCGTTCTCTCCAGCACAGATCTCACATGGAGTGACCGGGATTTGAACCACGGACCCAGCGGTGAGAGGCCGGCGTACTGCAGCCTAAGCCACGGAGGCTGCCTCTTCAGCACATTACTCTTGATCACTTTCGTGATGCTTTCAATGTTTAGCTTGGCCCATTTGTCGGTCAAATGTTGTTTCTTGTTACCGAGATCCCCGAATGGTAATTATTTCTTTGTAAATATATTAATTGCTTAAACCAAATGCATAATCTTGTTATCAAGCACCTATTCATAGATATCATAGCTCTCACCTTGAGTGTTCCAGTCGCTCGCCACCTCAAGCTTCCTCACTTCCGGCATACACGGCATCTACTGGCTCATCTGCTGTCCGCTGAGCAGGGTCGACTGACGTCACCCTGACTTTCGTTCGACCAATGGCAGGTCTTTGTCTGGTCGGGCAATCTCCAGCCTTCGAGATTGTTCCGTGATCACTATTTAAGACGCCACCTGCTGGCGTTCTCCACTCACTTATGATCACATCGCCACTTCAGATCAGCTCATCATTCAGATCAACGCTGCCACACCGCATGGCACTATTGCCAGTCGCTGCTTCACCTCGCTGCCACGTCACGAGGCCTCAACTCTGATACATCGCCCAAGAGGACAGGAATGTTTGCCGGCCGCAGCACACTGCAAGTTTCACCTTAGATGGTGTATCTCACTTTAAACTTCGAGGAAGCAGCAGTCTTCCTGGCCGCAACCAATGTCGACTTATACTCAGTCACCGCCTGGACACTACCCGTGTCAAACCGTCACCAGAAGGGAAAAGAAGAGTTGAATATTCATCTTTTCGGAATATGCATATTGAGGCCATGAGCGCCTCCCCCCCGAAGAAACCGTGGAGGACTTTTAAAACAGTTTTAGGCTAACTGGAACTTTTATGGAGCTGGCTCAACAATTTGGAAGATAAGTTCAAACTTGATAAAGAACTGAATTTCTTACTCTCATCATACATTTCATCTTTTTTATGGTTCTTTTATTAATATGCATATTATATTTCAATTCCAATTTCTCTCAAATCTAGGCAATCCTTAACATTGATTTTTCCACCATTAATCAGGGTACTGTCACCAGACCCTCTCCATTTGTTAAGATTTAACACTAATTATTCTCTGCATATCCCAGTTGTGTGCATTTATTGTGCATTTTAATGTTATTTAAAGAAAATTGTTGTCTCAATAAATATTATTTATATCTTGTTAACTAAACTTTTGTTTTCTGATGATGTACTTTTATGCCCATTGCACCGCACCGCTTCAGTCTTTTCGCTGTTCAACAGTAGCTATTTTGGTTAAGCTTAAACCTACTTCGCGTTCTCCCTTATGGGGAAGTTTTAGGGCAGAACTTTCACCAACTCTTATCAATTTAAATTCCAAAAAACTAGTAACTTATCTCATGAAAATAATTCTTAATATCTTAAACAATGTTAAAATTAATTTCAACAAGAAAATACATTACCCTTTATTTGCCATGTGATACCCAGATACATTCCTCATAGTTTATTCTTGTATGCAAAAATCGGATGCTTTTCCACCCTTCCTCAACGTCATTGAAACCGTCTTATCCTCATGCATGTGAGGTATGTTTTCTTCTATACACTTGTTATAGAACACTCATCCATTGAGGGGCAGATGACCTAGTAGTTCCGCCCCTTAAAACAACAATTACTAACTAACGTACTTACTCATCCATTGCAGATTATTCAGTGTCTATGTTACTTCAACCCAGGGACCATTGCTCCCCGGGTTACCTTATCACAGCATTGGAAACTTCACAAAGAGTAATTCATTCCGCCCACTCTGCCTTTTATATCCCATCTAATGAAAGAATTAAAGGGATCAAGTGTTTAATAATGACAAAGTCTTTTTAGCGACGCTCTAACAAGTCAGCACTGGATTGAATGGCTGCTCTGTGTTCTTAAGGCCACGACAGACTTGCTTGAGATAACACAAGTAATATTACAATGCAATTGCTAGTAATTGCAGAGCATGTCGTCTGTAATTTTCACTTTCACTAATTCAAGTTAATTAATTCATTCTGTAATGCCACAGTGCGAGTCTTTTGTTAAAGACGCATCTCCAGTTTGGTACAATTCACAAAAAGACGGGCAGATACAGCACTCATACAAAGTCTGCAGATTGATATCAGATTGTTTGAAGTCTACTAATACACATAAGATAAGCATCATAGAGCTGGACAATATACTTCATAAATAAAGGAGTCTTTGTTAATGTTGGAAAGAGTTATAGCAGACAAAGTAGCGGTCCCCATTTTAGCAAAATCGTAAATTTAAGCAATATTTCCTCAATTGTGCCAAACGTTGAATGGATAAAGGGCCCGGAATGGTTTCAAATTGTGGCCCTTGGAGAGCTCTATCAAACTAAAAAAAATATTTGAAACTCACTTCCGGAAAATCAGTTCCGGAAAACAGCCCAAAATCGCTTCTTTCTTTACTCGTTTTCTTCTTTGGTTTAATACCCTCAGCGGTTCATTTTGCTTTTAAGCCTATTTTCATTTATGAAACAAGATGTTCAGTAAAGAACATATAGCCTACTTTCTCCTAAATGCATGGGTATTGTTATAACTCTTTGTCCTTTTCAAGGAGTATAATTGAATGTTGGTTGTAGTAGCTTGTTGAAATGCAACGTGCTATAGGGATATTAAACATGAATATGAGGTGCCCTTTGCTAGTGCTACCTCTGTAAAAAAAAAACAATTCGGTTTCACCGTGTTTGAATTGATATGGGGAATGGATTTGCACACATACATGGCCGCTATTTGCAAACTATTGGGCTGATGACCTTGTAGTCAGTCATAAGATGCTTTCCACAAAAAGGCATGTTGTTGCAAAATCTGGTAGAGATCAAATTATTAGGATGATCGTAATTTGATTTAAGCTTTTAACATTTGGGTGGCTGTCATTTCGTTTCCGTCAAGATGGCGGCGACATAAAACATGACACTGAGGTGTCCTTTACTAGTGCTACCTCTGTACCAAATTTCGTTCAATTCGGTTTCACCGTGTTTGAATTGATAGGGGGAATCGATTTGCACATATACTTTGCCACCATCTGCAACCTATTGGGCTGATGATCTTGCAGTTTGGTCAGAATATGCTTCCTACAAAAGATATGTTGTTGCATAATTTGGTAGAGACTAGATTATTAGGTTGGTCGTAATTACATTTTAGCTTTTAACATTTGGGTGGCCGCGATTACGTTTCCGTCAAGATGGCGGTGATATAAAACATAACACCGAGGTGCCCTTTGCTAGTGCTACCTCTGTACCAAATTTCGTTCCATTCGGTTTCACCGTGTTCGAATTGATAGGGGGAATCGATTTTCACACAAAGATGGCCGCCATCCACAAAATATTAGGCTAATGACCTATTAAATTGGTCAAAGGATGCTCCCTCCATAAAGGTATGTTGATGCAAAATTTGGTAGAGATCGGATGATTAGGTTAGTCGTAATTTGATTTAAGCATTGAACATTTGTGTGGCCGCCATTACGTTTCCGTCAAGATAGCGGCGATATAAAACATGACACTGAGGTGTCCTTTGCTAGTGCTACCTCTGTACCAAATTTCGTTCAATTCGTGTCCACCGTGTTCGAATTGATAGGGGGGGTGCGACATTCCGAGTACACACACTCTCTCACACACACACACAGACAGACACACTTATTTTCGCCCGGTGCTGATCTCATAAGTCTACTTTCATTTTTCCAAAAATTGAAAGTAGGCTAAAAACAAGATGTTCAGTAAAGAACATATAGCCTACTTTCTCCTAAATGCATGGGTATTGTTATAACTCTTTGTCCTTTTCAAGGAGTATAATTGAATGCTAGTTGTAGTAGCTTGTTGAAATACAACGTGAGTAGTGGTTTTGTGAGAGTTCAAAACCCTCCTCCTCCTCACCCTCCTCACAAGATGGCGGCAGCCCGATATCTCTCGAACGCATGGTCCGATTAAGACAAATGAGGTGTCATTGTACTCGGGCTGATACCCCCTTTCCAATGGACAACAAATTTCCACCCCAAAATAAAACCTACCCCTACTAGGGGGCGAAATTGTAATTTTTTAGAGAATCTCTCTTTCCAATTGCAACATGTGAGAGTTTGAATGTCAATATGGAATGAATAGTTGATCCACATAAAGTGCATGTATACGGTGGATAGCCACTATGAATTAACATGCTTGTTTTCTGTTTTTTACGCATGCCCACTCAAGGCTTTTGTAAGAGGGTGGGGGGAGCGGTTCCCTGTGGACGGGTCCTTGTTGACAGGTCCCTGTGGATGGGTCAGTGTTGACGGGTCATTGTGGACGAGTCCCTGTGGACGGGTCCCTGTTGACAGGTCATGGTTGACAGGTCATTGTTGACGGGCCATTGTTGACGGGTCCTTGTCGACAAGTCCTTGTGGACGAGTCCCTGTTGATGGGTCCCTTCTGACTGATCCCTTTGGACCGATCCCTTTGGACTGGTCCCTAATGCTATGATGAAATTAAACGTTGTTCCACATGAAACGCAAGCGAAGAGCCGATCGCTACTATGAATTAACATGTTTTTATTTTTTATTTTAACGCATTTGCACTTGGGTTTTTTGTAAGAGGGCGGGATTTTTGAATACAGATTTATAGATGAGTTTTTTTAAATTAACCAAAAGATCCAAAACTAATAGGTCATTAGCTTTTAATATCTCATGAATCAATAAGGTTAGGGACTTGTATGAGAGGTCGTTGGACTTGGGGTGACATTCTGTTTCTTAATGTATTATTCATTTTTGTCAAAAGGGCCTAACTGCACTTTTGTTAATATCTCGTTAACTAATAATCAGAGAGGGTCAAGTGAGGTGTCATGGGACTCAAAATGGTCAACCCTTTTCCATGAGCAACGAATTTACCCAACAGACCTAAAACAGCAAGGTCATTGACCTATGATTTTATAAACTAATAATCGGAAAGGGTCAAGTGAGGTGTCATAGGACTTAGAAAGGTTATTCCTTTCCCATGACCAATGAATTTACTCCAAAAATTCAAAACAGTAAGGCCATTGACCTGAGATTTTATAAACTAATATGGGGTCGATAACCTAGATGTTAGACCCCTTAAAACAACAATTATCATTATTATTATTATTATTATTATTATTATTATTATTATTATTATTATCTAATAATCGTATATCAACATGAGAGGTTTCATAGGACATAGAATGATCAACCCTTTCCCACAGCCAATGAATTTACCCAAAATACCCAATATATCAAGGTCATCGACCCGAGATTTTATAAACTAAAAATCGGATACGAAAATGTGATATGTTTACCATGTGTGATGAAACATAGCTTGGTAGAGAAAGAATTAGTGTAGGCTACATGTATGGTGACTGACAAGTCTTTTACCATTGGAACTTGTTTTCAGATCAAACTGCAGTACAGAGAGAGTATAGGTTGCAAGTATGGGTGAATAAATGACAAATGGTGTACACAAACTCTAATTTATCGATTCAAGAATTAAGAGTAGACTACCTTTAATTGATTGGTTAAAGAGGATAGCTAAAACACAAAATAGTGATTACATTGTACTAAACCGAACCAAACCTAACCGAAAACAAGCCAAGGGTTTAAGTGTAAAACTAGTGGGTAAATGTGGTCATTGGTAATGTCAAAAAGGAAAGGAATAACGGCCTACCTATAGAGGGCAAGGTTTTAAATGTATTTTTTTTAAAATTTTGCAAGGGACCTAACTGTACTTTTGTTGATATTTCCTGAACCCATGATGGGATTTTGACCTGTGAGGTGTCGTTGGACTTGGGCAGACACCCTCTTTTTGAATGTATTTTTGACATATTAACAAAGGGCCTAACTACACTTTTGTTAATATCTCACGAACCAATAAGGCTAGGGACTTGTATGTGGGGTCCTAGCACTCGGGGTGACGCTCTGTTTTTGAATATATATATTTAATATTTGTTAAAAGGGCCTAACTGCACTGTTGTTAATATCTCGATAACTAATAATGGGAGAGAGTCAAGTTAGGTGTTATAATACTTAGGATGGCCAACCCTTTCCCATGACCAACGAATTTACCCCAAATATTCAAAACAACAGGGTCATTGACCTGAGATTATATAAACTAATCATCGGATATCAACATGTAAGGTGTCATTAGACTTATAATGGTCAACCCTTTCCCATGGCCAATGAATTCACCTAAAATATCCAAAATATTAAGGTCATTGACCTGAGATTTTATAAATTAATAATTGGACACGGACATGTGAGATATTTACCGTGAGTGATGAAACATAGCTAGGTAGAGAAAGAATTAGTGTAGGCTACATGTATGGTGACTGACAAGTCTTTCACTATTGGAACTTGTTTTCAGATCAGACTGTAGTAAGAGAGAGTATAGGTTGCAGGCATGGGTTAATACATGACATACGGTGTACACAAAATCTGATTTATTGATTCAAGAATTAAGAGTAGACTATCTTTAATTGATTGGTTAAAGAGGATAGCTAAAGAAACAAAATGGTGACTACATTGAACTAAACTGAACCAAGCTGAATCAAATCCAACCAAACCGAACCAAACCTAATCGAAAACAAGCCAAGGGTTTAAGTGTAAAACTTGTGAGTGAATGTGGTCATTGGTAATGTCAAAAAGGAAAGAGATAACGCTCTACATATAGAGGGTAAGGTAAAGCTAGAGCATGGTGCTAATCCACATACCCAAGTACATGAACCACACACAACTATCCTATGCACTTTTTATGGGTTGACTGTTAAAACTTGCTCAGTGGTTACTGGGACAAGATGGTCGCTACACACAACAAGCTTTAAATACCTGAGGCTAATAATCTATACACTCACTCACACACACTTGTTCTAAACTAAACTGTCTTGCTGGCAGAGCTCACACAGTAGGTAAATGACAGAAATGCTTGGCTAACAGAAATACAATCATTTTCGGTTGTCTAATGTTACCAGCTAAACATTACGTGCTATAGTGGTGAGCACATGTGCCTCTTTCACTGGAGGTCTTAACTCGATTTCTAGCTCTAAGGCCTAGAACGAATCAAACTAAGAAAAAAGGTTATGGTGACGCAGTGGTTAAACTGTTAGCCTTTCACTAAGGTAGACTATGGTTTGATTTTAGGTTAATATGCATGTCATAAACAAACAAATAAAAGCAGAGATAATGTTTAAAACTGATTACACTTGTCTCTTTTCAAATTATTACTTAGATTACAAATACAAACGTGGACTGGGTTTGACATACAGTTAATGCTTCCTATCACATACTAGACTGTAAGAAAGCCAAACAAGCAAAAGGCGTAGGTAGATCAGTGGTAAAATCGCTATGTGTAGAGAAATACCTAACGGTTTTATGAACTGGCAAAGGTATGTCGCATAAACAGTGCAGGATACAATCCAGCAACCATAATTTTTATCTTGTGGACAAGAGAGAACATATATATAGAGAGAGATATATAGAAAGCTTGTGTGTGTGTGTGTGTGTGGGTAGCATTGGTTGTTTGACCAGAGAAAATACGGTGAGGTAGAGTGAGGAGAGGGAGAATTAGCACTTATATATGAATGGAAAATAGATTTTTTTCAATCGTTTTGTTTTTCAAATGCAGTGGTAGATAGTCGTTATTTTGTAAAACATTCTTACTTGCAGTAGTAATAAGCCTCTATGGTTCCGCTAAAACATAGATAGACTGTATTATTGCCATGGTCAAGCACTCACATTAAGATCATTTACAAAATCATTAAACGAAAAATAAAAAATCTTTTTTTGGAAATATCGTTTTTCAACATACACACGAAATAAAAATATAAAAAATTTGTAAACAGCAAAATGGAAAATCCATGTTTCCATATAGACAAAATTAAAAACCTTAAACGGATATTTAAGAAAATATATGCAAATTGGAAATTGACAAAAGTGTAAATATGAAAATGGAAAAATCCATGTTTACATTATCATGAAATTGAAAAACATCAAACTGTCATTTTAAAAAATGCAAATGGAAAATTGACAAATTGCAATGTGTGAAATGTGAAATTGAACAAATGGCTATCATTATTAAAAACAAGTAGTTCCGTGAAGAACTATACAGCCTATTTTCATATATCCTGCTCATGTTAATTGCCTCTATCAACAAACAAAATTTCAGTTTAATTGCTGTAACAGATTCGTAGATATTGAGAACCGTCTAAATATTTCAGATGGTCGCCAGGTTGGATTTTTATTTTTGTACTATTACATTAAGATTATTGTGTACGTGTGGTATTCAAACTTCAATCGTATGATTAGAACACAAGAAGTAAAAACGAGATTTTAAAATTACGCACCGCAGCCATCTTGTGATTATGCAAACAATTGAAATAAATTAGATGCCAGTGGATCAATATTTGTATAAGCATTTAAAATGCAACGTTTCACTGCACTCGGATAGTTAATTCGCGAGAAACGTCCATTTAAATATTTATACTTCGCGTCGCCGCCATTTTGGATTTGTGCTCACCAGGTTACAGAAAGTCCTATAGGTGAACATATGTTCATAGTCTCCATGAACATTAAAAAATTCAGTTTGGTTGCTGTAAAAGATTCATAGATATTGAGAACCATCTAAATATTTCGGAAGCTCGCCATTTAGGATTGTTATATGTATAGGCTATAGAGTTATGTACCATTCAAGGACAATTGTTGCCTAGGTTTATTATTCAAACTTTCACTTCGATCGCATGATTGTGACACAAGAAATAAAAAATTAATTTTAAAATTTCGCACAGCCGCCATCTTGAAGTTATGTAAACAATTGAATTAAATTATATGTCAGTGCATTACAATCTGCAAAATCATTTACTGTACCACATTTCACTGCGCTCAGAGAGTTAAATCACGAGAAAAGTCTATTAAAATATTTCAAATTCGCTTGGTCGCCATGTTCGTTTTGTACCTTACAGGTTTATGAAATATACATAGGTAAACTTGTATCAGTACCCTTTATCACCGTACAAAATTTCAGGGTGATATCTGTAATAGTTTCGGAGATATAGAATGTCAGTGAAATATTTCACACAGCCGCCATTTTTTAGTTATGTAAACAATTGAACTAAATTAGACTCCAGTGTATTACAATGTGTATAAAAAATTGCTGTACCAAGTTTCATTACGTTTGGTTAGTTAAATCGCGAGAAAATTCTATTTAAATGTCTCAAATTCGCTTGGCCGCCATGTTGGTTTTGTAGTCATCAGGTTTTTGAAAGTCTCATAGGTGAACTTCTAGTAGTGCCCTTAATCACCGTACACAATTTCAGGGCGATATCGGTAATAGTTTCGGAGATATTGAATGCAAGTGAAATACTTCGCACAGCCGTCATGTTGTATTGGTGAGACGTAACAAAATTTGAAGGACACGGTCGAGGTCGCCGGGAATAGCGCTATGAACTTACCGAGTTTCATTGAAATCGCTCCAGCCGTTTAGATTTTATTAGGGGACACACACACACACACCTCACACACACACACACACACACACACACACACCCCCGCACACACACAAGGACAAAAGGTGATCTCATAAGCCTATTTTTTCAAAATTGAAAATAGGCTAAAAAGAACATGGTGCTCTATGGTTGAGGTGTGAATCAAACCCTCTCTACTTATTTGGACCACTCGAGACTGAGTAGACTAGTTTTAGTTGTCATACCACTTTTAAAAGTTTGTGTTAAATCTAGGAATTGAACCCAAGAGCTTGCAGGGGAGATCCAAGGTTATAATATGTTAAACAGATAGCCTTGAATGTAGGGTGTGGTAGTTATATAGAGATGAGACGTTTCGCTCGGGACAGGGAGGAATGGAGATCTGCATCAAACCAGTCAAAAGACTGACGACTCAAACAACAACATGTAGAGCTCACCAAAATAATGTTGTGTAACGGTAAATGTTAGTCAACGAACAGTAATGCATTACTAAAACCCATGACACGATACCTAAGAGCTTTTCTAAAATTATTTTAAAATGCCTTTAACCCTATATTAAACACCCAGTTCACAAGACTCATAACTGCAATGTTATGGTCAAACAAAACAAAATCTATATTTCAAAACAAACAAGTGGTTTAGTCAATGTATACTGGAAAAAGTTTTATAAACACTCAAGTCCACAAAAATAATTAAATTAGTAACTGTCAGGTTGACCGAGTGGTTATGGTGTTTGACTTAAGTTCAAATTTTCTGTACAAGAAAGCAAGGGTTCGAATCCCTTACCTGATATAACTATTGCCTCAACATGGCTTGACCACACTGTATTATTGTGTACTTGGTACACAAACCATAGGTAGAGTGTATTGTTTAAGGTCACTCTCTTTGCGAACATAGTCAGAGACTGTTGATGGTTAACAATTGCATTAATAGTGGGACATAGGGATAGCAATTAAGAAAAACAGACAATACCCATACACTATTTTTATTTATTTAATGTAAGTACTTGTACAATAGTTATATACAAACTACAACTCTCTTTTGTCTATTACTATCTAGTCCTTTTCGATCCACTTGCATATCAAGGCAGACGACTTTGTAGTTCAGCCCCTTAAAACAACAACAACACTACCTCTTGCATAGTCTGTGATGTTGATGACTCTTGAGGCGTGGAAGATGGATACAACATAAATTTTACAACAGGGGTTAAACGTTGCTCAACAAACAATGCACTATTTTGAGTAGCAACATCTTTCTCTTGTACTAACTTATTAGCATTCTGATGATTTTTTGCCAAAACCATCAGTGTTTTGTCTGGAGCACTACATTGATGATCACTCACACTTAAAACCACACCATTTCTACTTTTCATATTGCCTCGACATCTTGTTGACCTCTGTTTTGAGCATCGCCAGAATATTATTCCTTTTACATTTTGTCGTCTATAGTTATAAGAGTAGCCTTTATAGAGTACACGTTGTTTACCTCGGTTAGTTGTAGTAAGTTCCATAGTAGTAACTAACCTGTTAGTATGATTTGCACACTACAAAGGTTATCTCTGTTCTGGTAATAGAATTATTTAGCGTTGGCTTTTATATTTAATATGTACAGTTAAAAGTGATAGAAAAGTGGTAGCAAAGTGGTAGAAAAGTGGTAGAAAAGTGGCAGAAAAGTAGTAGAAAAGTGGTAGCAAAGTGGTAGAAAAGTGGTAGCAAACTAGAAATGTGGTAGAAAAGTGGCAGAAAAGTAGTAGAAAAGTGGTAGCAAAGTGGTAGAAAAGTGGTAGCAAACTAGAAAAGTGGTAGAAAAGTGGCAGAAAAGTAGTAGAAAAGTGGTAGCAAAGTGGTAGAAAAGTGGTAGCAAACTAGAAAAGTGGTAGAAAGGTGACATAATTTGGATAATTGCGTGGGCCAGTCCATAGGTACTAGTCCAAAGGGACCGGTCCAAAGGGATCAGCCAAAAGGACCTGTCCACAGGGACCCGTCAAAAATGACTCCATTCAAAAAGGGCCCTTCCAAAGGGGCTAGTCAACAGGGACCAGTCCAAAGGGACAAATCAACAGGGATCAATGAAAAGGGGGAAGCGCGTCATGTAAGTCGTTGCGCGCCGCCGCCGTGGGAACATAGGTGTTTATCAGCAGTCTCTGGCAATGTTCGGGAGAGTAATCTTGAAAAGTAGCTGAAACTCGGTAGTCGAAAGCATAGCTTGACCCGTTTCTTACCTATATGACAAGGTTAGGTTAGGTAAATTTAGGTTATGTTAGGTGAGCTGAGGTTAAGTCTTAAAATATTCCCTCTCTTATGTGTTCAAAGCCGATTCACCCTGAACAGTCAGCCAAAACTTTAAATATGTATTTATCATTACATAAAGAATTAAAGCAAACTTAATTAATTATGAATGGCGTTTTTTGTTACTGTTCAATGTAGACAGAATATATGCATTAAATGATAGACTCAACACAAAATGTTTTGATTGTTGACTTGTCTTATTGATAAATTGGTTTAATGTTAGGGGCAGTGCACACTTTCCATGTCGATAATGTATATAGGCTAGAAGGATGGTGTTGCAAACTTCTGATGTGTATTTCCAAATTTCCTGCATAGTCTATTTCATAGAATTTTCCTGTAACTTAAAAGTTCATGCTGATTTTGTCTTTGTGTTTGACATTGCAACTACAATGGTTGATTGGATATTCTTTGTCAACTTTCAAATCATGTAATTCATGTCAGATATGTTGGAATTTTTGTTCATGTGTGAAGCTATCAAGTACCGATACCTAATTGGTTACACAACAGTTTCATAATGAAAATTTTGATCTCTGATTCATTGGAGAACTGTTTACGCTTGTCTGAACCAAGACTAACTGACTACTCACTGCTAAAGTTTAGAAATTACATTTACTCAAATCACATTCTGGTAAAAAAGATCATGACTACTATAAACTGCTACCACTCTTCCTCCACTTTGCTAACACTTTTCTACCATTTGACTCTCACTTTTGCTCTTACTTTAAACTGCATATACTACAAACTATCATTTTTATTATCGAGTTAACTTTACTAGAGATTAGTTTATGCTTAACAGTTGACATGGAAGTATCAACGACTAGCTATGGCAAGCCATTGGCTTACTATAAAGGATATGCATATATTGTAAAAAGAACTAATAAAATGGAACTGTTATTTGGTGCTGTTCGAAACAACGATCTAAAAAGTGTCGAGGAATGATTAAAACAAAAGGCTCCAACATACTTATTTCAATCGATCATCATTGTAAATCTCAAAATAATACTCATTTAAATGGACAAAATAATCTAACCAAAGTAAAAAAGCAAGACCAAGAAAAAAATAGTGTGGTTCAAGATAGTGCTTTGTTTGTTAAAGAGCATTTATTATCTCCTGAAAAAGACATGTTAGGACAGTCGTTAACGTCTAAGAAACCTCTAGCACTATGCCAAAGGTTGTTGCATTGCAAGATGAACAAAAAGGATTAGATAGTAATAGTGATTATGATTATATTGATGATAATTATATTGATGATGATAACCATGATGATGATGATTATTATGATGATGATGATGATGATGATGAAGATGATTATGGTTTACACCCAAAAAAATCAGTTGTTAAATTTGTTTGCTGGAACAATCCCAGTAAGCTAATCCAGCGGCTTCAGTACTTGCATACCTGTAAACAGGCTGGTCATACTAAATATGAGGAAGAACTTTTGGATATAGAAAATGAGCTTCGTGATGCTAAAATTATAGTGTAATGAATCCATGTAACCGCTTAAACTATTTCTTAACAATACATGTAATATTTTCTACCACTTTGCTACCACTTTGCTACCACTTTTCTAGTTTGCTACCACTTTTCTACCACTTTGCTACCACTTTTCTACTACTTTTCTGCCACTTTTCTACCACTTTTCTAGTTTGCTACCACTTTTCTACCACTTTGCTACCACTTTCCTACTACTTTTCTGCCACTTTTCTACCACATTTCTAGTTTGCTACCACTTTTCTACCACTTTGCTACCACTTTTCTACTACTTTTCTGCCACTTTTCTACCACTTTTCTACCACTTTGCTACCACTTTTCTATCACTTTTAACTGTACATATTAAATATAAAAGCCAACGCTAAATAATTCTATTACCAGAACAGAGATAACCTTTGTAGAGTGCAAATCATACTAACAGGTTAGTTACTACTATGGAACTTACTACAACTAACCGAGGTAAACAACGTGTACTCTATAAAGGCTACTCTTATAACTATAGACGACAAAATGTAAAAGGAATAATATTCTGGCGATGCTCAAAACAGAGGTCAACAAGATGTCGAGGCAATATGAAAAGTAGAAATGGTGTGGTTTTAAGTGTGAGTGATCATCAATGTAGTGCTCCAGACAAAACACTGATGGTGCTGGCAAAAAATCATCAGAATGCTAATAAGTTAGTACAAGAGAAAGATGTTGCTACTCAAAATAGTGCATTGTATGTTGAGCAACGTTTAACCCCTGTTGTAAAAGTTATGTTGTATCCATCTTCCACGCCTCAAGAGTCATCAACATCACAGACTATGCAAGAGGTAGTGTTGTTGTTGTTGTTTTAAGGGGCTGAACTACAAAGTCATCTGCCTTGATATGCAAGTGGATCGAAAAGGACTAGATAGTAATAGACAAAAGAGAGTTGTAGTTTGTATATAACTATTGTACAAGTACTTACATTAAATAAATAAAAATAGTGTATGGGTATTGTCCGTTTTTCTTAATTGCTCTCCCTATGCCCCACTATTAATGCAATTGTTAACCATCAACAGTCTCTGACTATGTTCGCAAAGAGAGTGACCTTAAACAATACACTCTATCTATGGTTTGAGTACCAAGTACACAATAATACAGTGTGGTCAAGCCATGTTGAGGCAATAGTTATATCAGGTAAGGGATTCGAACCCTTGCTTTCTTGTACAGAAAATTTGAACTTAAGTCAAACACCATAACCACTCGGTCAACCTGACAGTTACTAATTTAATTATTTTTGTGGACTTGAGTGTTTATAAAACTTTTTCCAGTATACATTGACTAAACCACTTGTTTGTTTTGAAATATAGATTTTGTTTTGTTTGACCATAACATTGCAGTTATGAGTCTTGTGAACTGGGTGTTTAATATAGGGTTAAAGGCATTTTAAAATAATTTTAGAAAAGCTCTTAGGTATCGTGTCATGGGTTTTAGTAATGCATTACTGTTCGTTGACTAACATTTACCGTTACACAACATTATTTTGGTGAGCTCTACATGTTGTTGTTTGAGTCGTCAGTCTTTTGACTGGTTTGATGCAGATTTCCATGCCTCCCTGTCCCGAGCAAAACGTCTCATCTCTATATAACTACCACACCCTACATTCAAGGCTATCTGTTTAACATATTATAACCTTGGATCTCCCCTACAAGCTCTTGGGTTCAATTCCTAGATTTAACACAAACTTTTAAAAGTGGTATGACAACTAAAACTAGTCTACTCAGTCTCGAGTGGTCCAAATAAGTAGAGAGGGTTTGATTCACACCTCAACCATAGAGCACCATATTCTTTTTTTTTTTTTAATAATGATAGCCATTTGTTCAATTTCACATTTCACACATTGCAATTTGTCAATTTTCCATTTGCATTTTTTAAAATGACAATTTGATGTTTTTCAATTTCATGATATGTAAACATGGATTTTTCCATTTTCATATTTACACATTTGTCAATTTCCCATTTGCATATATTTTCTTAAATATCCGTTTAAGGTTTTTAAATTTTGTCTATATGGAAACATGGATTTTCCATTTTTCTGTTTACAAATTTTTTATATATTTATTTTGTGTTTATGTTGAAAAACGATATTTCCAAAACAAGATTTTTTATTTTTCGTTTTATGATTTTGTAAATGATCTTAATGTGAGTGCTTGACCATGGCAATAATACAGTCTATCTATGTGTTAGCTTATTACTACTGCAAGTAAGAATGTTTTACAAAATAACGACTATCTACCACTGCATTTGAAAAACAAAACGATTGAAAAAAATCTATTTTCCATTCATATATAAGTGCTAATTCTCCCTCTCCCCACTCTACCTCACCCTATTTTCTCTGGTCAAACAATCAATGCTACCCACACACACACACACAAGCTTTCTATATATCTCTCTATATATATGTTTTCTCTTGTCCACAAGATAAAAATTATGGTTGCTGGATTGTATCCTGCACTGTTTATGCGACATACCTTTGCCAGTTCATAAAACCGTTAGGTATTTCTCTACACATAGCGATTTTACCACTGATCTACCTACGCCTTTTGCTTGTTTGGCTTACTTACAGTCTAGTATGTGATAGGAAGCATTAACTGTATGTCAAACCCAGTCCACGTTTGTATTTGTAATCTAAGTAATAATTTGAAAAGAGACAAGTGTAATCAGTTTTAAACATTATCTCTGCTTTTATTTGTTTGTTTATGACATGCATATTAACCTAAAATCAAACCCTAGTCTACCTTAGTGAAAGGCTAACAGTTTAACCACTGCGTCACCATACCCTTTTTTCTTAGTTTGATTCGTTCTAGGCCTTAGAGCTAGAAATCGAGTTAAGATCTCCAGTGAAAGAGGCACATGTGCTCACCACTATAGCACGTAATGTTTAGCTGGTAACATTAGACAACCGAAAATGATTGTATTTCTGTTAGCCAAGCATTTCTGTCATTTACCTACTGTGTGAGCTCTGCCAGAAAGACAGTTTAGTTTAGAACAAGTGTGTGTGAGTGTGTGTATAGATTATTAGCCTCAGGTATTTAAAGCTTGTTGTGTGTAGCGACCATCTTGTCCCAGTAACCACTGAGCAAGTTTTAACAGTCAAGCCATAAAAACTGCATAGGATAGTTGTGAGTGGTTCATGTACTTGGGTGTGTGGATTAGCACCATGCTCTAGCTTTACCTTACTCTCTATTGGTAGAGCGTTATCCCTTTCCTTTTTGACATTACCAATGACCACATTCACTCACAAGTTTTACACTTAAACCCTTGGCTTGTTTTCGATTAGGTTTGGTTCGGTTTGGTTGGATTTGATTCAGCTTGGTTCAGTTTAGTTCAATGTAGTCACCATTTTGTTTCATTAGCTATCCTCTTTAACCAATCAATTAAAGATAGTCTACTCTTAATTCTTGAATCAATAAATCAGATTTTGTGTACACCGTTTGTCATATATTAACCCATGCCTGCAACCTATACTCTCTCTTACTACAGTCTGATCTGAAAACAAGTTCCAATAGTGAAAGACTTGTCAGTCACCATACATGTAGCCTACACTAATTCTTTCTCTACCTAGCTATGTTTCATCACTCACGGTAAATATCTCACATGTCCGTGTCCAATTATTAATTTATAAAATCTCAGGTCAATGACCTTAATATTTTGGATATTTTAGGTAAATTCATTGGCCATGGGAAAGGGTTGACCATTATAAGTCTAATGACACCTTACATGTTGATATCCGATGATTAGTTTATATAATCTCAGGTCAATGACCCTGTTGTTTTGAATATTTGGGGTAAATTCGTTGGTCATGGGAAAGGGTTGGCCATCCTAAGTATTATAACACCTAACTTGACTCTCTCCCATTATTAGTTATCGAGATATTAACAACAGTGCAGTTAGGCCCTTTTAACAAATATTAAATATATATATTCAAAAACAGAGCGTCACCCCGAGTGCTAGGACCCCACATACAAGTCCCTAGCCTTATTGGTTCGCGAGATATTAACAAAAGTATAGTTAGGCCCTTTGTTAACATGTCAAAAATACATTAAAAAGAGAGTGTCTGCCCAAGTTCAACGACACCTCTGAGGTAAAAATCCCATCATGGGTTCAGGAAATATCAACAAAAGTATAGTTAGGCCCCTTGTCAAAATTTAAAAAAAATACATTTAAAACCTTGCCCTCTATAGGTAGGCCGTTATTCCTTTCCTTTTTGACATTACCAATGACCACATTTACCCACTAGTTTTACACTTAAACCCTTGGCTTGTTTTCGGTTAGGTTTGGTTCGGTTTAGTACAATGTAATCACTATTTTGTGTTTTAGCTATCCTCTTTAACCAATCAATTAAAGGTAGTCTACTCTTAACTCTTGAATCGATAAATTAGAGTTTGTGTACACCGTTTGTCATTTATTAACCCATACCTGCAACCTATACTCTCTCTGTACTGCAGTTTGATCTGAAAACAAGTTCCAATGGTAAAAGACTTGTCAGTCACCATACATGTAGCCTACACTAATTCTTTCTCTACCAAGCTATGTTTCATCACACATGGTAAACATATCACATTTTCGTATCCGATTATTAGTTTATAAAATCTCGGGTCGATTACCTTGATATATTGGGTATTTTGGGTAAATTCATTGGCTATGGGAAAGGGTTGATCATTCTAAGTCCTATGAAACCTCACATGTTGATATCCGATTATTAGATAATAATAATAATAATAATAATAATAATAATAATAATAATGATATATGATGTTTAAGGGGTCTAACATCTAGGTTATCGACCCCATATTAGTTTATAAAATCTCAGGTCAATGGCCTTACTGTTTTGGATTTTTGGAGTAAATTCATTGGTCATGGGAAAGGGATAACCATTCTAAGTCTTATGACACCTCACTTGACCCTCTCCGATTATTAGTTTATAAAATCATAGGTCAATGACCTTGCTGTTTTAGGTCTTTTGGGTAAATTCGTTGGTCATGGAAAAGGGTTGACCATTTTGAGTCCCATGACACCTCACTTGACCCTCTCTGATTATTAGTTAACGAGATATTAACAAAAGCGCAGTTAGGCCCTTTTGACAAAAATGAATAATACATTAAGAAACAGAATGTCACCCCAAGTCCAACGACCTCTCATACAAGTCCCTAGCCTTATTGATTCATGAGATATTAAAAGCTAATGACCTATTAGTTTAGGATCTTTTGGTTAATTAAAAAAAACTCATCTATAAATCTGTATTCAAAAAGCCCGCCCTCTTACAAAAACCCAAAGTGCAAATGCGTAAAAACAAAAAAAAACATGTTAATTCATAGTAGCGATCGGCTCTTCGCTTGCGTTTCATGTGGAACAACGTTTAATTTCATCATAGCATTAGGGACCAGTCCAAAGGGATCGGTCCAAAGGGATCAGTCAAAAGGGACCCATCAACAGGGACTCGTCGACAAGGACCCGTCAACAATGGCCCGTCAACAATGACCTGTCAACAATGACCTGTCAACAGGGACCCGTCCACAGGGACTCGTCCACAATAACCCGTCAACAATGACCCATCCACAGGGACCTGTCAACAAGGACCCGTCCACAGGGAACCGCTCCCCCACCCTCTTACAAAAGCCTTGAGTGGACATGCGTAAAAAACAGAAAACAAGCATGTTAATTCATAGTGGCTATCCACCGTACACATGCAGTTTATATGGAACAACGTTTCATTCCATATTGACATTCAAACTCTCACATGTTGCAATCGGAAAGAGAGATTCTCTAAAAAAAATACAATTTCGCCCCCTAGGAGGGGTAGGTTTTATTTTGGGGTGGCAAATTGTATTCCATTGGAAAGGGGGTATCAGCCCGAGTTCAATGACACCTCATTTGTCAAATATCCGACCATGCGTTCGAGAGATATCGGGCTGCCGCCATCTTGTGAGGAAGGTGAGGAGGAGGAGGGTTTTGAACTCTCACAAAACCACTACTAACGTGCTATAGGGATATTAAACATGAATATGAGGTGCCCTTTGCTAGTGCTACCTCTGTAAAAAAAAAAAACATTCAATTCGGTTTCACCGTGTTTGAATTGATAAGGGGAATGGATTTGCACACATACATGGCCGCTATTTGCAAACTATTGGGCTGATGACCTTGTAGTCAGTCATAAGATGCTTTCCACAAAAAGGCATGTTGTTGCAAAATCCCGTAGAGATCAAATTATTAGGATGGTCGAAATTTGATTTAAGCTTTTAACATTTGGCTGGCCATCATTCCGTTTCCGTCAAGATGGCGGCGATATAAAACATGACACTGAGGTGCCTTTTGCTAGTGCTACCTCTGAACCAAAATGTCTTTCAATTCGGTTTCACCTTTTTTGAATTGATAGGGGGAATCGATTTGCACACATACTTGGCCACCATCTGCAAACTATTGGGCTGATGATCTAGTAGTGTCAGAATATGCTTCCCCCATAGAGATTTGTTGTTGCAAAATTTGGTAGAGACTAGATTATTAGGTTGGTCGTAATTACATTTTAACCTTTAACATTTGGGTGGCCGCGATTACGTTTCCGTCAAGAGGTCGGTGATATAAAACATGACACTGAGGTGGCCTTTTCTAGTGCTACCTCTGTACCAAATTTCGTTCAATTCGGTTTCACCGTGTTCGATTTAATATCGGGAATCGATTTTCACACAAAGATGGCCGCCATCCGCAAAATATTAGGCTAATGACCTATTAGTTTGGTCAAAGGATGCTCCCTCCATAATGGTATGTTGATGCAAAATTTGGTAGAGATCGGATGATTAGGTTAATCGTAATTTGATTTATGCTTTGAATATTTGTGTGGCTGCCATTACGTTTCCGTCAAGATGGCGGCGATATAAAACATGACACTGGGGTGCCCTTTGCTAATACTACCTCTGTACCAAATTTCGTTCCATTCGGTTTCACCGTGTTCGAATTAATAGGGGCAATCGATTTTCACACAAAGATGGCCGCCATCCGCAAACTATTAGGCTGAGGACCTATTAGATTTGTCAAAGGATGCTCCCTCCATAAAGGTATGTTGTTGCAAAATTTGGTAGAGATCGGATGATTAGGTTAGTCGTAATTTGATTTAAGCTTTGAACATTTGTGTGGCCGCCATTACGTTTCCGTCAAGATGGCGGCGATATAAAACATGACACTGGGGTGCCCTTTGCTAGTGCTACCTCTGTACCAAATTTCATTCCATTCGGTTTCACCGTGTTCGAATTAATAGGGGTAATCGATTTTGACACAAAGATGGCCGCCATCCGCAAACTATTAGTCTAATGACCTATTAGATTTGTCAAAGGTTGCTCCCTCCATAAAGGTATGTTGTTGCAAAATTTGGTAGAGATCGGATGATTAGGTTAGTCGTAATTTGATTTAAGCTTTGAACATTTGTGTGGCCGCCATTACGTTTCCGTCAAGATGGCGGTGATATAAAACATGGCACTGGGTTGCCCTTTGCTAATACTACCTCTGTGCCAAATTTCGTTCCATTTGGTTTCACCGTGTTCGAATTAATAGGGGCAATCGATTTTCACACAAAGATGGCCGCCATCCGCAAACTATTAGGCTGATGACCTATTAGTTTGGTCAAAGGATGCTGCCCCCATAAAGGTATGTTGTTGCAAAATTTAGTAGAGATCGGATGATTAGGTTAGTCGTAATTTGATTTAAGCTTTGAACATTTGTGTGGCCGCCATTTCGTTTCCGTCAAGATGGCGTCAATATAAAACATGACGCTGAGGTGTCCTTTGCTAGTGCTACCTTTGTACCAAATTTCGTTCAATTTGCGCTCACCTTGTTCGAATTGATAGGGGGGGACAGACATTCAGAGTACACACACTCACACACACACACACACACACAGACTCACGCACACACATACACACACACACAGACAGACACACTTCTTTTTGGACTGTGGTGATCTCATAAGTCTACTTTCATTTTTTGCAAAAATCGAAAGTAGGCTAATAGGTTTATGAGATCACCCTTTGTCCTTGTGTCTGTCTGTGTGTGCGTGTGTGATGGTGTGTGTCTCCCCCTAATAACTTCTAAACGGCTTGAGCGATTTCAATGAAACTCGGTAAGTTCATAGCACTATTCAGGACGACCCTGACCGTGCCCTCCAAATTTTCTTACGTTTCACCAATCCAACATGGCGGCTGTGCGAACTATTTGACGAGCATTCAATATCTCCGAAACTATTACGGATATCTCCCTGGAATATTTTACGGTGATAAAAGGAACTAATAGAAGTTCACCTATTTGCCTTATGATAACCTGGTAACTAAAAAACCAACATGGCGGCCAAGCGAAGTTGCGACTTTTAAGGTATTCATCGACCTTCCATTAGTCATTTTCAAGAATTTATTTTTAGCCTACTTTTCACATTTTGCAAAAATGAGGAAAAAGTAGACTTATGAGATCGATCCGGGAAAATGTGTGTCTGTCTGTCTGTCTGTCTGTCCTTCTGTCTGTCTGTCTGTCTGGCTGTGTGTGTGTCCCCCCCTATCAACTCCTAAACGGCTGCAGCAATCAAAACCAAATTTAGTATGAGTAAAGATGTGCACCGGAATAGCTCACGTCCATATTTGAAAATGATGTCAGTGCTACCAACTGCTGAAAAAACGCACTAGAAATTTGAGCTCCATGTTGGATATCCTGCAAGGTATGCATGGGAGCTATTCCAAAATTGGCACACATGTAGATAAGACTATTTCAGTTTAATTTCCAGGAGGCCAACCATGACATTGTTGCCAAAATAATTTTAAGCCTTCTGATAGGTCCAATGTTTAAATGCATATAACTTCTACACTATCAATCGGATTACAACCAAATTTTGTATGTAATATCTGTACATAAACAGATATGACTGAGCGTATTCTTAAGAGCCACCAGGGCTGCTAACTGTTAATAATTGCTCTCTCTATTTTTTTTATCCAATTACCAATATATCAGAAAGTATGCAAGCCAACAGCTTTAAACTATGCACACGAATATTCTGACATTTTAGATTAATTTGGAGTAACTTATATACGTCACGTCTACCAACATGATTATAAGCCTGCTGATAGTACCAATTTTTAAATACATGTAACTTCTATACTATCAGTTGGATTTCAACCAAATTTCGTATGTGCTATGTGTACCGTAACAGATATGACTATAAGTATTGTTAAGAGCAATCAGGGCTGCCAACTGTTAATAAATGCTGTCTATATTCTTTTTACCCTAATATCAATATATCAGAAAGTATGCAAGCCAACAGCTCTATACTTTGCACACGTATAGCCCCTGACATTCTAGATTAATTTGGAGTAATTAATACAAGGCAGTGCTGCCAACATTATTCTATGCCTGCTGATATGTAAAATTTTAAAATACAGGTAACTTCTATACTAACAAATGGATTTCATCCAAAATTGGCACAACAAGATATCATAATAATTCAGATTATTTCTGACCAGCACGCGCATGGTATTGTTGGCAACATGCTTTTACGCGTGCTGATAGATCCAGTGTCCAACTGCATGTAACGTCCTTTGGACTTCAACCAAATTTTGTATTCTGTACCTTAAGAGGCGGAACTAAGAATATATTCAGTCACCAGGGCTGCCAACTGTAGTGCTCTATTAGGCTACATTATACCAGGTATATTTTGAACTAATTAGATATTTCGATATTACCAACTTAATTTCGTCATTATTCTAGATAGGTTCATATACTGTAGAATAATTATTGGCATGAAAAGTAGGCTGTATAGTTCTTCACGGAACTTCTTGTTTTATTTTTTATTGTCTCATTCGATAGTATGTCCTCTCTAGTTTCCAGAAATATATAGTTTACACTAGTTTGATTGTTGTTGGCTCATTTATATTCACTTTAATGGTCGGTGTGCACGCTTTTCAGCAGCTGTCACTTTCACGCATTGGAGCAGCATATAAATCACACATTAATCAGGCTTTGAAACAGGCTACTCCAGAACTAAAACAATGTACGGGATACTCACGGGTCGGAGAATGCAAAAGATTGACCTAAGATCCAAGAAAAGGCAGTTTTTAGGAGTTGAAAAGTAAGACTCTTTACTCTAAATGTGTCTGTCTGTCTGTCTGTTAGGTAGTCAGCCCGAAGGCTGGTTGGATCCTCAAATAGCACCAACGTTACGTTATGTGAGTAGATACCCACAAAAATCCAAGGCAGCGCTATTTTGAGGCGTTCTAGGCAAGAAGAGGAGTGAGGTAGTTTGCCATTGCTTTCCTCACTGAGTCAGAACAGTAGTCCTAACCCTATGAGTAGAACCTTTCACAGCATTCACAGGCACTGACTGTGCCCCGAATGCCATTACTAAGCACCACCCATACCTCAGTAGCTTCCATATAATCACAGCCATGAGTGAGACTGAGACATCGCTGAAAAGCCACCTTTCTCAACTTTAAGTTAAGATTTCTCTCACTTCCTTTTTTTTTTCAATATTTGTCTTGACTTGGGCAGTTAAAATGTCCACATAGAATGCTGATATTAGTTTCATTTAAAAACTAAAATATAGACAAATAATGCAGCTATGTTGTAAAGCAGAATTAAGCTGTTAAATTGAAATTAGGGGGTCGCAATTAATTTAATTTATTCATTCAAAATAACGTACATTGTAAAATAAAGCTAATATATTTGTCTCAATCAATGATGCAAAAACGATTCTGCTATACAACATTCTGAACATACAGCAGATCAATTTGCGACAACAATGACTCAATTAAGCTCAAAAAGAGCAAAGATATCGCGTCCTAAAAATGCACGTTATTTTTGTGATTAATCTTTGAAAAAGACCCCCCAAATTTAATTAATGTTTCTTTCTTGGCAAAAATCCACTAGTTTATATTCTTGGTATCACTGATATCAATTTCAAGAAAATCAGATAACTTTTAATGAAATGTCTTCAGTAGTTTCGATGAGTACCTTAAATAGACGTTTCTCGCGATGTAACCAACCAAACGCAATAAAACTTTGTACAGTTCACACACATTGCAATGTACCGGGATCCAACTTCGTCCAATTGTTTACATAACTCCAAGATTGCGGCTGTAGGAAATATTTCACCGGCATTCTATATTTCTGAAACTATTAGCGGTATCACCCTGAAATTTTGTACGGAGATAATGAGAACTACTGAAAGTTCATCTATAAGACTTTCAAAAACCGGTTAACTAGAAAACGAATATGGCGGCCAAGCGAAGTTGAAAAATTAAATAGACCTTTCTCGCGATTTAATGATCCAAACGCAATGAAACTTGGTACAGGAAATATTTATATACATTGTATTGTACTGGTGTCTAATTTAGTTCAATTGTTTTCATAACCTCAAGATGGCGGCTGTGCGAATTTTAAAATTAAGTTTTATTTCTTGTGTCGTAAACATGCGATCGAAGTGAAAGTTTGAATAATGAATCTACGTAACAATTTTCCTTTAATTGTACATGACTCTATGAACTATACATATAAGAATCCATCATGGCGACCATCCACAATATTTAGATGGACGTCTATATCTACGAATTTATTACAGAAATGAAACTGAATTTTTTAATGTCCATACGGGCTATGAACATAAGTTCACCTATAGGACTTTCAATAACCTGGTGATCACAAATCCAACATGGCGGCGACGCGAAATATAAATATCCACATGGTCGTTTCTCGCAATTTAACCATCCGACTGCAGTGACACTTGGTGCAGTAAATCCTTATACAAATGTTATTCCACTGGCATCTAATTTTTTTCAATTGTTTCCATAACTACAAGATGGCAGCTGTGCGAAATTTTAAAATCTCGTTTTTACTTCATGTGTCCTAATCATGCGATTGAAATTTGAATACTACACGTACACAATAATCTTCATGTAACAGTACATAACTCTATGACCTTCATATATAAAAATCCAACATGGCGACCATCCGCAATATTTAGTCGGTTCTCAATATCTACGAATCTATTACAGCAATCGAACTGAAATTTTGTATGTTGATAGAGACAATTAGCATAAGTAGGATATATGAAAATAGGCTCTATAGTTCTTCACGGAACTACTTGTTAGAAATATCTTCACACCATTAATAGTTATAAGGGCTTAAGTGAAACTCTGCCCTAGCGCTCGTAGTGGAAGAAAAGACAAACTGATAATCTAATTCACTGGATGTGGTTGAGCTTCATAGACTCACACTAGCGCTCGTAGTGGAAGAAAAGACAGACTACCCATGTAATCGACCGGATATGGTTGTGTTTCCGATGAACAATCATCAGTAGCGAAAGTTGGTACTACTTGAAATTGAACGTAACTTGTAGCTCAACCTATGGGTGTCCGCTTGGAGCAGCTATATCCTCTGGCGAGCCGAAGATGTCCTCGGACACCCCCGGCACTAAAAGCCATACGATAAATAAACAAAGAGACAGTCAGTCTGGAAGCCTCCGTGGCTTAGGCGGCAGCACGCCGGCCTCTCACCGCTGGGTCCGTGGTTCAAATCCCGGTCACTCCATGTGAGATCTGTGCTGGACAAAACGGAGGCAGACAGGTTTTTCTCCGGGTACTCCGGTTTTCCCTGTCAAAATTTCATTCCAGCAACACTCTCCACTATCATTTCACTTCATCTGTCATTTATTTAATCAGTGCCCCAGAGGAGTGCGTCAGGCCTCGGCAGCAGGCACAGTTCATATCCTCGCCGCTAGATGGGGGGCTTCATTCATTCCATTCCTGACCCGGTCGGAGACTGGAAGCAGGCTGTGGATTTTCATTTTCACAGTCAGTCTGAATGATTGGACTTTATATCATTATAAATGCTACAAATGCTGAAAAAGGCTAGTAAGGCTCTTGACATGTTAGATGATCATGAAACAATCAGAACGCTAGAATGTTACAAGTCATGAGGGAGCTGGAGCGCGCGGTGAAAGGAGGGAGCTGGCTGGATGAAGTCACGCTCGCCGTGTCGCTGCCGTCTCGTAACGCCAGAGCTCACCAGTGAACTCATTACACATGCACCAAGCGGTACTATGACGTCACACACCTCAGTGCATTCTCGGTACAGTTCGTGACGTCACCGCAACGTAACGGCGAAGTCGACTAAATCATTTAAAATGATAATAATATACAGTCTACCGCGTGCCATAATGCCGGCACCTCGTAAGAAACATTTAGTGTGTCGTTTACGTTTTGAAAAGTAGAGAAAACAACTCAACTTAATTACATCTGTCTGTTAGGTAGTCAGCCCGAAGGCTGGTTGGATCCTCAAAAGGCACCGCCGTTAGGTTATGTGGGTAGATACCCACAAAAACCCAAGGCAGCGCTATATTGAGGCGTACTAGGCAAGATGAGGAGTGAGGTAGTTTGCCATTGCTTTCCTCACTGAGTCAGTACAGTAGTCCTAACCCTATGAGTAGAACCTTTCACAGCATCCACAGGCACTGACTGTGCCCTGAATGTCATTACTAAGCACCACCCATACCTCAGTAGCTTCCATATAATCACAGCCATGAGTGAGACTGAGACATCGGTGAAAAGCCACATTTTACTCTCGCCTGTGCCAACAGACAAATGCAAATGTACTGCATTCATCAAGAGATGGCAAACAGGCCCATGAATCAAAAAAGGAATAGTGTTCATGGAAGGTATAGTCTATTATATTAAAGGTTGTTCTTCCACATTGAGTTGCTTTCCTTAAGGGCTGTTATTGTTTGTGTCTTCAGTCTTTTGACTGGTTTGATGGAGCACTTCATGCCACTCTGTCCCGAGCTATTCGTTTCATCACTACATAGCTACCTCACCCTATATCCGAGACCATCTGTTTAACATATTCTAACCTTGGTCTATCCCTACAGTTCTTGTCCTCGACCCTTCCTTCCATAACTAAGTTTGCTATTCCTGGGTGTCTTAGTATGTGTCCTACCAACCTATCTCTTCTCTTCATTAGCTGTCGCCAGAAACATCTCTCCTCTCCCACTAGTCTTTATACTCTTGGTTTGTAACTCTATCAACCCATCTGATCTTCATCATTTTCCTGTAACACCACATTTCTTACGCTACAATTCTCCTCTTTTCTGCTGCACCGATAGTCCAAGTTTCACTTCCATAGAGCGCCACGCTCCAGACAAAGGGCTAGATCTATGGATTTTTTTGAACATTTTGAATTTTTTTCTGAAACGCCTTATTTATCTCAGATGAGTTGAATACTATTCAGATAAACCCTTAGTTTAATTATTGTCTGTTTGTCGTTTGTAATGGATTGGCTCTAAAACTATTTGACCCAATAGCATGAAAGTTCGAACTTAAGTAGAAGGTATGGAACTTGCTGATGTACGAAAAAACCTAGGTTTGCAGAATACACTCGATTTTATATTAGCATATGACTTGGTGGCTGCCGATCTCCTCATCCGTTTTATAAGTGAACCATATCGTGGTGTAGCGGCTAGCATTCTTAGCAGTCGCCCCGGATATCTGGGATCGATTCCCGGCTCTGCCAAGAAATTTTAATATGGGTCTGAGGGTTGTAACGGGTTACACTCAGCCTCAAGAGGCAAACCTGAGAAGAGAAGGGTTCGATTCCCATCTCACTCATCTTGTTTGTGGTTTTTCGTGGTTTCCCATTACTACTCCAGGCAAATGTTGGGATGGTTACTAACTTACAGCCATGGCCACCTCCTTCCCAATCCTCACCTGAATTACAAATTAACACAGCCATCACAATAGGACTGGTTATCAGACATGACCACAATGTCGCAAAGCCCCTAATTCAATCAACAAAAACAACAACAACAAAACATTGGTTCATCTGGGATGTTGTTATTTTTGGAGCCTTCAGTATTTTAACTGGTTTGATGCAGCCTTCCACGCCTCCCTGTCCTGAGTTAATCGTTTCATCTCTACATAGCTACAACACCCAACATCCGAGGGAATCTGTTTAACATATTCTAACCTTGGTCTAACCCTACAGTTCTTGTCCACAACCCTTCCTTCCATAACCTACTTTGCTATTCCTGGATGTCTTAGTATGTGTGTTATCGACCTGTCTCTTCTCTTCGCCAGATACATCTCCTCTCTTCCAATCGCTTTAATACCTCCTCACGTGTAACCCTATCAACCCATCTGATCTTCATCATTCTCCTGTAACATCGCATTTCAAACCCTTCTATTCTCCTCTTGTCTGATGCACCAATAGTCCAAGTTTCACTTCTATAAATCACCACGCTCCGAACAAAGGCTTTCAAAAATGACTTCCTAATACCTAAATCTATATTCGATGTCAACAGATTCCTTTTCTGTAGAAATGCTTGCATTGCCTAAGCCAATCTACTTTATATATCCTTTTTGCTTCGTCCTTCATTGGTTATTTTGCTTCCTAAGTAACAGAAGTCTCCTACTTCCTTTAGCTGTTCACCTGCCTTTTTGTCGTCCATAGGGGTTTCTGATGTATTTCGGCTACATCTGGAATACAACACGCGAATTTTGGATCATGAGTTGAACTCCATCCTCTCCTCTGATCAAACGGGGTGAGTTGAGAGACCAGTGCAGACAGACAGTGAACATGGTGGTGGACGTGAGAGAGGGTGCGCGCGTGTAATCCTTGGTGACAGGCTGAGTGGGAAGCAGCTTGCGGTCAAGAATCGACAGGACGAGGCTGTCACACGAGAGCAGTAAGCTGGAACAAGTGAAATGAAAGTGCCAAGACAACAGTGGTCAAAGAATATTGAGGAACCATGTCCTCTTGCCAAGAGCATCAACTGCGTTTTAAGTTTAGATGGATTTTTTTCCAGCATAGATCCCTCTTACTCAGGGCCGTCGAGAGCGATCACGGGCTCTAGGACAGACTTTTCTGAGTCTCTCCTCTTTTGTTCTACCTTTTTAAAATAATAAGCTAGCTCTTTATTTAACCCATAACAAACTCTATGAAATTAGGATTAATACTGAATGAGGCATCGCCTTTTTCTCTTTTGATTTCATTTTATAATGTATGAGATTTCCATACCTTATTTTAGCTTCTGGGGGAACATGGTCAATTCTAATTACAAATCATGGTCACTTCTGTACCGACTGCACCGGATATAGGCTATGCGCTAAATTATGAAAATATGTGTTTATGTTTATTGCTCATTTAACAACGGCAGCCATGTTCGACAGCGTATTTAGTTTGTTAAACTGCCACAAAAGGGCACACAACGAGTTGCACACATTAACGTCACTAGTTGCCAACGTGTGGGATACAAAATAAACCACGATTACCCCACTGTCTGTGACTAAAACCAGGGACGTATACCGGGTGGTTCAGCAGCCCCTTCCAATATCGTTTGCTGCAACCCAACTAACTCGTGTTGCCTGGAAGGTCGATATTTCTCTGCCTGCATCCCGTGTGGCATTAAAGCACTGGAAGCATATCCCGCAAACGATACTGAACACTATTAATTTCCCGTCGTATTAGTATTTAGTCACCTCGAGGGAAAAATAATAAGTTTCAGTATCGTTTGGAGGATATACTTGCAGTGCATTAGTACAATAAGGGATGCAAGTTGAGAATTATCGACCCTCCTGCAAACAAGCGTTAGTTGGGTTGCAGCAAACGATATTGGAAGGGGCTGCTGAATCACCCGTTATACTAACGTGACGCGCAGGCTAAAGCCATTCTCAAAGCCCATTGGATTGGACAAAACGAAGGTTAGAATGGTCGGGTTGAGGTCGGCCTTGGCCGCGAGAAGCTAGCGGGGCACTGTTGACGATACGTTAGGCTGTAACGATTGACAAAAACCACTGTTCCATTCATTTGAACTCCTCACATTACGCTACCAAGACCACTTATACAGTTAGTACCGTATGGGTACTAATTCCGATTATTGATGAGTGGCTACCCCACTGTGCGTGACAAACGCCAAGGGTGTGCATATGGCGTGATTAAGATTCTAACTCGGCGCACTGTAAAGTGACCTGGGCGCTACCTTATTTTACAGTAGGCCTGCCGCTTATAACCAGGGTAGTAGCGTACGAGTGGGGGTTGGCAATAGTCTATTTGACGATAACTCACGTGGACACAGCTAGAATCTTACCATATAAGTTGTGAGGGTTGAGGGAGGGTTGTGGACTGCGGAGGACTAAACATTTATTGCTACAACATCCCCTTATTTCTTCTTCATCACAAAGATACAGTCAGTCCCAGAGACTGGACTTTATATCATTTCAAATGACGCATGCTACAAATGCTACACATTTTACAAAGGCTCAGGAGGGCTTAGGACTCTTTCAACAGACTCCATTACCCATTAACTTAGGCTTCCCGCGCGGGCACCTCTTTAAGGGTCACACTCTATTTGAGTCTGACAACTTTTACAACTCTTTAAGAATCACCCATTATTTGAATCTGATATCTTGCATACCTCTTTAAGGGTCACCCTGTATTTGAATTGAATCTAACATACTGTACACCTCGTTAAGTGTCACCCTGTATTTTGCTCTGACATCTTGCACACCTCTTTAGGAGGCACCCTGTATTCTTATCTGGCATCTTGTATATCTCTTTAGAAGTCACCCTGTATTCTTGTGTGGCATCTTGTACACCTGTTTAGGAGTCACCCTGTATTCTTGTCTGACATCTTGTGCACCTCTTTAGGAGTCATCCTATAATCTTGTCTGACATCTTGTGCACCTCTCTAAGAGTCACCCTGTATTCTTGTCTAACATCTTGTACACCTCGTTAAGGGTCACCCTGTATTATTATCTGTTGTTGTTGTTTGAGTCTTCAGCCTTTTGACTGGTTTGATGCAGCTCTCCATGCCTCCCTGTCCTGAGCTAAACGTTTCATCTCTACATAGCTACCACACCCTACATCCAAGGCAATCTGTTTAACATATTCTAACCTTGGTCTACCCCTACAGTTCTTGTCCTCGACCCTTCCTTCCATAACTAAGCTTGCTATTCCTGGATGTCTTAGTATGTGTCCTACCAACCTATCTCTTCTCTTCATTAGCAGTCGCCAGAAACATCTCTCCTCTCCCACTCGTCTTAATACCTCTTCGTTTGTAACCCTATCTACCCATCTGATCTTCATCATTCTCCTGTAACACCACATTTCAAATGCTTCAATTCTCCTCTTTTCTGCTGCACCAATAGTCCAAGTTTCACTTCCATAGAGCGCCACACTCCAGACAAAGGCTTTCAAAAATGACTTCCTAATACCTAAATCTATATTCGATGTCAGCAGATTCCTTTTTTGTAGAAATGCTTTCTTTGCCTGAGCCAACCTACTTTTTATATCCTCTTTGCTTCGTCCATCACTGGTTATTCTGCTTCCTAAGTAACAGAAGTCTCCTACTTCCTTCAGCTTTTCACCTGCCAATTTGATCTCCATAGAGGTTTCTGATTTATTTCGGCTGCATTCCAGTATTTGTTTTACATTTATTAATTTTCATCATGAATTCTTTCCGTAAGACTGAGTCCATACCATTCAAAAACTCATTCAAATCCTCAGGCTTGTCGGCCAAGATGACGATGTCATCAGCAAATCTCAGAGTTGAAATTATTTCTCCTTGAATCTTCACTCCCACTTTACATTTTTCTCTAATTTCCTTCATTGCTTGTTCAATGTAAAGATTGAAAAGTATGGGTGATAAGTTGCAGCCTTGCCTTACACCTTTCTGAATACCAGCTTCTCTCTCATGTCCTTCAACTCGAATGACTGCTGTCTGGTTTCTGTATAGATTGTATATCACCCTCCTATCCCTGTACTTTATTCCAATGGATTTCAAAATGTCAAACAATTTAGTCCAATCAACGTTATCAAAAGCCTTTTCTAAGTCTACAAAAGCCATGAACGTTCTCTTATCTTTCCTTATTCTACCTTCCAAAATCAGCCTAAGACTTAGTACAGCTTCCCTTGTTCCTACATTTCTCCTGAAACCAAATTGGTCTTCACCCAACTCCGTTTCTATCTGGCTTTCAATCCTCTTGTAAATTATTCTAGACAGGATCTTTGAAGCATGAGTAATCAAGGTGATTGTACGGTAATCTTCACATCTGTCAGCTCCCACTTTCTTTGGTATAGGGATGATTACATTCTTCTTGAAATCAGGGGGTACGTGCATCTCTTTAGGAGTCACCCTGTATTCCTGTCTAACATCTTGCACACTTCTTTAGGAGTCACCCTGTATTTCTGTCTGGCGTCAGGCACTCGCCGTCTCCGTATCGCATAACGGCAGACCCCAGCAGTAAACTCAGACTCGGTGCATATGCACTGAACAACGTGATGACGTCATACACGCCGTAACCGTAACGCATAACGGTAGACCCAAGCTTAACGACGAAGTCGACAAGATCATTTGAACTGATAAAACATTCAAACATTAAAAACATTTAAGAAAATGCATTTTGGCTTATTTCAGTACCTTAGAAAACCTTATCGTACAAGTGATGTCCCATTCAGTGTTACTGTTTTATTTATATACTAGCTGTACCCGGCATGCGTTGCAATGCCAATCAAAGAAAGTGTTGGGGTTGTAACTTTGTTTGTTGAAGTGCTTTAGGATTCCCAATATTTTTTTTTCTTTTTCCGTTAACCACCTCAAAACTCTTGTAAAATTGATTTACTACCTCAAAGAAATCATGGGAGTGTGCTCAACACCTCAACAAAGTTTCATTGCAATGAAATAAATGGCATATGAACCAATACGGGACTTTGTTGAAACGATTCGAGCGTCGTCACCCATTTGTTAGCCTACTTTCGATTTTTGAAAAAAATGAAAGTAGACTTATGAGATCAACACAGGGCGAAAAATTGTGTGTCTGTCTGTGTGTGTGTATGTGTGTGTGTGTGAGTCTGTGTGAGTGTGTGTGTGTGTGTGTGAGTGTGTGTACTCTGAATGTCTGCCCCCTATCAATTCAAACACGGTGAGGTAGCACTAGCAAAGGGCACCTCAGTGTCATACTTTATATCGCCGCCATCTTTACCAAAACAGAATGGCGGCCACTCAAACGTTCAAAACGTAAAATCAAATTACGGCTAAACTAATCATCCGATCTCTACCAAATTTGGTGACAACATACCTTTATATAGGTCGCGTCAAGGTCATCGGCCGTGCCATTTCAGGATGGCGGCCGTGTGAATTATGCAACCATTTTAATCAATAGCTTAAGACCCACCAATTCCGTTTATCGAGCCTATGGTGGTTTAAAATATCCTGAAGGCCGTGATCCGTTATTTATTATAATTTAATATTATAATATTATACTGTATGAGTGGCTTAAAAGAGCTGAGCCGTCTGTGTCACACGACAAGATGGCAGCTGTCCTCATGTGCCTGTCTTATATTTCAGTAGTTTTAGTATGTTGTATGTGATATACCCTACTGATACAATAATATAAACTTTGTATGAAATGATCTTTAATGAAGATGTACTGCAGTGAAGAAATCGTTTATTTAAAGTCATTATTTGCCAACAGGTTGTATCTAATATATCAGTTAAGAACACCACGATGTTAAGGATAGGGTTAGCTCTGGGCTAGCGCGATAGTCTGTCACGCATTTGGCTGGGGATCGAATACTGCCACAGTTAACTTTTTTTTCTTGAATTCTTTTACAAATGATATGCACGAGCTCTTTCCACAGATACTGAATAAGATATCAATTAGCTCAAAGGAGAGGCTAATGTATACACTCGTTTATTAATAAAATCGCAGCCCCAGCATCGCACATAAACAGAAGACATTAGGAAAAGGAGAATAGAAGAACTAGATACACGTTGTCATTAACCACAGCCTTCTTAATGCCTCTGTACGGTGCTGTCCTCTTGTGGGTTATGTGGGTAATATTGTTTCAAACATACCGCTGTGTAAATACCTGGCCTCCTGAAGTATGGCAATTTTGTAATACTGGTAGTTCAACTATTAGCCACGATCGCGCTCCGATTACCTTTAAACACTGCCAGCTGGATCGCCTCCCTCTTGGCTACTTTAAACTGTCTACTCATTCAACACCCATAGGCCACTACCATCGTAGTACATTACGATGGCAGTGCATAGGCGTACAAGTTAAAGATTAATTCACTGATAGGTCGCAGCACCAACCTACTGTGATCGGCGCGGATTTTTATAGGGGAAGATACCCAAAACGAAAGATTCTTAACTTTGCAGGCTGGCTTAATATAGAGATTAACGGACGTGAATGCATTACAATAAGTTAGTAGTTTTGTTATTCAATCATCATAAAGTATATAATATTGATTTTGACACTTACTGGCTAATTATCAATATAAAAGAAAACAAACAATACATGGTGGTAGAGGTGATTGTGTTAGGGATGAGGACAAAGAGTCATAAATATACCCATACATTTAGGTGAAAGTAGGCTATATGTTCTTTGCTGAACATCTTGTTGAATATACTCATACGCTACCTATTGTAAAATGGATTTACTAAGTCGAAAACCTTCCCTGGCGTGTACACAAAAACTCATCAAAGTTTCATCGCAATCGGATGAATGGCATATGAACGCATACGGTATTTTGTTTAAAGATTCGCGCGCCGTCACTCATTTGTTGAATCTACTTGTGCGCCACCCATTGAAAAACGGAATTACTAATTCATACAACTTCGCAGGACTGTACTCAACTCACCAAAGTTGTATCACAATCGCATGAATGGTATATGAACGCATACAAGACTTGGTAGAAACGATTCATGCGCTGTCGCTCATTAATTGAATCTACTCTTGCGCTACCAATTGTAAAATTGATTTACTAAATCAGAAATCTTCGCGGGAGTGGAAACAACATTTCATCAAATGTCATTGCAATCGCATGAATGGTAACTTCTATGAACGCATACGGATTTTTTTTAAACGATAGCGCGCCGTTACTCATTTGTTGAACCTACTCGTGCGCTACCTATTATAAAAAGTATTTACTAAGTCAGAAACCTATCCTGCAGTGTGCACGACAATTCAACCAAAGTGTCATAGCAATCGGATGAATGGTATATGAACGCATACGGGACTTTGTTTAAGCGATTCACGTGCTGTCGCTCATTTTTAGCCTACTTTCGATTTTTGCAAAAAATGAAAGTAGACTTATGAGATCACTACAGGGAGAAAAAAAGTGTGTGTCTGTGTGTGTGTGTATGTGTGTGAGTCTCTGTGTGTGTGTGTGTGTGTGAGTCTCTCTCTCTGGGCCGATAACCTAGATGTTAGGCCCCTTAAAACAACAATTATCATCATCATCATCTCTCTCTCTGTGTGTGTGTGTGTGTGTGTGTGTGTGTACTCTGAATGTCTGTCCCCCCCTATCAATTCGAACACGGTGAGCGCAAATTGAACGAAATTTAGTACAAAGGTAGCACTAGCAAAGGACACCTCAGTGTCATGTTTTATATCGCCGCCATCTTGACGCGAACGTAATGGCGGCCACACAAATGTTCAAAGCTTAAATCAAATTACGACTAACCTAATCCTCCGATCTCTACCAAATTTTGCAACAACATACCTTTATGGGGGCAGCATCCTTTGACCAAACTAATAGGACATCACCTAATAGTTTGCGGATGGCGGCCATCTTTGTGTGAAAATCGATTGCCCCTATTAATTCAAACACGGTGAAACCGAATGGAACGAAATTTGGTACAGAGGTAAAACTAGCAAAGGGCACCCCAGTGTCATGTTATATATCGCCGCCATCTAGACGGAAACGTAATGGTGGCCACACAAATGTTCAAAGCTTAAATCAAATTACGACTAACCTAATCATCCGATCTGTACCAAATTTTGCAACAACATACCTTTATGGGGGCAGCATCCTTTGACCAAACTAATAGGTCATTAGCCTAATAGTTTGCGGATGGCGGCCATCTTTCTGTCAAAATCGATTACCCCTGTTAATTCGAACACGGTGAAACCGAATGGAATGACATTTGGTACAGAGGTAGCACTAGCAAAGGGCACCCCAGTGTCATGTTTTATATCGCCGTCATCTTGACGGAAACGTAATGGCGGCCACCCAAATGTTCAAAGCTTAAATCAAATTACCTCTAACCTAATCATCCGATCTCTACCAAATTTTGCAACAACATACCTTTATGGAGGGAGCATCATTTGACAAATCTAATAGGTCATTAGCCTAATAGTTTGCGGATGGCGGCCATCTTTGTGTCAAAATCGATTACCCCTATTAATTCGAACACGGTGAAACCGAACGGAATGAAATTTGGTACTGAGGTAGCACTAGCAAAGGGTACTTCAGTGTCATGCTTTATAGCACCGCCATCTTGACGGAAACGTAATGGCGGCCACACAAATATTCAAAGCTTAAATCAAATTACGATTAACCTAATCATCCGATCTCTACCAAATTTTTCATCAACATACCATTATGGAGGGAGCATCCTTTGACCAAACTAATAGGTCATTAGCCTAATATTTTGCGGATGGCGGCCATCTTTGTGTGAAAATCGATTCCCCCTACTAATTCGAACACGGTGAAACCGAATGGAACGAAATTTGGTACAGAGGTAGCACTAGAAAAGGTCACCTCAGTGTCATGTTTTATATCACCGCCATCTTGACGAAAACGTAATCGCGGCCACCCAAATGTTAAAGGCCAACATGTTATTACGACCAACCTAATAATCTAGTCTCTACCAAATTTTGCAACAACATATGCTTATGTGGGAAGCATATTCTGACCAAACTGCTAGATCATCAGCCCAATAGTTTGCAGATTTTGGCCAAGTATGTGTGCAAATCGATTCCCCCTATCAATTCAAACACGGTGAAACCGAATTGAACGAAATTTGGTACAGAGGTAGCACTAGCAAAAGGCACCTCAGTGTCATGTTTTATATCACCGCCATCTTGACGGAAACGGAATGACGGCCACCCAAATGTTAAAAGCTTAAATCAAATTTCGACCATCCTAATAATTTGATCTCTACCGGATTTTGCAACAACATGCCTTTTTGTGGAAAGCATCTTATGACTGACTACAAGGTCATCAGCCCAATAGTTTGCAAAAAGCGGCCATGTATGTGTGCAAATCCATTCCCCAGATCAATTCAAACACTGTGAAACCGAATTGAATGAATTTTTTTACAGAGGTAGCACTAGCAAACGGCACCTCATATTCATGTTTAATATCCCTATAGCACGTTGTATTTTAACAAGCTACTACAACCAACATTCAATTATACTCCTTGAAAAGGACAAAGAGTTATAACAATACCCATGCATTTAGGAGAAAGTAGGGTATATGTTACTTACTGAACATCTTGTTTGAATCTACTTGTGCGATACCTATTGTAAAGTGGATGTACTAACCCAGAAACCTTCCCTAAATTGTACACAACATCTCACCCACGTTTCATCGCTATCGGACGAATGGTATATGAACGAATGCGGCACTTTGTAGAAACGCTTCGCGCGTTTTCACTCATTTGTTGAATCTCCTTGTGCGCTACCTATTGTAAAATGGATTTACTAAGCCTGAATCTTGCTCTGGAGTGTAAACAACAACTCACCCAAGTATAGTGGCAATCGGACGAATTGTATATGAACGCATACGGGACTATGTTGAAACACTTCGCGCGTCGTCTCCCATTTGTTTAATCTACTTGTGCGATACCTATTGTAAAGTGGATGTACTAAGCCAGAAACCTTCCCTGAAGTGTACACAACATCTCACCCAAGTTTCATCGCTATCAGACGAATGGTATATTTACCCATACGGGACTTTGTTGCAATGCTTCGCGCGTCGTTACTCATTTGTTGAATCTGCTCGTGCGCTACCTATTATAACATGGATTTACTAAGCCAGAAACCTTGCCTGTAGTGTACACAACCTCTCATCCAAATTTCACCGCTATCGGACGAATGGTATGTGAACGCACACAGGACTTTGTTGAAACGCTTCGCCCGTCGTCGCTCAATTGTTGACCCTACTCGTGCGCTACCTATTGTTAAGTGGGTTTACTAAGCCAGAAACCTTACCTGAAATGTACAGAAAATCTCACCCAAGTTTCATCGCAATGGGATGAATGGTATATGAACGCATGTGGGACATTCTTGAAACAAACGCACGCAATTTTGTTGAAGCTACTCGCGAGCCATCTATTGTAAATTGGATTTACTACGCCTATAACGTTTCCGGGATTGTGCACAACAACTCACCAAAATGTGATCGCAATTGGATTAATTGTTTATGAACGCATCGCCAACACGCATTTGTTTAAACTACACGCGCGCTGTCTATTGTAAATTTGATTAGCTATGCCCATAATGATTTCGGAAGTGTGCACAGCAACTCACCAAAATTTGATCGCAATTGGATGAATGGTTTTTGAACGCATAAAAGACGAACAAACGAACATCCTTTTATATATATATACTAGCTGAAGTACCCGTGCTTCGCTACGCGTCATAAATAAATTAAAATGTGAAGGTGACAGTTAAAACAGGGGATAGGCGAGGTGCTGCGCAGAGGGAGATTAAGGATGGAGCATTTTGTCCAACTACACCGTTCGGCGTTGACCGTGTTTTATAGCACAAATTTAGGTTTTACTCGCTAACCGTTGCAGACACCTTTCGGATAGAAAATGTAATTATAAACCTCGCATATGCCATCAAAGGTTTGATATTTCTTAGCGTTAGAAAATGCAATTTTAAACCTCGCAATCAAAAGTTTGCTATTTCTTAGCGTTCTCTTTTTATTTGAAATGGAAATATGAAAATTTGAAACCATAGGGTGTAGTGACGTCACTAAAATGGTCGCCATCTTTAAATAACGCAATGTATTGAAATCAAAAGTAACCTATATGTTAACCAGGTAAATCAGCTACTTCCATGTAAAATTCACGTAAATCGGACCAGTGGTACTTGCGTGATTGAGTAATACACACACACACACCATCTCATTTTTAGCCTCGCTTCGCTCGCGTCATAGTCGTATCATATTGTTATTCAATGAAATGAGGGTTTAACCCCGTTAACACCCCTTTATAACCTGAATACCCAAAAATCCCTCCTTAGTAGACGTTTTCGACACACAACAAACATATTCCCAAAATATCATTCTTCTAACTTTAATAGTTTTGGTTGGCCGATGAGAGCGAACATCCAAAAATCCTTCCTTAGCAGATGTTTTTCTTCCAGAATGTCACCCCTCCCCATATGCCCCTTAAATTGCATTTATGAAAAAACGGTCGAACACCTATTTATTTTATTTATTTATTTATTTTTAAGCTGATTGATTTCCTCAGAGTTTCAAACTCCTCCCTATGTCGTTTAAGAGATACATGCTCCGTTAGGAATTTTCAACCCCCACTTTTCATCCCTTTCACCTCATAATATACACTACATCGAAAAACCATTAGACATGTGTCAGCTTATTTTTAATTATTAGTATATGTGCCAAGTATCACATCCCCAAATGAAACCACTCGTGAGATATTGTTATTCAATGAAATGCACGTTTACCCCCTTAACACCTCTTTAGAACCTGAATATCCAAAACTCTTTCCTTAGTGGACGTTTTCGACATACAACGAACATATCACCAAAATTTCATGTTTCTAACTTCAATAATTTTGGCTGGGCGATGATGAGTGAGTGAGTCAGTCAGGACATATTCTTTCATTTATTTTTGATAATTTCACCCGTCCCCATGAACCCCTTAAATTGGATTTATGAAAAAAAAAAACGGTCAAACACCTATTTACTTATTTAAAGCTGTTTTCCTTCTGAGTTTGATGAGTGAGTAAGTGAGTTAGGACACTTTCTTTCCTGTTTTTTTTTTTTCAGAATTTAACCCCTCTCCAAGGGTCCATTAAATTGGGTTTATGAAAAAAAAAAACGGTCGAACACCTATTTACTTGTATTTTAAGCTGTTTTTTCCCACAGAATTTCAAACTTCACTCCTATGTCGTTTCAGAGATACACGCTCCATCAAGAATCCCTCAACCCCCAATTTTCTCCCCTTTCACCTCATAATATACACCACATCGATAAACCCTTAGACATATATCTGATTATTTTTAATGATTCGTTTATATACAGAATATCACATCCCCAAAGAAACAACTCATGAGATATCGTTATTCAATGAAATGCACGTTTACCCCCTTGACACCTCTCTAAAACCCGAATAAACAAAAATCATTCCTTAGTTAACGTTTTCGACATACAGCGAACATATTCCCAAAATTTCATGTTTCCAACTTTAATAGTTTTCGCTGTGCGTGATGAGTGAGTGAGTCAGACAGGACATTTTCTTTCAATTATTTTTATCAGTATTTCACCCCTCCCCATGGGCCCCTTAAATTGGATTTACGGAAAAACGGTCAAACACATATTTATATAAATAATTCATGCTTTTGGGCTAATGCCGTGTGTATTTTTAATTTAAACCATACGTTTCGGAGAAACCTTGCCTCCTTTTTCAATGGAAATAAACAATGTGGCCAAAGAAAGTATATCAATGAGATTACAAAAAATATAGATAAATTCCTCTGTTCGTCACCAGAGAGCAGCTGCCAGAAATAACTGTATGGACCATGGTGGAACGGCGGACAGAGTAGTAAGTAACAAGAAGGTAAAGGGGGCGGTGTGAAAATATAGAAACTCCTCGAAGAATGAGGAGGGGGGGGGGGAGGTGGGAGGGTTAGTTGGATATAAGGAAACATAGACAATAGGGAATACTAGCTGAACGATACCTAACGTCATACAGTCAACGGCGAAAAAAGAGATGCAAACTCCTCCAGTGACGAACAAAGGAGATCAAATCCAGGCTCTGAGTCCTAGAGGGAAAATCTACAATTTTAAATATGTGAAGAACAGAGAGACTGAGAGGAACTATCTCCCTAGATCCTTAATAACTGGTAGCCAAGTGTCACTTAGCTGATAACCAGTGTCTCTGTTAAAATTATTGGGATTTTTACGAAATTCAACTGCCTCCCTTATAATTCTAGACCAGTTGTGCTTAACAAGGGCAAGCGCATGAGCATCCTTGAAACATACATCGTGCCCTGAAGACAGGGCATGTTCAGCTATAGCTGATTTGTCAGGTTGGTTTAGACGGATGTTCCTTTGATGCTCTTTGATGCGAGTGGCAATGGACCGTTTTGTTTGTCCAATGTAGACTTTTCCGCAAGTACATGGGACTTCATACACCCCAGGTTGTAGTATTGGGGACAATTTATCTTTGTTTAATGCTAAACGTTGACCAATTTTCGTCATAGTGCCGAAAACTGTTTTTATCTTGTGCTTGCGGAGAATCTTAGCAACGCGGTCAGTGGTGTTGTGAATATAAGGGAGGTAAGCAGTTCCTCTCACGTCGGAGCTCTGAGAAGGTTGTCTATCCCTCCTTCTGGGATGTAGGGACCTATATATAGTGGATTCATTATAGCCATTACCCTTAAACATGGTTTGTAAGGAATGTAACTCTTCCTGAAGAGTTGATGCCTCACAAATACGTTCCGCTCTTTTGGCTAGAGTTGTTATAATTCCTTGTTTTTGTGCTGGGTGGTGGTGGGAGTCCGCATGTAAATAACGGTTAGTGTGAGTTGGCTTACGGTAGACGCTGTGCCCCATAGATCCATCCGCTTTCCTCCTCACAAGAACATCCAAAAAAGGTAAGCATCCACCTGACTCTAGCTCCATTGTGAAGTGTATTGAAGGATGCAGCTGATTTAGGTGGTTCAGAAAGTGGTTCAGTTTCTCAGAACCCTCCTCCCACACCACGAACGTATCATCCACATACCTCCACCAAATCACAGGTTTGAAAGACGCCGAAGATATAGCCTCCCCCTCAAAATGTTCCATGAAAAAATTTGCCACGACAGGCGAGAGTGGACTTCCCATGGCCACACCATGGTAAATATTACGAGCAGACTGATTGAGTTACAAACCATGTTTAAGGGTAATGGCTATAATGAATCCACTATATATAGGTCCCTACATCCCAGAAGGAGGGATAGACAACCTTCTCAGAGCTCCGACGTGAGAGGAACTGCTTACCTCCCTTATATTCACAACACCACTGACCGCGTTGCTAAGATTCTCCGCAAGCACAAGATAAAAACAGTTTTCGGCACTATGACGAAAATTGGTCAACGTTTAGCATTAAACAAAGATAAATTGTCCCCAATACTGCAACCTGGGGTGTATGAAGTCCCATGTACTTGCGGAAGAGTCTACATTGGACAAACAAAACGGTCCATTGCCACTCGCATCAAAGTGCATCAAAGGAACATCCGTCTAAACCAACCTGACAAATCAGCTATAGCTGAACATGCCCTGTCTTCAGGGCACGATGTATGTTTCAAGGATGCTCATGCGCTTGCCCTTGTTAAGCACAACTGGTCTAGAATTATAAGGGAGGCAGTTGAAATTCGTAAAAATCCCAATAATTTTAACAGAGACACTGGTTATCAGCTAAGTGACACTTGGCTACCAGTTATTAAGGATCTAGGGAGATAGTTCCTCTCAGTCTCCCTGTTCTTCACATATTTAAAATTGTACATTTTCCTTCTAGGACTCAGAGCCTGGATTTGATCTCCTTTGTTCGTCACTGGAGGAGTTTCCATCTCTTTTTTCGCCGTTGACTGTATGACGTTAGGTATCGTTCAGCTAGTATTCCCTATTGTCTATGTTTCCTTATATCCATCTAACCCTCCCACCTCCCCCCCCCCCTCCTCATTCTTCGAGGAGTTTCTATATTTTCACACCGCCCCCTTTACCTTCTTGTTACTTACTACTCTGTCCGCCGTTCCACCATGGTCCATACAGTTATTTCTGGCAGCTGCTCTCTGGTGACGAACAGAGGAATTTATCTATATTTTTTGTAATCTCATTGATATACTTTCTTTGGCCACATTGTTTATTTCCATTGAAAAAGGAGGCAAGGTTTCTCCGAAACGTATGGTTTAAATTAAAAATACACACGGCATTAGCCCAAAAGCATGAATTATTTATAAAATAATCCGGGCCGTGAAAGCCTTAATATGCAAAACACATATTTACATATTTTTATGCTGATTTGTTTCCGCTGAGTTTCAAACTCCTCGCCTATGTCGTTTATGAGATACACGCTCCGTTAGGAATCTTTCAATCCCCACTTTTCACCCCTTTCACCTCATAAACACATCAAAAAACCCTCAGACACGTGTCTTGTTACTTTTTAATGATAAGTTTATATGCCGTGTATCACATCCCCCAATGAAACCAATCGGGAGATATTGTTATTCAATGGAATGCAGGTTTAACCCCCTTAAGACCCCTTTAGAACCTGAATATCCAAAAATCCCCCCTTAGTACATGGTTTTGACATACAATGAGCATATCCCCAAACTGTCATGTTTCTAACTTCAATAATTTTGGCTAGGCGATGATGAGTGAGTGAGTGAGTGAGTGAGTTAGGACATTTTCTTTCAATTTTCTTTTTTCAGAATTTCACCCCTCCCCATGAACCCCTTAAATTTGATTTTTGAAAAAAAAAACTATCGAACAGCTATTTACTTACATTAAAGCAGTTTTTCCCCCTGAGTTTGATGAGTGAGTCAGTCAGTCAATCAGTTAGGACACTTTCTTTCCTGTCCCCCCCCCCCCCACACACATAATTTCATCTCTCCCCATGGGCCCCTTAAATTGGATTTATGAAAATACGGTCAAACACATATTTACTTCTTTATATGTTGATTTTTTTTCGCTGAGTTTCAAACTCTTCGCCTATGTCGTTTAAGAGACACACGCTCCGTTAGGAATCTTTTAATCCCCACTTTTCACCCCTTTCACCTCATAATATACACCACATAGAAAAAACCTCAGACACATGTCTTCTTATTTTTAATGATGAGTTTATATGCCGAGTATCACATCCCCCAATGAAACCAATCGGGAGATATTGCTATTCAATTAAATGCAGGTCTACCCCCTTAACACCCCTTTAGAACCTGAATATCCAAAATTTCTCTCTTAGTGGGCATTTGTGGCCCTTGAGGAAGCTGCATACCAGATTTCATTCCAATCCGTTCGGTGGTTTCTGAGATTTCGTGACGAATAAATGAATGAGTGAGTGAGTGAGTGAGTGGTATTTGACAAATATATAGTAGAAAGAAGATAGTGTCATGTCTTTGTTATGCTAAACTCGGTTGACAGTGCTGTGTGAGCAGTTGAGTAACTAACGGGATTCAAGTAAATATCCTCATTTTCTACACACATCAAAAAAAGTTTTGCATCACCTCGGTTCCCAGATCTCCGGCATATAGACGTTGACTGTGTATATTGTATCCAAGATACAGTCCCTTTGACTGTTCATAGATGTCACTAAAACTGCTCAAAGATGTAAACAACCATGCATGAGCAGGGCCTATTAGACGGAGGGGGTACGACAGCCGATCAGTTCCAGTCATTCCACCAGGACGAAGGTACGCTGCTCATGTTGTCTGTAGTTCTACCATGCCTAGAAGGTCAATACCGCAGTTCGATCGCGTCCGCATTGTTACTTTGTGTCAAGAAGGGCTCTCAACAAGGGAAGTTTCCAGGCGTCTCAGAGTGAACCAAAGCGATGTTGTTCGGACATGGAGGAGGTACAGAGATACAGGAACTGTCGATGACAGGCCTCGCTCAGGCCGCCCAAGGGCTACTACTGTAGTGGATGACCGCTACTTACGGATTGCCGCTCGGAGGAACCCTGACAGCAATGCCACCATGTTGAATAATGCGTTTCGTTCAGCCACAGGACGTCGTGTTTCAACTCAAACTGTGCGCAATAGGCTGCATGATGCGCAACTTCACTCCCGACGTCCATGGCGAGGTCCAGCTTTGCAACCCCGACACCATGCAGCGCGGTACAGATGGGCCCAACAACATGCTGAATGGACCCCACGGAATTGGCATCACGTTCTCTTCACCGATGAGTGTCGCATATGCCTTCAACCAGACAATCGTCGGAGACGTGTTTGGAGGCACCCTGGTCAGGCTGAACGTCTTAGACACACTGTCCAGCGAGTGCAGCAAGGTGGTGGTTCCCTGATGTTTTGGGGTGGCATTATGTGGGGCCGACGTACGCCACTGGTGGTCATGGAAGGCTCCGAAACGGCTTTACGATACCTGAATGACATCCTCCGACCCATAGTGCAACCATATCGGCAGAATATTGGAGAGGCATTTGTCTTCATGGACGACAATTCTCGACCTCATCGTGCACATCTTGTGAATGCGTTCCTTCAAGATAACGACATCGCTCGACTACAGTGGCCAGCATGTTCGCCAGACATGAACCCTATCGAACATGCCTGGGATATGTTGAAAAGGGCTGTTTATGGACGTCTTGACCCACCAACCACTCTGAGAGATTTACGCCGAATTGTCGTTGAGGAGTGGGACAATTTGGACCAACAGTGTCTTGATGAACTTGTGGATAGTATGCCACGGCGAATACAGGCATGCATCAATGCAAGAGGACGTGCTACTGGGTATTAGAGGTAGTGGTGTGTACTGCAATCTGGACCAAAAATGCTGAAAGTCTAGCTGTATGATGGTACAACATGCAATGTGTGGGTCTCATGAGCAATAAAACGAGCTGAAATGTTGTTTGTGTTGATCTCTATTCCCTTTGTATTTAACGGTTCCGGAACTCTTGGAACCGAGGTGATGCAAAACTTTTTTTGATGTGTGTATACCGGTAGTGCAGAGCGCAATTGGCATCAAGTCGGCCGTGTCTCAACTTGAGCTATGTTGCCATGGAAACTATCTGCCTTGCCATTCCTTCATGAGTATATATTTATGATTTGATTAGCCTGTTTTTGAGTGCAAAAGGGCCGAAATCAGAAGAATGAGAAAGACTATCGAAAATTCATGTAGCCAGTGATTCCATCTGGGTCCTAAACTATGTGTATGCAAAATATGGTGGAGATTGGTGGAACGGTGTAGATTTGTATACGGAACCAACCCACATACATACATACATACACACATACATACATACATACATACATACATACATACATACATACAGACTTTCACTTTTATATATTAGATATAAGATTTTTAATTTTTTTAGCGTATGGCTTTTAGTGCCGGGAGTGTCTGAGGACATGTTCGGCTCGCCAGAATTTGTAGCTGCTTCTATGTGGACACCCATGGGGTGAGCTACAAGTACCGTCGCGTGTGGAGTGTTGTCTGGGGAGAAAAGTGTGATTGTAAGGACGAGCAATTGGAAGGTAGCGGCTGTGACCTATAGTTAGGGACAACTAGGCCTGGAAGGAAGATTGGAAGCCACAGATGACCATCTTCAAGGTTGCCGGCAGGTGGGTGAGATGTGTGCGACTGCCTACAGCACGCCGTAACGACCACGGCTAACTCACCTGGTGTTTTATGCATGTTCATATTGAACAGTTTATTTGTTTTCAGTAAATCTTTATGTCTCACATTCCTTGTTCTTTTACTTCAAGATGTTGATCCCCATGCATTTAAATTTAATTTTAATCGCATCTGACCGTGTTCGGTTACCACAAGAATAGGCCATTTCTCCTTCAGAAAAGCATAAAGTAAATAGTCGAATCATTCATTGATTGAATTTGAACCTTTGTGCTCTATACAGAACTTTCGTACTTTAAACATTCATTCATTTATTTTCTTTATTAAAAAATGGGACTTGAACGGACTGCATGGACTAAGTCCTCCATACTACCTGTCGTTCCGAACCAGTTCCCTGTTTGAACCACATCACTGATCATCACACAAAGGTGCCAAAATCTCTTCAAACCGTGTTTGTGTCCTTTATAGGGAGCATTTCATGTCATGCGCTACTTGTAATCGGCTTCTAAGGAAACATACCACTAGATCCCTTTTTTTTTCATTATTGCATTATTGCGGCATCGCTGGCGTAGTCGGTAAATTGCTGACCTGCTATGCCCAACATTGTGGGTTCAAACCTGGCCACTCACACTTATATTAGCCGATGACGTGGTGGCTGCTGATCCCGTCATCCGCTTTATAAGTGAGAGTGGGTTAGGGCCAGCAATCAAACTTTTCCAGTATACCTAGGTACATTGACTCAAAGACTTGTTCTTCCTTAAATGATGAACTTTTGTTTTTCCCTAAATTTTATTTATATTATTAGTAGTATTTAATTTTTGTTTAATTAATTTTCGGTCTTTTCAGATTTAGGTGTCCATCTCTAAATTATAAATTCCATTCCAAATTTGTGTACTTTAATCTGTGTTAAGAGGGGGCAGATGACCTCATAGTTCCGCCCCTGAAAACAACAATAACTAACTCAAACCTGGCCAAAGTCGTTGGATTTTTAAGGGCAGTAAAATCCTTTCGTATTCCTTCCCTCGGAGGAGAAGTAAATCCCGCGGGCTCATGGTATAGATTTATTGCATGTAAAAGAACACTACCACACCAATGTATGGTGTGCAGCTAAATTTGTAGGTTATTTGGTTAGAAACGCTCTATCAAGTACCAACGTACGCCACTAGATGTCAGTAACAGTGGCATCTTGTATCCAAAGTCGGAACTTCTTGAAATTTTAACCTGCTGGGATCCTATGGGCGTTTAATTAAAAATAGCCTGCTGTGGCCATTGGCTGCAATTCATTATAATTATTGCATTATTGGATATCCAGAAACCTCAGCGACCCTTGTTTGTGTCGTGAACCATGAGTTAAGAACCCCTGTCCTAGGAGGGTGTAAACGTTCTGTGCTACAGATTCAACACCAGTATGAATAAGCGAAAGGGAGTACCTCTAAGTGTAAGGTGTAATGCAGTAATGTATCGGATAACTGCGGCATCTCCCATAATACTTCCGCTGTTCGTAACACTCCCAATCTTCCCCCTGCTCCTAGTTCCTCCAATCTAGCAACTTAGTTGGGTAAGCAAAGTTTCCTATCTTGTGTTTGAGGAAATGATGCTTAAGATCATTACATTATCTAAATTGGAATCTCTTTGGGAGGTTATTATTCATTCTCGCATATAGAGATTGCTTTCCTTAAGAACTACTTATCTCTAATCAAAAGATGAAGGATAAGTCGATAGAATATTATAACATAATCTCAAGTCTCCCTTCGTTGACATGATACACACCAGTAAATTAAACTTTCTATCCCATTTTACATACAATGGTTAGGATTAATTTAAAGTTGGTTTTGTTGTTGTTACTTCATCAGGGTCATGGACATCATGGGAATCAGCCCAATATAGTTCGGTGTGTGTGTGTGTGTGTGTGTGTGTGTGCAAATTGTCTGATATTCTGTGTTATGGTGAGGTGCTTATAATTTTACTTGACCATTAATCTTACGATCATGAGTCATGGGAATTTCATATTACGTGGAATTCAAACCACTTACTTAACTTGGCCTGTTTACCATCTCTTGATAAATACAGTACATTTGCATTTGTCAGTTGGCACAGGCTAGAGTAAAAGGTGGCTTTTCACCGATGTCTCAGTCTCACTCATGGCTGTGATTTTATGGAAGCTACTGAGGTATGGGTGGTGCTTAGTAATGGCATTCAGGGCACAGTCAGTGTCTGTGAATGCTGTGAAAGGTTCTACTCATAGGGTTAGGACTACTATTCTGACTCAGTGAGGAAAGCAATGGCAAACTACCTCACTCCTCTTCTTGCCTAGAACGCCTCAATATAGCGCTGCCTTGGGTTTTTGTGGGTATCTACTCACATAATGTAACGGCGGTGCTTTTGAAGATCCAACCAGCCTTCGGGCTGACTACCTAACAGACTTAACTTAATGCCTTAAATTCCTGTGAGGAGCATAGGTTCTGTTGCGTGCTGTGGATTTTATCTTTCCCCACGAGTATCCAAGATGCTCGCTCTCTTCCTCCACTGATCTCCTCTATATCATTCTAGGTCTTCCTCTTCTCCTTTGGCCCTGAGGATTCCACTCCATGATTTGTTTAGCAATGCTGTCATCAGATCTGCGCAGTGTATGGCCAATCCATTGCCACTTTCTACTCTTGATCTGCTGTTCGACCGGCAGTTGATCTGTCCTCATCCATAATTCCTCATTTGACACCATAGCTGACCAGTGTATTACTAAGATGTACTGTTGCGGTTTCTTAACCGCATGTCTTTTGTCTTATTAATATTAATCCGAAGTCCGACTTCCTGTGCTTCAGCTTTTAGATAATTGAGCTTAGTTTTCATATCTTTGCAACTGTGGGCAAGTAAGCATATGTCATCAAAATCAAACCACAGTATGTGATATTTCACTGGTGTGTGTGTATGTATGTAATTGGAGCTAGGTTTGGGAAGGAGGCGGTCTTGGCATTGAAGACCTATTAAAGGACCTATTATAGAAAGGTTTCCATTCGGTCAACACAAGTTTTGCCCAATTACATTAGCAGGGAAACAAGTATTTACATACCATAATTTTATCAAATTAACACCAAGAAATTCACACATTTCGGCAATATTTGATCTCCTTAAATAAGTTTATTATTCAAATTCAATAAAACAAAGGATGCCAGAGGTGATTTTCAAGTTCTATCCGGTTTAATTAATTTTGCTTATTTAGAATATAGGGAACCTCGAAACTATAAGAGATTTATACCCACTTTCATGAAAGTAAATAAACAAACAATAAGATATGCAGTAAGCTGAAAAGTGCTGAAATTATTTGAATTTTCAAGCAGGTAGGATTTCTATCGATCGTATAGAGCTGGGAATAAACACTAAAAATTCAAATAAACTACACTACATTGAACAAAACTACAATTAGGTAATTTTAGGTACTCGCATATCATTCTGTTTTTTTAGGCACGGTACTACAGAATTCATGAATATGGCTCTGTTGAGTGTCATTCGGAAAGTATTAAGGTATTCATTTAGAATTAAATGATAAAATAGGTAAAAACCTAAGAATCCGGTCCCTAGTCCTAACAGTGACACAGATCATAATACAAAGAACTTAGTTATCGTTGTTTTAAGGAGCGGAACTTTTAGGTTATCTGCCCCTCTTAACACAGATTGAAGTATACAAATTTGGAATGGAATTTAAAATTTGGAGGTAGACAACTAAATTTGGAAAGACCGAAAAATAATAAAACAAAAAATAAATAAAACTAATAATTATAAAAATAAAGCCAAATTACGGAAAATCAAAACATTCAGAATTTAAAAAAGAATAAGTCTTTGAGTAAATGTAGCCTACACTGGAAAATTTAGATTACTGGCCCTAACCCACTCTCACTTATAAAGCGGATGACGAGATCAGCAGCCACGCGTCATCGGCTAATAGGCCTATAAGAAAATGTTATGTGCCCGTTGGACGAGGTTATCTGGTTACCACCAACCGTAACGTGGCCTCCCAGATGACCTCTACCTCGAGACACATTGCCGGAGAGGATCGGAATGCACTTCTTGGGACCGCCCTTCATTACACAAATACAATTGATGAGATGAGGAAGAAACACCTTACACCCAGCGAACACTACTTTATGGATGAATGGCCATGGTGAAAAGCTTGGCCATCCCCAATAAACTCCCATGAATTCTGCAAACCAAGATTTCTTCGTAAGTCAGCAAGATCCACACACTCGGTGAGAACGGCTTCACAGTTTGAAAGAGGGGGGGATCCGTTCTCATCAGGTACGAATGGTTGGATCTTGTATGACCTATCCATAGCCTATACAAAATGACGGACTCGCTCCGTGACCGGAAAGAACTCCGCCACATGCGAGTAGTTCCTTTGATCGCTCTCAGTTTACTGGGAATACAAAGAAGCTTATAGTTTAACGTGACTGTTAATGTCGTAATAATGAGCCTTGGGACCTCCACTTTTATGTGGAATCTGAACCACAGGTAATGGCAATTCGCTTCAAAAATCTCAAATGTATTGACCGGGAATTGAACCCGGACTGCCTTGGTGAGAGGCAAACAGGTTGACCACTACGCCACCGCGTCCTCAGATCATCAGACAGATCTCACACACACATGACCACGATGGCGCAATGCCTCTTGTCTAAATGAACCAACAACGATATTACTAAGTCCACTACATTGTGCTTTTGTGCCGTGCGAGAACACTCGCATAATGCGTTGTGTGCGCCCAATGTGTACAAACTACCCGCCCGACACTAGTGCTATGCGGGCTGTACGCGACACAGTTCTGCCAGGGGCTATAAGAGTTGTGTGCACCCAATGTGTACAAACTACCCGCCCGACACTAGTGCTATGCGGACTGTATGCGACACAGTTCTCCCAGGGGCTAACTGGGTTGTGTGCGCCCAATGTGTACAAACTACCCACTCGACACTAGTGCTATGCGGGCTGTATGCGACACAGTTCTGCCAAGGGCTAACTGGATTGTGTCCGCCCCATGTGTACAGACTACCCGCCCGACGCTAGTGCTATGCGGGCTGTACGCGACACAGTTCTGCCAGGGGCTAACTGGGTTGTGTGCACCCACTGTGTACAAACTACCAGCCCGACACTAGTGCTATGCGGACTGTACGCGACACAGTTCTGCCAGGGGCTATAAAGGTTGTATGCACCCAATGTGTACAAACTACCAGCCCGACACTAGCGCTATGCGGGCTGTACGCGACACAGTTCTGCCAGGGGCTATAAGAGTTGTGTGCGCCCTATGTGTACAGACTACCCGCCCGGCCCTAGCGCTATGCGGTCTGTACGTGACACAGTTCTGCCAGGGACTAACTGGGTTGTGTGCGCCCTATGTGTACAGACTACCCGCCCGGCCCTAGCGCTATGCGGGCTGTACGTGACACAGTTCTGCCAGGGGCTAACTGGGTTGTGTGCACCCACTGCGTACAAACTACCCGCCTGAGACTAGTGCTATGCGGGCTGTACTCGACACAGTTCTGCCAGGGGCTAACAGGGTTCTGTGCGCCCAATGTGTACAAGCTACCCGCCCGACACAAGTGCTATGCGGGCTGTATGCGACACAGTTCTGCCAGGGGCTAACTGGGTTGTGTGCGCCCCATGTATTCAGACTACCCACCCGACTCTAGTGCTATGCGGACTGTACGCGATACAGTTCTGCCAGGGTCTATCAGGGTTGTGTGCGCCCAATGTGTACAAACTACCCGCCCGGCACTAGTACTATGCGGGCGGTGCGCGACACAGTTCTGCCAGGGGCTATTTGGGATGTGTGCGCCCCTTGTGTACTGACGACCCACCCAACTCTAGTGCTATGCGGGCTGTACGCGACACAGTTCTGCCAGGGTCTATCAGGGTTGTGTGCTCCCAATGTGTACAAACTACCCGCCCGACACTAGTGCTATGCGGGCTGTGCGCGACACAGTTCTGCCACGGGCTATTTGGGATGTGTGCCCCCCTTGTGTACTGACGACCCACCCAACTCTAGTGCTATACGGGCTGTACGCGACACAGTTCTCGCAGGGGCTATCGTCTTGTTTATTTGTTTAAAAGCACTTTATAAACAGATACATATATTTCCGTTGACTTTTCAATAAATGCAAGATTGTTCACGCACTATTGAGACGATTAGGGAAGATTTTGGTACAAACCACACCTTCTAACCCCTCTGGTTTAGGAGCTTGAGTTTTATGAAACATACACCTTAGCGTATTATATAATAAGATGATTGCTTATGCTCACGACCTTTCGGGTGTTAAATAATTATATGCCACCAGTATGTTACGGAGGTAAATAGAAAGAGTGTTTTACATTCATAGTTGTGTAAATGCATGCATGTGTATTTAATTTACAAATCTGGAGAAAAAAAGACCATACCTTTTTTATTTTGTTTCAGGTAAGCATAGTGGCTGGCTTTGGCACTGTATACTGCGTTATTCCATCACAGGTATAGTAAATCTATATCTTAATTTTTGTATAGGGAGTACATTATTATTGAACACCCATATAAAATTACAGGCCTAAAGAATATCTCAAAATATTTGTAACACTAAGATTCTTATCAAAAGAGAGCAATTCTATATTTTTGATGTGTACCATCTTTCCACTCGGTGAAGCCTCCATGGCTTAGGCGGCAGCACGCCGGCCCCTCACCGCTGGGTCCGTGGTTCAAATCCCGGTCACTCCATGTGAGATCTGTGCTCAACAAAACGGAGACAGACAGGTTTTTCTCCGGGTACTCCGGTTTTCCCTGTCAAAATTTCATTCCAGCATCACTCTCCACTATCAACTCATTTCATCTGTCATTCATTTAATCATTGCCCCAGAGGAATGCGTCAGGCCTCGGCAGCCGGCACAGTCCATATCCTCGCCGCTAGATGGGGGCTTTGTTCATTCCACTCCTGACCCGGTCGGAGACTGGAAGCAGGCTGTGGATTTTTTAGCCTACTTTCGATTTTTGCAAAAAATGAAAGTAGACTTATGAGATCAACACAGGGCGAAAAAAGTGTGTCTGTCTGTGTGTGTGTATGTGCGTGTGTGAGTCTGTGTCTGTGTGTGTGTATGTGTGTGTGTGAGTCTGTGTGTGTGTGTCTGTGTGTGTGTGAGTGTGTGTACTCTGAATGTCTGTCCCCCCCCCCCTATCAATTCGAACACGGTGAATGCGAATTGAACGAAATTTGGTACAAAGGTAGCACTAGCAAAGGACACCTCAGTGTCGTGTTTTATATCGCCGCCATCTTTACTAAAACTGAATGGCGGCCACTCAAACGTTCAAAACGTAAAATCAAATAACGACTAACCAAATCATCCGATCTCTACCAAATTTGGTAACAACATACCTTCGTATAGGATGCGTCTTGTGACCAAACTACAAGGTCGTCCGCCATACCATGTTAGGATGGCGGCCGTGCGAATTATGCAAACTTTATAATCCATATCATGGGACCCACCAGTTCCGATTATCGAGCCGAGGATCGTTTTAACTGTTCTAAAGGAAGAGGCACGTTCGAAATTAAAAGTTTATTTTGTAATACTATAGTGCAGACGTGATTTTAAAAAGCTGAGCTGATTCAGTAATAAGACAAGATGGCAGCGGATATCTTGTGCCTGACTTATATTTCACTAATTTGAGTATTGAATGCAATATAGCGTACTGATACAAAATAAATAAACTTTGTATGAAATGCTTTATATATAAATAATATACTCCAGTGATGAAATCGTTTAGTATAAATCATTATTTGCTAACAAGTTCTATGTAAGTCATTTTATATAGAACGATATTCGTTGACACAATTAGCTCAGTAGTAGAGCGTTAGCCTATCGCTCAAATGCCTATGGTTCAAACCCGATCAGAGCTAGATTTTTTGCTTGAAATGTTATATGTTTATTGTTTTGTAATGACTCAGATGTTTTAAAATTAGGCGTTATATTGTGCATATTATGGTGTAAAATATATATTTAATTAAAACATAATTCGCCAGCAGATTTACTCGAGACATCTAGCTGCCAAAAAGGTAACTGCACGCCGACATACTTATTAACTTCCAGATTTTATTGAAAAGTTTCTTCTTCTGGCCGCTAGAATGCACTCGCTCTGTTAGGATTATATTGTTCGATATTTCACCACTAGAAGTCACGACTAGTCTACGTGGGGCTCCATTGATTAATATACCATTGGCATCCTATGCGCATCGAATTTGAAGAATGACAAGATGATACTACGATACATTTTTACTTTTTATTTTAAAGGGTTTGTAACAGCCTATTTTGCGTTACTAGAAAATGTTATTTGAAGTAAAGAACAAAACGATTTCACATAGTAACTGACTTCAAGCCATTGGTGTTAGTTCAGGTATTAATTACTACTTTTATTTCAGGCAAATAGCAATCGAAAATATCCACATAGTTTATATACACACGTCTCTGTAGGGTCATGGAAAGATTTGTTAATTCAATTAGGGTTTTCGATTCCCGGTCAATGCATGTGAGATTTTTGAAGTGAAATGCCATGTCCTGTGGTTCGGATTCCACGTAAAAAGGAGGTCCCGTGGCTCATAATCACAAGATTCACGGCCACGTAAAACTACAATCTTCCTTCCTTTTTTTTTCAATTAGGGTTGTGAAAGCCCTGCACAACCAGACGTGTAAAGACATGCCTCAACTCAAAGTTGGATGTTGCCCACGGCAGGTCGTATATGTAATAATAATAATAATAATAATAATAATAATATATATATATATATATATATATTTTTTTTTAGGGGAAGAAATGCATTTACGCACAGAGTGTCGGGCTCCTGCTGCTGAGTAGCAGACTACCGACTAAAACTCCCCCTTTACTTCTGAACACTAGCCTGGAACCGTTTAGCACATTAAAACTATAATAATAATAATAATAATAATAATAATAATAATAATAATAATAATAATGTTATTGGTTTTACATCCCTTTTAACTACTGCTGCTTTTAGAGACACCGGGGTGCCGGAATTTTGGCCCGAAGGGGATCTTTAACGTGCCAGTAAATGTACTGACACGGCTCCCTCGCATTTGTGCACCCTCAAATGCCAGCTGACTGCGCCAGGATACGAACCTGCAACCTAAGGCCCAGCAAGCGAGAACGTTACCGCCGAGCCACGCAGCCAGTCCGGTCGATTATGTCTCCAGATCCATAACATTCTTGAGATTCTTCTTATCTTTCTTTCTTTCTTTCTTTCTTTCTTTCTTTCTTCAATGATGGTAGCAGTTTTTATCTAGATTGTGTCGTTTGGTAGAGGTAAATAGTTTCTATGGCCTTCAACAAAGAATAGTTCTATTATACTCTTTGATAATAACAACGAGTTATAACTATACTCATACATTTAGGAGAAAGTAGGCTATATGTTCTTTACTGAACATCTTGTTTCAACATCTTTCCACTCGGTATCTGGTTATTTTTGTGGCACTCGGTAGCTGGACATTTTTGTGGGTGTGATTTTGGAAAAGGGACGGAAATGGATGGGACGGAAGTGCATGGGACGGAAACAATGAGCGTGCATGGTGGAGGAGATCGGTACAACGAAGTACTGTAGGCCATGTAACTATGGGGAATGTATATCGCATACAGTTTAGTTCAAGGTTTGGAGACCCCATTTAAGATATTCCTACAATAAATCATCTTCAAGTTGTCGTTCTTTGGTGTAAAATATTCATTATATCATATTTGCTGAAAACAGTTACGATTTATTAAATCTTCATACTTTTTCTGTATTCTTATTTAATGTAAGCACTCGATGTACTGTCTGCCATGTGGCTATGTGGAATCTATATCGCATCAACAAACATTCCAAGCAACGTAGGAATTCAGTATATTAACACTGACTACTAACAATTACTGAAACATCGTTGGTCTAAACGTATCACTGGGAGAAACACATTAATATTCCTCCTGAACACCTAATTTTTAATCGCGACTGTGCGCTGTATCGGCAAAAAGAGGCCATTTTCAATAACATCGCTGGCATGGGTTCACTAACTGGCCGGTATAGAGCGCAGCACGCATCAAGTAGGCAGTGGATTGTTTCCGCCACGGCCGACTGGATAACGTAATAACAATTTTGATTTATTACGGTCAGGATTTGGCACTGGAGTTTTACAAGTAGTTATTTCAGTGACCAACAGAGTTCACTCTTAACAAGGGATTTGCGCTCCCGGAACACACATAGTAGAGTAACATGTCACATGTTACACATCATATGCGACTACTGCAAGGCTAGTATATTTTTTTTTAAAGCAGACATCTGAAGTTTTATAATGCATACATTGCATTTATTTTATTAATTGCTTCCAATGCCATACAAGAAAATTTATTTTTTCTCAATAAGCTCTGTGCTCGTGATAACAGATAATAGCCACTTAAACACAAAATGGAGGGTAAGAAGTAATGAGTACCACCTAGTAACGGGTAGCATCATAACACAACGTGGTACAGGGAATGTACCAGTATGCTGCAAGAGGCAGCCCTTCACCATTTGGTGGTACATACCCTGCGCCACCATGTATTGAAGCGATGACAGCTGGTCGTTCATTATTTGCACCACCTAATTAGAAAGAGTTGTAGCTTTGACTTTCTCGAGGATTTCTAGATCACTTACTTTCAAGTGTTCCCAAAACAGCTCAAATACCTTAAGTCAGAACTGGCGTTATTTTTGTTTGAGAAACCCTCATTGCTATGAACAAGGATATTTTTGATAATGTGCTCACAGATGATTCTGGGAACGTGCTAGCGCTGGGATTAAGGGGAAGTCATGCACATTATCTTTATAATTTACCTCAACAAAGAATACTATCTGGTCTTCTCCCATTGGAAGAGATGATGTAATTGTTGGAAGCATTAAGGGTGTGTGCGGGTCTGCAAGAGAGATAGCACGCTGCAAACTCCACTGATAAGCTCGGGTTATAGATCGCCCACACAGCCTCCATCTGCTGACTCACTCTACGACCGTTCTGTAGAGAGTATGGGAACTGTCTAGCTCGGAGATTGGCCTACTCAATTCAACACCGCATGTAGTCGCGCACCGAAACTACAGTATAAGGAGGAGATGGAATTCCAGAGATTGATGGTTCAAATTCTGCCCCTGGCAGCGATCAGGATGTTTGACGTTGTATTCCTAGATTTTCCCACATTACCTCCAAACAAATACCAGAATGGTATTTTGTCAAATTCTCTGTTAACATGCTTCTCATTTGGCCAACATGTACTGTAGACGGACAGCCAATCATATTGTACGTTGCCCTAGAAGTACCGAGAAGTGGTACAAAGTACCACAAAACAGGGGTTTCTCCTACTATTTCTGTAAATGTGAAGCGGAAGATGTAAAAAAACAAGAAGTTCCGTGACGAACTAAAGAGCCTACTTTTCATGCCAATGATTATTCTACAGAATATGAACCTATCTAGAATAATGACGAAATTAAGTTGGTAATATCGAAATGTCTAATTAGTAGCCTAATAGAGCACTACAGTTGGCAGCCCTGGTGACTGAATTTATTCTTAATTCCATCTCTTAAGGTACAGAATACAAAATTTGGTTCAAGTCCAATGGACGTTACATGCAGTTAGACACTGGATCTATCAGCACGCGTAAAAGCATGTTGGCAACAATGTCATGCGTGTGCTGGTTAGAAATGATCGGAAGTATTATGATATCTTGTTGTGCCAATTTTGGATGAAATCCTTTTGTTAGTATAGAAGTTACATGTATTTTAAAATTGGACCTATCAGCAGGCATAGAATCATGTTGGCAGCACTGTCTTATATTAATTACTCCAAATGAATCTAGAATGTCAGGTGCTATACGTGTGCAAAGTATAGAGCTGTTGGCTTGCATACTTTCTGATATATTGATATTAGGGTAAAAAAATATAGACAGCCTTTATTAACAGTTGGCAGCCCTGATTGCTCTTAACAATACGTATAGTCATATCTGTTATGTTACACATAGCACATACGAAATTTGGTTGAAATCCAACTGGTAGTATAGAAGTTACATGTATTTAAAAATTGGTACTATCAGCAGGCTTATAATCATGTTGGTAGAACTGACGTATATAATTTACTCCATATTAATCTAAAATGTCAGGTACTATACGTGTGCATAGTTTAAAAATGTCGGCTTGCATACTTTCTGATATATTGGTATTTGGATTAAAAAAATAGAGAGAGAGCAATTATTAACAGTTGGCAGCCCTGGTGGCACTTAATAATATGCTCAGTCATATCTGTTTATGTACACATATTACATACAACATTTGGTTGAAATCCCATTGATAGTATAGATGTTATATGCATTTAAAAATTGGACCTATCAGAAGGCTTAAAATTATTTTGGCATCACTGTCATGTATGGCGTCGTGGAAATTAAACTGAAATAGTATTATCTACATGTGTGCCAATTTTGGAATAGCTCCCATGCATACCTTCCATGATATCCAACATGGAGCTCAAATTTCAATTGCGATTTTTCAGCAGTTGGTAGCACTGATATCATTTTCAATTATAGCCGTGAAATACTCAGGTATAGATCTTTAATCCTACCAAATTTTGTTTGGATTGCTGCAGCCGTTTAGGAGTTGATAGGGGGACACACACACACAGACAGACAGACAGACAGACAGACACACATTTTCCCGGATCAATCTCATAAGACTACTTTTTCCTCATTTTTGCAAAATGTGAAAAGTAGGCTAAAAATATTTAATGTTTTTTAGTATTATACCTTCCACTTTTTGTTATATTTGCATAACTTATTTAACCTTGTAATTTGATTTGATTTCTGAGCTTTTGTCACAAAATGCCAAACCTTGGTAATCGGTGATACCACACATGAAAATTATTCATTCATGTAGTGAAAATCCACAGCCTGCTTCCAGTCGACCGACCGGGTCAGAGAATTGATTGAATAAAACCCCCATCCAGCGGTCAGGATATGAACTGTGCCGGCTGCCGAAGCCTGTCGCCCTCCCCTGGGGCAATGATTAATTGAATGACGGATGACTTGATGAGTGTTGCTGGAATTATATTTGTGAAAGGGAAAACCGAAGTACCCGGAGAAACACCTGTCAACCTCCGTTTTGTCCAGCCCAAATCTCACATGGAGTGACCTGGATTTGAACCACGGACCCAGTGGTGAGAGGTCGGCGTGCTTCCGCCTAAGCCACAGAGGCTCTGCATTTATGTCGTATGTAGTATCCCTTATTATTTATTTTCAATCTTATGCTACGGTGTGGCTGCTGTTCAACAATACCTTATAATTCACAAGCTTCCATTGTTGTAGGTATTCAGTTGTTGTTGTAAAAGCAGTTGATTGACAGTGGATTATTTTAAAATGGACAAAGGACGGTTCAATGTCTGCATAAAAGGGGCAAGACTAAAATACGAAAAAACAAACAAAGTGTCAAAAACCAATGTTTTCAAATGTTCCACGTGTCACAAGTGCGTATGTGGAAAGCACAGTAAAAGAACACACCTATGTGGACGTCGTGAAAATGGCAGTGACAGTACGATAAATTAACAGTGACAGAAGAATTCAAATGACTGAATTTTCTTAATTTTTCATATTCGTGTTATTATTAATTTATTTATGATTTCATGTCATGTTTCTAATTTAGGTTTGTAAAGTAATACTTGTAAATTTGTTTGTTCCTCAGTTTAGGGGCTGTGACAACGTGGCCACGTAACCCCGTGTACTTGTGTGTGTGTGTGCGCAGAATCTGTCTGATAACCGGTGTTAATCGTGATGGCTGTATTAGTGTGTGTTATCTGTAATTGAGGTAAGGATTGCAGGCGATCAATTTCAATTAGTTCCTACTTTTCCTACCAAATGCTACCATCAACGACACCTGGCGCGAACTTGGCTACTAAATGTCACCACAACCGGCACCTGGTGGTGAACTTAAGAACTAATAGAGCGTTAATCAAATGAAACCTACAAATTTTAGCTTCACACTATTGTAGTTTGTGAAAGGTTCTTTTAAATGCCATAAACCTATGACATGGGCCCGCCGGCTTTACTTCCCCTCCGAAGGAAGGCATACTGAGTGGTTTTTAACGCTCTTAGATAATCCGACTACTTCAGCTGGGTTTGAACCCGCGATCTTCGGGATAAAAGCTCAGCATGCTACCTACTATGGCACCGAAGCCACCACTTTTAATTATTTAAACTTATATATCCTCAATTTTTTGGAAAATAAAATGTGGTCATTGTATAGCACACCTTGGGTCTGAACGTGACAGACTAGATCTAATACTTCTAGGACACGTATAATACACACACATACTGGCTAATTGCAATACACACTGACGAATTCGACAGCCCAAAGCCCACACATGTGGCCTTCACCCTATCAAGGACACTGTGCTGCCAACTATACTGATGACACTACCTCTCGCAGCTGCACGTAGTTACTGCGGAGAACATTGGTTGGTTCCTCAGTTTAGGGGCTGTGGTCATGTAGCCCCGTCTACTATGGCACCGAAGCCACCACTTTTAATTAATGAAACTTATATATCCTCATTTTTTTTGGAAAATAAAATGTGGTCATTGGGTCTCATCTCTCTGATCTCTCTTAAGTTAACAGCCCTGAGGCTGGTTTGCAGCAACTCGCCAATCTTCTCTATTCTCCGCCATGCTCTTCAATTCACGATATGATTTTGTGTTCGTGTCTATCATTAACTGTGTGATGTATGCAAGTGGTGGTCTTCCTCTAGTGTTTTTCCCTTCTAACATCCCTTCGATGACTCTTGCTAGCAGGCTATTATGTCTGAGAATATGTCCCAACATATTTGCTTTTCTTGTTTTCAGGGTCTTCATAAAGCTTCTGATAACCGGCGTTAATTGTGATGACTGTATTAGTGTGGGTTATCTGTTTTTTAATTCAAGTAAGGACTGCAGACTTTGAATTTTTCAAATAGTTCCTACTTTTGCCGCCAAACGCCACTGTCAACGACTACTAGTTCAGAACTTATCTACTAGACGCCACCGCAGTCGGCTCCTGGCAACGAACGTAGGAACCTAAGAGCGTTGTTTACATTCTTAACCTACATATAATTTAGCTTCACACAGGTGTAATTAGTGGAAGGTTCTTTAACATGCATAAATCTATGACATGGGACCGCCGGCTTTACTTCCACTCCGAAGGAAGGAATACTGAGGGATTTTTAACGCTCTTAAAAATCCGACGACTTCGGCCGGATTTGAACCCGCGACCTTGGGCATATAAGCTCAGCATGCTACCAACTACGCCACCGAAGCCACTGCGGAGAACATTCCAGGGCACCCTGTAGTATTAATAGTATAACCTACTCAAAATAACCCTTAGAGTAGCTGAAATAGATTCACAAATAATTCACTTAAAATATACTTTACACTACATAACTTAGTTACGTTTCTCTATTCTTTTTCTTAGTCGTTTACCCTCCAGGTTGGTGGAACCCACGGACTCAGCGAGGGAACTCACCACTACCGCCTCTACGGGCTGTGTCCTAGAGCTGGGAACATCTAATCGGAGTGGATACAACAGGTGAGTTGTGATTGGCTCCTCGCCCAGGCGGCCTCACCTGCAAAGCGAACAGGGGCCTCATGAGGGAAGGTAATGGATGGTCAGGATGGATAGGCAAGGAAGAGGGAAGGAGGCGGCCGTGGCCTTGAAGAAGGTACCATCCCGGCATTTGCCCGAAGACGAAGTGGGAAACCACGGAAAACCACTTCGAGGATGGCTGAGGTGGGAATCGAACCCCCTCTACTCAGTTGGAACACCCGAGGCTGAGTTGACACCGTTCAAGTACTCATACCACTTTTCAAATTTCGTGGCAGAGCCGGGAATCGAACCCAGGACCTCCGAGGCGGCAGCTAACCATGCTGACCGCTACGCTACGGAGGCGACACGTAGTTACGTGAAGAGCTAAAGAGCTTACTTTTCTTAAGAAGTAATATTCTTTCCACTCATTGACTGATATGCATCCATCTAAATTCTAGAATAATGACGAAATTAACTTGGTAATACTGGCTTTTATGATATGTTCGAAATATACTGACATTTTGGAACCTAATACAGCACTGCAGTTTGTGTGAAATAGTTTCTTTGCATGGATTCTGAGATACTGAGCGTCAACTACTCAAATGCTTAGAGAGAGTTATTAGGTAGTTGGTAGTTTTGCTGTCTCTGAAAATACGCACTACCATCTCCCGCACGGATTACACACAATATATACAATTGGTTAGTTATCCATTAATATTATGAAAGTTACATGCAGTTAGACATTGAACTGATCAGCACGGGTAGAATTATGTTGGAAACACTGTCACGTATTGGTTCCTCGGATTTTTAAGAGCGTTAAAAATCCGTCAGTATGCCTTCCTTCGGAGGAGAAGTAATGCCGGCGGGCCCATGTCATAGATTTATGGCATGTTTTGAAGAATCTTCCACTAACTAAAATTGTGTGAAGCAAAATTTACAGCTTAGTTTTGATTAACGCTCTATATGTTCCAACGTTCGTCTCCAAGTGCCGGTTGCTGGGGCATCTAGTAGCCAAGTTCATGGCCAGGTGTTGTTGATGGTAGCAAAAGTAGAAACTACTTGAAATTGATCGTCGGCAGTCCTCACCTGAATTGCAGATAACACACACTGACACACTAACAATTAAAAGCGGTTATCAGACAGATTCAACACACACCCAAAGTACACGGGGCTACATGACCGCTTTGTCGCAGCCGCTAAACTGAGGAACCAACGAACCAACATTACGTAGAGGAAATGTAAATCATTTTAATCAGTGATGTGTATCGATGCTCATCATACTCTGAGGCGATAATAATAATAATAATAATAATAATAATAATAATAATAATAATAATAATAATAATAATAATAGAACAAGAAGCCATCAATAGACCGAGCGTTCAATATGACGCAAAACATCTACAAAAACAAGATGTTCAGCAAAGAACATATAGCCTACTTTCTCCTAAATGTATGGGTATATTTATAACTCTTTGTCCTCATCCCTAAAACCACCTCTACCACCATGTAGTGTTTGTTTTCTTTTATATTGATAATTAGCCAGTAAGTGTCAAAATCAATATTATATACTTTATGATGATTGAATAACAAAACTACTAACTTATTGTAATTCATTCACGTCCGTTAATCTCTATATTAAGCCAGCCTGCAAGCTTAAGGATCTATCGTTTTGGGTACCTTCCCCTTAAAAAATCCGCGCCAATCACAGTAGGTTGGTGCTGCGACCTAGCAGTGAATCCATATTTATCTAGTACGCCTCTGGGTGTTCAACGAGTAGGCAGTTTAAAGTAGCCAGGAGGGAGGCGATCCAACTGGCAGTGTTTAATGATAGAGCGTACAGTCACTCGTCCTGATAGAAGGACCTTCCGGAAGTACTTTTGTACACAGCGGTGCGTCCTTCCAGCAGGACTTTGGACCCTTATGGCAAATGTTTGAACTGGCCTTCCAGCAGGACGCGTCCTTCCGGCAGTACTTTGGGTTATCAGAGCGTAATAATATTGCAGTTCTGGTACTGGGCAAACAATAAAAGTCTGTAAATATTCTAAAATATTCAATATGACTGATATTGACTAATACAATAACTGTCTCTTAACAACATATTGACTCTAAAATATATAAACGTATAAAGTATAAACGTGTTTTCTTATAGTACAGAGACTAAATAAATGTATGAGCGACGGCGCGTCCATTACTCGAGAATAAATAAATTTAAAAAAGCCTAGTTGTGTTTTTGTCAATATCCCACTGCACAGTTGCACAACTACACGTAATTTAAACTACAGTACCATTACATTTACTGATATCATAATTACTAGCAAATAACGAGCGACTCCATGCATCTCCGCTGTTTGGAGCATCGAAATAGGTAGCAAAAACATAAACACAGTCACCATACGCTGCCGAAGTCAACGTCACTTCCGCTCCGTTGCTAAGCAACTGGAGCAATACAACATGGCTCCCTTGTAGCTTGCTTCAGTCTTTGAGCCGTCATTATTTCCTATTTGTATCGTATAAAACTGTACATGCATGGATGTCCAGAGGCAAGAAAGCATAGGAAAGTATATTTCCCACACTAATTTAACATAGTTGTCCAGTAAAGTTGTAAAATATTGCGTACGAGATGCACTTTAAGTCTTAGAACATAAGTCGTAGAGGTGTGGCCTACGATATTTACCTTAAATTAAGTGAAAACATGAAAATATAACATTTCTGGATATTGTGAATCACGTCCCACATGAATAACCAATACTACGGAAAATAAAGTTCCGTAGGCCCTACCAGTAAGTGACGAATAAAATGAACTTAAGGTCTATCAATGCATAAGGGAACAGTTTAAAATATTTGGATGAGAGTTTAGGCCAAATCCCATCAACAGCTATAGAAGAAACAAAGTCTGCATTTCAATACAATTTGTGTGTTTACCACTACGCCGCGTTTGTCTGAAAACGAATCAAATTAACAAAGCCTAACCTGTGTGCTCACTAACAGGTTAGAGAAGTCTACAATTAAGGCCTATCGTCCTACTCCTACCTCATTCTAAATAATGGGGCACTTTTCCTATCCTAGCTCTAAATATAATCACAACAAGACTTGCCACTCCATCACGTCAGAAATAAGCAGTATTCATTGGCTTGAATAATGTCACTATACGGTACTGTAACTTTGTTGCAGGGTGTAGGCCTAGGCTACTGGTAGGCCTACATGATAATTGTTTTCTGAAAGTGCAAAACATAAAATATTTAGGCAGAAATTTTCAGTCTGGGATAGGCCTAGTTGTTATTTGGAAACACAATTCACTGCTTAAATAAATTAAGTGAAAAATCACCACTCAGAAAAGTTGTAGGATAAAATTTATCGGTGTTAGTGAATCAGCTGTAAGGTTATGTAGGTTGCCGTTTATAATACTTATAGTACAAACCATATTTAATTACAACTACACTCCCCACATGAACCAAAACCCCCTTTATGTGACATTATGTCCTAAATATATCTCTATGTTAGATATACTCTATCCACTAAATGATAAATATTCATAATTTGTAGTACCCGCCATGCAATTCTTGCCTCAGGAGTGAGGTCAACTTTATTCATACTATCTCGCAAAATTCTCGTACATTATCCATAAAATTTCACTTCTATTTTGTAGCTCCAACACTGTAGATGATCTTCACGGGAGGCGTTTGCCGTATTTCACGCGTATTACACATTTTTATCCACAAAATTCAAGACGCTGCGCAGCGTTAACGCAGCTTCCTATGTATAAAAAACCTAGCAACCAGTTGTTTGGGTCCAATGTGGCTGCGCCCATGCGGTTGCTAGGCGCGTCACTTCGGCAGCGTATTACGTATAATCGCCGCCATTACTGAACGGTCAAAGCTACCAACTTCAGACTTGCATGCGCTGATTCGTTACATTTCCCTCTATATAATGGAGAAACGAACGGTCCTGCCAGCAGGACGCTTCGTCCTCATATAAGCAATTGAATTACGTACTCGAATGAGGACCTAACTTCCTGCCGGCAGTGCCTTGTACGTTCTATCTTTAAAGGTAATCGGAGCGCGATCGTGGCTAATAGTCGAACTACCAGTATTACAAAATTGCCATACTTTAGGAGGCCAGGTATTGACACAGCGGTATATTTGGAACAATACTACCCACATAACCCACAAGAGGACAGCACCGTACAGAGACATTAAGAAGGCTGTGGTTGATAACAACGTGTATCTAATTCTTCTATTCTCCTTTTCGTAATGTCTTCTGTTTATGTGCAATGCTGGGACTGTGATTTTATTAATAAACGAGTGTATACATTAGCCTCCCCTTTGAGCTAAATGACATTTTATTCAGTATCTGTGAAAAGAGCTTGTGCACATCATTTGTAAAAGAATTCAAGAAAAAAAGTCAACTGTAGCAGTATTCGATCCCCAGTCAACTGCGTGACAGGCTAACACGCTAGCCCAGAGCTAAACATATCCGTAACATCATGGCGATCTTAACTGATATATTAGATTCAACCTGTTGGCAAATAATGACTTGAAATAAACTATTTCTTCACTGCAGTACATCTTCATCATAGATCATTTCATACAAAGTTTATATTATTGTATCAGTAGGGTATATCGCATACAACATACTAAAACTACTGAAATGTAAGACAGGCTCATGAGGACAGCTGCCATCTTGTCGTGTGGCAGATACAGCTCAGCTCTTTTAAGCCAGTCATACAGAATAATATTATAATATTAAATTATAATAAATAACGGATCACGACCTTCAGGATAGCTTAAACCACCCTAGGCTTGATAATCTGAATTGGTGGGTCTTAAGCTATTGATTATAATGGTTGCATAATTCACACGGCCACCATCCTGAAATGGCAAGGCCGATGACCTTGAAGTTTGGGTGAAAGACGCGTCCTATATAAAGGTATGTTGTCACCAAATTTGGTAGAGATCGGATGATTAGTTTAGCCGTAATTTGAGTTTACGTTTTGAACGTTTGAGTGGCCGCCATTCAGTTTTGGAAAATATGGCGGCGATATAAAGTATGACACTGAGGTGCCCTATGCTAGAGCTACCTCTGTACCAAATTTCGTTCAATTCGGTTTCACCGTATTCGAATTGATAGGGGGGGACAGGCATTCAGAGTACACTCACTCACACACAGACTCACACACACACATACACACAGACAGACACACAATTTTTCGCCCTGTGTTGATCTCATAAGTCTACTTTCATTTTTTGCAAAAATCGAAAGTAGGCTAATAATTAGTCGTTGAGTATAGATGCCAAGCATAGGCACTATAACACGGTACAAGAACCGAAAGGGTTATATGCTTTGGAGACGTTGACCTTTGGTAGACAAGGATATGTCGATAAATTATTAAAACGAGAACGATGATATTGCGGACGATTTTAGACAATATATGGGTTGATGGCCAGGTATGTTTGAGATCCAATGATGAACTATACACCAAGAAGGAACCAATAATGTCGTCCATTATAAAGAAAACATTGCTTTTTAACGGGCACAACTTCCGTATGACTGGAATTTCACAAAGCCAAAGGCAACCAAGTGGAGATGGTTACAAAAATGTGTGAAAGATCTGATGCAAATTGGTATTGCAGAGACGAAAATCCACGACATATTTAAATTTCGACAAATGGTTAAAACTATCAACATTTTAAAGTGTAATCTGATCCCAGACACGAAGAGGGCCTCTGTTAGAAGCACGATAGAAGGCACTGAGCGATGGACTCAGGATATACTGGGAGGGTGTCAAGGCCGGTAGAAAAACACGATCTAGACACAAATGAAATTGATTGTTAATATGCAGTCCATAGAGGCTCATTTCAAATGTAAATAAGTTAATAATAATAAGAGTAATAATAATAATAATGTGGTGGGAGAAGAGTACCACATGGAAGTCCTCGCGAGCAATATGAGAATGTAACACTGAATATAGCGGCCATATTCAAATTATGAAGTAGAAAATTAAATTAAATTATTAACGTATATTTTACTGATACAATATCTAAAGAATGACATAAAAATGACCTTGATAGCCCGATTGCTTATTGACGTATTAATTATAATAAACTATTTATTACCTTAAGTCAATACAACCGATACATTCACAACATTTCATAATAACTTCATCACACATATTTCCGAAGTTTCTCTCTTCAATATCTCTCTACCTGGAAAGTACACATCGAGCATTATTTTTATAACCTAACTTATTCAACATACATACTATCACATACACATCTCTTCAATTCTACGCTGTTTTTTAAGGCTTTTTTATGCTTTATTAACAAAATTATTGTAACAAATCTGTATTTTTGAAAGTTTACTCTGTGGACTTTTGGTGCAAAGATATTTATAGTATCCTCTATTATGGAAATACAGTAGAACGTTTATCCGGACGTCAAACAACCGGAACGTCAATAATCCGGACGAGCCAAAAAGAAAAGACGGAGCAGCGCTTACTTACTGTTGTTACGCGGAAGGGCGCGCTGCCCACAATAGTGAGTCGGTTTTAGGTTTGAATTGTTGTCTCTGATGTCTCCTACCGTTTGTTTACTCTATACTGTCTCAACGTGTTACAATATGTGAGTGTGCTTACTTTACGTTGTGAAAATAGCTTCTACGTGTGGCAAAAAGGAAAAACGAAATTGCATTGTTTTAGCGATTGAGAAGAAGGTGGAGATAATTAATAAACAGGATAAAGGTGAGAGTGTGCAGTGTATAATGAAAGCTTACAGTGTTGGAAAATCCACAATGATTTTAAGAGCCAAAAAGGTGAAATTCTGAATTATGCATCGAAGTTGGATAGTGAACAAGGGTCTAAAAAATAGAAAACCCATCAGATCAGCTACGGAAGAAAAATTGGTTTATTCAGACAAGAAACTTTGTTATGTGAGAAAGCGTTGCTGCTAAATGAGAAGCTTGGTGGTTATCACCATTATGTACTGTGCATGTTTATTTACCCTATGAAATAAACGCATGTTTCATTATCCGGAAAAATCATTATCCGGAACACTTTCGGTCCCAATTAGTCCGGATAAACGACGTTCTACTGTATTCGTATTAAGTGTATGTTACAGCACAGTTACTTATTCTATACCACGCTGAAGATGGTCACAATATGACCGAAACCAGTACGGTTTCAATGTATTAAATATTGACTTAAGGTAATAAATATTTTATTATTAACAATATCTAAACTTAGTATGAAAATAAAACCATATACTGTATAGGCTTTATATGCCCAAGCCAAAAGAACAGCCTCACCATATATTCAAGATGGTGGCTGATCGTACTGTTACAATTTCAAGATCAATTACTCAAGATCCAATTGCGCAATTATCAAGAAACGTTGAAAGAGATAAGTATCATTACTAATATTATTATTATTACTATTAGAACTGTGTATTATAGTACAGCATGTTGTTGTTGTTTGAGTCTTCAGTCTTTTGACTGGTTTGATGCAGCTGCGAACAGTTACCATAGATTGGCTAAGTCAGAGGTGAAACAAGACAATCAATTTACACTTGGTAATTATGGTGGGATGTACGTAATTACTGTGTACGGTTTAACCGCATTTCGCTGTGTGGAATATAGTTATGTTGTTCTAGGAAATGTTGTGGCAACGCGGTTATTGCTACATTCCTCGGGTGCTTGAGAAGTTGCCTATCTTGCGGCGTATCAGAATTCCCAAGCAGTAATCATCCTCGACGAGGCTCTCATCACGTAGTTATTTTGTATTAAAGTAAGTTTTAATTAACCTTTAATTATTGACTGTGTCATGTGGTGTACCGTTCCAGGAACATATCCTACACTATTGTTTAGAAATCTCAACACCCGCTGGTAGATCATCGCTATTATGGCATGGAAGCCAAACATTATCAACTCGACAAGCCAAGTTTTAGTGGTCCTAACATAAGGGGTGTTGACGTACGTAAATTGGGCTTTGTTTCCTAAACTACACTTTAGAAAGGGATTAGCTGAAGACAAACCCGGGAATTAAATGCCAAATGACACGTTTACGATTGAAGAAAACAAGTTTTGGGCCTCCATTCTTATCAGAGTAAATGTTCATCTTTCGAAACCTTTCCCATTAAATATCAAAATATATAATAACTTACATACCGTAATATAGAATACAGTATTGTTACGGCTGTGAGTTTGTTTCGTCGCCAAGCCGCGTGAGTCACTGCCGCTCCCGGGATATGCTCTGCCTGTGTGTATTACCTGCGCCTTACGCAACAGGGCTACTAGGACAAAGGGATGGTCCAGAATATTCGTGACCCAGCCAGTGATGGAAATCTCGAGAAGCCGTGAATCCTGGACAGGTCTAGAAGCATGCATTGAGTCACCAGCCTGCTATATAAGAGCGACCTGGCCAGCGAGGTGGACAGTGTTATCGAGCTAGTGCGTGCTTTTACCTGAGCGACAGTTGTTGGCGACGTGACTTGCGAAACCCTAGTGAAGCTGATTCTCTTGACAGCGAAGGAGAGTGAAGCCTACAGAGGAACTGTGTCTTGAGCGAGTGTGTTTTCCAGTGCGGCAGAGGTTAGTGTGGTGAATTGCAAAAACACCGGGGGCTGTTTCCCTACCCAGCGGACAGCGAAGCAGAGTGTAGTGGTGAGTGACCGGCTATCGTAAATAACTGTAACTTGTGTATTCAAGGAAGTGTTGCAGGTATTTCTACCGAGGCCACCAGTCCCATTAGGAGGGATTAACTTCTGTGGCTTATTGACAAGTGAAAGGCAAGTGTTCCCTACAAGAGGAAACTAGAGTGAGATACTAATTGCTTGTATTTGCTATTTGTGTGGTGTATCTTTCTGGCCCGCAATAAAGCTAACACGTTTCTTTAATGGAACAATTCGTGTTGTGCTTCTACCCACCATAATCCAGTTAACGGAAGTGCCACTAGGGGGTGGCACGTAACAGTATATATCAATTGCTTGACCATGTTCAAACACCGGATTCCGTGATAATTACGAAGTTAAGAAGAACTTGGATGGTCATCCAGTCGGTGAGGACGACGTCCTGTTGATGGGGTAAGGAATGGAGGAGTGGAATGGAACTGGTCACCATACCGCAAGTAAACTCAGGCTCATGATCACCTGTTGGGAGGTGTAAACCTGACTTCAGGCTGAAAATCCTTCTAAAATATACATCATATAATATATACATATGTAAGCCTAAGTGGGTATATGAAAAGGACCTAATTGTCAGGTATTACGAGGGGTGATTCGAAAGCCTGCATAGAAACGTGTACATTTTATTTCATACAACCGATACAGCATACTGATAGTACATAAATACAGGATGATTCATAATTCCTATTACAAACTTCTGGGGGTTGTAGAGGGGACTAAGTAGATCACATTTTGATTTAGGAACCCATGTCCGGACCAAATCAGTTTGACTCGATTGCACATCTCCCACTTCACCACAGACACATATGCACTACAGGAGTTGTTCCACGTGGGGAACCCTGCTGTTCATTACACAACGTGTACCTGCGCAGCATGTTGTCATACACACGTTCCACGAGACCTGGTGTGTGTTCAATTATATGCACTGCCACCAGAACGCGTGCAACAAGATCTTCTTCCGACTCGACAGGAGTCTCATAAACAAGGTTCTTCATGTGGCCCCACAGTAAAAAAATCGAAGGGAGTTAAATCTGGCGGTCGTGGTGGCCACGAAATTGGACTAACTCGACCTGTCAAAGTGGACTCACTGTCATTTGCGTTTGTAAACGAACAGACGACATGATATCATTGGACTGCGGTCTCGTCCTGACTGCATCACAACTGCTGTCAATGTGGACAGACTGTCACTACGGTTTGTAAACAAAAGACATACGTACTGTATGACATCAGAGGACTGCAGAGGTTGCCCTCTGGCAATGTTATTTGCGTTCCGTGAAGCGAGCGATGTAAAATGAAAGTGATCTTCAAACAGATTTGGTATCAAAACGATAAATGTCTGGACAAGGGTTCCTATTCAAACTGTGAACTACGTAGTCCCTTCTACAACCCCCAGAAGTTTGTAATAGGAATTATGAATCACCCTGTATATGTTGTTATTTTTTGACGTCGCCCCCATATTGGTTTAGGCACTTGTAGCTTCGTGGGATGTGTTTACATATTCCCTCATGGTAAAAATCCTGTCCTTGCATTATCATCCACGTTGTCATGAATTGTTTCACCTCCTCGTCTGAAGTGATTCGTCGGTCTCCTAGGTGCTTCTTCAAGTGAGGACACAGGTGAAAGTCGCTTGGAGAGAGGTCTGGACTGTAGGGAGGGGAGTCGATGATGTCCCAGCGAACCCGCTTCAACAGCATGGTGGTCCTCTGGGCTGTATGAGTTCATGGGTTGCCATGAAGGTGGATGACGCCCTTGGTGAAAAGTCCTGACCATGGATGCATGTTTCGCCCGCAAAAATTGAATAACTGAGTGGATATCTCTTCGCGAATCCAGTTTTCTAAACGAGTCGTCATTAGTTATTTATATACAACTAGCGCTGTAGGTGGCGGTTGGCTGAAAATCTGCAGTGTTGCCAGCCGTATGTATTCGAATTACTCCACACTACTAATCTCTACTTAGTATAAAACGAAGTCCCCGATTCTTGGATGTCACAGGTAATCTCGAGAACCTCTGGATGGATTTTTATGTGGTTTTCACCATTCTGTAAAGGATATCTCGAGGATGATTTCTGTAGAAAATAATTTATTTATGATCAAGGGAAACCGAGCAGTAACGATTTTAGTGAATTCGTCGAAAAATACTGGCATCCAAGCCCTTTGTAAGCTTACGCTGGGCAAACCGTTAAAATGATCTAGATACTATGAGTGTAAGAATTATTCAGCATGAAAAGTTCTACAAAAAAATCCACGAGAGCATCTCTCTATCTTCAATACATCGCCCACTATAAGTCTTTTTACGTTTTCATTTCTTCCAACCATGTCCATTGAAATACTGAGGCAACAGTTTACGAGCTAGCTAAGAGTGAGTCTATCACCCCTCTTACAGCCTAACTAGAGGGCGAAACTATTACCCCAGATACAGCCGGCAGCAAACCGTCCAGTCGTGTTGAGTAAGAATTCAGAGAAGGGTGGTTGTGTTTGGAGTTTTCCTGGAAGTGCAACTCGGCTTTTCTTCATTTCGCCTGAGAACTTTCCGTTCCGCAAAATACACAGTTAAGTTAAGATTGGACGGAAGGGGGATTTGTGTTTCATGCATCTCGCCATTCCCCTGGAAGTGCAACTCGGCTTTTCTTCATTTCGCCTGTGAACTTTTCGTTCCGCAAAATACACTGCCAATTTAAGATTGGACGGAAGGGGGATTTGTGTATCATGCACCTCGCCATTCTTAAATTACGTCTGACAAGAATTCGTTATAGGCTAATTAATAGTCCAGTCAGTGATTTTAAGCCGTCATGCCGGGATATAAAACGGATATAGGTCATAGTTCATTGATATCGAAAAAGCGCTTATCACGTAAGAATGAAACGGAGCAACAAATAATTTACCGATTGTCACAAGAGAAAGAAAGACTTCGTCCTCGGCTCCTTCAAACCGTTTCTCAAGAAGAACACCCTCTGAACCATGATCAGAAACAAGCTTATGATACCATCATATCTAGCATCACTAAGCAGGAAGGTAAGATATTTTTTCTCGATGCCCCTTGAGGCACAGGCAAAACGTTCTTGATTGATTTGTTGCTCGGTAATTTTGCTCTTGCCGTCGCATCTTCTGGAATTGCAGCCACTCTTTTGGAAGGGGGAAGAACAGCATTATGCTACATTTAAAACTTATGCGTATGTAGCCTAACATTTCAAAAAAAAGTAACACTGTCAGTTTAATCCAAAATTGTTCTTTAGTTGTATGGGATGAGGCTACAATGTCACACAAAACTTCCATTGAAACTGTAGACAGGACCTTGCGTGATCTAAGGAATCGGAACACACCTATGGGTGGCTGCACAGTTTTGTTCGCCGAAGATTTTTGTCAAATCTTCCCAGTTGTTACCAGAGGAAAGAGAGCCGACGAAGTGAACGATTCGTTAAAAATATCTTACATCGTGCTGGAAGTAACAAAATTGGCACTCAAAACTAACAAGAGAGTACTCTTATCTTCAGAAGATAATAGAGTAGGAAACGGAGATTTACCTGTCATTGACGGGAAAATTACCCTCAGTCACGATTTGCGTGTTTTTTGCCTTATCATTTCAAACGAGTACAATTCCCAGTAAGAGTCAGCTTTGGCATGACTATAAACAAAGCACAGGGTCAGACACTTAGCGTGACTGGAATTGATCTCAGTGGAGAATGTTTTTCTCATTGACTGCTTTACGTGGCTCTGTCGTGTGTTACATCAAACCGAAATCTTCTCGTGTTCACTGCTGGAGGGAAAACGACTAATGCCGTATACAAGGAAACCTTATAAGACCTCGGTTAAAAGTAGCCTATCACCCTGCATTCTTAACTGTTCCCAGGCGAAGCCGGGGTGGGTTGCTAGTTTCTCTATAAGAGAACTTCAGGAATATCGGCCTTGTTTCTGAACACCCCTCTTATCAAGTATATAAGGTGCGTTCAAAAAGTAACGCGCTGGAGGCATAAATACAGAAACCAGTACCTGTATGTTAGAAGTATTGGCCCTGGCAGTTGAGGCACTTCTCCCACTGTGACACGAGACGGTTAATGGCTGTCTCATTAAATTCCCTAGGCTGCGATGTGAACCAGTTCCGCACGTACAGCTGGACGTCGGCGTCCGAGGTGAATCGTTGGCCCCGCAGAGCCCTTTTCAGGGGACCAAATATGGCGTAGTCACAGAGAGAGAGGTCTGGACTGTATGGAGGGTGGCCGAGAGCCTCCCATTTGAATTTCTGCAGGAGTGCCGCGACTGTGTTGGCCGTATGAGGGCGTGCATTGTCGTGGAGCGACCATGGCGGCTATGGGCCGGTTCTACCACATCCGGGCAAAGGGGCCGATAACTTGCCCGTCGGAATAAGTAAGAATTTCCGTTCGACCATCAACGGGTAGCGCTATCGGCGGTATAAACTTCGTCTACACGGAGTGTAAATTTTCGGGAGCTTCGAGAGGCCGATAATCATTACCATTCAGATTTGAGCCGTGCGTAAGTGTTTCTTTGCATCATCTATGCTGTACATAACCTATTCATAAATTACTAATAATAAAATTAGAATCATTTGGTAATTTTGTAGTCACATACGGTAATGATATAATTAGGTACAATTATTTATTAATTATAAGGGATGTAACAGTTACTGAGCCTATTTTATTTTAAGGTTATGGAAGAGCTAATTGACGTTCTGGAAATGTATAACTTTTTTGTCGACGCAGAAGAAGACGCAGTCACACGTCCAAGGCGGAACAGAGAACGGCTGGAGCATAATGAAATTTGGTCGAATGAGGAGTTCTTCGTCCGGTTCAGGCTGCAAAAGCCAACTGTTTTATATTTGCTGCGGTTGATTGGACATGAAATACGACCGCCTAGTGATTACCGTACGGAACCATCATAGATTTCAAAATATTATCTCTATTACATGTTCAGGAATACTCTATGAAGCGCTCACATAATTTAATAAATTCGCACAAGTGTGCATGAGAAATACAGAGTGTACAGGACATTATTCAGGTTCTGTACCGTACTATACATTGTCACTGACTTGGTGTTTTACTTATACAGCATAAGACCTGATATTTGGGGCATTGCATTTTACAGTTTTCTACATCACTAAAGCCTTGGCAAACAGAACTTCGATCTTAGGCTTGTGGTGACGCGTTATACGGTCAATGGCTTTCATCATAAAATATGTGTGACAAAATCATTCCATCCGCCAAACGAAAAGTGTAAATGTGAACTTTGCAACAAGACTTATCCAAGATACCTTCTATAGCTTTGCAAAAGGAGTGAAATCACTCGTAGAATACAGCAAAGAGAACTATTTAATTATGCACAAATGTGCGCATTCCTTTTCATTCATTTTACAGAGTTTACAAACAAACTTGTCGCCTGGAGTGTGATAATTTGATTTTACATTCATTTTATGATTGAACCTATGCACTGCAAGCCTTGTCACAACGTGTCTGTAGCTCATATAGGCCTAAGCCTGTATTCAGATTGAAAAGTAGCCTATTGCGAGCAACATATTTCACAGGCTTTTCCTCCTTGAAAAGCACTGCATGCTTGTCTAGTTATCGATTATTGAGTTTAGGTATGGTTATTCAGTTGCATTCCTCCGAGAACTGAATGACATGCTAGGTTTATACTGCCCAGAAGTGTCGCGATAGGTTTTGGTACTAGGCCTATATCTTGTTGAAACCAAAGAAGACGTGCTATCAACAAACAACGGACAAAAGCGAAACGAAAAGAAACTTAATGCATCTAACGATAGATGGCTCACTCATCGATTACTCAAATTTAACAAAAACAGGCTAGCCACCATCTGTATTTTGCTATAAAGTTCCGGGCAGCTACCCGGAACTTGCACGGAAGTGGTAGAACGCTACCCAAGATGCACAGAGATTTACACCGACAGATAGTTTATCACCCGGGTTGCTGCCCGCAACTTTTACCCGGATGTGATAGAACCGGCCCTATGGCGTTCACTGTCACTCGGCGGTCCTGGGTAATGAGTGCATCAACCAGCTGGACGTTGTCATCGGTAATGCAGGGGGGTGCCCCAGACCAGGCATCATCGGCTAACGACACCCGTCCTTCCCTGAAGCACTTGTGCCACGCCTTGACCCCTTGCAAGGGACATGCAGTGTTCGCCGTACCCTTGTGACATTCGGCATGAATATCCGTTCCCCCTACTCCTTCCGCTGTCAGAAACCGAACAACACCTCTTTGCTCTTCGGTTGACGCCTCCATATCACTGTTTGCAATGCGACTGGCAGTGTTGGACGATTGATGCATGCTGCTGCTCGCTTTGTATCGTCACGTGACGTGCACGCGTGCCCTCTAGCGACGGGCTGTGATCTTCACGCTCTGGTTGGAACCACACCTCGTTACACACGCCACGATTAGCCGATGTTGTCACCGGTTTGCGTATTCCAGCCTCCAGCTCGTTACTTTTTGAACGCAGCTTATAATATGTATTGTGTAATCCGCCTTGTTAATACTATGAAATGATGCTCAATAACATATTATAAACGTACATGTTTCGATATACCAATGCTATCTTCATCAGCGTTAATAGTTGAATAGTTAAACATAATAATATAAAGTGAAAGGGATATCCTTAATATTACGTAGGCCTACCTTCATATCTAGTTATCAGCTGTTTTAGGAATTAATGATTGCTCATCATTATAAATAAAGTATTATTTCCAATTTTCAACTGAAACTTTGTATTTTTTCCAGACGAGATGTATAATGTATAATGAACAGATATATCCACAGTTTAATTATTGTCTGTTAATCTTTTGGTTGTTTGTTAAGGGTTAGTGGCAAAACTACCGGAGAGATTTATACTTAAGTAGAAGGCACACCCACAATAAAGGTAGGTAACAAATTATGTTACACTAAGCCGATGACATCGTCATCTTGGCCGACACGCCTGGGGATTTGAATGAGTTTTTGAATGACATGGACTCTGTCTTGAGAAAAGAATTCATGATGACAATTAATAAATGTAAAACTGGAATGCAGCCGAAATAAATCAGAAACCTCTATGGACATCAAATTGGCAGGTGAAAAGCTGAAGGAAATAGGAGACTTCTGTTACTTAGGAAGCAAAATAACCAGTGATGGACGAAGCAAAGAGGATATAAAAAGTAGGTTGTCTCAGGCTAGGAAAGCATTTCTACAAAAAAATCTCTTGACATCGAATATAGATTTAGGTATTAGGAATTCATTTTGAAAGTCTTTGTCTGGAGCGTGGCGCTCTATGGAAGTGAAACTTGGACTATTGGTGCAGCAGAAAAGAGGAGAATTGAAACATTTGAACAGGAGAATGATGAAGATCAGATGGGTAGATAGGGTTACTAACGAAGAGGTATTAAGACGAGTGGGAGAGGAGAGATGTTTCTGGCGACTGCTACTTAAGAGAAGAGATAGGTTAGTAGGACACATACTAAGACACCCTGGAATAGGAAGCTTAGTTATGGAAGAAGGGTCGAGGACAAGAACTGTAGGGGTAGACCAAGGTTAGAATATGTTAAACAGATTGCCTCGAATGTAGGGTGTGGTAGCTATGTAGAGATGAAACGAATAACTCAGGACAGGGAGGCATGGAGGGCTGCATCAAAGCAGTCAAAAGACTGAAGACTCAAACAACAAGCGGTTAGAGGCTTAAAGTTAAACTTGACATCCTGGCAGTAATCGTTAATTTGTAGCTTTTCAGTCGGTCAACACTATTGTGCCCGATGATTGGGCGGGGTGCAAGATATAAATATGTAACCACACTCCTGGAAAAAAAAATTCATGTATTAATTAGATTATCACAAATAATGTGGCAGTTTAGGATTACACGTTTCGACACTCAATTGGCCATCATCAGATCCTGAACACTGTGTTAAGGTTAAAGTTTACACTAAATAATTAATTAATTTAATTTAAGTTGCTACTACAGTATTGTAGTAGCCTACTATACATATTAACCGCTACACAGTGATCAGGATCTGATGATGGCCACTTAAATTATATATAAACTTTTGAACTGAGGGTGGTTTTGGGGTCTGGGGGATGTGAAACGCGATTATATGTCGAAATTATGCGGAAGTCGAAACATGCTACCCATTGCAATAGTTAGCTTTCTAATGAAATCTACCTAAAAATAGCTAATGAAATACCCATTTTAATTGGCCTACGATTGAAGGTTAAAAGGAACGTAAAACCAATACCATTATTTAAATTTTAATTTATGAAAGTGTCCCACAAGTCCAATTTTTTATGGATACTACCCTGCCAGCGTCGTTACCGGTGGCGGAAATCAGAACTAATGCGCTCCGCTCTGCCACACGTCTGCGATAGACGCGCAGTCATCGCCAGCGAAACCTCCTCCCATGTTGTGTGTGTGCGTGATTCGTGCTGGGTCGTGCGCTGTGCGGTGTGTTCTCATTGTATGACAGTACAGTACCGGTCTAAAGTTTAGGACCACATAAGGAAATCATGATGTCACCTAAAACCTAAACTTGTGGCACTAGAGATCTGCGATTTTTTTTCTGAGCTCTTACATCTGATAGAATATATACGTCCTGATTTTGTTCAATTGGGCCAAGTATTGTAGTTATGATTTTTTAACTGTTGGAAGGTCACATCAAACAAGTAGTTCCGTGAAGAACTATACAGCCTATTTTCATATATCCTGATAATGATAATTGCCTCTATCAACATACAAAATTTCAGTTTAATTGCTGTAACAGATTCGTAGATATTGAGAACCATCTAAATATTTCAGATGGTCACCAGGTTGGATTTTTATTTTTGTACAATTACATTAAGATTATTGTGTACGTGTGGTATTCAAACTTCAATCGCATGATTAGAACACAACAAGTAAAAACAAGATTTTAAAATTACGCACAGCAGCCATCTTGTGATTATGTAAACAATTGAAATAAATTAGATGCCAGTGGATCAACATTTGTACAAGCATTTAACGTGCAACGTTTCACGGCACTCGGATAGTTAATTCACGAGAAACGTCCATTTAAATATTTATACTTCGCGTCGCCGCCATGTTGGATTTGTGCTCACCAGGTTACTGAAAGTCCTTTAGGTGAACATATGTTCATAGTCTCTATGAACATAAAAAAATCAGTTTGGTTGCTGTAAAAGATTCATAGATATTGAGAACAGTCTAATTATTTCGGAACCTCGCCATTAAGGATTGTTATATGTATAGGCCATAGAGTTATGTACCATTCAATGACAGTTATTGCCTAGGTTCATTATTCAAACTTTCACCTCGATCGCATGAATACGACACAAGAAATAAAAACTTAATTTTAAAATTTCGCACAGCCGCCATCTTGAGGTTATATAAACAATTGAATTAAATTAGATTGCAGTGCATTACAATCTGCAAAATCATTTACTGTACCTCATTTCACTGCGCTCAGAGAGTTAAATCACGAGAAAAGTCTATTAAAACATTTCAAATTCGCTTGGTCGCCATGTTCGTTTTGTACTTTACAAGTTTATGAAATATACATAGGTAAATTTGTATCAGTACCCTTTATCACCGTACAAAATTGCAGGGTGATATCTGTAATAGTTTCGGAGATATAGAATGTCAGTGAAATATTTCGCACAGCCGCCATTTTGAGGTTATGTAAACATTTGAACTAAATTATACTCCAGTGCATTACAATGTGTATAAACATTTGCTGTACCAAGTTTCATTACGTTTGGAGAGTTAAATCGCGAGAAAACTCTATTTAAATGTCTCAACTTCGCTTGACCGCCATGTTGGTTTTGTAGTCACCAGGTTTTTGAAGGTCTCATAGGTGAACTTCTAGTAGTGCCCTTTATCACCGTACACAATTTCAGGGCGATATCGGTAATAGCTTCAGAGATATTGAATGCTAGTGAAATATTTCGCACAGCCGCCATGTTGGATTGGTGAGACGTAACAAAATTTGAAGGGCACGGTCGAGGTCGCCGGGAATAGTCCTATGAGCTTACCGAGTTTCATTGAAATCGCTCCAACCATTTAGATTTTATTAGGGGACACACACACACACCTCACACACACACACACACACACACGCACACACACACGGACAAAAGGTGATCTCATAAGCCTATTTTTTCAAAATTGAAAATAGGCTAAAAATCACAATTTTCAGAGGTATAATGTATTGTATATTCCGACTGGTTGCAGGTATTGCCCTCAATTTTCTATTTTAGACTTAGCAATAGTTGGGGAACATTTTGGTATAAATATACAAATTTCGAAAGAATGCAGGACCTCTTTTTTTTTGCGGGTTTATACTGTTCCAAGCCAGCGCTAAAATAGTCGATTTTCCCTTGTTCGTATCACGCTTGTCTTAAGGATTCCTTGCTACCTGCCCGCTTCTAACTTCTTGTGTCTAGTAGTTCCACTTTCACCCAACAGATGGCATCCAAGCACAGATTTCTGGCTTGTGGGATTACGCCGTGAGATTATTTTGTTGTCTTCAGTATATCGACTATTTTAGCGCTGGCTTGAAAAAGTAAAAACCTGCAAAAATGAAGGGGCCTGCATTTTTTCGGAATTTGTATATTTATACCAAAATGATCGCCAACTATTGCTAAGTTTAAAAAAGAAAATTGTGGGCAATACTTGCAGCCAGTTGGAATATACAATACCTCTGAAAATGGTGACTTTTTGGTGTGACCTTCCAACAGTAAAAAATAAATCATAACTTCTACAATACTTGGCCCAATTGAACGAAATCAGGACGTATATATTCTATCAGATGTAGAGATCAGTATAAAAATCTCAGAGCTCTAGTGCTACAAGTTTAGGTTTTAGGTGACTTATCATGATTTCCTTATGTGGTCCTAAACGTTTGACTAGTACTGTACTTGCGATCCCTCTCTTGCTCCGCACCCGCCCTAGGCAGCCATAACGTGGCGAGTGACGTAATATATACACAATAGCCCCGCTCCACGTCTAGCGGTAAAAATTCCCTGGTTGGGTAATACATTTCAGAAATAAATTCGATGATCGTTGCACCATGTTGTTGGGAAAACATTTTAAACAATTCTCAATTACACACTAGCATATCATTTCTATCGCGCATTTCACTTGTGTTGAGATAGTCCCTTATTGCATTAAACAATCACGCGCACTGATAGGCTATACTTTGGGAGCAACTGACTCCAGTTGGAACGGTGGGCTATTGTTTTAGATGACAATGTATCGGCTATTGAAAGCACAGATCTGTAAACCACAAACAGGTGGATGCTTTCATCAATACAATCACGTTTGTCCATTCTGCGGTTGCTCTTGTGAAATGGACGGGTAATATCGACATCAATAGCTTATGTATGATAACTTGTGGAAGTACAGAAGCTGTAAATACTAACGGACTGCTACTGCAAGTTTGATATCGTTTGTGGTAAATTCCCAATATGGTCATAGCTTTCCTGTCCAGCTAATCACATGCACATTAATGGCGCGGTGAATATTTCTTGTGTCACACTGACAGCATGGTCCCATAAACACATCCACATTTCTCCTTAATGAACGGTGATGTTGCGAGGACGTTATATTGCCCAGTTAATCAGGTGGGAATATTAGTCATGATGATGGTAAATAATTCCTTGTTTACTGTCCAATTTATATATTACTTTTCCATGGGCCAACATGCAGAGAGGTGTGATACCTTGGGTGGTTAATATGATCAAACCTACTAATAACTTATATTAAGAAAAATAATATCTTACCTCATACTTACAAGCTGATGAGATGTTCCGTTTGTCATGGGAACATCTTCAGACCGTTTTGTTAATTAACTAAAAGATAATTAATGGTTATAATGCTGTTGTTGTTGTTGTTTTTGTTTGAGTCTTCAGTCTTTTGAATAGTTTGATAGAGCTCTCCATGCTTCCCTGTCTTGAGCTAATCATTTCATCTCTACATAGCTACCACACCGTACATCCGAGGCAATCTGTTTAACATATTATAACCTTGGTCTACCCCTACAGTTCTTGTCCTTGACCCTTCCTTCTATAACAAAGCGTGGTATTCCTGGGTGTCTTAGTATGTGTCCTACCAACCTATCTCTTCTCTTCATTGGCAGTTACCAGAAACATCTCTCCTCTCCTACTCGTCTTGTGATGACTGTGTTAGTGTGTGTTATCAGTTTTAATTCAAGTAATGATTGCAGACTTTCAATTTTCAAGTAGTTCCTACTTTTGCTATCAAACGCCACCGTCAACAACAACTAGTTCTGAATTTGGTTACTAGATGCCACCGCAGTTGGCTTCTGGTGACGAACGTTGGAACCTAAAAGCGTTAGTCAAATCTTACATATAATTTAGCTTCACGCAAGTGCAATTAGTGGAAGGTTCTTTTACGTGGCATAAATAAATATATATATATGAAATGGGCCCGTCAGCTTTACTTCCCCTCCGAAGGAAGGCATACTTAGGGATTTTTAACCCTTGACCATGGGCATAGAAGCACAGCATGCTACTTGTGTGAAGCTAAATTATGGGTGAGATTTGACTAACGCTCTTAAGTTCCAACGTTCGTCACCAGAAGCCGACTGTGGTGGCATCTAGTAACCAAGTTCACAACTAGTTGTCATTGACGGTAGCATTTAGTAGCAAAAGTAGGAACTAAGTGAAAATTGAATGTCTGCAGTCCTCACCTGAATTACTGATAACACACACTAATGCAGTCATCACAATTAACACCGGTTATCAGACATTCTACACACAACCGAAGTACACGGGGCTACCACGTTGTCGCAGCCTCTAAACTGAGGAACAAGTCAACCACTGTCCGGAGATGTGTAGTGTTGTTCGACGAGTTGCGATTTTGTGTCTTTTCAAATGACGCTCGGCGTCGTGAGAACCGACAACTCAATGAGTGTGTCGAGGTTACAGTACAGGCCGGTGGTGGTTCATTAGTAATTTGAAGGTGTTTACCGCACGATGTCTTGGCAGTATTCCTTCAGGTCAACTGTGAATATGAAGTAGAATTTTAATTTATTAATTCGCAAGGAAAATGTTTCTTTTTAAACTTCATGATGAGTATGCTGTGGACACTCACATTTTACAAAATGACAACAGCCATGTTCCCAGTGTTGTACGCATACGAATGGTTTCAAGAACTCACAAAAACACTACCACACCTCCACTGGCTTACTAAATCACCTGATCTCAATATCATAGAAAAAGTGCAGTACTAATGAAAGAGCGGGTGAAACGCAGAAATGAGCAACCGCGTAATCATTGCAAACGCCTTTTCTTTATACAATCAAGACGTTGGTTGGTTGGTTGGTTCCTCTGTTTAGGGGCAGCGACAACGTGGTCCTGTAGCCCCGTGTACTTTGGTTGTGTGTAGAATATGTCTAGTAAACGGTGTCAATTGTGATGGCTGTATTAGTATGTGTTATCTGTAATTCGGTTGAGGACAGCAGACGATCAATTTCAAGTAGTTCCTACTTTTGCTTCAAATACTACCGTCAATGACACCTAGCTGTGAAATTGGCTACTGCATGCCACCTCAACCAGCACCTGGCTAAGAGCTTTGGAACTAATAGAGTGTTAATCATATCTAACCTACAAATTTAGCTTCACACAATTGTAGCTAGTGGAAGGTTCTTTTACGTGCCATAAATCTATGACCTGGGCCCATCGGCTTTACTTCCCCGCCGAAGGAAGGCATACTGAGGGATTTTTAACGCTTTTAAGAAATCTGACGATTTCGGCCGGGTTTAAACCCACGATCTTGGACATAGAAGCTCAGCATGCTACCTACTACGCCACCGAAGCCGTCCAAGACGTTTATGAGCTCAGGTTATGACATTGCTATATGCTAAACTAACGGTTTCTCCAGGTGGTTAAGTAGACTAATGTTTGTCCTGTGAGCTTAGGTATTTTCATCTTTTAGTATCCATAGGAAGTGAAAGAATATCAGTAAGGTCACGCGAGGACAATAAGATGCATTTTAATATATTTTGCCATCATGACGTTCCATTTGGTTGTGACTTAAGATATGATGAATCTGTCACATATTTGTCTGTGGATAACTCTAGGCAGCGCAAGAGAAGAGGGAAAGTTCACCGGAGCAGAAGATGTCAGACGTCTGCGCTGTCCACAACATACGAGCAACTTCGCTCGACTTGTGACATCGCCAGAGAACTAAGCAGAAATTTTACTGCTATTTTATTGACATTTCTCAGAATAAGAAACAGAAATGGAATGAGGTGCACGTACTAGGAATGTCAGGAATGTTAATATAGAATAATTCTGGTACTTTAATCCTCTGAGATGTAATCCGTTTCCATGCATATTTGTTGGAAATGCCAAGGCATTCTCAATCACTGTTGTATGTATGTTTGAGTTTCTTGACTGGTTTGATGCAGCTCTCCACATCCCCTGTCCTGAGCTAATCGTTTCATCTCTACATAACTTCCACACCCTACGTCCGAGGCAATCTGTTTAACATATTCTAACCTTGGTCTAACCCCTAAAGTTCTTGTCCTCGACCCTTCCTTCCATAACTACGCTTGCTATTCCTGGGTGTCTTAGTATGTGTCTTACCAACCTATCTCTTCTCTTCATTAGCAGTCGCCAGAAACATCTCTCCTCTCCCACTAGTCTTAATACATTTTCGTTTGTAACCCTATCTACCCATCTGATCTTAATCATTCTCCTGTAACGTCACATTTCAAACGCTTCAATTCTCCTCTTTTCTGCTGCATCAATAGTCCAAGTCTCACTTCCATAGTGTGCCACGCTCCAAACAAAGGCCTTCAAAAACATCTTCCTAACACCTAAATCTATATTCGATGTCAATCATTATGCATTGAATATTCTCGACACATTCGTTTTAAAATGATAAGCATTGATTTTGCTGCCATTTCGATGAAACATTTCCTAAGGAGTTCCGGAATGCATCACATGAAGCTACGGATCATTAGCTTTCAAACGGTATATTTGTTATCTTCGTAGCTCATTCGTATGAGGGATAGCCTATCTGCTGCCGTATATTGTTGAGCTTAGCTGACGAAAGGCAATAGCCGACATTCATCAACACTTGGATTTTAAATGTTTGAAAGTTATATCGTAACATTATGTAAATACTCCTGTACTGTACCCGTTCGTCCTGGGGATGCGATGACCCATCTGCCATTACATCGCATTCCTGGAGTTCCAGGACAGAGCGGAGTTAAATGAACCACTTAGTCAAATAAGGAATGTGTCGGAAATTCAGCAGAGTTATCGAAAAAGCAGTGGGTAACACGAGACAAAGTATCTCTAGGGTCGTTACGGACTTAAGTTTAATAAAAAAAATGCAAATATAAATGGGCGCCATCAACTGAATTCCTAGCAAACCACATCCTTTCCGGTTAAGCCTTAATCAAGACAAGGAAAGAAAAAGTAAAATCACACCATCATCAGATCACAACTAAGATAAAAACAAATTTATTTCACTTTGATAGTCAGACAGACATTATAAATATTCATCCTACCTGAGAGTATGGTCGAATGCCAACGTTAAATTGTCATTGTCCAAAAATCGAACCATCTCTTTTCTAATCAAAAATATTTAATCCACATAGAACGTGAAAATCTCTAAAGTTCTCTTAGGTTCTCAGGATCACTGTAGCACTATGTCTTTCGTCACTGACATTTGTGATACCTGAGACCTAATTTCTCTTTAAATTAACATCATGAATGTGGATTTGAAAAAAAATATTAATCTGTCTAAACATACACATATTATAATCACATATTTTAAACATCACGTAATTTATGGCTTGCATGGCATAATTTAAATGTTGAACACGTTAGTAAAATGCTCCTAAACATCGAATAATTAATTTACACTACTTACATTGTCATTAATAATTGCTTGATCGTGAATTACAGAAAATCCACTGCTCATTGGTTGTCATCATCATCATCATCATCATCATCAAAGTTAAATATTTCTCTCATTAATTCTTATCTCAAAATTCAACATATTCCTGTCAGAATCATTAATTCATCACCATTAAATCATTTAAATGAAAATTATTATCATCACATCATTATACTTTCTAATTATTCACACACTCTTATTTTATTATCTCCTTCAGATTAAATCATCTTAAATCATCAATACAAATTGTTTAATTCCTCAACTCAAGTTGCAATTTCTTAAATTATATTTAAATTAAATGTATTTAATTCCATATAAATTCATTAATCATCAGCTTCTTTAATTAATTATCACCTTCTAATTCAGTTATTCATCATCTATCCAATCATCTATTAATTTATTTAAAGCAGTTTAACTATTCAATCTTTAATTCAACCACTTATTTAATTCATTGATTTATTCCAAAATTTAATTTATCAATTTATTTAAATTTTATTCTTCTCGTTATTTAGATTTTTATTATTTCATCTAGTCATTCTGATTTTTATTTCATTAGGTCAGATCATTAATATGCTTAAATTTCAGATTATTATTTCATTAATTATTATTATCAGAAAATCTTGTATTATCAACTTTATTTATTTGTTTAATTTCCTAACAAATTGTTTAATATGGGTTATAGAACGTTGTCTTACAGTTTTATCACTTCCAAGTTATATTTCGTATTTAATTATCATGCCAAAAAATATTATTGCCTTCACGACATCACGTTGGATCTGACTATCCACAACGACATTATATATCCTCACTTCTTCAAATATCACATTTGAATACCACAATTATTCCACAAAACTCCATAAATATTCAGCACATACAGCATGAATCTCAACAATTACGCTAGACTGGGTTCGACAACCTCATGTCTGCCTCAAAATACATTAGCAACGTTGCAACTATCACTTGGCAACTTCCACAAAATGCCTATCACAAACTTCACTTAACCATGTTGCATGATCTACAAAAAATATATAACTGGCTTCAAACTATCAACGCACACAATCTCCAATAACTGTAATTACTCTGATCACATCTAGACAACTTCTTAAACAATTAGAAAAAATATTACCTTAGTAATTCAAGATCTGCTTTCAAATAGCATAAATTCTCTTACAATTCTCATAATCCACATCACAGAAAAACACCAATGTGCTATAATCTCTCATATCAAAATCTGCAATACTGATCTGCCTTAAAATAAATCTGACCATTAATGATTCATCTTACAAGATTCAATTACTTTAAATCCTTTTCAAAGGTATCAAACACAATTATAAAAATCATCAAAAGCATCATCTGTGCCAGCTGTTAAACTGAAATTACTCTCAAAAGAGTATAGCAACAAAATATTGGATTGGCAAACAAGAATTACAAATGTAACCCTGCTAACATTTATCTTTAATTTATTTAACAAAATTTCGACTGATATGTGACTAGTAGTTCCTTGTTTGATCCTCTTACAATCTCAAGTACACTCGGATGATAAAAATGAGTCCCTCAATGGCAAGTAAGATGAGTAACCACCATAAAATCGTATAAATACGAAAGACCTTGCCCCGTCGACTAACATGATAATGCCCTGAGCGATGGGTAAGATGAGTAACCACCATACAATCGTATAAATACGAAATACCCCATCTCGAAGACTAAATGAGTGAATGTACCAGATCGGAATCAACAAGTCTCTAGTTGTCATATAAAAGCGATATTCATTCACTAAAGTGAATAAAGTCTTAATATCTCCAAACAATCCAATGGAAAAAATCCCTACTGATGAATAATACACACTCGCTAGTATGCAATGAACTGACGAAGTAATATAGATAATCAATTGCAGATCACGAGTTCGAAATACTCGTCACACAAAAAAAACTATTCATGAAAACTATCCTTGCTGGAAAAATGTCTAAAAGACCAAACATCTGCTTAATAAAGCCAACCAATGGTGAGAATATCGTATAATGATGCCTGCCATATCATATGGTCACGCCATATTCTAGCAAAATTCGAAGCATATAAAGTCAAAGCCATGTCTAAATAATCGTATCACTCCTATTAGAAAAATATACATGTGTGCCCAGTATTCATGAAATAATCATATCAGGAAGTTATAACTCTTACAGTACCTTCTCATAATCAGCTGTTATTAAATTTCAAAGATGGTCGATTTTCCTTATGTAATGAATTTCTCGAAAGATCGGCGTGAATATCATTCCACCCACGCAATGACGATTGCCTTCGAATCCCTAGTGAATCAGCTGGTGGACCTCCTTCTCGTCAGGAATCAAATCCATCGCTCTGTGGTGCCATCGCGTCTCTGTCTGCGTTTACTCCGACATGATGAACTTCTGGTTATCCATAGCGGATACTGTCCAAATCCTCACGAAAAAGTTCATAGATACAGCGGACCCCTTATTCCTCTTCTACGTTACGCCACTGTTCCATACAATGTTCGGTTTGAGTGTTGAAAGTTCAGTCTCCAATAACTGCTAAGTCTCACTTTCATAAAATAAAATTTTATATGAGAGTGTCTAAGTTTATGAAACACCCTGTAGCTGTGTTCGTACTCGGTAATTCATAACACTTCATAAGAAAGAATTGCATTAATGCACGTGCCAAAGTTTATAAGTGCATATGCTTATAACATTTCATTTGCCTAAAATCGTTAATGTTATTTGGAATGCGTTATGAAATGCATAGTCGTAATGTCAGTGAAAAACTATGTTCAGTTGAAGTTCACAGTTGCAGTATCTCGTAACTATCTGCCTGTACAATTCAAATGCTGAATAAACGTTCCAACTCAATGTTGTAATGAAGTTCAGCTTCTGTCATAATGCTTGCGTATAAAATTGGAAATAACCCTACTGCAATGCTAGAATAATCTCAGCCTAAAGCTGGCCTCGCCATGCCGCTCTACTATGCTGTTCTGCGTTACCAAATTGCAGCTTGAAATAAGTTTTCCAACTCGTTTTACCGTGCTGTTCTAAACCCCGGCCTTCTATGCTTGCTTGGCCTGGACAGCTGGTTCTGTAACCGGTCTTCACGCTGCCTACTGCGGGTGTCCGTCCGGCTCAATGACCTACTTTTCGTTCGCTGCTTAGTGAAGTTAAACCCTGTCGCTTTCACTTTCCATGACAAATGCTGCTCACCGCGCGACTTTTACCATACGCTCGGCATATGTCCCACTCAGCTCGCTGTTTGAATTCGACTGCCGTGCTAACTGTACTTGACTACTCTGCTTACAGAGCTCGACAGACTGTCTCTGGACTGCCTTGACCTGAACCTCCCTGGCGCAGTCACGTGACGTTCTCCCCACCTCTGTGGTCTTGCGTCACAAATATAATCTCGAACCCCCATCATCTCGGCTATTAAGTTATAAAATAACTTAAGGGTTATCTGACTTCCTTCAAATTATTACCATATATAATGCATGTTATATCTTCTCTTCTGAGATGTTTAAATACCATGTTCCATATAGATCTTAATAAAGCTTCTTATTTCCATCCATAATTCCATCTGCCTGACTGCCGTCAGAGCCTTCTTAATCCTAGACCTTCTACGTCATCCTGACATTCCTCTTGACTCGATCTGAGCGCTATCTTTTCTTAACTCTTCCTATAATCTCAACTACGGCTTAATGTCTGCTGGCGTAGCCGATAGCCTCAACTAGGTATCGGGTACATCTCTCCCGTACATCTCCTTTTTTTAATCAGGATTGAGAAAAAAATACACTCTCAGGCATTCTATACATAACACATGTACACGATAGCTCTACAATTCTCTTATTTAGCATGATGGTACTTTCTGACTCTCAACAATGATGATTGATTTCCAATGATTAGCATCTTGATTCTGTATTACTTTGACGTCTGTTTCTTCCTTCACTACTCGTGCTTGCTCGATTGACATTTCTGACTGTCTCCTCGGGTGGTGTACTAGGCTGTCTACACTCTTGCCTCGATCTCTCATATTCACGATTATCTCGTCTTTCATTTGACTCATTTCTTCGGCCATCCTGCCTGTCGTTCCGATTATACTGTTGACCTTGGCTCCAGTTGTTTCTACCACGATATCTATTGTTGTATCGATTCCTATCTTGGTATCTGGAATTCTGATTATAATTTCTGTATCGGCTGTCTCTTGCTTCCTGATCGTATGGCCTCTCATATGGTCCTCTATATCGATCATTTCCACGAACGTTACGGATGTTTCCTCGATTTCCTTCGTTCCTTATGTTTTCCCAGGAATCTCTTCTGTCCGTCTGAGCTGCGTTATCAACGACTACCGCATTCACCTCTTGCGTGTTTCGATTGTCGTTTCTTGCGTTTCTAGGCGTAACTTGAGCGCTTGTATAGTCTAATCGCCGTAAAATGTCGTCATAGTGCTCAAGTGTGTTTGCTCCCGACGCTATGAGTGATCGCTGTACCTCAATCGGTAACTGTCTCGCTATAGCTTGCAAAAGCTCATCTTCTGGCAATGGAGGAATCAGAAACTCTAATTTAGCCAATTGTGAAGTAGAATAATTGGCATAAAGCGTCGGATGTGACGTAGAATAACGCTTCGAGTACATTTCTGCTCTTACGTTCAGCTGATCCTCTGCACTCCAAAATCTCCTTAAGAATGCTATTGCAAATTGCTCCATATTCGCAAAATTGCTTCTGAATGCTCTAAACCAAGTTAACGCAGACCCGTCTAAGGCGCGTTCGACTATCCTTAGTTCTCTCTCCTTGGCTACTCTATGTTCCGTCATGTAGTCTCGAATATCTCCCAGAAATTCGACTGGTGTGACTCCTGTGTTTCCAGAAAACTTCCTCGGCTTGTCATCCAGATTTCTGATAATGGTAACTGGACCTGAGTATCGTTCACTTGTACCCAACGTACTCCTATTCGAACTCGGATTATCCTGAGGGGTTGAACTTGCCCTTTCGAATGTCACATTCTGTTGCGTTTGACGGTCTTCTCCCATGCTAACTTCTTGATTACTCGTACTGCGGTCTATCGGTGTCTGATTTATCGATATTTCCCCTGATGTAATATTTTGACTTGAGAAACTATTAATCATAGATTCTAGTTTAGTCATCCTATCTTCTGCCAATTTCTCTACGGTCTTGACCTGAGTCTTCAACTCATCGAACGACGTAACATTCTGCGTTTTGTTACTCTCGTCTAAATCGTTTTTCAACTTGTCTATCTTGTCTTCGCATGTATTCTTTACTGATGCGACTTGTTCCTTTAACAGATCAACATCTGTCCTAAATAGAGTTGAATCTATCTTCATCGCCTCCTTGTTCTCCGTAAACCTCGCTTCTAAGTTCGCCATACCTGCGATTAATTTCTCATCTAATCCTGCACGTTTTTCTTTTGCTTCGGCATCGACCTCACTATACCGTTCTTCCACGATTGCACCGACTCTATTTTTGAATAAAGCTAAGTTTTCATTAACCTTTTGCTCTATATCATCGTCCATTTTCCTAATATCTTTCTGCAATTGATTCTCTAATGATTTAAAATTAGAATTAACCTCTCCTAAGACTTACTCTTTAATGGTCCCAATTACTGTCTATAAACCTTTGATCTCATTACCTAGATACATCTCTAGACCTTTGATTTTAGTTTCGAAAGATACTTCGGTAGACCACTCTTGAATTTTGCCTACATCTGCCACTAAACCATCGATGTCGAATCTCAACTTCGATACATCCGATTTAATGTATTTCTGTGTAGACATAACGTCTGTCTTAAAGTAAGAATGTTTTCTTCTCCTCTACTTTCTAATTCAATAATATTCTTTCTTAATATTTGAACATTTTCCTCTCCTTTCATATTTACTGCAATTATATCTAATTGTAAAGTCTTAAGCATTTCATTATTCTTTAAAGCTAATCTATTTTCTAACCTAGTTAACTTGTTTTCTAACTCTGTGTTAGTTTCTTCACTACGAGCTTGTAATTTCTCTTCCAATGATTTAAAATTATCCTCACTAGTTGACTGTAATAATTTTATATTTGCTTCGTTACTAATCTGCAATGATTTCAACTCATCCCTATTACTGGACTATAATCTAGTCTCCAATGACTTTAAATTATCTTCACTATTTGACTGTAAAAATTTTAAATTTTCTTCATTACTAGTCTGTAATCTAGTCTCAAATGACTTTAAACTGTCGTTCAGATTGCCTTCGTTACTAGCCTGTAATGCTTGCACATTTTCTTTACATCTAGCTTCTAACCTAGCTTCTGAACTATTTATCTGTTCTTTAACTTCTGTTTCCATTTTAGAAATAGTTTCTGCAATACCAGACATACCACTCTGTAACTCTCCTAACACCTTAGCTAAATCTTCCGGCAACATAATTATATTTTCAATAGACGTTTTATTCAGAGACGTTAGACAACAACACATCACAATGTCTCAATTCCTGCATTCACTTGGGTATGAGAAAAATGACTTATAACTAACATGATATAATACTAATACGATTAACATGAACACTGGAATGGGCACACAAGTATATTGTCTGACTAAGTATAATAAATTTTATAACACAATTAAATGAACTTGAGATCATTCTCTCAGTAATCTAAATCTGATGTGATTCCATAGAATAAACAAAATCGAAGCCCCACAGGTGGGTAAAGCCAATTCTCCCTCTACTTTCTGTACCCGTTCGTGCTGGGGATGCGATGACCCATCTGCCATTACATCGCATTCCTGGAGTTCCAGGACAGAGCGGAGTTAAATGAACCTCTTAGTCAAATAAGGAATGTGTCGGAAATTCAGCTGAGTTATCGAAAAAGCAGTGGGTAACACGAGACAAAGTATCTCTAGTGTCGTTACGGGCTTAAGTTTAATAAAAAATGCAAATATAAATGGGCGCCATCAACTGAATTCCTAGCAAACCACATCCTTTCCGGTTAAGCCTTAATCAAGACAAGGAAAGAAAAAGGAAAATCACACCATCATCAGATCACAACTAAGATAAAAACAAATTTATTTCACTTTGATAGTCAGTCAGACATTTTAAATATTCATCCTAACTGAGAGTGTGGTCGAATGCTAACGTTAAATTGTCATTGTCCAAAAATCGAACCATCTCTTTTCTAATCAAAAATATTTAATCCACATAGAACGTGAAAATCTCTAAAGTTCTCTTGGGTTCTCAGGTTCACTGTAGCACTATGTCTTTCGTCACTGACATTTGTGATACCTGAGACCTAATTTCTCTTTAAATTAACATCATGAATGTGGATTTGAAAAAAAATATTAATCTGTCTAAACATACACATATTATAATCACATATTTTAAACATCACGTAATTTATGGCTTACATGGCATAATTTAAATGTTGAACACGTTAGTAAAATGCTCCTAAACATCCAATAATTAATTTACACTATTTACATTGTCATTAATAATTGCTTGTTCGTGAATTACAGAAAATCCACTGCTCATTGGTTGCCATCATCATCATCATCAAAGTTAAATATTTCTCTCATTAATTCTTATCTCAAAATTCAACATATTCCTGTCAGAATCATTAATTCATCACCATTAAATCATTTAAATGAAAATTATTATCATCACTTCATTATACTTTCTAATTATTCACACACTCTTATTTTATTATCTCCTTCAGATTAAATCATCTTAAATCATCAATACAAATTGTTTAATTCCTAAACTCAAGTTGCAATTTCTTAAATTATATCTCAATTAAATTTATTTAATTCCATATAAATTCATTAATCATCAGCTTCTTTAATTAATTGTCACCTTCTAATTCAGTTATTCATCATCTATCCAATCATCTATTAATTTATTTAAAGCAGTTTAATTATTCAAACTTTAATTCATCCACTTATTTAATTCATTGATTTATTCCAAAATTTAATTTATTAATTTATTTAAATTTTATTCTTCTCGTTATTTAGATTTTTATTATTTCATCTAGTCATTCTGATTTTTATTTCATTAGGTCAGATCATTAATATGCTTAAATTTCAGATTATTATTTCATTAATTATTATTATCAGAAAATCTTATATTATCAACTTTATTTATTTGTTTAATTTCCTAACAAATTGTTTAATATGGGTTATAGAACGTTGTCTTACAGTTTTATCACTTCCAAGTTATATTTCGTATTTACTTATCATGCCAAAAAATATTATTGCCTTCACGACATCACGTTGGATCTGACTATCCACAACGACATTATATATCCTCACTTCTTCAAATATCACATTTGAATACCACAATTATTCCACAAAACTCCATAAATATTCAGCACATACAGCATGAATCTCAACAATTACGCTAGACTGGGTTCGACAACCTCATGTCTGCCTCAAAATACATTAGCAACGTTGCAACTATCACTTGGCAACTTCCACAAAATGCCTATCACAAACTTCACTTAACCATGCTGCATGATCTACAAAAAATATATAACTGGCTTCAAACTATCAACGCACACAATCTCCAATAACTGTAATTACTCTGATCACATCTAGACAACTTCTTAAACAATTAGAAAAAATATTACCTTAGTAATTCAAGATCTGCTTTCAAATAGCATAAATTCTCTTACAATTCTCATAATCCACATCACAGAAAAACACCAATGTGCTATAATCTCTCATATCAAAATCTGCAATACTGATCTGCCTTAAAATAAATCTGACCATTAATGATTCATCTTACAAGATTCAATTACTTTAAATCCTTTTCAAAGGTATCAAACACAATTATAAAAAACATCAAAAGCATCATCTGTGCCAGCTGATAAACTAAAATTACTCTCAAAAGAGTATAGCAACAAAATATTGGATTGGCAAACAAGAATTACAAATGTAACCCTGCTAACATTTATCTTTAATTTATTTAACAAAATTTCGACTGATATGTGACTAGTAGTTCCTTGTTTGATCCTCTTACAATCTCAAGTACACTCGGATGATAAAAATGAGTCCCTCAATGGCAAGTAAGATGAGTAACCACCGTACAATCGTATAAATACGAAAGACCTTGCGCCGTCGACTAACATGATAATGCCCTGAGCGATGGGTAAGATGAGTAACCACCATTCAATCGTATAAATACGAAATACCCCATCTCGAAGACTAAATGAGTGAATGTACCAGATCGGAATCAACAAGTCACTAGTTGTCATATAAAAGCGATATTCATTCACTAAAGTGAATAACATCTTAATATCTCCAAACAATCCAATGTAAAAAATCCCTACTGATGAATAATACACACTCGCTAGTATGCAATGAACTGACGAAGTAATATAGATAATCAATTGCAGATCACGAGCTCGAAATACTCGTCACACAAAAAAAAACTATTCATGAAAACTATCCTTGCTGGAAAAATGTCTAAAAGACCAAACATCTGCTTAATAAAGCCAACCAATGGTGAGAATATCGTATAATGATGCCTGCCATATCATATGGTCACGCCATATTCTAGCAAAATTCGAAGCATATAAAGTCAAAGCCATGTCTTAAATAATCGTATCACTCCTATTAGAAAAATATACATGTGTGCCCAGTATTCATGAAAATAATCGTATCAGGAAGTTATAACTCTTACAGTACCTTCTCATAATCAGCTGTTATTAAATTTCAAAGATCGTAGATTTTCCCTATGTAATGAATTTCTCGAAAGATCGGCGTGAATATCATTCCACCCACGCAATGACGATTGCCTTCTAATCCCAAGTGAATCAGCTGGTGGACCTCCTTCTCGTCAGGAATCGAATCCATCGCTCTGTGGTGCCATCGCGTCTCTGTCTGCGTTTACTCCGACATGATGAACTTCTGGTTATCCATAGCGGATACTGTCCAAATCCTCACGAAAAAGTTCATAGAAACAGCGGACCCCTTATTCCTCTTCTACGTTACGCCACTGTTCCATACAATGTTCGGTTTGAGTGTTGAAATTTCAATCTCCAATAACTGCTAAGTCTCACTTTCATAAAATAAAATTTTATATGAGAGTGTCTAAGTTTATGAAACACCCTGTAGCTGTGTTCGTACTCGGTAATTCATAACACTTCATAAGAAAGAATTGCATTAATGCACGTTCCAAAGTTTATAAGTGCATATGCTTATAACATTTCATTTGCCTAAAATCGTTAATGTTATTTGGAATGCGTTATGAAATGCATAGTCGTAATGTCAGTGAAAAACTATGTTCAGTTGAAGTTCACAGTTGCAGTATCTCGTAACTATCTGCCTGTACAATTCAAATGCTGAATAAACGTTCCAACTCAATGTTGTAATGAAGTTCAGCTTCTGTCATAATGCTTGCGTATAAAATTGGAAATAACCCTACTGCAATGCTAGAATAATCTCAGCCTAAAGCTGGCCTCGCCATGCCGCTCTACTATGCTGTTCTGCGTTACCAAATTGCAGCTTGAAATAAGTTCTCCAACTCGTTTTACCGTGCTGTTCTAAACCCCGGCCTTCTATGCTTGCTTGGCCTGGACAGCTGGTTCTGTAACCGGTCTTCACGCTGCCTACTGCGGGTGTCCGTCCGGCTCAATGACCTACTTTTCGTTCGCTGCTTAGTGAAGTTAAACCCTGTCGCTTTCACTTTCCGTGACAAATGCTGCTCACCGCGCGACTTTTACCATACGCTCGGCATATGTCCCACTCAGCTCGCTGTTTGAATTCGACTGCCGTGCTAACTGTACTTGACTACTCTGCTTACAGAGCTCGACTGACTGTCTCTGGACTGCAATGACCTGTATCTCCCTGGCGCAGTCACGTGACGTTCTCCCCACCTCTGTGGTCTTGCGTCACAAATATAATCTCGAACCCCCATCATCTCGGCTATTAAGTTATAAAATAACTTAAGGGTTATCTGACTTCCTTCAAATTATTACCATATATAATGCCTGTTATATCTTCTCTTCTGAGATGTTTAAATACCATGTTCCATATAGATCTTAATAAAGCTTCATATTTCCATCCATAATTCCATCTGCCTGACTGCCGTCAGAGCCTTCTTAATCCTAGACCTTCTACGTCATCCTGACATTCCTCTTGACTCGATCTGAGCGCTATCTTTTCTTAACTCTTCCTATAATCTCAACTACGGCTTAATGTCTGCTGGCGTAGCCGATTGCGCCCAACTAGGTATCGGGTACAGTACCACCCTGCGTGTTTACTGTAATTAATCGAAGAACGGACCTAAGTACTTTTGATGTTTAATTTTGGGGTAGTTTAAAATATAAAGTGTAGAGATCAGTTACCCGTATTATAGTGGTGCTGGAGAACAATATGCGGCAGCAGATATCCCTCACAACAGAAGGGAATTACAACGTGTAAACGCTAATTTTATACGGCACAACGCCTGTCTGTCAGCTGAAGAAGAACATTTTCAGCATCTTCTGTGAATAGGTAAGTTCTTAAATCATGATTTGCTGGTGAATTTACCATTAACTAATGTACTTTGTTACTGTTTCCAACTGCGCGCAATCTGCGTCCCGAGTTCAGTTGGCTGGCGGAAGACGTGCGCACGCGTGGTTGCTGGCCCCGCTCCAGCAAAAAAATCATCCCGTACTTTCCCACAACCATGTGTCGGATTAATAAACCCACTCACGTAGATTTCTATTTCCCGCTCCTCTCACTATTAGGCAATAGATATTTAAAGGAACGCTTTTAAGAAAGCAAACCTAGCTTTATGGTTTCGGAGCGTTCCCCGCCCTAAAACCAAAGCTGTACATGTTTACTCTGCTAGCGGAATTTTAATTGCAGTTTCTCGCAGTAGCCAGCTGAGTGTTATAGGGGTAGCACGCTTGCCTCTTACCTTTGAGGTTCCTGGCACCGTGAGCGATTTTAGAACTGTTGTGGGGACTAGAACGGGGAGCATTCATCCTCTTGAGGTCAACCAAGTAGCTGTTTTTCTTTGAGTGACATTGACCCCAGTCAAGAAAGGCAAGATTAACAGCCAGGGAGTCAAGTAACGCTGACTACACTCTGCAAGCTGTATTATAGACAGTGATGGGGGTAGGTGGCCAGAATTTGAAATAAGATACTATCCTTGCATTTGCCTGCAGGATGTGTGGAAACAAAAAAGGAACGACTACACTAAGGATAGTCATTCTAAGTGCCAGGATTCGAATCTCCGGTCTCCGGTCTTGCTGTAGCTCCCCGTCGCGGTTGTGGTGAGCGATTTAACGCTAGTAAAGTCACTTCAGAAACACAGGTTATCAGACAAATTCAACACACACCCAAGTACACGGGGCAGAAGACCGAAGATGTTCCAATCCCCTAATACGAATTAACAACAATCTGCAAGCCAGAGCAGTGGTCATTTAGCAGGTCATGGCCCGTCTTGGGCTGTGGAGCCATGGTGTTTGTAAGTTTATGTGGTCTATAGGGTGCAGTAGCTGGCCTAGTGCTGTAGGGGTAGAACGATTGCCTCTTACCTGAGAGGTTTCCGCCTCTGTCAGAGATTTTAGAACTGACACCGGGGCTAGAACGGGGTGGATTCAGTCTCATGAGGTCAACTGAGTAGGTGTCTTTTCTGAGAGTCTGTGACCCCAATCAAGGAAGCCATGATTAACGGACAAGGCGACACGTAATGCTGACCACACTCTGCAAGCTATTATACGAGAGCAGAGGTCACCTAGCAGGTCAAGGCCCTTCTTGAGCTGTAGAGTCATGGGGTTTGTAAGTTTTGTAGGTTTCACTGGCTACTTTATGTATATATATATCTCCATTCGTATCCAGGACAGTACAATACAGTTATTTACAAATTTAAAACATATTTACAATACACACACAGATTTTGTACATATCAAATTGATTTTGAGACCCAGAATTCGGCAGGATTGATTACTTGAGCATTTGCTGAAACCAGGTCATCCAGCGTGCAGGCTTCAGGCAATTTCGGGCAGACCAAGAGGTGTTCAACATCTTGAATTTCTTCACATTCGCAGGTTGCATCTTCAGTAATGTAGCCCCACCGCTTCAAAAATGGTTTGCACCGCGTCACTCCAGTTCTCAGTCTGCTCGAAGTTTTCAAGGTCTGGTAAGGTAGTTGAAAACCAGTAACTGGCTGTTTCCGTCAGTTTTGGCCATTACTTCCAGGTGTCCTGTTTCGCCATAGTTCTATAGGGGGAGCGGAAGATGTTGTTGCAATTGCTTCAGTTGTTCGAAGAAAGCTCTTTCTTGACTTCAGCCTGGGACGTGATGCTTCACTTACTAGCTATGAAAAGACGAAACGATTAGTTCAATACCGGAGGGACATGAATAGCTGCTGTTATCAAAACCATAATGTGGTCTGAAGGCTCTAACATATAAGGCGTGATCAAAAAGTTTCCGTTTGAGGGCTGCCTGAAGTTCTGCAGGCAGTGGATACGCCGGGCGTTGAATGCCGATAAACACACACACTAGATCGGGGTTTGCCGGCAGCACCTGCCGTGTTTCATTCTTGAAGGCAAAACTTTCCTGAAGCGCATTGTTGCTGGCGATGATAGCTTGTGCCACCCCTGGGAACCGAATCGAAAGCGTCGACGATGGAGTAGTTTCATCCAACGTCCCCTCGTCTCAAGAAGTTCAATAGCCAACCTTAGGCTTATATGGTGATGCTCACCCTGTTCGTTGATTATCGGGGCCCACTGCTTATTGATTTCAAGGAAGCAGGTATCTCCATCACTGGGGAACGCTACAGCGCAACACCGGACAAATTACAACGTGCAATTAAGGCGAAACTAGTGGCATGGTGGTGCAGTGGTTAAGCTATTCGCCTCTCACCAAGGTGGACCAGGTTCGATTCCCGGTCAATGCATGTGAGTTTTTCGAAGTGAAATGACATGTCCTGTGGTTCGGATTCCACGTAACAAGGAGGCTCATGATCACAAGGTTAACGGTCACGTAAAACTACAAGCTTGCTTCCATCCATTTTTAAGGCAAATCATCTGGAAAAACTGAGACTAGGGGTGCTGCTGCTTGATGATAACGCACGTCCCATACCGCAAAGGTTGTAACGCAGAAGGTACGCCAACTCAAGTAGATGTCACTTGAAAACCCGCCCTATAGTCATGATCTCTCCCCATGCAACTATCACGCCTTTGGTCCCTTATAAAGAGCCTTAAAGGGTTGACGATTCCTGTCTGACGAGGATGTGCAGCAGGCGGTTAGGCCCCTCGTCTATTGGGAGCGGAATGCTCTTAAGCAGTGCGATCGAATTTGTCCGAAGTAACACAAAAACGCACGAACGATTCAAGGACGAGGCTTGGTGGGGGACCGCTTCCACAGAGCCCGTATCGTTCGTCAGTTTTTGTCTGAACAGCTGCGAATTGCGAACCGATCCCGTTCTGCTGGGATTTTAGTTGCGAGCGAGTGCGAAGAGCAGTGAAAATTGGATTGTGAAATGTTAATTTTTTCTTGTTCAGGAAAGGAAATATCTGTGGGTCTAACGGGAAGCGAACTACCACATGCGGAATGTACAAATCAATTGTGGAAGGAGGTTTCGACTGAAATGAAATTCCCAAATGAGAAAATACACCGAACTCCTTTCTTTTTGCGTAAATGTGATTCACCCACATTTCCCGTCTTCTTCGACATCACCTGTGTGTGATACGTCGAATCAAAGACGATAATTCCGAAGCGAAAAATTCTTCATCAGAATCATCTGGAAAACCGTTCCGGAGGGCCATCTCGTCTATAAATCTGGATGAATACTGAGACAATGGACGATAGGCATTCCCACGATTTCGTACGAACGGTGTTCGCCCGAATTCGTTGCTTCGTACTTCGCTGCTTTCTACTCCCAATGGACGAGAGGCCTTACACAGCAGGACACAGTGTTTTACCACACGGGGATCTTCAACCTGGTGCGTTGGTGGATGAGTACCTCAATGCTCAATGTTCTGAACTGTACGGTCGTGGGAGTGGGAGTGAAGATTCAATGAGAAATAATTTCAACTCTGAGATAAACTGATGACATCGTCATCTTGGCCGACACGCCTGAGGATTTGAATGAGTTTTTGAATGGTATGGACTCCGTCTTGAGCAAAGAATTCATGATGAAAATTAATAAATGTAAAACAAATTATTCGAATGCAGCCGCAATAAATCAGAAACCTCTATGGACATCAAATGGGCAGGTGAAAAGCTGAAAGAAGTAGGAGACTTCTGTTACTTAGGAAGTAAAATAACCAGTGATGGACGAAGCAAAGAGGATATAAAGAGTAGGTTGGCTCAGGCAAGGAAAGCATTTCTACAGAAAAGGAATCGGTTGACATCGAATATAGATTTAGGTATTAGTAAGTGATATTTGAAAGCCTTTGTCTGAAGCGTGGCGCTCTATGGAAGTGAAACATGGACTGTTGGAGCAGCAGAAAAGAGGAGAATTGAAGCGTTTGAAATGTGGTGTTACAGATGAATGATGAAGATCAGATGGGTCGATAGGGTTACAAACGAAGTGTATTAAGACGGGTGGGAGAGGAGAGATGTTTCTGGCGACTGCAAATGAAGAGAAGAGATAGGTTGGTAGGACATATACTAAGACACCCAGGAATAGCAAGCTTAGTTATGGAAGGAAGGGTCGAGGACAAGAACTGTAGGGGTAGACCAAGGTTAGAATATGTTAAACAGATTGCCTCGGATGTAGGGTGTGGTAGCTATGTAGAGATGAAACGTTTAGCTCAGGGCAGGGAGGGATCGAGAGCTGCATCAAACCAGTCAAAAGACTGAAGACTCAAACAACAACAACAACAACGGCCGTCAAACGGAAACTTTTTTATCACGGCTTATAAAAGCAAATAATTTTGTGCTTTTCCTAACAAGCGAGTCATTTGAGTCAGTTATTGTGAAGCCTAAAATATTGCTCTGTGAAAGTATCCATATTCTGGTGTTGTTTACTGCGTCAACACTGTTCAGTACAGCTTGTCTGTGGACACGAACAATATATAGCCTCCCTCATATCCCGTAGAGAATACAGGGAAATAACTTCTCCCAGCTGATATCTGATCGAAGCAAAGCGCCCGGTTGGTCAATACATTATTCATACTTGAAGCGGGTTGATACAGTGTTCCATGAGAGTTACGGACAGCAAGACGAGCTCTACAATATGTAGGCCTACTCTACTGTACCTTTAGATCGAGTGCTATAGTTACAGGTGATATGGCGCAGCGATATAGGAACAGTGTTTCGGCCGCTCAATTATTTTAGTATCAACACTGCAGCGTAGCGATTTGATCTCGTACAGAGGTATGCAAATCATTCGACTCGAAGCTAGTTTTCCAACATTTCATTTTTAGCCTACGTTTCTCATTTTGCAAAGATGAGGAAAAAGTAGATTTATGAGATCGATCCACGAACATGTGTATCAGTCTAAACTTTGCACATGTATAGTACCTGACATTCTAGATTAATTTGGAGTAACCGATATACCTCAGTGCTGCCAACAAGATTCTAAGCTTCCTGATTGTTTCATTTTTAATTACATGTAACTTCTATACAAAAAAATGGATTTTATCCAAATTGGCACTATAGTTGATCGTAATATTTCAGATTAATTCTGAACATGACATACATGACATTGTTCACAACATGACTTTACGCGCACTGATAAATCCAATATCAAACAGCATGTAACGTCCATACTATCCATTAGACTTCAACCAAATGTTGTATGTACATTCTACACCTTAAGAGTTGGAACGAAGAATATTTTTAGAGTCACCAGGGCTGCCAACTGTAGTAAGTTGTTCTATTAGGCTACACTATTTCTGGTGTATTTCAACCTGCAGTACTTAGAAATGTTAGTATTACCAATTTGATTTCGTCATTATTCTAGATAGGTCTATATAGATTGGCTTGAATCTAAAATTTTAAGAAAAGTAGGCTCTTTATTTCGTATCTTGCTTTCTTTTTATGGCTTAATGCAGTAAAAAGGTAACATTTAAAAATAATGATTGACCAATAGTCTTACATGAATATTCTCCTACACGGGGAGTATCAGGTAAGACTGGTCGAAACTTATCTTGAAACTTCGTCGACGCTTTCGTTGTGCTATAAGAGAACAATTTACGAAAAGTCAGCTGCCAGATTGAACTGCAAGGCTCCAAAATCGTACCTGACATCCTGGTATGCATGCATGCATGACGGCTGGAGGAGCAGGACATCCTTGTGGCACTCGGAGTAGTATTAAGGCGGGGCGTATATAGTGACTGGAGCGTGTAGCTTCTTCCAACCGACCTTGAGTGCTTGGGCGGTCAGGGCTGTCCATTCCAACATGTACGGTACTCGCTACCTCCCATTGATTTATGTGAGAGGTTCGCCACAGGATTTCGGAGCCTTGCAGTTCAATCTGGCAGCTGATTTTCCGCACGTTGTCCTTTTATAGTACAACGATTGCGTCCATAAAGTTTCAAGATTTTCTTCGAATTTTCACTAATTGAGGAGCTTTGCTAATGCAGAATGTCAGAGGTTTTGTTTGCTTTCATTACGTCATTCTAGTTTTCTTGCGAATTTAGTTCACAAGGATTCAAAGACTTTCATTACAGTTGGTCCACTCTTGAACAATGCAAACATTCGTGGAACCTGGATTGAAATCACCTTATTTAGAGGGTGCATTCCAGAGTCAATGAAAAATTAGAAACGCATCCAGCTCATGAGTCTCTCAGAATCTCAAATTTTGAAAGTATCTTCACGTACAGTAATTCCTTATGGGAAATATTGTAAGTCTTTAGGGGAGAAAATAACACCAAGAAAAATATTTTTAAAAAATGAAAAATTGTGATTGATTTAAATCAATAAATTTGGTCTAATAATTTGTACACCAAAGGTGACATTGTTCAAATTATACTACACACCAATCCTCACATACAGCCTGGGAAACACCACACTAACCAGGAAGGACAATTCGAAACTCCAAGCAGCAGAAATGAAGTTCCTGCGTACTGTGATCCAGATGATGATGATGATGATGATGATGATGATGATAATTGTTGTTTTAAGGGACCTAACATCTAGGTTATCGACCCCTAATGGTTTGGGTGACCGTGAAGATGAAAATTAAATGTAAACTATAACTAAAACTAACTCATATACTAGAAGAAGAAATGTAAAACATAAGGAGAATAAGACAAATAAAGGACATGAGGAAAAGAAATGCCCTCAACCCTCGAAGAATGCGGATTGAGGGACTTGGAAGGAAGGAGAGCCATGAAAGGCAGATAGGAAAGTGAAAGAGAATAGGGTCCGCCCCACAGGTAATGGACAAAAGGGGGAAACCGGACCCGGCTCAGGAATCCCTCGGGGTCGCGAAGTCCCTAACTCACCAGCCGTGAGCCCCTGAGGGTGAAGGAATATCCAGGGTGCACCAGAAGTGGTGGGGCTACATACACCCTGCCTCCTTGGGGGCCTTGAGCAGAAGGCAGGAGATAACAGGAAATGAAAAAGAAGGCTGACCCCTCGCAGAAGGAGGGTATCTGAAAAGATGAGATAAGGGCCAATTAAGGCGGGAATGGAAGAGACTCCCTAGGCCTCGGATAGCCTAATACTGTCGGGGTTGGAAGAGAACAAGAATTGACCAAGTGAGGTCGACAGGAAAGAAGACGGAGAGGAGCCGAGCACAAGTGGAAGCAATGCCGGACCCAGCTGGGGACCCGTGGTCGCCAACCCACGTCCCACTAGATGTGAGCCCCTGGGGGGATCCCGAAGACCAGGAAAGACAAGATCGGGAATGATAATATCAGAGAAGAGGTGAGAATAGAAGACTCTGTACTACAAAAGATCAAGAACGCTACAATGAAGTGGTTCGGCCACGTGAAGAGAATGAGTGCCAATAAAACTGCAAGAAGGGATATGAAATAGGCCTATGAGGGAGGAGACCAGTTGGCAGACCTACAGTAGTAAACAATGGACAGATATGGTGACGAAGGATGTACAGGAGAGAGGCCAGGATTGGGAGAGGATTGTGAACGAAGAATGGTTCATGGATCGGCAGAGATAGAGGGGGCTCGTATATCACACCCGGGAAACTGGAGTTGGTCAACGATGATGATGTTGATGATAATTTTATACATTTCTGTAGTGTTCATTGTGAGTATTATTTGACCCGTTTTCATGGTTAGCAACTAAATGACATCAGGTCTTTCGTGGCTTTGTCACAGTGCACGAGCTTACGAACTGACTTCCCATAGATATGCATGTTGCATATTTTGCACAAAAATATTCCTTCTCATACACGTTTGACAAATGTTTCCGCGGTGTCTTTCTAAATAACTTGGCCTCTTATGGATATGTTTACTTTCCGAATCAACATTCCTTTTATTGAAAAACAAACTTCCTTGGTTAATTTATTTAACTTTTCTGGAAGTACGGGAAAAAATTACATTTTTGGGGATGTTACATTTTATGCCTAAACGTTCATTGGCATCATGTAGTTCTACAAAAATATAAATACTAACAAGGGAAGTCTCTGAACCGGGGAATCGCGGATCCTGCTGGAACTTAGCAGATACGTTGCGTGAGCCCAACTAGACAAAACCGTGAAGAAACATCTTTCGGAAATTAACTCCTACCCACCGTAGACGGCAGTAAATACAACAATTTTGAACTGTGCGCGCTGGTCAAGAGGGAGTGTGCATCACGCTTGATTGGTGGCTCAAATGATCACGTTCGAAACGACTGCCCTCCCGTACTCGCGCTCACAAGCTGCGCTGCGGCATGGGACATTAATGCTGCATCTTTACAATATATAGGTTTCCACGTTCATAGTATTGTTTTCTATACAACCAGTTATGATATCTGTAAATATCAATAAGCACAACAAATAAACACATTTGTTACAAGAGACGAACGCCAGAAAACCAGATAGGCACAAAACCATTAAAATACCATCCTAACTGTCCAATAGGTCCTGTTCTTGAATGCTGAGCGACCTTTCCATATATTTTCCATACTTTTCCTCCTGTCAACATATAACTTTTCCAATGTTACCATTCATCATGCAATGCATGGGACACTCACCGTCTGTTGCCTCTCATTCGGTGATGGTACGCCGTAGGCCGTAAACCATAGTACAGTTAGGAAGCAACCTCTGACGCAGCCAATGAAGCTCACGCCACTGGCGCGCCAATTTAAATCTGTAAATCTTATTTTTTCATCTAGTACAAGGGGAAGTTAATTTCCGAAAGATTTTTCTTCACGGTTCTGCCTAGTTGGGTTCACGCAACGTATCTGAAAAGTTCCATCAGGATCCGTGATTCCCCGGTTCAGAGACTTCCCTTGTAAGATACTTATTTTAGTTTAGCGTTTGATTTGTTGGTTCCTCTGTCTAAGGGCTGCGACAACGCGGTCATGTAGCCCCGTGTACTTTGGGTGTGTGTAGAATCTGTCTGATAACCGGTGTTAATTGCGATGGCCGTATTAGTGTGTGTTATCTGTAATTAAGGTAGGAATTTCAGTTAGTTCCAAACGATACCGTCAACGACACCTATCTGCGAACTTGGCTACTAGATGCCACCACAACTGGCACATTGCGGCGAACGTTTGAACTTAATAGAGCGTTAATAAAATCAAACCTACAAATTAACTTCACTTAATTGTTGTTAATGGAAATTTTATTTTAATCACCATAGATCTATGACATGGGCCCACCGGCTTTACTTCCCGTCCGAAGGAAGGCATAGTGAGGGATTTTTAACGCTCTTAAAAGATCCGACGACTTCGGCTGGGTTTGAACCCGTGATCTTAGGCATAGAAGCTGAGCATGCTACCAACGACGCCACCAAAGCCACTTGCTATAGTATCTATAAATTAATCCGTCGCAAGAAAAGCTTGAGTTTTTTAATATCAAATCTCCCATCGAAGGAGTTATTGGAAAAATTCAAATAATTTTGAGGAAGCTAAACTTTTACAAATTCTTTCTTAGATGGTGAAATTAAACTGGAATGGGATTCTTGTTGAATGTGAAACTAGAATTTCAACAGCTTCTTTCTTGAATTGGATAGGCCTAAATTGGATTGGAACTGCTTTCTTTTCGGATAGGGGGCATGGTGGCGCAGCGGTCAAGCTGTAGGCCTCTCACCAAGGTGGACCGGGTTTGATTCCCGGTTAATGCATGTGAAATTTTCGAAGTGAAATGCCATGTCCTGTGGTTCGGATTCCGCGTAAAAAGGAGGTCCCGTGGCTCATGATCGCATGATGAACAGTCACGTAGAACTAAAAACTTCCTTCCTTCCTTCCTTCCTTTTTGGATAGGAAAATTTTATACTTTAACTGTTTCGTGCTTGCACGTGAAGAATGTATTGTAACAGCTTCCTTCTTCGATGGTGAACTTCAACAGGAAAGGGTTGACTCTTACACAAGAAAACCTAAATTGTTACAGATTACTTTTTGGATGGTGGGCATAGTAGCTAGCACTCTTTTCCTTCATAACGGAGACCCGGGTTAGATTATCGGTTCTACCCACAAATGTAATTATGGGCTAACGGCTGGAACGGGGTGCACTTAGCCTCGCGGGGCAAAACTGAAAAGAGAGAGGTTTTATTCCGACCTCAGCCATCGTAGAAGTGGTTTTTCGAGGTTTCCTTACTTTTACTCCAGGCGAATGCAAAGATATGCCTAACAACGACCACGGCCCCATCCTTCCCAATACTTAACTGAATTAAAATAATACACACAATAATACAGTCATTACAATAACACAAGATATCAGCCAAATTAGACACACACACATGGGCTACATGACCACGATGTCGCAGAGCATATAGATGAATCCAATACAACAAGCCACCTTTTCAATGTCGGGATTTTTAAGAGCGTTAAAAATCCCTCAGTATGCCTTCCTTCGGAGGGGTAGTAAAGCCGGCGGTCCTATGTCATAGATGTATGATATGAAAAAGAACCTTCCACTATCTACACTTGTGTAAAGCCAAAATTTTTAGGTTAGGTTTGATGAATGCTCTTAAGTTCTAACGTTCGTCACCTGGCGCTGGTTGCGATGGCATCTTGTAGTAGCGAAGTTCACAGCTAGGCGTCGTGGACGGTAGCATTTGGTAGTGAAAGTAGGAACTACTTGAAATTATCGTCTGCAGTCCTTACTTGAATTTAAGAAAAACAGATAACACACATTAATACAGTCATCACATTAACACCGGTTATCAGGCAGATTCTACACACATCCAAAGTACATGACCTGTACTCTAACAGGTCACTAGAGGAAAATCCACAGCCTGCTTCCAGTCTCCGACCGGGTCAGGAATGGAATGAATGAAGCCCCCATCTAGCGGCGAGGATATGGACTGTGCCGGCTGCCGAAGCCTGTCGCACTCCTCTGGGGCAATGATTAAATGAATGACAGATGGAATGAAATGATAGTGGAGAGTGTTGCTGGAATGAAATTGTGACAGGGAAAACCGGAGTACCCGGAGAAAAACCTGTCTGCCTCCGTTCTGTCCAGCACAGATCTCACATGGAGTGACCGGGATTTGAACCACGGAACCAGCGGTGAGAGGCCAGCGTGCTGCCGCCTAAGCCACGGAGGCTCAACAGGTCACTAGAGGGATTGGGTAAATTCTATTTCAAATGATTTCTTCTTGGGTACAGAAATTTCAAACTGTAACTGATTTCTCTTTGAGTCGGGAGATGGACGGAACAGGAATGGGATTCCTCTTGCATGAGAAACTAGAATTCTTGAATGCGGAAGTTGAACTGGAACTAGATACAAATTATTAAGAACTCCCAAAACTCTGATACAAGCTCAGCAAACGCTATAATTTTAAATCACTAATTAACCCTCTTAATTTTCTATGTTTTTTTTATTCCCCAAAGAAGCAGCCAATTCCATTCATTAAAGCTCTATCACGTAAAGGAAAGAACTTTGAGAAAGGAACCGAGCGATAAAATTGAATGTGCTGACCCAGGTGCTTGATTCAGTCGGGACGTCGTAACTACCCATAAAGTGGAATGTGCGGGGAGGGAAACTCCATACATCGATACTCACAACACAATGGTCGCTTTCAGCGTCCAATCATGCGCATTGTATGTAACATATCACCAGTAATAGCCACTGTACAATACCTCACCCGTAATCAGACGCTCGCTAACGTTGGGGGAATTCTGCTCCCAAATTCTCATGGTCCTCATATCGATCTCACAAATCACAGTGACAGTCAAATCATATCAAGGAAGCCGTGTGTTTCTCCTGCAAGGTGGCCGTTGAGGTGGGGAGCTCAGTCAGTGTAATGCCTTAATATCTTATCTACTGGACTGATTACCGATGCAGTTATGGATAAATTCAAAGAGTTGATAACAATTCATTGAAAGAATTTATCGATTTATGACTCAATGATTGGATCATTGCCTTCGGTCCGAAGGGCCATGAGTTCGGATCCCAGCCGTGTAATGGGCTTTTAACTTTGTTTTGATAAATTCTCTGGTTCGGGCCTTGGTATTTATAACGTATTCATAATTCGTTTCATCCTCACCACGACACGCAAGCGGCTTCTTTGGCGTAGTTGGTAGCATGCTGAACTGCTGTTCCCAAGATAGCGGGTTCAAACCCGGCCGAAGTCGTCGGATTTTTAAGACCGTTAAAATCCTTTAGTATGCCTTCCTTCGGGAGGGAAGTAAAGACGGCGGACCCTTGCCATAGATTTATGGCACGTAAAAGATCCTTCCACTAACTAAAATGGTGTGAAGCTAAATTTCTAGGTTAGGTTTCGTTGAAACGCTCTATAATAGTTCCAACGTTTCCCACAAGGTGTCAGTGACTACTTGAAATTGAACGGCACGTGTAGCACACCCCATGGGTGTCTGCTTGAAGCAGCAACAGCCTCTGGCGAGCCGAACATGTCCTCGGACACTCCCGGCACTAAAACTATACGGTATGCTAAATAAATAAACGACACGCAGGTCTCCCATTGGCGTCAATTCTAACGGCCTACACCAAACCTCTCTGGAGGTCACATGCTGTTATTTATTATGTATTTAAGCGAAAATTCCCCTACAGGAGAGAGACTAAAATTGATACCATAATGTCATTTGGAGGTGTGTCTCCTCCGCTCCTCCCAAAATCTCATCACTCTCGTGGAATGCTCTCTCTTCCTCTCATCCGTCCACTTTTTTTTTCCAGGTTGTCGTAATGATCTTGGTTCAAACTTAACATTCGCGATTTTCGTCTGGCACTCAGTTGGGTCTTCGAAATTTTGTATACTGATTACTCGTAAGTCTCTTTGTACCTATTTAAGGCATTCTGTGCCGCATTTGTTCTGTGTTATGATACCGAGTAGTTTCTTGGGCAATCTGGAGATGGCCATCCTGTGGATGTGAGTGTAAAATTTGGCTCTGCGTTTTCTAATTTTGTCTGTTATCGTAATGGTGTTTTGATAGAGTTCAGTACTAGGTCTCTTCATCCAAATGCCGTTTCTGTTGATTGCTCCGTAGATCATCCGGAGAATATTTTGTTCCTGCTTTTCCAGTTCCTTAATCTTGGAATGACCATCGATTACCACATGCTGTTATTACTATTATTATTATTATTATTATTATTATTATTATTATTATTATTATTTTAATAATAAAAACGTGGCACTACAGCTCATTATGGGCCCTAGCCTACCAAATGATCGCTGCTCAGTCATGTAATTTATTGATAGCGGGATGATGCGTGTTCAGCGCGATATATCCTTTCGGTCGTTACTCTTGGTTTTCTTGATAAGTGCTTAGGTTTCAATATTGTCCTAACGAGGCTGAATGCACCCTCTCCAGCCCTCAGGTCAATTTATAGAAATGTGAAGGAGCTGGGAATCGAACCCGGGGCCTCCGGTTGCGTGGCAGGCATGCTACCCCAACACCACCAAGTCCACTTACTGGAATAAAATATCACACATTACAAGTGGGTACAATTGAATTGTCCGAGAGAAAAGCATTTAAATTTCTTTTACATGATCTAACCTCGTTTCATTGTGATTCAAATAAAAAACTTGTATTGTTTTCTTTCGACTTTGGGGTAAAATTGCTGAGAAGTTGTTGCATGTTAAATTTGTCGAAATAACAACCGACTGATAGAACAACCTGATCGCAGCTAGGAGTTGTGGGCGGTAGCATTTGATAGCGAAAGTAGGATCTAGGCTACTTGAAATTATCGCCTGCAGTCCTTACTTGAATTAAAAACAGATAACACACATTAATACAGTCATCACAGCTTACGCCGGTTATCCGACAGATTCTACACAGGGCTACATGACCGCGTTGTCGCAGCCCCTAAACTAAGGAACCAACCAACCAACCAACTAACCAACTTGGTCATATATGAGCCAAGCTACTGAGCCATCACTGTGTCAGTGCGAATACTAAGCTCACATCCACATGATGTCCCCTCAAATGCTTTACTGGATAGGCAGTGGAGTAGATAGCACTGAGCTCACGTTGTGTCACTTTTCCTCCTTCATAAATGTGCTTCCTGTGCAGACAAGAACTAGCATCTAGCATTTTAGTGTTGTGTACCGAGTTATGAGTTCAGAGGAGAAACGCTGCCTCAAGACTTAGATGTCTTCCTGAGCTCAGTTCAGAACTTTGAAATATACTTTTCTGTGTTTAACTTATTGCAATTAGGTAAAATAATACATATTTATAAAAAAAAAAAATTTTTCGAAATCACTGGGCTATTATGACATGTAGCATATATGCTACATCAGGACTTAATGACGAGTCTCCTTCCACTACTTTGCAATGCTAAATTCTTTTGTGATACACGATTACTAATTGTTTAATGCCTTGTAAAGTATTTACAATAGTAACATAATGTTTTGTAAATTTTTCTATATTTATTTTACATTATCTAAAGTCAAAATACAAATAATTAAGAATTGCTAATTAAAAATTTTTGATTAAAAAGTCAAAGCACTAAAGAAGTTATATTAAAAAACATAAAATTGAGAGTACAATCCAGAATATCCAGTTATGACTCATGAAATGCTGAGAAACAGTTTCTTTTTTCCGTAAAGAACAGGTACATTTTGCATTTTTTACACTGTACAAAAGTGAATCCCTTTCACCCCGGTAGTCTACATCTTGATCTAATTTTTGCGTTCTGCTCATCATTTCTGGTAGATGCAAAGCATGAAACTTCCTGGATTGAACAGACGGCATAGGCGCTGGTATTCTGCGGCGCCTCAAGTTTCGATTTCCATCGTCCTCATCACCATCATCATCATCATCAGGTACATCATTCGCTTCATCTTCATTGTTGGAGATGCCGTATTCAATGTCGGGTCATCTTCCCTCCCATCATCATCATCTCCAATGTCCAGCTCAATATCAGACACATCAGGATCGATAGAGTCAATCAGTTCCACAATGTCTGCATCATTCAAGGCTGAAGAAATAAATGGTGAAATTTAATGTTACCGTTTTCATTACATGGTAAGAGAAAGTAGGCTATATGGTTAGAGAAAGTAGGCTATATAATATTTAAAGACCGCATATTTCTCTACATTTAAGGATCATGTGACTTAAGCCTTACCAACAGCACTGTGAGACATGCTAAAAATGAGGAAAATTCAGACATAAAATCAAGTAGCAAGTATAAAATGTCAAGGTCATTGCCTGATGTAGAGTATATGCTACGTAATGCAAATCGTGATCGTGTGAGTATTTTAGTATATTACCGAAACTAACATTCAATAGCACATTAACAGTTGATCAATTGTAAGCAATTTTTATAACATTTACATTACTTTAATATACAAATACATATTCATTATCTGCACGTCTTGTTTCCATGGTTACCAGTCCACCAACTTCAATATTCACAGAAGTGCTGCCACCTATTCACTCGAGCGGGTAACAAAAAAATATAATGTGCGTGATGCGCGGCCTGTAGACTATATGCTACAGCCAGCAACCCGCAGAGAAGCCAGCGCTAGAGTCAGAAAAAAATAAAAACCGCATGTAGCATATATGCTACGTAAGGACAGAGGAGGATAAAGCATTAATTCTTGTGAATTAATAGTTTTGTGGGTAAGCCTTCAATTTTATGAATACTTTGATGCTGGCCTCTTAGCCTAACTCTCCTGAGTTAGTCATTTCATCTCCACACCCATCTTTCAAGGCGAACTGCTTAAGGGGGCCTTGTAGGCTACAGGGGTCAAATCTGTGAATTTGTTTACTGTTTAGCCTGATTACGCACATACATTTGCTTCATAAAATTCAGACAGTTATTAGCGTATTTTCATTTATCAAAAAATAGGCTTATGAAGTCACCTTTTGTCCGTGTGTGTGTCCCCGTAACAAAATGTAAACGACTGGAGCGATTTCAATAAAACTCGGTAAGAACATATTAATATTTTGTCCGACTCCGACCGTGCCTTTCAAATTTTATTACGTCTCACAAATCCAATATGGCGGCTGTGCGAAGTATTTCAGCGGCATTCTATATCTCCGAAACTATTATTGATATCACCCTGAAATTTTGTACGGTTATACAAGGCACTACTTGAAGTTCTCCAGTGTGACTTTGAAAAACCTGTAAAGTACAAAACGAACATGGTGGCGAAGGGAATTTGAAACATTTAAATAGACTTTTCTCTCGAGATTTAACCATCCGAGCGCAGTGAAACATGATAAAGCAAATGTTTATTCACAGTGTAATGGACTGATATCTAATTTAGTTCAATTGTGTACAAAATATTAAGATGGCGGCTTTGTGAAATTTTAAAACTAAGTTTTTATATCTTGTGTCCTAATAATGCGATCGAATTCAATGTCTGAATAATTAACCTACGCAATAATCCTCATCTAGCCGTTGGAGGAATCAAAGAAATGGACTGCCTCAAGGTAGTGTTCAGGCTCCTATCCTCTTTAACATATATACAAATGACCAGCCAATACCGGTAGGTACTCGAAGCTTTATTTATGCCATTACCGTCCAGGCGGATCAGTTTGAAGTTGTGGAAAGACTTCTATCTGAAGCTCTAGAGGAACTAAATGATTATTATAGAGGACACCAATTGAAACCAATCCCTTCGAAAACACAAGTCTGTGCTTTCCATCTCAAGAACAGACAGGCAAAGAGGAAACTGCATGTAACGTGGGAAGGCATGCTGTTGGATCACCGTGTGAATCCCAAATATTTAGGGATTACATTGGATCGTGCACTCACGTATGAAATACATTGTCTAAACACCAAAAATAAGGTATCCGCAAGAAACTGCCTCCTTCGCAAATTATCTGGTACCAGCTGGGGGACTCAAGCTCAAACAATAAGAACCACTGCTTTAGCACTCTGTTACTCTGCAGCAGAATATGCATGTCCTGTGTGGTATAGGTCGTGTCATACTAAGCCGGTTGATACTGCATTAAATGAAACGTGTAAACTTATCACTGGCTGCCTGAGACCCACGCCATGTGATAAACTGTATTGTTTAGCAGGCATTGCACCCCCAGATATCAGAAGAGAAGTTGCAGCTAAATGTGAGAGATCTAGGGTTGATGTGTCTCAAGCACATCCATTGTATAGCGTTCAACCAGCCCACTCTCGACTGAAGTCCAGAAGAAGCTTCCTTCACACAACTGAGTGCCTAACTAACAAACCTCAGGTTTTGAAGATTACATCTTGTTTGACCAGAAGCCCCCACATTAGTCAGTGGATGGCTCCATCTGAAAGGCTCGCAGCAGGACATACAGAGGCTTGGACAACTTGGAAATATCTCAACAGATTGCGATCTGGGGTTGGCAGATCCAAGTCCAACATTCTTTTTTTTTATGCGACTCGGTCCATTGTGAATGCGGTGAAGAACAGACTATGGGTCATCTGCTTCAGTGCAGTCTGTGTCCTATACTGTGCACCATGGAGGATCTGGTGAAGGCTACACCAAATGGACGTGACATGGCAAAATATTGGTCATGCATTATTTAGAGCCTTAAATTTTCAAGTTTTGTCATTTTTGTTGCCCATTTTGTACATAATTTCTTCTGTAATATTTTTGTTCCTTACACGAGTAAATAAATCGTCATCTAATAGTACATAACTCTATGGCCTACATACATAAAAATCCAACATGGCGACCATCAGAAATATTTAGACGGTTCTCAATATCTACGAATCTATTACAGCAATGAAACTGAAATTTTATATAAGTAGGATATATGAAAATAGGCTGTTTAGTTCTTCACGGAACTACTTGTTTTTTTCTTCCAGTGTGGGTGAGAGAGGTCACCTCTAGTTGTGAACGTAACAAAGAATTTTCATTTGTGTAACTTTTAGATAGAAGCTACCATTTAAGTGAATTCCTCAGTTTTAGGTACATGTTTCCTGACAAGAAAATGAGCTATAAGAATGAAACTTACACAGCTTTCTCTTCGTACACAAATAATGAAAATGGTGCACAGTTATGGCAATCTGTTGCGTAGGAGTGAAAATACTTCAATGACAAGCACTGAACATTTGGCTTTTATCGTAAAGAAATGAATCACGTATTATTTAATTTATATCGCAGACCTCATGAGTGCTAATAATATTATATCTGCAAGGTATTGTTCAACATGTAACACCTTTCGTCCATGATTTCTTTAAGATATTCCATTGCTTCTTTTGTCTACAAAGTGTGACTAAATGTGTAACATTCTAGCATTGAATATATAGGACATTCATAACCTACAAGGTCCCCTTAACATATTCTTATGGTGCGTAAAATAAAGTTAGTCAAGTATATTCTAAACTAGTTGTTTATTTACCGTAAGAACTTAAACTATAAATATTAATTATTACACAATCGTTAATTGAGTGACACTTCATACAAAATCCAACATAGCGGCCATCCGAAATATTTAGACGGTTCTTAATATCTACGAATCTCCCTCCCTATGTTTAGGAGTTATACGCAATTTGCCTGACAGTGGACTCCTAATGGTGGCATATCTTACAGGGGTGTTTTCTCTTTTTTCTACGAGTCGGCGGGACCCGTGATCGGCGATGCCATTTCAAAAGCTTGTCAACTTACCCACACATGGGCGACTGTTGCCGTAACGGTGTCTCAGCCTTGCCAATAGATGCAGGTACACAGCGCACCTGCACGGAATGCTGACCGCAGTGCTGCAACGGCGTAATATCACAACGGGTATTACTTAAATAACGCCCCTCGTATACACAGCCGGTCCGTTCTGTAGAAGATACTCGACGCCCTTGCCTTTGGTAGCGTCGAGTCCTTCCTCGTCGGATGTTCTATGATGTTATTTCTATCAGATTCGAGCTGGATCTGGTTCTCTGCACTAAGGGGTGGAGGAATTCCCCTGGTCGGATTGGCTACTTAGCGTCTTAACGATCGCTCGCTTGCCCGACAGTCTCTAAACAAAATACCGTGAGTTGAATGGAAAACCTTCTACCATATTCTAACTTTGGCATATTACCCTTTCACGAATTGATTCCCGGCGGTCGAGATGGGAACAATTCCTTGTTTACTTGTGTCACACGTCAGCCTGCTTCGTTGACAGTTGCGCGAGTAGGATATGACTCAGCTCTAATAGTCTCAGTTATCGTCTACTCTCCGTGGCGACATGAGCTCCTGTGACGCGCAATGCTGCTTGTCTTATGTGCAGAATGAACTCTTGTCATCGCTGTGTTTCCCGCTTCGCCCCGAGGGCTCATGCTACAATCAACAACAAACGGTGGCGCAGCCAGGCTCAGCGGCAATCAAATGTTAAACGGGTAATAACTCCACAGTTCTTGCCCATGATTTGCGTACTTTCACTCTAAATTCCATTTTGTAAATCTTATTGCATCTTAATTTACCTTCTGTGAGTATTTTCAATCTAAATTGCATTTCGTAAGCATTTTTGATCTCACTTGCATTTTGTAACTATTTTCAATCTGCATTTTGTAAGTATATTGCATCGCGGGCGCCGACATTTTGTGAGTGGTTTGAATTTACGAGGGTTGGGGCAAAAGCCATGGCAACTATTCTTTTTTCATGAAGATACCAGACCGGTTGGAGAATGTGACATATACAGACGAAAGGACAAGGTGTTAACTACATGTGTGGACAATGAATAGCACTGAAATATCGTAACACACTAATTTAATTTATTACGGTAGTATAGAGGGCAATATGGCCTTCACGGTGCAAAAGCATGACAACACAGTACACATACAGTTGACATGACATACCTGGGCCTAAAGACCCTCAAAGTAGTCCCCTGCTACTGTCACCACACGCTGCCAACGGTATGGGAGGCGCTGAATATCATCTGCCTCAGCATTTGCCGCACCATGTGTGAATTGGGTCACCTATTGGCGCACAGCATTAGCAATGTCCTCTCGTGTTGCAAACCGCCTCTCATGTAGTGGTTCCTTAATCTTTCGAATGAGATCAAAGTTACAGGGCGAAGTGTCGGGAGAGTACGGTGGGTTCTCCAATTCTTCCCATCCCCAACGTCGCAGTAGCTGTCCTACACTTCCTGCTTTATATGGTCTTGCATTGTCGTGCAGGATTATTGCACTGTCCACAAGATCCGGACGTTTCTCCCAAACGCCACGTCGTACCTGTCGCACCAGGAAGTCCCTGTAGTAATGTGCGGTCACTGTTCTGCCATGTAGAACAAACTGTCAAACAATTACACCCTGACGTCATACGCGACGATCACCATCAATTTGACTGGGGAAGGATTCTGACGGAACTTCTGCCTCCTTGGTGATCCAGCATGTCGCCACTCCGTGGACTGGCGTTTCAGTTCTGGTTCGTATGCCCTGGCCCAAAATTCATCGATGGCGATTATTCGTGACAAGAATTGATCGCCGTCCTGTTGCCAGCATGCAAGATGATCGGAGCATATTGCACAGCGCACCCACCCTTCAACTTCCGTCAGTACATGCGGTACCCACCGTGATGCGATTTTGCGTAGTTGCAGCTCATTACGCAATATCCTGTGGACGGTGCGTACCTCGATGCCACTTGCCCTCTCTAACTCCAGTAGCGTCCATCGTCTGTCTTCATCCAGGAGCTGCTCGATGATGGTACGTGCCACGTCGGTCCGCACACTGACAGGTCGTCCCGAACGTTGCTCATCACTGGTTGACACACGTCCTTGAGGAAAGTCTCTACCCACCGTGCCACAGTACGGTATGGTATGGTAGGGCATTATTCCCAAGGGCTTCCACTAATTCACTGTGACATTCCATCACATTTCTCCCTCGGAGAACGGCTATTTTGATGTAAGCGCGCTGCTCAATACAGTTTATTTCCATCTCACTCGACACTCACCAACTGACCGAATTCTCAGCCCTCGCTGCGCTACTACCAGCTATCACAGAGGCATCTGCTGTTCTGCATACACACTATGCCTGCAGAACTTCCACACGACACATATACGTTTGTGATCCGTTCACATATCTACAAGAAAAAAATAGTTGCCATGAGTTTTGCCCCAACCCTCGTAAATTGCATTTTGTACGTATTTTCAACCTCAATCACTTTTAGTGTTTTCAATCTTGGGTGGCATTTTAAATTTAAATTGCATTTTGCGAGTATTTTGAATTTCAATTGTATTTTATAGTGTTTTCAACCTCACCCTTATTGCATTTTGTAAGGCTTTTGAATCTACATTGCATTTTGTGGGTATTTCGAATCAAACTTGCATTTTGTAAGTATTTAGAATCTAAACTCCATTTTGTGCGTCTTTTCCATCTAAATTCCACTTTGCCAGTCTTTTTACTTTAACTTTCCTTTTGTGAGTGCTTTCAGTGTAAGTTACATTTTCAGTATAGCTTGGTTTTCGTTATGTAATCCATTTCATTGGCATTTTCGCTACCACCCAGAGCATTAGGGGCCAATAACCTCGATATTAGGCCCCTTAAAACAATAATTTTCATCATCATCATCATCATCTTGTCCATGTCCTTTCCTTCCATAACTAAGATTGTTATGTCCTGCAATACCAACCTATCTCTTCTCTTCATTAGCACTCGCCAGATACATTTGTCATCCTCCACTCGTCTTAACAACTCTTCATTATTAAATTATTGCCACGGTGGGTGAGGGGTCATCGTGTCGATCTACTAACCCCAAGCTTGCAGGTTCACTCCTGGCCATGGTAAGTGATTTTTGAAAGGCGGAAAAAATGACGACACCATGTCATACGATGTTGGCATGTCAAAGAACCCATTTGAATTCTGTAGGCCGTGTTCATAATGACAAAATTAATCTCGGGAGTTACTGCCAACACGAAGTTCCTCATTTCTCTACTAAAAAGCGCTACAGTGTTCAAGGGGCTTAGATATCTAACCTCCTTGACTTTCATAGTGCTTCAAGGAACAACGAAATTCGACATGCAAGCTACCCTTTGGGTGCCAAATAACAAAGCTTGCACCCGGCCACCGAGACCATACGATGAAAAAATGAAAATCCACAGCCTGCTTCCAGTCTCCGACCGGGTCAGGAATGGAATGAATGAAGCCCCTATCTAGCGGCGAGGATATGAACTGTGCTGGCCGCCGAGGCCTGACGCACTCCTCTGGGGCAATGATTAAATGAATGACTGATGAAATGAAATGATAGTGGAGAGTGTTGCTGGAATGAAATGTTGACAGGGAAAACTGGAGTACCCGGAGAATGACCTGTCTGCCTCCGTTTTGTTCAGCACAGATCTCACATGGAGTGACCGGGATTTGAACCACGGACCCAGCGGTGAGAGGCTGGCGTGCTGCCGCCTAAGTCACGGAGGCTTTTTAGACCATACGATATTATTTAATATTATTAAATTGTATCTTTGAATCCATTTTCCAGTTTTGCATTATTGGAAATATAAGTTAACTGTATCTGTCCATTAATCTTCATCATTCTCCTGTAACATTACATTATAAATGCTTGAATTCTCCTATCTGCTTCATCAACAGTCCAAGTTTCCCTTCAATAGACATAGAGATTAAATTTAAGTTATTAACAGAACAATAACATTTATATCGTGATTGACCAATTGTTTAGGTCACAACCAATGAACACAGGAGCAAACGTAATCTGCTCTTCTATTGAACCTCACTATTTGGTTGCTGGATACAATCCCGACTCCCGCAGTGATCCAATTTAATACGACCTGCTCCTGGATTAATTCCGGTTCACTCTCATGTTATTAGCAAACGTCTATTCTGTGGCATGGGTCTGATCTATTTTAAACTGACGATACTTGGAACTCGTATATGATATGTTACTGTCCGTACATTTAGCATATGTATATGTATATTTATATCCAACTGCATTTAATACAAAGTGAAAACACTAATCATAATACGTAATTTTATGTCACAAAATCCGTATTGATATACGGATATTATATAATTGACGCATGAGAATAATATTAATAATAATAATAATAATAATAATAATAATAATAATAATAATAATAATAATAATAATAATATATTAATTAATATTTCAATTGTGTTTTGGAAAAGGTCATCCGAGAATGGCGGAAGTAAATGAAAAATTCAAGGGTAGAAAATGGCGTAAGGCTACGGTACAAGTATATGAATCTTAACAATCGACTGTCTAGCCTTTGCAGATGATCTAGTGATCTTTTAACATTCCATTGATATGGCGGAAGAACAACTTAACTAGCTGAAAAATCAAGCACTGAAGGCTGGGCTTCAAATCTCCTTTGAGAAGACACAATTCATGACAAATATAAAGTCAGCGCCCAGGGAACTGGAGGTCGGACTAGGAAATGTTCAGAAGGCAGAAAAGTTTAAATACCTCGGTGAATGGATAGAGCCTCAGAGAAGGAAGCCTTCATGTCACGCATTAATAAAATGGAAATGGCATACAACCTGACTAAAGACATCTACAATAAGAGATCGATATCCTTAAACGCCAAAATTAGACATTACTGCACTGTTATTCGACCAGAGGCTCTGTATGCGGCTGAGACTCTAATAATGAACAAGAAAGGTCTGATGGAAAAACTAGGGGCTAAAGAAAGGAAGATTTTGAGGAAAATCCTGGGTACCATCAAAGAAAACAGCGAGTACAGAAGGCGTCACAACCACGAATTGTACAAGCACGTGGAGAAGATCAGTGACATGATTCGAAAAAGAAGGATTGCTTTTTATAGCCACGTGACACGAATGAGCCCAGGCAGGATATCAAAACGGATATTGACGTACTTCCAAGATAAGAAAACCAAAGGGGCATGGTTTACGGAAGTTGAGAAAGATCTACGTGAAATGGAAAATTCCCCTAAAGATATCCAGGAGCGTGTTCCACTTCAGGAAAACCTACGTACGCACAAAGGTTTCCAGGAAAATCCGAAGCTGAAAACAGGGAAGGCTTGGTCCCAAGAGAGAAAAGAACAACACCGAAGACAAATGCGGGAACACTGGGCGGTAGTTAGAGCTCGGAAGAAGAGACAGTTGAACTGACGTGGTCCCTAGTTGGCCAAATCGAAGAAAGAAGAAGAATAATAATATTAATAAATAATTTTCAGACTCGTTAAGGAATTCCATTAAATATTTTTACTGAAGTGAATGACGTGGTCATAACTTTTTAATGCTCAAAAGCCAATTTGCAGTTCGCAATTAATATACATGATTAGGGTACTAGTTTCGGCTCTCAAGGGTGCCATTTTCAGCAGTCATAGAAAGCAGTTGAAAATTTATCTAGGGATGCATAATTATAAAGTCCAATAACATTCCTAATTGCCTATGAGACTGCTGACATACACCCTACGAGTTCAGCGAACATTAATACCACTAAATATTTTGAATGGAATTCCTTACAAAATATGATTTAAAATTAACATGCTCTGCAAAATAATAATAATAATAATAATAATAATAATAATAATAACATAATAATAACCAGGCCTTTACCAATAACAGAAATTTATTCACGGCATATATTGACTACAAGAAGGCCTATGATTCCGTGCCCCATGATTGGTTGATCCATATTTTGTCAGTGTATAAGATTGATCCTCAGATTATATATTTCTTGGAACACGCCATGACATCGTGGCGTACAGTGATGAGCCTTAGTACTACAAATGGCAGTATTGCAACAAGTATGATCCCAATCCACAAGGGAATATTCCAAGGAGACTCCTTGAGCCCATTATGGTTCTGTCTTGCGATGAACCCACTATCAAACCAACTTAATTCAACAAAATATGGATTCAGTATCAAGAAGAACTCCAGGGAGCTTGCAAAGCTCAACCATCTCCTGTATATGGATGACCTAAAGCTATATGCTGCCACCAGAGCACAACTAGAGTTTCTGTTGAAGATAGTGGAAACCTTTTCACAGGATGTGAAAATGGAATTCGGGCTGGAGAAATGTAAGACGCTGAACATTATGAAAGGCAAGCTGCAGGAAGGTGTATATGAAACAGCTCAGGGCCATCAGATTGCAACAATGCTCACTAGCGAGACCTACAAGTATCTGGGAATGAAGCAAGCCAGACACATAGAACACTCAGTAGTGAAACAAGATCTGACGAAGGAATTTGTCAGAAGAATTAAGCTTGTTTCTAACACCAGCCTCAACAGTAAAAACTTGGTTAAGGCAATCAACGCTTATGCTGTCCCTATTCTTAGTTACTCGTTTGGGGTCATCAAGTGGAGTAAAACTGACATTGCAAGCTTAGAACAGAAAATTAGAACATCACTGACCAAGTCACGAAAACACCATCCCAGGGCATCTGTGGAACGAGTCATGTTACCGAGACATATGGGTGGGAGAGGAATTGTTGATATAAACAACCAAGTAGCTCGACAGATCTATGAGCTAAGAAAATACTTCTGTTCTGTATCGAACCATTCGATGCTGCACAGGGCTGTCACAGAAGCAGATGATTCAACTCCACTACTCTTAAGTCAGCAAGAGACTCAAATTCAGGTGCGCAGTGATTTGGATAGATTCAATGCCTGGTTGTCCAAGCCACTACACGGAAGACATCCCAATGAAGTCATCCAAACTCACGTCGACAAGCTAGCGTCGAACTTTTGGTTGATTTCTGGGCAGATGTTTCCTGAAACAGAAGGCTTTATGATGGCTATTCAGGACCAGGTTGTCCCCACGAGGAACTACCTAAAGTTCATAACCAAGGATGCATCTGTGCAAGATGACCATTGCAGATACGGTTGCCCAACATCTGAGACTGTTCAGCATATTATATCGGGTTGTCGCCATTTTGCAGGGACAGAATATAGGAAGAGACATGATTTTGTTGCCAAGATAGTCCATCAAGAATTGGCTATACAACTTCAACTGCTGAGCCAAGAGAAAGTGCCGTACTACAAATATGCTCCTGAAAGTGTACTGGAAAATGACAGCTTTACGTTGTACTGGGATCGTACTGTATTGACAGACCAATCAGCTGTGCACAACAGACCTGATTTAGTTCTTGTTGACAAATGCATGAAGCACACCACCTTCATAGATGTGGCGATCCCAAACAGTGGCAACATACTAACAAAGCATGTTGAAAAGCTGTCAAAATACACAGAGCTTTCAGAACTGATAAGGAAGCAATGGCACATGGCACAAGTCAGGACAGTTCCTATTATTATCTCCAGCACTGGCGTGATTCCCAACAACTTAAAGGAATCGCTCACGGCGTTGAAATTAGACCCAGGCCTTTTCAAACTGATGCAGAAAACAGTCATACTTTCTACGTGTCGCGTAGTAAGGCTGTTCTTGGGCAATCAGGCCTGAAGCAATGAGGGGAATATGAAGCTACTACTCAATGCAGTCACCAAGAATTTGCTCCTTGTGATATGTACGGTATCTGGGATTGTAAATGTTTTCTTTCCAGCAAATGCTGAGAATGTGTAAGCGCATGCGCAAAATAAATAATAATAATAATATGAGGAAGAACAATAAAAATAAAAATCATTAATTTTCAGAATCTGAAATATTTTTTTTTGTATTATTTCATCCACCTTGACGTTTATTATTATTTAAACGAACATGTATACATATTCAATGATAGCTTCTTCAGCGTTAATAGAGTTTGTCATTAATAAAGTAAAATGGATATCCTTACAATAATTTGATTAAAATGAAAGCTCCACGTATAAATAAATATTTTCTAGCACTAGAAGATGTCGTTCCTAAATTGGAGTTACGATGGGTTCTGGTGAAATTGTAAGACAATGATATAGAAAGAATGCAAATACATTTGCCATTGAGCGGCTTCGGTGGCGTTGTTGGTAGCATTCTGAACTTCTATGCCCAAGATCGCGGGTTCAAACCCAGCCGAAGTCGTCGGATTTTTAAGAGCGTTAAAAATCCCTCAGTATGCCTTCCTTCGGAAGGGAAGTAAAGCCGGTGGTCCCATGTCATAGGTTTATGGCATGTTAAATAATCTTCCACTACTTACACCTGTGTGAAGCTAAATTAGGTTAAAATGTAAACAACGCTCAGGTTCCTACGTTCGTCGCCAGGAGCCGACTGCAGTGGCGTCTAGTAGACAAGTTCTGAACTTGTAGTTCTTGAGGGTGGCGTTTGGCGGAAAAAGTAGGAACTACTTGAAAAATTCAAAGCATGCCGTCCTTACTTGAATAAAGAAACAGAAACACACACTAATACAGTCATCGCAATTAACACCGGTTATCAGACACATTCTACACACACCCAAAGTACACGGGGCTACATGACAGCGTTGTCACCGCCCCTAAACTGAGGAACCAACCAACCAACATTTGCCATTGATAGCAAGATATTTGTTGATATACGTATTGATGAATTCTAAAGTTTAAACTATACGGCAATCAATACTTGAATTGATATATATCTATTATATATTACTAGCATTACCCGTCGCAGCTTCGCCCGCGAATATTCTAGTTGTAAGGAATACACTTAGCAAAATCTCAATTATGAATGCTATGACTGATTTATCCATAATCAGACTTTTTCAATTCAGCTACTGGTGCAGTGGTTAGGGATTTGTCACTCCTTCATAGGTATATTAGAGCGAAGTTAGTTTTCTGGGAACATCACAGACACTGTTAATTTAAGGGCCTTTAAATGTGGTTTTCGTAGACCCTTTATAGTCGGGTGAAAAAGACCTTTCGTACCACACTCACACGTGAAATTTACGTGGAAAAATTCCAGAGTGCCCCATGACCCCCTTAAGCGCATTATACTGTATGTATTGATGAATTTTACAGCTTAATTTGGTTCAGTGATAACCTTATAACCGTCCGGAAACTTTCACAGTAATGTAATAATTGGAATTGCATTGCGACTTACAGAAATAGATGGACCAGTGAGATTCTGTTACCATGGTTACCGTGTTGCATTCTTTCATTATTTCATTGTAAATATACATGTTTTAAGGTATTTATTTAATTGTGAGGCATTTAAAGTGTAAGTGAGTGATTTTTCGCTTACGCATTGGGTTATGCTGAACCTGTAGGTACCCCATATGCGTAGGTTGGTGTTAAAGGGACCTTATTTTCGGTACAAAACTGGAATGGGACCTTAGCAGAATAATATAGGGAGGGATAGTACACGATTCGTCCTGACCTTGAGGTCTTCCTCAGCCCAATTAAGATTGGAAATACCAATGACGTACTTAAGTCTAATGATGAATGTTTGATATGAATAATTATGTGATAAAGTGTAATTAAAATAATAATATAAAATAATAAAAAGGTTTAGGAGTGCGTCAGGCCTCGGCAGCTAGCACAGTCCATATCCTCGCCGCTAGATGGGGGTTTCATTCATTCCATTCCTGACCCGGTCGGAGACTGGAAGCAGGCTGTGGATTTTCATTTTCAATAAAATGGTTATCCTTACAATGTTATTAAATGTAAATAAAATATAATATTGGGCTTCATATTAAAATTCCGAAATCCCGATAGAAAAACAAGTAACTTTGTAATAACAAGAGTAGTCCTTATAATGTAATTAAATGAACGTAAATAAAATATTTAAAATATTTAAATTTCAAAAATGCATAATAGAACATTTTAATATAATCCCCGATATTTTGTTTAAGTTCATTTAACAAATTAAAGTTTGATGTTTCTTAACTGAAATTGCAATGGAATTTGGTGAAATATATTGTAAAACTGATATAGGGAATTGAGAATTCTACCTTCAATATCTGCCAAAGCCAAAAGTTTATTTTCTGGCTTATTATCTTTGCATCCAGAGAATCAGCAGTTTATGGAGGCATTAAAATGCATTGCTTGATTGTAACACGCAATATTTATACTTACAAATGTGCATGTTGGTTGAATTATTTATATGTAACTGGTAAATTATTGAATGTCTCAAATATTGAGATACTCCTAATTCAATACCTTTGCTTTCTGACAAACAGTATGGTTGTTTGGGTGGTTGGTTCTTAAGTTTAGGGGCTGCGAGAACGCGGTCATGTAGCCCCGTGTACTTTGGGTGTGTGTAGAATCTGTCTGAAAACCGGTGTTAATTGTGCTGACTGTATTAGTGTGTGTTATCTGTTTTTTAATTTAAGTACTGCAACTTAGAATTTTTCAATATTTCCTACTTTTGCCGCCAAGCGCCACCGTCAACGACTACTAGGCCAAGTTCAGAACTGAGCTACTAGACGCCACCACAGTCGGCTCTTGGCAACGAACGTAGAAACCTAAGAGCGTTGTTTACATTCCTAACCTATCCAATTTAGCTTCACACAGGTGCAATTAGTGGAAGGTTCTTTAACATGCCATAAATCTATGACATAGGACCGCCGGCTTTACTTCCCCTCCGAAGGAAGGCATACTGAGGGATTTTTAACGCTCTTAAAAAATCCGACGACTTCGGCCGGGTTAGAAGTTCAGCATGCTACCGACTACGCCACCGAAGCCGCTGACAAACAGTATAGGGTCCATATAAGTTGGTTATAATTTTATGTAAGGAATTCCAATCAAAATTTTTACTGAAGTGAATATTATATGCTCATAACTTTTTAAAGTTTAAAAGCCAAGTTGCAGTACGCATATTCATGCCGTATGAATAGATCTATTAGAAATGAAAAGCATTTCTGTGTTTTAGTGTTACCAATTAAGTAATTTCGTCGCTAGAACTAGTGACTTTAAATTTCTTTTAGCAATAGGATATTGTATACTTGGTATTAAATTTAAGGTTTAGAAGCTATTTAGAATTTTTTAACATAATAAAAATAATATTTCTTGGCAGTGATCTTGGGAGTTTTTATAAATTTGAGCTATTTAATATGTTAGTTTCTAATATTTGTTAACGAACGTAGCGTATAGGCCTGTAACACTGGGTTGTTTGTATTGGCTATTCAGTAATAATGGCAGTTTACCACTGTGAAGAATAATAGTGATATTTAAATCTCTGCCACTCCCTAATTACGAAGGGCGTACTAGGCTAGGCCTATATTGATCTGCATTTTATTTTTTTCTACCCAAATGGAGTACATTACACATCAGTTGTTACGACCACCTTCTCAACATAATCTCCTTGTAGTTTTATGCACTTTGCCATCGATGTTTCCGTCTCTCCAGACCTTCCTGAAACCAATAATTCGGAGTGCTGAGTACCCATACCTTGACTGCTGTACCCAGGTCTACAAAATTCGCAAAACGGCGGTCATGCAATGGAAGCACAGGGGCAGTCCACCGCCAAAGAAATGTCGATCAGTGGCATCAGTTGGCAAGCGAATGGCGACAGTGTTCTGGGACACAAATAGAAATATCGTCACTCACTGGCTGGAATTGGGGGCCAAGATTAACAGTGCAGCATGTGGCAACCCTTAAGCGCTTACGTCGTGCCATTCAAACTAAGTGGCCAGGAAAATGTGCTAAAGGTGTGCTTCTGCAACATGACAATGTCCACCCCAACACTAGCCGCGAGACCACCGCTGCCATTGATCAAATGGGATTCACGGTGCTGTCACGCCCACCATACTCTCCCGACTTGGCACCAAGTGATTATCTCCTGTTCGGGAACAAGAAGAAACCTCTGGACACAGCTGTCAAAGCATGGGTACCCAGCACTCCGAAATAATGGTTTCAGGAAGGTCTGAAGAGACTGACACATCGATGGCAAATGTGCATAAAGTTACAAGGAGATTATGTTGAGAAGGTGGACGTAACAACTGATGTGCAATGTACTTCATTTGGGTAGAAAAATTTAAGTGTAAAACAATATACGTGGGCAGATCAAAAAATAAGTTGAACTTCCCAGTTATGGCCATTTATTACACCACCTATACAACAGCAACACGCCTATAACGACATACTATGTAACGTCACTTTTCCACATAGTTTCCTAGTGACTCCAAACATTTTTGCGAACGCACAACCAATTTGTTGATGCCGAATGCATAGAAAGTTCCTCCAGCGTTCTGCTACCACACGGAGACAGCGGCCTTCGTCTCCTCATCGGTCTGGAAACGTCGACCACCGAGCTCCGATTTGAGCTTACCGAACAGATGAATGTCACATGGCGATAGGTCGGGGCTGTAGGGTGGAGTTGCCAGACCTCCCACTTGAAACGCTGCTGCAGTTCGCTCGTTTAGCGGGCCTTGTGGGGTGTTGCGTTATCGTGCATCAAAATCACACCGGCGCTCAATTTCCCCCGGCGCTTCTCTTTAATCGCTTTACGCAACTGGTGCAACGTTTGACAATACGACGCCGCGCCATGTTCCTTTCGGCATGAATTCCATGTGCAGCATACCCTCCATGTCAAAGAACACTGTCGCCGTAACCTTACCGGCTGAAGGTTGAACCTTGGCCTTCTTTCGTTGTGGTGATGAGGGGTGCACTCATTCCATTGGTGTTCTCTTCGTTTCGGGGGTGAAGTGGTGGACCCACGTTTCGTCGCCTGTGACGATTCGCCGCAGAAACCCGTTGCCGTCTGCGGCATAGCGTTGCAAAAATGCCAGGGAGGATTGGAAACGTTGTCCCATGTGATCATCGGTGAGAAAACGTGGGACCCATCTTTGACACAGCTTATGATATCCAAGGTCCTCGTGAACAATGGAGAACACACTGCCATACATGTTCAGCCGCTTCGTGATTTCTCTCAGTTGAATGCGCCGGTTCTGTCTAATGATCGCATTCACACTCTTGACATTTGCACTGGTCCTGGACGTTGCGGGCCTGACCTCGCGATATTCGTCCGTAATATCCGTGCATCCGGCTTCTAATTGCAGACACCACTTGACGATCCCTTGCCGGGAAATGGCCCGCTCCCCATGCACAGCACTAATTTCACGATGAATGACCGTGCAATTCTTCCTTTTGGCCCATATGAATCGGATGTCGCACGCACCTCATATTTGGAGTGAACGTCCAGTCGACGTGCCATTGCATTTGGCCGCTATTCACACCATACAAGACGAGACACCACAGCGACCTGCCTAACAGACGTGTGGGCAATGTCTGTCCCTTTCTCCGCTGTGCCCACGTTTGCGACACAAAGCGCTCTGCTGCAGCGCGTTAGTGCAACTAACTTTTTGATCCACCTTCCTTCGTATTATCTGCGACCCCATGTGCCTCCCAATTAAAATATCCTGGAGACGATACTGAAATACACGTCACCGCACATACCGCACATAACGTATGAAAATGGTCGTCATATAACTAACAATGGTGAGAATTACTCCGCATTGTTGCTTTGTTGACAATTTACGTCCGTAGGGATAAGTTTAACACACATCTAAAATTAGATTCACCATAGCTCTACCTCAATCACTTCCCAGATCTTTACTTTGGAGAGTGAAACCCGCCTGCTGCTATGACGTGGAAATGAAGACCAGCTCAATGTGATCTTATCGCAGGAATGTATTTCCTTTGTTGAGCCTGTGCCAGGAGTGAGGCTTGTACACAATATGCGGCAAGGAAATATGCATGAATGGTGAGGGATGTTCTTATTCCGATACAGGGAGGAGTGGGTATGAAATGGTATCTACAGCGGTTTCAAGCCCTCGCACAAAATAGCATGCAAATAAAAATCCTACCTAGTAGTGATTATTGCCAAGTATTTTATCTAGTTATCTTTAGAAAACTCAGTGCACTTAGCATTAATCCATGTGCATCCACCCCTTTCTCGTTTCTATGTCGTCGTAATGACGTGGGATAAGCCTCTAAATGACGAATGGTTTCTTCGGCTAGATGCCCTTACTGATAACTAGGGCAAGGATTTTTATGTAATATAAACATGCAACAAGATGTTCAGTAAATAACATATGAGTCGTCTAGTATCAAAACCGGCCAAGTCACTGAAGGCATATTTTTCAGTATGGATGAAAAACCTCTAGAGACAAAGCAATGGTGGTCACAAAAGATTTTATTGCATAGTTATATCCGTACTGGTTTAATATTTAAGTTCTGCTATTTTGAGAAATCTGATTCATAATTAACCCATCTTTTTTGCTAATATTAATTTTGACTTGGCCGTTTTTGTTGCAATTTTGTATAATTTTAGTCTTTTCTTGTAAAACTTTTCTTTCTAAATTCCAAACTCCAGTGAAGAAGGCAATTAAATTAAAATAAATTGACATAGTAATTACCTGTCTTGATTGCAATAAAAACGAAAGCATTCTGCTTAAATTGGGTAGTAATATATGAAGATGAACATCAGAAAGCTGAGGAGAATACAAAATAGGTATTACCGGTATATCAATAAAAGTTAGTAGTTCAAATAGATCTTGAACACGGTAAAAGAAAATGAGTCACTTATTAAAATAGGAATAATATACACGTTACACTAAACAATAATGACAAAATACGAGCACACAGGATATACGATTGCTTTCGCGCCAATGCGGTAAGAAGCCCGCGAATACGGAAGTCAGTGTTGCAAGCGAACAAAATACAAATTATTATGACTTCGAAGAGTATACAATATAAGGAACAATGTTGCCTACTGATATTATCACATTCTTGCATAATCTAACAACGCAAGGTTCCAAACAATAATGCTGCAACATGAAGATTGCTACTCGTTCTTTGACATGGCCGGTTTTGAAAGCACTGCCTGCATGACTTGGCCCATTTTGTTGCACGACCAAGAATTCATTGCTCTGTAACATGAAGACATGGACGATTTTGAAGCATATTCTTGTTTCGCCTGATAGTGCCATACTTCTACTTCAAATTGATAACCTTAACTCATTTTCGTAAATTTTGTGATTTGGCCGGTTTTGATACTAGACGACTCATATAGCCTACTTTCTCCTAAATGCATGGGTGTGTCATAACTCTTTGTCCTTTTCAAGGAGTATAATTGAATGTTGGTTGTAGTAGTTTGTTGAAATACAACGTGCTATAGGGATCTTAAACATGAATATGAGGTGCCCATTTCTAGTGCTACCCCTGTAAAAAAATTCATTCAATTGGGTTTCACCGTGTTTGAATTGATAGGGGGAATCGGTTTGCACACATACTTGGCCACCATCTGCAAACTATCGCGCTGATGATCTTGCAGTTTGGTCAGAATATGCTTCCCATATAATGATATGTTGTTGCAAAATTTGGTAGAGACTAGATTATTAGGTTGGTCGTAATTACATTTTAGCTTTTAACATATGGGTGGCCGCGATTACTTTTCCGTCAAGATGGCGGTTATATAAAACATGACACTGAGGTGCCCTTTGCTAGTGCTACCTCTGTACCAACTTTCGTTCCATTCGGATTCACCGTGTTCGAATTGATAGGGAGAATCGATTTTGACACAAAGACGGCCGCCATCGGCAAAATATTTGGCTAATGACCTATTAGTTTGGTCAAATGATGCTCTCTCCATAAAGGTATGTTGTTGCAAAATTTGGTAGAGATCGGATGATTAGATTAATCGTAATTTGATTTAAGCTTTGAACAATTCTGTGGCCGCCATTACGTTTCCGTCAAGATGGCGGCGATATAAAACATGATACTGATGTGCCCTTTGCTAGTGCTACCTCTGTACTAAATTTCGTTCCATTCCGTTTCACCGTGTTCGAATTAATAGGGGGAATGTTTTTTGATACAAAGATGGCCACCATCCGCAAACTATTAGGCTAGTGACCTATTAGATTGGTCAAAGGATGCTCCCTCCATAAAGCTATGTTGTTGCAAAATTTGGTAGAGATCGGATGATTATGTTAGTCGTAATTTGATTTGAGCTTTGAACATTTGTGTGGCCGCCATTACGTTTCTGTCAAGATGGCGGCGATATAAAACATGACACTGAGTGTCCCTTTGATAGTGCTACCTCTGTACCAAACTTTGTTACTTTCGGTTTCACCGTGTTCGAATTAATAGGGGGAATCGATTTTGACACAAAGATGACAGCCATCCGCAAACTTTTAGGCTAATGACCTAGTAGATTAGTCAAAGGATGCTCCCTCCATAAAGCTATGTTGTTGCAAAATTTGGTATAGATCGGATGATTATGTTAGTCGTAATTTCATTTAAGCTTTGAACATTTGTGTGGCCACCATTACGTTTCTGTCAAGATGGCAGCGATATAAAACATGGCACTGAGGTGACCTTTGATAGTACTACCTCTGTACCAAATTTCGTTGCATTCGGTTTCACCGTGTTCGAACTAATAGGGGGAATCTATTTTCACACAAAGATGGCCGCCATCCGCAAACTATTAGGCTGATGACCTATTAGTTTGGTCAAAGGATGTTTCCCCCATAAAGGTATGTTGTTGCAAAATTTGGTAGAGATCGGATGATTAGGTCAGTCGTAATTTGGTTTAAGCTTTGAACATTTGTGTGGCCGCCATTACGTTATCGTCAAGATGGCGGCGATATAAAACATGACACTGAGGTGCCCTTTGCGAGTGCTACCTTTGTACTAAATTTCCTTCAATTCACGTTCACCGTGTTCGAATTGATAGGGGGGGGGGGACAGACATTCAGAGTACACACACTCACACACACACACACACAGACTCACACACACACATACACACACACAGGCAGACACACTTTTTTTTCGCCCTGTGCTGATCTCATAAGTCTCACCTTCATTTTTTGCAAAAATCGAAAGTAGGCTAAACAAGATGTTCAGTAAGGAACATATAGCCTACTTTCTCCTAAATGCATGGGTATTGTTATAACTCTTTGTCCTTTTCAAGGAGTATAATTGAATGTTGGTTGTAGTAGCTTGTTGAAATACAACGTGCTATTGGGATATTAAACATGAATATGAGGTGCCCTTTGCTAGTGCTACCTCTGTAAAAAAAATCATTCTATTCGGTTTCACCGTGTTTGAATTGATCTGGGGCATGGATTTGCACACATACATGGCCGCTATTTGCAAACTATTGGGCTGATGACCTTGTAGTCAGTCATAAGATGCTTTCCACAAAAAGGCATGTTGTTGCAAAATCCGGTAGAGATCAAATTATTAGGATGGTCGAAATTTGATTTAAGCTTTTAACATTTGGGTGGCCGTCATTCCGTTTCCGTCAAGATGGCGATATAAAACATGACACTGAGGTGCCTTTTGCTAGTGCTACCTCTGTGCCAAATTTCGTTCAATTCGGTTTCACCGTGTTTGAATTGATAGGGGGAATCGATTTGCACACATACTTGGCCACCATCGGCAAACTATTAGGCAGATGATCTAGCAGTTTGGTCAGGATATGCTTCCCACATAAAGATTTGTTGTTGCAAAATTTGGTAGAGACTAGATTATTAGGTTGGTCGTAATTACATTTTAGCCTTTAACATTTGGGTGGCCGCGATTACGTTTCCGTCAAGATGGCGGTGATATAAAACATGACACTGAGGTGGCCTTTTCTAGTGCTACCTCTGTACCAAATTTCGTTCCATTTGGTTTCACCGTGTTCGAATTAATAGGGGGAATCGATTTTCACACAAAGATGGCCGCCATCCGCAAACTATTAAGCTAATGACATATTAATTTGGTCAAAGGATGCTCCCTCCATAATGGTATGTTGATGCAAAATTTGGTAGAGATCGGATGATTAGGTTAATCGTAATTTGATTTAAGCTTTGAATATTTGTGTGGCCGCCATTACGTTTCCGTCAAGATGGCGGCGATATAAAACATGACACTGAGGTGCCCTTTGCTAGTGCTACGTCTGTACGAAATTTCATTCCATTCGGTTTCACCATGTTCGAATTAATAGGGGTAATCGATTTTGACACAAAGATGGCCGCCATCCGCAAACTATTAGGCTATTGACCTATTAGATTTGTCAAAGGATGCTTCCTCCACGAAGGAATGTTCTTGCAAAATTTGGTAGAGATCGGATGATTAGGTTAGTCGTAATTTGTTTTAAGCTTTGAACATTTGTGTGGCCGCCATTATGCTTCCGTCAAGATGGCGGTGATATAAAACATGACACTGAGGTGCCCTTTGCTAGTGCTACCTCTGTACCAAATTTCATTCCAATCGGTTTCACCGTGTTCAAATTAATAGGGGCAATCGATTTTGACACAAAGATGGCCGCCATCCGCAAGCTATTAGTCTAATGACTTAGATTTGTCAAAGGATGCTCCCTTCATAAAGGTATGTTGTTGCAAAATTTGGTAGAGATCGGATGATTAGGTTAGTCGTAATTTCATTTAAGCTTTGAACATTTGTGTGGCCGCCATTACGTTCCGTCAAGATGGCGGCGATGTAAAACATGACACTGGGGTGCCCTTTGCTAGTACTACCTCTGTACCAAATTTCGTTCCATTCGGTTTCACCGTGTTCGAATTAATAGGGGCAATCGATTTTCACACAAAGATGGCCGCCATCCGCAAACTATTAGGCTGATGACCTATTAGTTTGGTCAAAGGATGCTGCCCCCATAATGGTATGTTGTTGCAAAATTTGGTAGAGATCGGATGATTAGGTTAGTCGTATTTTAATTTAAGCTTTGAACATTTGTATGGCCGCCATTACGTTTCCGTCAAGATGGCGGCGATATAAAACATGACACTGAGGTGTCCTTTGCTAGTGCTACCTTTGTACCAAATTTCGTTCAATTTGCGCTCACCGTGTTCGAATTGATAGGGGGGGACAGACATTCAGAGTACACACACTCACACACACACACACACACAGACTCACACACACACATACACACACACAGACAGACACACTTTTTTCGCCCTGTAGTGATCTCGTAAGTCTACTTTCATTTTTTGCAAAATTCGAAAGTAGGCTAAAAATGCACATATTTAGCGTCACGTCATAGCAGCAGGCGGGTTTCACTCTCCAAGTAAAGATCTGGGAAGTGATTGAGGTAGAGCTACTGTGAATCTAATTTTAGATGAAATATGTAATTATAGTCTACATAAAATAAATAATATTTATTTAAATTTTATATAAATGATATAGGCTATTACACGTTATATTACGAGAAGATTCCTCATTTTATTAATTTTATATTTTTGCAAAATGAAGTGTGGTGCACTAATTAATTACAGTAAATAATTAATTAATTAATTAAGCATTTCCATATTAGAGCTAATTTAAATTATTATCATCATTTTCCATCTCCAGCTTTCCGGGCGTGGTAAACAAGCGCTTTCCATCTTGTCCGATCTTGGTACATCATTTGTTCTTGTACAGCGTCCCAGTTAAAACCATTCTTCTCCACCTCTGTTCGAACTGTCTCTATCCATCGTCTCGCTGGTCTTCCTCTTGGTCTCTTCCCACTGACATCCAGGTTGAAGTCCTTCTTAGCTGTTCTAGAGCTGTCCTTCCTCATTATATGGCCATACCACTAAAGTCTGCGTTTCCCCATAAAGTTGATAACAGGGACCCTGATGCCAGCTGTTGCTCTGTGTACCTCATTCCTGATCTTGTCTCTCCTGGTACTTTGGTTCATAGTCCTAATAAATCTCATTTCTGTGGCTTGAATTCTACTGTAATCCTTACTTAGCAATGTCCATATTTCCATACCATAAGTAAGGATTGGAACATGAATAACAGGTTGAAAATTAGATTCTCAGGTATTCACTGGACAATTGAAATAACCCAAAATCCAGTGGCTGAGTCTCCGACAGGATGTGACGTGAATTCCCATCCCCTTATCTCCACTAATATATTTCTTGAAATTCTACCCTGGCCCTTTCTCAGCAGCTTATAATTTTCTCGGAAAATCCGTTTGAAGTACCTGAGTTTCTAGTGAACAAATATTGTAATACAGACGGTTTTGAATTACCGTATATTTCACTAGCGAAAAAATACTTATTTTCTACAGTAAGAGACAGAATATAAAATTTTACATTATGAAAAGTAAAAGTATGTAAGAAATATGTCATTATGATCAAATATGTAGAAGAAGAGACTGAATATGTAGGCCTATTTTTACATTTAAAACAGTAAAAATATGTAAAAAAATAGTAGACTACACTATGCAACGAGCCTATAATGGCAATAATTGAGACACGAGTATGTTTATAAAAGGAGCGACGCGAGTTTTATAATTTCCATACGAGTGTCTTAATTACCATTATAGGCGAGTAGCATACGACTGTTTATGTTCGACGAAAATTATAACTCTTATAATTTGTTCTAACATAAATATTCATAAATATCTGTCGAGATTCTGTCTGTTGAATTCTTCTTCTTGGGAATTGTGTAGGCTCAGCATTTGATCTCTATCCAATTACGAATCCCAAAGCTTTGAAACATTTTTTATCCTGAAGTAGCACCAACAGATAGCGCACAGGTACTATGTTGGATCATTTTGTTATTTTGGTCAAATAACACAAAATAGGCTGTTACAAACGCTTCAAAATTAAAATGTAAAGTATTATCAACTAGTTATTCTTCAAATTCGATGCGTATAGAATGTCAACTGCAGGAAAATCAATTGAGCCCCAAATAGAACAGTTACGACAGAGATGTCAAAGATACGGCCCGCGATCGCAATGTGTGACAGACAGAAGAATCATGACTTCACTCGATTCCTTTACGGAAGTTTTAAAATGCGCACACTACAACATTTATAAGTAATTTCAAGGGCAGCGCGTGCCTAGACAAGCGAGAAAGGTAGACAGTAACGCCATCTCTTAGCAACAAGCGGAAATACCTCGAAGGCTAGAATCTTCCACGCGCTTCGAGTCTAGACTAGAACCATCCTTATTGATATAAAAGGAGTGCGTCGGCACGACGTTAGACAGTTGAGTCGAGTAATCGAAGCGATACGGTCGGGGAAAGATTTTAGTTAATTTAGTTGTACTGCGACATAGTGATTGTGAAGTCCAGTGATTGTGAAGGTATTGTGCATTTGTTTGTGTCGTGCACTTGCGATAGCCTATCCATAATTGTTGTGTCGAGTTCCATAATTGTTACTATTTTGGCATAATGTCACAAAAAAAGTAAAGTTGATAGTGAGTGCAGAGTTTTTCAGTCTAAATGGGAAATTGCATATTTTTCATAGAATGGCAAGGTAAACCACTGTGTTTGATTTGCAATCAAACAGTTGCTGTTTGTAAGGAGTTTAACTTGAAGAGACACTGTGATACGAATCGTAAATCAAAATTCGATTGTTACACTGAATAAATAAGAATGGACACATTGTCATCTTTAAAATCGAAACTTCAAGGTCAACAATCGATGTTTAATAAAGCTAATACTGAGAGCGAAGATGCCCTGAAAACAAGTTTTATTATTGCATTAGAAATCGCGAAGAGATCAAAATCTTTCACTGATGGTGAGTTTATTAAAGACTGCATGTTGAAAGTGGCCGATGTTTCATTTCCATTTCAAAAGTCAATAATTAACAAGAAGTTCCGTTACGAACTAAAGAGCCTACTTTTCCTAAAATTTAAGATTCATGCCAATGATTAATCAATATGGATCTATCTACCGGTAGAACAATGACGAAATTAAGTTGGCAATATCGAAATTTCTAATTAGTTCGAAATACTGTATACCTGGCATAATTTAGCCAAATACAGAACTACAGTTGGCAGCCCTGGTGACTGAATATATTCTTAGTTCCATCTCTTAAGGTACAGAATACAAAATTTGGTTGAAGTCCAATGGATAGCATGGACGTTACATGCTTAAACATTGGATCTAACAGCGCGCGTTAAATCATGTTGGCAACACTGACATACATGTATTGGTCAGAAATAATCTGAAATAATATGATCTATTGTTGTGTCAATTTTGAATGAAATCCATTAGTTAGTGTAAAAGTTACATGCATTTTAAAATTGGACCTATCAGCAGGCTTAGAATCATGTTGGCAGCACTGACGTATATTAGTTACTCCAAATTAATCTAGAATGCCAGGTACTATGCGTGTGCATAGTTTAGAGCTATTGGCTTGCATACTTTCTGCTATATTAGGGTAACAAAAATGGAGACAGTATTTATTAACAGTTGGCAGCCCTGGTTGCTCTTAAGAATCGGCATAGTCATATCTGTTTTGGTACATATAGCACATACGAAATTTGGTTGAAATCCAATTGATAGTATAGAAGTTACATGTATTTAAAGTTGGATTTCTATGCAGGCTTAGAATCATGTTGGTAGCACTGTCGTATATAAGTTACTTCAAATTGATATAGTATGTCAGGTACTATACGTGTGCATAGTTTAAAGCTGTCGGCTTGCATACTTTCTGATACATGGGTATTTAGATTTTAAAAAATTGAGAGCATTTATTAACAGTTAGCAGCCCTGGTGGCTCGTAAGAATACGCTCAGTCATATCTGTTCATGTACACATAACACATACGAAATTTGGTTGAAATCCAATTGATAGTGTAGAAGTTATATGCATTTAAAATTTGGACCTATCAGCAGGCTTATAATCATTTTGGCAACACTGCCATGTATGGCCTCCTGGAAATTAAACTGCAATATTATTATCTATACGTGTACCAATTTTGAAATAACTCCCATTCATACCTTCAGAGATATCCAACATTGAGCTCAAATTTCAATTGCGATTTTTCAGCAGTTGGTAGCACTGACATCATTTTCAAATATGGCCGTGAGATATTCAGGTATAGATCTTTACTCCTACCAAATTTTGTTTCGATTGCTCCAGCCGTTTAGGAGTTGATAGGGGACACACACACACAGCCAGACAGACAGACAGAAGGATAGACAGACAGACAGACAGAAGTACAGACAGACAGACAGACAGACAGACACACATTTGCCCGATCTCATAAGTCTACTTTTTCCTCATTTTTGCAAAATGTGAAAAGTAGGCTAAAAGTATTTCGCTGTCAAGAAACACTGTTGCTTCAAGAATAAATGATTTATCTCAAAATTTGGTTCTTCAACTGAAGGAGAAAATTAAGGAATTTACAAACTTTTCACTGGCTGTTGACGAGAGCACTGATACTGAGGACATAGCTCAACTTGCTGTTTTATACGAGGTATTAACAGTAACTTTGAAATAACTGAAGAACTATTAAAGTGCGTCCCATTGACAGGTACTACAAGAGCAAATGATATTTATTCTGCAATTGACCATTTGATAGCAGAATATGAACTCGACTGGAATATACTTAGCAGCACAACTACGGATGGCGCTCCTGCCATGGCTGGCAAACATTCGGGCGTTGTAACTAAGTTAAAACAGAAAACATCAGGGAATTTTGTGGGATTTCACTGTATAATTCATCAGGAATCATTGGCATCCAAACATTTAAAAATGGACCTTGTCATGCAACCTATAATTAAAATAGTAAATTTTATAAGGAGCAGAGGACTAAATCACCGACAGTTCCGGCAGGTTTTACAAGATTTGGACGAAAAGTTTTCTGATGTCCCTTAATTCACCGAAGTTCATTGGCTCAGTCGAGGAGAAGTTTTAGAATGATTTTTTTGCATTACGTGACCCTATTCAAGCTTTCATGTTAGAAAAAGGCAACCCAATTGATTATGACAATGACTGGTGGGTTGATTGTGCCTTTTTAGTAGATGTGAATAAACACTTGACTGACCTGAATGTAAAGTTACAGGGTAAAAATCTGATTGTCACTCAAATGTATTCATTTATTCAAGCCTTTGAAACAAAGTTGAGGCTGTGGGAAAATCAGGTAAAAAATCAAACTTTGGATCATTTCCCTTATTTAAAATCATTTGGCACGGTGAAGCAAAATAAATTGGATCAATATTCTCAACTTCTGCCAAATCTGATCACGGAATTCAACAATCGTTTTGAAGACTTCCACAAAATGAATGAAATGGAATTCCCAATTTTCAACAATCCACTCAATTTTGAAGCTTCACAGGCACCAGTTCATTTGCAAATGGAGTTGATAGATCTTCAATCAGACAGTTTTTTGAAAGAAAAATTTAAAGAGGTTAACGCTCTTACATTTTATACACAATATTTCAAGAGTTTGGATAACTACCCGCAATTAAAAAAGCATGCAGCACGCATTCTGTGCATGTTTGGTAGCACCTATTTATGTGAGCAGATGTTTTCCGTCATGAAAATAAATAAGAACAAACATCGCACAAGACTTACGATTGAACATCTCCAATCAATTCTTAAAATAATTACAACGAATATGATACCTGACATCAATGAGCTAGTCAAAAACAAGAGAAGTCAGGTATCTGGATCCTCGAGCTCAAAATAATTATCCTCTTTTATAACTTTGATATGATTTTTAACAATTTGTATATCTATATATATGAAGCTCAATGTTTGTCTGTCTGTCTGTCTGTCTGTCTGTCTGTCTGTTATGTATACAAATCCACACTGTTTCACCGATCTGAACCAAAATTTGTATACTTACCCTTCGGAACCCTGCGGGTAACCCTGTCCACTTGACATTTCCGACAGACCACCCCATTCCCTGCATTTAGGCCCTTTGGCCCAAATCTACACCGTTGCACCGATCTCAACCAAAATTTGTATACTTACCCTATGTAACCCTGTGAATAACACTGTCCACTTAAAATTTCGGACAGACCACCCTATTTCCTGCATTTAGGCCCTTTGGCAAACATCTACACCGTTTGACCGATCCGAACCAAAATTTGTATACTTACCCTTTGCAACCCTGCGGGTAACCCTGTCCACTTGAAATTTCGGACAGACCACCCCATTCTCTGCATTTAGGCCCTTTGACCCAAATCTACACCGTTTCACCGATCAGAACCTAAATTTGTATACTTACCCTTTGGTACCCTGCGAGTAACACTGTTTGCTTGAAATTGTGGACAGACTACTCCATTCCCTGCATTTAGGCCCCTTGGCTAAAATCTATACCGTTTCACCGATCTGAACCAAAATGTGTATACTTACCCTCTGTAACTCTGTGAATATCACTGTCCACCTAAAATTTCGGACAGACCACCCCATTTCCTGCATTTAGGCCCTTTGGCAAAAATCTATATCGTTTCACCGATCCGGACCAAAATTTGTATACTTACCCTTTCGAACCCTGCGGGTAACCCTGTCCACTTGAAATTGCGGACAGATCACCCCATTCCCTGCATTTAGGCCCTTTGGCACAAATCTACACCGTTTCACCGTTCAGAACCAAAATTTGTATACTTACCCTTTGGTACCCTGCGAGTAACATTGTCTGCTTGAAATTGCGGACAGACCACTCCATTCCCGGAAAGAGGACAGGGTCCGTCCCAAAGGCAATGAAAAAAAGTGGTAAAACCGGACCCGCTCAGGAAACCCTCAGGGTTGCCATCTCCCGAACTCACCAGCCATGAGCCCTTGAGGATGTAGCACTATCCAGGGTGCACCAGAAGTGGTGGGGCTACACACACCCTGCCTCCTTGAGGGTCTTGAGCAGAAGACATGAGATATTAAGAAAAGAAAAAGAAGGCTGACACCTCGAAGAATGAGGCTATCAGGAATGATTAGACAAGGGCCAATTAAGGCGGGAAAGTGAAAGAGTCGCTAGGCCTCGGATACCCTGATACCATCGGGGTCGGAAGAGAACAAGAGTTTGACCAAGGGAGGCTGACAGGAAAGAGAACTGAAAGGAGCCCGGCACCAGTAAGTAGAAGCAATGCCGGACTCAGTTGGGGTCCCGTGGTCGCAAACCCACGTCCCACAAGTTGAGAGACCCTGGTGGGTGGAGGGGGGAGGAGGGTGCCAGGTGTGAGAATAGCTTGCTGATTCATCGCGAGTTGACATGAGAGAAATGTCCAGACCCCGCCGTGTTACCTGGTATTGCTGACTATGCTGATGTTCATACAGGGTCTTTGCTCAAACCACTGTCGTGTTACGAAAGAATTAGTGATTCACCGGTCAATGTGAATAGGACCGGGAACCCCCCCGAACGTCTGTCATCATATATCGTCATCATCTGCGATTCGTGCAGCTTGGACCCGGGCAGTACTCGATAAGCTCTTTCACTACACGCATCGAGTATAGGCCTAAGCCAGAAAATAACGTTCAGACTTTGGAAGACATCGAAGGTAGAAATCTAAATTGCCTATATCATATTTAAAATTACACTATGTTCGTTTAGTAGTCATTTTTCATTACCTTATTATTATCATAAGGGCAAATAACCTAGATGTTACGCCCATTATACCACTAATCACCACACACAATAAGTCTTCATCGCCTGTGAATTTTGAAATTTTTCTTTCTATCACGGTAGTTTGTAAGTTTGTCGTGTCAATTCAACAGTAGTTTTCATTATCATACTCATCAAAAGGGCAAATGGCCTAAATGTTACGTCCATTATACTACTAAGTAACACCACAGTCTTCATCGCCTGTGATTTTAAAATGTGTATTTCCATTAGTTTGTAAGTTTGATATACCCGTTCAGTAGTAGTCGTCTTCATTATCATCCTCATCAAAAGGGCAAATGACCTAGATGTTACGTCCATTATACTACTAAACAACACCAGAGTCTACCTAGCCTGTGATTTTAAAAATATGTATTTGCATTAATTTGTAAGGTTGATATACCCGTTCAGTAGTAGTCGTCTTCATTATCATCCTCATCAAAAGGGCAAATGACCTAGATGTTACGTCCATTATACAGTACTACTAAGCAACACCACAGTCTTCATTGCCTGTGATTTATAAAATGTGTATTTCCATTAGTTTGTAAGTTTAATATACCCGTTCAGTAGTAGTAGTCTTCATTGTCATCCTCATCAAAAGGGAAAATGACCTAGATGTTACGCCCATTATACTACTAGGCAACACCACAGTCTTACTCGCCGGTAATTTAAAAATATGTATTTCTATTAGAGTGTACGTTTATTATACCCGTTCAATAGCAGTCGTCGTCAGTATCATCTTCATCAATGACGTTGAGTGTTAAGGAGACAGAAATATTATCATCATTCCACCGGGCGAAGCCGGGTACTACTGCTAGTATACTATATAATTAAGTAAATAAAATTTCATAATAATTCAGTACATTTTTTTTTATTTGAATCTGGCCCACCTACACATTCTAAATTTAATATATGGTTCTCTGCAAAATTGAGTTTGACGCCCCCTGAGTTACGACATATGTCGGATTTTTTTTCGTAAGAAAGCCATTTACTGACCAGAGAGCTGGATTATAATTTCCGTGGAACTTATGACATATGCCTGCTTCCTCCATGACGTCCTGGTTTGTTTATGTTAACAACAGCATTCACTAAAATTGTCGGCGAAATCTTACGAATGTGTAGAAATTGGAGTTGCGGGTATTAAGGTACAGTGCTATTACTTTTGCAATGCCCAGTTTGTTTAAACATTGTAGGTACAATCGTTGATCCAATATAGGCTACATTGTCAACTTTCAAATCATGTAATTCATATCCGACATGTTGGATTTTGAGTGCATGTCAGAAGCTATCCTTACTTAATTGGTCAATGAATTAAAATATTGAGCTCTGATTGGTTGGAAAAACTGTGTTTTAATGAAAAGTAGTACTTTAATGACCCCCATTATAATACAGTTTTCCGACATATAATATTTACGTATTGACATCGTCGAACACAGATTGTCATTATGATCAAATACAATATGTATAATATGTAACAACAAAATGTAATGATAGTTAAGGTTCTAATTCATCGACGTTTATCACATTTAGTCATGTACAAGCAAAGGGAATGAATATGTATTCACATAAGAATCCTAGCCCTACCGATAACAACCTCTTCGGGGGAGTTATTGAGAGGTGAAATGAACGAAGATGAATGAAATTGGGTAAGGAGTGTAAAGAAAGTTGGCGCGGTTTATTGAAATGTACCGCTCCGGCTATTTTCTCTGCTGAAAAGAGGAAAGAATGGATATTAATTTCAAGTTCAACGAACGGTTGGATTTGAAAACTCTCGTTAATAGTTTCTGAGAGAAGGCAATTAAAAAGTAGGAAATTAGCGCGGGCAATATAAGACAATCCGGAGTCCTCAAAGAAACAGTTTAAATCTCACCTAAAAGTAGATTGACATTAGCTCTTTCTCCATTATTAAGTACAAGTTTTTCGGGCTTGTAGGCAGGCCCGAAAAACTTGTACTTAATAATGAACGCCAGCCGTGAAAGCCTAAGCTGTTATATCTTTCTCCATTACTTCCCAGATCTTTACTTTGGGGAGTGAAACCCGTCTGCTACTATGACGTGGAAACGAAGACATTGCTTCGACTTGTGCTTCCTTTTTGTTATTTTTCCTGTCAACCACACTTGGTCAGTCATTGTTCTCTTCAGACTGCGATTATCTCGGGAGCCCTTCATTCTCCGAGGTGAGAGGCCGCTTTTGGTTTTCCATGGTACCTCTTGCCTATTGTAGGAGACCCCATGGGAGGCAGGATTATGTGTATCCCCACCACACATGGTGCACCGTGGTGTACTGTTACATCCCCGAAGGATTCCTGAGCTCGATTCTTTTTTTTTTTTTTCATTTTCCATTGACTTTAGGGTGGACCCTCTCCTCCTTGCTTTGCATTGCATCTTGCACACACTCTCAATAGTCATTTCCGGTCCACCTCGTTTGGAAGCAATCTTCGCTGCCATCAAGAGTTCCATTCCCTGACCTCAGCATCGTGAGGCAGAAGAGAGAAGAGGTAGGTTCGTTTCCCAACCAGCCATTCGTTTTCCGTGGTTTCCCACTTCTATCATGGTGAATGTTTGGAAAACTAGTTTTTTGTGAAATCTAGTCTAAACAAAAACAAAACAACAACCCCTGGCACTATACAGCCCATGACGGGCTAAGGCCGACCAAGAGACCGCTGCCCAGCCATTCGTCCTGCAGATATTGGGGAGACACGTGATCAGCACGTCGGGTCCCCTCGGCCGTTAATCTTGGTTTTCGTGATCGGGGCGCTGTCTCACTGTCAGCCAGCTACTCAATTGTCCTCCGGAGGCTGAGTGCACCCCGTTCCAACCCTCAAGTCAGTTCTAAAATCCCTGACGGAGCCGGGGATCGAACCCGGGACCTCCGGGGGCCGGCAGTCTAAACAAAGGTAATTCAAAACTGTTCCTGTCGGTACAGGAATTCAAAATCTTTGCTAAAAACTCTTCGTTGACTGTTTTCAAAATCCTTCCCAATTTGATTTATATGTGTCCTTCCACTTTCACTGACTCTTATTTGTTTACAACGGGGGGTTGGGGGTACACTTTTACAAGTGTAAAAACCACAGATATTTAAAACAATTTTTTCTCGCTATCCCTTTGTTCTGTTGATATGGAAGTTTGCACACTCCAAGAACTGTCTTTTAGCTTTAGTTTTCAACTTGAATATTTGCATTTAACTTGCCCCCGCCCCCTTATTAAAAAAGATTCAAAATTTGGACTAATGTATACATTGATCATGCTTTTCCTTGATAATTTCTACAAAACTTCACATTCCTGGAAGATTATTGTTATAGAATGTTCATAATGCTTGTGTTAAAAATGTGAACTAATATCCTTTGCATATCTTTGGAAATACATTTTTTTCTCCCTTCTTTATATGAGTAGATATTTTTGACACATTTTTAGTGAGTTATGGTTACTTAGAAAATACAAAAAACAAATGTTACAGCAATGGTTCTAGTTCACATTCTTAATACACAAAAGATACATGTGAATACAATATTTCATCAAAATATCTCAAAAACGTTTCCTCCTATTGGTAAGTTTACGCTCGTTCTCCAAACTTTAATTTTTTCTTTTGATTTCCGTCATAACTCAAACAGCCTTTGAGATATTTTGATTTAATTTTGTATTCACATGTATCTCTTGTGTCGTAAGAACGTGAACTAGAACCATTGCTGTAACATTAGTCTTTTGTATTTTCTTAGAAAACAAAGCCTGCCTCACTAAAATGCCAGAAAAATCTCCTATTATAAAAAAAGGAAAAATAAATATTTCTAAAGATAGGCAAAGGATGTTAGTTCACATTTTTACACAAGCATTATTAATATTATAAAACAATTATCTTCAAGAAATGTGAAGTTTTGTATAAATTATCAAGGAAATGCATGATCAATGTATAAATTAGTCCAAATTTTTGTTTTTTTTATAACTAGGGAAAGTTAATTGCAAATATTCAAGTTGAAAACAAAAGATAAAGGACAGTTCTAGGAGTGTGCAAAATTTCATATCAGCAGTACAAAAGGATACCGAGGAAAACTATTTTAAATATCTGTGGAGTTTACACATGTAAAGGTGTACCCTTAACATAAACAATTAGGACACTTTGCATATCTAGGCAAAAAGTAACTTTTATACATTTCTATACAACATACTGTAAATAAGCGTAACTCAATCTAAGAGATGACCACTCATTTAAGCTTCTTTCCTTATCTCGTGTCTACTAATCAATTAATCGATTCTTCGGTTACCCAATTATTATATTCTTCGGGTAGCCAATTAATCTGGTCATCGGTTAAACAATTAATCGATTGAACGCTTGATCAATTAATCGATTAAGTTCACAGTCAATTAATCTATTAATCGTTTACTATAACTTTCAAATTATTTATTATTCGAATAATAATTACCAGCTTTAGTGAGAATCGAGCCCGAAGCCTCCGTGGCTTAGGCGGCAGCACGCCGGCCTCTCACCGCTGGGTCCGTGGTTCAAATCCCGGTCACTCCATGTGAGATCTGTGCTGGACAAAACGGAGGCAGACAGGTTTTTCTCCGGGTACTCCGGTTTTCCCCGTCAAAATTTCATTCCAGCAACACTCTCCACTATCATTTCATTTTATCTGTCATTCAATTAATCATTGCCCCAGAGGAGTGCGTCAGGCCTCGGCAGCCGGCACAGTTCATATCCTTGCCGCTAGATGGGGGCTTCATTCATTCCATTCCTGACCCGGTCGGAGACTGGAAGCAGGCTGTGGATTTTATCATTTTAAATGATCTTGTCGCCTTCGTCGTTACGCTGGGGTCAGGCGTTACGTTACGGTGACGGGACGAAATGTACCCAGATGCACTGAGGTATGTGACGTCATAGTACTGCTTGGTGCATGTGTTCCCCGACAATCTCTACTACGATAGTATAAGACAAAAATCCCCGATTCTTGGATGTCACGGGTAATCTCGAGAACCACTGGATGGATTTTGATGCGGTTTTCACCATTCTGTAAAGGATATCTCGAGGAAAGATTCTGTAGAAAATAATTTATGTATTATCAAAGGAAGCCAAGCAGTAACGATTTCAGTGAAAAAGTCAAAAACAAACTTGGCGTCCGTGCGCTTCTTAACCTTACGCTGGGCAAACCGTTAAAAATATCAATATACTATGAGCATAAGAATTGGTCAGCATGAAAAGTTCGACAAAAAAGTCCGCTATAGCATATCTCTATCTTTAATACATCGCCCACTATAAGTGTTTTTTAGACTGGATGGAAGGGGCACGTCCCCGCGCACTCTGGTGAGTGTGATGGCATCCCGCGTGCTTGACCATGCTTTGCCCTTGGTTTGCACTTGCCGTTCGCGAGTAATTTGAAACAAGGTAAAGTATTATAAAGCAAGATAAGTATTATGCAGATAATTTTCTAACATGTCAAGAGCCTCCAGCCTTTCTAGCATTTTTCAGCATTTGTAGCATTTAAAATGATACAAACTCTAGTCTTTCAGACTGACTGTCACTTTTCATAGTGAGAATCAAGCCCACTTCTTTCCTACCCAGTTAGAACTGACTAACCTGTGCAGTCCATATCAATACAAGACAATTCAACGGCGGCGTAGTTGGTAGCTTGCTGAGCTTCTATGCCAAAGGTCACGGGTTCAAACCCGGCCGGAGTCGTCGGATTTTCTAAGAGCGTTAAAAGTCCCTCACTATGCCTTCCTTCGGAGGGGAAGTAAAGCCGGTGGTCCCATGTCACAGACTTAAGGAATGTAAAGGAACCTTCCACTAGTTACACTTGTGTGAAGCTAAATTATTGGCTAGATTTGACTAACGCTCTTAGATTTCAACGTTTGTCGCCAGAAGCTGACTGCGGTGGCATTTAGTAACCAAGTTCAGAACTATTTGTCGTTGATGGTGGCAAAAGAAGGAACTACTTGAAAATTGAACGACTGCAGTCCTTACTTGAATTAAAAAACAGATGTCACACTAATACAGCCATCACAATTAACACCGGTTATCAGACAGATTCTACACACACCCGAATACTCGGGGCAACATGACCGCATTGTCGTAGCTCCTGACCTGAGGAACCAACCAACCAATTCAACACCCCTCCCTCAGGGGCTCATATCTAGTGGGACGTGAGTTGGCGACCAAGGGGTCCCAGCTGAGTCCGGCATTGCTTCCACTTACTTGTGCCGGGCTACTCTCCATCTTCTTTCCTGTCGACCTCACTTGGTCAACTCTTGTTCTCTTGCGACCCCGACGGTATTAGGGTATCCAAAGCCTAGGGAGTCTCTTCCTTTCCCGCCTTAAGTGGCCCTTGTCTCATCTTTTCTGATACCCTCCTTCGGAGAGGGCTCAGCCTTCTTTTTCTTTTCATGTTATCTCCTGCCTTCTGCTCAAGGCCCTCAAGAAGGCAGTGTGTATGTAGCCCCACCACTTCTGGTGCACCCTGGATATTGCTACAACCTCAAGGGCTCTCGGCTGGTGAGTTCGGAAGTTAGCAACCCCGAGGGATTCCTGAGCTGGGTCCTGTTTTCCCCCTTTTATCCATTACCTCTGGGACGGACCCTCTCCTCTATCACTTTCCTATCTGCCGTTCGTGGCTCTCCTTCCTTCCAAGTCCCTCAATCCGCATTCTTCGAGGGTTGAGGGCATTTCTTTTCCTCCTGTCCTTTATTTGCCTTATTCTCCTTTTGTTTTCAATTTCTTCTTTTAATATATAAGGTAGTAGTTAGTTTTAGTTATAGTTTATATTTTATTATTATTATCATCTTCACTATCACCCATACCATTAGGGGCCGATAACCTAGATGTTAGGCCCCTTTAAACAACAAATATCATCATCATCATCAACACCCCTCAACGTGTTCACTGTCAGTGAAATCAATCACACAAAACCTGTTGCAATCTCTGTTATATCACAGTTAGCTTGTGAACTCTGCTCTCAGGAGTATGCTTTGTAAAGTTTTAAATTGCTCTTCTGTTTTATGTTCCCTTTTAACAGTAAAGGGGACAACATATAAATCTCCAGACAGGATATAGGCCGAGGAGGCTTGCCGTCCATTCAATTTCCAGCCAGTTCCGCAACTCACATCTGCCGGCTTAGCGTCTTGCAGCTAGGCTGGGCCGCCTTAATCCCCAACCCAGCAGAATTATGAGCGGGAGTCTACACCTAACATACATATTGATGGAGAGGCTCCGGTTACCAAACTACAAGCAAATCCATCTGTTGGAATAGCAGCCGCTTTTATGCGCTGCAAAGTGCGTGAAGTGAACCTAGACATTCAGTAGTTAGATTTCATAACCACGAGCGACAATACAAATTGGAAGGGGCTTTATTCTCCTCAATCATAGGAATATATTTATATTCATTAATTTAATCCGTCACAGGGCAATTACACGTGAGATGGCGAGTCCCATTAAATGGTTTCGCAGTTTCTTCGGGTCAAGTAATTAATTTTGGTCGACGAATTAAATTTTAATAAGTTGGTCAGATGTTGAGTTAAGCAACAATAGGACAGAGTTTACAAATTATTGTAAATATTAATTGATTATGTTCTTACGTGTTTTGTGCAGCCCTCTATGCCTCCCCGTCCTGAGCTAATCGTTTCATCTCTGCACAGCAACTACACCCTACATCCGAGGCAATGTATTTTACATATTCTAACCTTGGTCTACTCCTTCAGTTCTTGTCCTCGAGCCTTCCTTCCATAACTAAGTTTCTATTCCTGGGTGTCTTATTATGTACCCTACCAACCTATCTCTTCTCTTCATTAGCATTCGCCAGAAACATCTCTCCTCTCCCACTCGTCTTAAAACCCATCTGATCTTCATCATTCTCCTGTAACACCACATTTCAAATGATTCTATTCTCCTTTTTTTTGCTACGCCAACAGTCCATGTTCACTTCCATAGCGTGCCACGCTCCAGACAAAGGCTTTCAAAAATGACTTAATGTCAACACATTTCTTTTCTGTAGAAATGCTTTTCTTGCCTGAGTCTACCTATTTCTAGCCTATTTTCAATTTTGAAACAAGATGTTCAGTAAAGAACATATAGCCTACTTTCTCCTAAATGTATGAGTATAGTTATAACTCGTTGTTATTATCAAAGAGTATAATAGAACTATTCTTTGTTGAAGACCTTAGAAACGATTTACCTCTACCAAACGCCACAACCTAGATAAAAACTGCTACCATCATTGAAGAAAGAAAGATAAGAAGTATATCAAGAATGTTATGGATCTGGAGACATAATCGACCGGACTGGCTGCCTGGCTCAGCGGTAACGTTCTCGCTTGCTGGGCCCTAGGTTGCAGGTTCGTATCCTGGCGCAGTCAGCTGGCATTTGAGGGTGCACAAATGCGAGGGAGCCGTGTCAGTACATTTACTGGCACGTTAAAGATCCCCTTCGGGCCAAAATTCCGGCACCCCGGTGTCTCTAAAAGCAGCAGTAGTTAAAAGGGATGTAAAACCAATAACATTATTATTATTATTATTATTATTATTATTATTATTATTATTATTATTATTATTATTATTATTATTATTATTATTATTATTATTATTATTATTATTATTATTACATATACGACCTGCCGTGGGCAACATCCAACTTTGAGTTGAGGCATGTCTTTACACGTCTGGTTGTGCATGGCTTTCACAACCCTAATTGAATTAACAAATCTTTCCATGACCCTACAGAGACGTGTGTATACAAACTATGTGGATATTTTCGATTGCTATTTGCCTGAAATAAAAGTAGTATTTAATAACCTGAACTAACACCAACGGCTTGAATTCAGTTACTATGTGAAATCGTTTTGTTCTTTACTTCAAATAACATTTTCAAGTAACGCAAAATAGGCTGTTACAAACCCTTTAAAATAAGAAGTAAATATATATCGTAGTACCATCTTGTCATTCTTCAAATTCGATGCGCATAGAATGCCAATGGTATAGTAATCAATGGAGCCCCACGTAGACTAGTCGTGACATCTAGTGGTGAAATATCGAACAATATAATCCTAACAGAGCGAGTGCATTCTAGCGGCCAGAAGAAGAAACTTTTCAATAAAATCTGGAAGTTAATAAGTAGGTCGGCGTGCAGTTACCTTTTTGGCAGCTAGATGTCTCGAGTAAATCTGCTGGCGAATTATGTTTTAATTAAATATATATTTTACACCATAATATGCACAATATAACGCTTAATTTTAAAACATCTGAGTCATTACAAAACAATAAACATATAACATTTCAAGCAAAAAACCTAGCTCTGATCGGGTTTGAACCATAGGCATTGGAGCGATAGGCTAACGCTCTACCACTGAGCTAATTGAGTCAACGAATATCGTTCTATATAAAATGACTTACATAGAACTTGTTAGCAGATAATGATTTATACTAAACGATTTCATCACTGGAGTATATTATTTATATATAAAGCATTTCATACAAAGTTTATTTATTTTGTATCAGTACGCTATATTGCATGCAATACTCAAATTAGTGAAATATAAGTCAGGCACAAGATATCCGCTGCCATCTTGTCTTATTACTGAATCGGCTCAGCTTTTTAAAATCTCGTCTGCACTATAGTATTACAAAATAAACTTTTAATTTCGAACGTGCCTCTTCCTTTAGAACAGTTAAAACGATTCTCGGCTCGATAATCGGAACTGGTGGGTCCCATGATATGGATTATAAAGTTGCATAATTCGCACGGCCGCCATCCTCAAATGGTATGGCGAACGACCATGTAGTTTGGTCACAAGACGCATCCTATACGAAGGTATGTTGTTACCAAATTTGGTAGAGATCGGATGATTTGGTTAGTCGTTATTTGATTTTACGTTTTGAACGTTTGAGTGGCCGCCATTCATTTTTAGTAAAGATGGCGGCGATATAAAACATGACACTGAGGTGTCCTTTGCTAGTACTACCTTTGTACCAAATTTCGTTCAATTCGCATTCACCGTGTTCGAATTGATAGGGAGGGACAGACATTCAGAGTACACACACTCACACACACACAGACACACACACAGACTCACACACACACATACACACACACACACTCACACACACACATACACACACACAGACAGACACACTTTTTTCGCCCTGTGTTGATCTCATAAGTCTACTTTCATTTTTTGCAAAAATCGAAAGTAGGCTAAAAATAGGCTTATGAGATCACCTTTTGTCCGTGTGTGTGTGTGTGTGTGTGTCCCCTAATAAATTCTAAACGGCTAGAGCGATTTCAATGAAACTTGGTAAGTTCATAGCACTATTCCTGGCGACCCCGACCGAGCCCTTCAAATATTGTTACGTCTCACCAATCCAACATGGCGACTGTGCTAAATATTTCACCAGCATTCAATATCTCCGAAACTATTACCGATATCACCCTGGATTCTTTTACAGCGATAAAGGGAACTACTAGAAGTTCACATATGTGACTCTTGAAAAACTGGTAATTACAAAACCAACATGGCGTCCAAGCGAAGTTGCGACTTTTAAATAGACGTTTCTCGCGATTCAACCAACCAAACGCAATAAAATTTGGTACAGTATATGTTCATACACTGTGTAATGCATTGACATATAACTTCGTTCAATTGTTTACATAACCACCAGATGGCGGCTGTGCGAAATATTTCACCGGCATTCTATATCTCTGATACTATTAGCGGTATCACCCTGAAATTTTGTACGGAGATAAAGGGCACTGCTGGAAGTCCACCTATAAGATTTTCAAAAACCGGTTAACTACAAAACGAACATGGCGGCCAAGCGAATTTGAAAATTTAAATAGACCTTTCTCGCGATTCAATGTTCCGAACGCATTGAAACTTGGTACAGGAAATGTTTATATATGTTGTAATGCACTGGTATCTAATTTAGTTCAATTGTTTACATAACCTCAAGATGGCGGCTTTGCGATTTTTAAAATTAAGTTTTTCATTCTTGTGTCGTAATTATGCGATCGAGGTGGATGTTTGAATAATGAACCTACGCAATAATTTTCCTTTAATGGTACATGACTCTATGGCCTATACATTTAACAATACAACATGGCGACCATCCGAAATATTTAGACGGCTATGAATATCTACGAATGTATTACAGCAATCAAACTGAATAAATATTTATGTTCATAGGGGCTGTAATCATAAGTTTACCTATAGGACTTTCAATAACCTAGTGATCACAAATCCAACATGGCGGTGACGCGAACTATAAATAATCACATGGACATTTCTCGCAATTTAACCATCCGAGTGCAGTGAAACATGGTACAGTAAATCCTTATATGAATGGTAATCCACTGGCATCTAATTTATTTCAATTGTTTCCATAACCACAAGATGGCAGCTGTGCGAAATTTTAAAATCTAGTTGTTACTTCTTGTGTCCTAATCATGCGATTGAAGTTCGAATGCTACACGTACACAATAATCTTCATGTAACAGTACATAAATCTAGGACCTACATAAATAAAGTCCAACATGGCGACTATCCGAAATATTTAGTCGGTTCTCAATATCTACGAATCAATTACAGCAATCAAACTGAAATGTTGTATGTTGATAGTGGCAATTAACATAAATAGGATATATGAAAATAGGCTGTATAGTTCTTCACGGAACTACTTGTTTATATTCCCTTTACTTGTCCATGGAACACAATATTCTTTTGTACACATATTTTCAAGTAACCTGACTTGTGGTATTGCCTGTGGTGTGATTAACTATCACTAACCATTGGATTAACCAATTAAAGGTTTCCATTATCAGACAGAATTCTGAGTGAATTCAGAATCGAAACAAGTTTGAACGTTAAGGAACATGGGAAAGATATTAGCATATGCAAAACAAGAAAAAGAAAGAGAGAGAGCATGTTGCTTTAACATATATATTTTCATCAACTATGTAGAATATGGTGACCAAATATAGATCACTAAGTTTAAGTTGTCTTAAAGACATTGAAGTGTGGAAATTACTTCCTTATGCAGAGTTTACGATGATATATCAGTTCTAGATGAAGTTTTAAGTCCGGTATGCGAGAATGGTGGGCAGCTCCGGGTCTGCCAAGAAAATCACAAAGTTGACAGTTCAGCAGGCTGCTTAAATAGTCGACAAGCTGAAGGTCTCGAAGCTTCCATGTGACGTAGTGATGAAGACACGCGGTGATTGGCCGAAGCTATGCTGAGGCGAGGAGGCCGGCCAATGAGTGCGCAGCTATGGCATCCAGATGAACACGAGGTTTCATTGCTCGTGGAATGACCGTAGTGCATTGCTATAACACTTGGAGAAATGTTTTAAAGCGAGAAGGACTAGTGAAAAAATATGTAAGTAATTTACAAAATACTTGATTTGAAATAAAGGAATTATTACAAAATCAAATGGCACGTACACGTGGTGACAAGAATAAATTTTTGTCTGACTTGACACTTCACAAAAACTTGAAAAATTAATTAATTTATTTATTCGCAAATGCGAACAGCCTGTACACATGTTTGTGTCTTTAGTTGTTCACACTGCGTACATTTTTAATGAAAGAAATTAGAATGAGATAAGATTATTACTTGTATAGACAAGCTGACTTAGTTGAAAGTGCCGAAAGGGGCACGAACTTCTTTTCCTTTTGCCATGTCCAGAAGTCAACTCAGCTGTGTTTCTTTGTGCGTCTTACATCCACTGCTGCTAATATAATCTAACTGAGAAGTAAAATTCTGTAGTGCCAGGGAAAAGTGGCATAAGTCAATATTCCTTAGTTAGGTAGTTAGTTATTTCTAGTAAGAATTTGTGTCATATCCAACTTGAGAAGAGAGGCACAAGTGATTTTGCAATTACAAAGGAGAAACTGAAGTTTTTAAAAATGTTAATAATTTATTCGTTAGGACAGATTTTTCACTCTCTCGTGAAATTTAATTCTTCGCCTTGTGCCACTTTTCCCCGGCACTACAGAATTAGTAAAACAAATAATTCAAGCAGATAAGGCTTAAATGGTTCAGAATTAGGGTGAGGAAAGTTCAAAGGAATTATCAGAACAAACAAGAGATATGACAGTCGAAAATTTACGCAGGCACCATCTTGACGTGTTATCATATGCTATTCTTGTAGATTTGGAGGGGTACTATAGATAAGTACAATAATGGTGGCCTGATGGAGTTATAGAGATTTTCATGGATGTAATTGTCATTCAAAAATTTGAAATCCGAGCATCGAGATGGACTTGTTGATTCTTTTAGAGGCTTTGCGACATCATGGTCATGTAGCCTTTGTACTTGGGTGTGTTTAAAATTTGTAACAGTCAATGTATCTAAAGTGGAAAATTATCAAATACTCCCAGAAGGAGAAGAATTTGTTTCTGATTACATGTGAAAGAAAGAATGAAGGAAAGAAAGGAAGAACACAGTGTGATTGTAAATAAATATTGGAAATAAGGATTTTAATTTTCGTGGTCCAAAAAGGCCTGGAAAAGAAATACACAAACTAATAATTAACAAAAACACAATTTTAAATTTAACAAAAAACTTAATTCTTTGAGTCAAATAAAACTGTACTTGCAATGAATTAACATATTGTGATTTCTGGAGTTTGGGACCATTGCATAAAATATGGCTCCCTAAATTTCCTGCTTCTGTGGCTCTTGATGATGATGATGATAATAATAATTGTAGTTTTAAGAGGCCTAACATCTAGGTTATCGGCCATTAATGGTTTGGGTGATCGTGAAGATGATAATGAATTGAAAAATCTAACTAAAACCAACCACCAACTTATATACTAGAAGAAGAAATGAAAAACAAAAGGAGAATAAGGCAAATAAAGGTCAGGGGAAAAGAATTGCCCTCAACCCTCGAAGAATGCGGATTGAGGGACTTGGAAGGAAGTAGAGCCATGAAAGGCAGATAGGAAAGTGAAAGAGGAGAGGGTCCGCCCCAGAGGCAATGGGTAAAAAGGGGAAACCGGTCCCAGCTCAGGAATCCCTCGGGGTGGCCGACTCCCGAACTCACCAGCCGTGAACCCCCTGAGGGTGTAGGAATATCCAGGGTGCACCAGAAGTGGTTCACACAACCTCTTTGAGGGTTTTGAGCAGAAGGCAGGAAAAGAAAATGAAGGCTGACCCCTCGCAGAAGGAGGGTATCAGAAAAGATGAGACAAGGGCCAATTAAGGCGTGAAAGGAAGAGAATCCCTAGGCCTCGGATACCCTAATACCATCGGGGTCGGAAGAGAACAAGAGTTGACCAAGTGAGGTCGACAGGAAAGAAGACGGAGAGGAGCCTGGCACAAGTAAGTGGAAGCAATGCCGGACTCAGCTGGGGTCCCGTGGTCGCCAACCCACGTCCCACTAGATGTGAGCCCTGGGGAAGGGATTTTAGATTTCATATCACCTTGCTCTTTGTGGCTCTTCATAACGTGCGTGCTCAATAGTATTCTAGGCCTTAATCAACATTACTGAACTAATTAGACGTATAGTAATATTTACATTACCACAACGTGATCTAGGAAGACCTTGAACAATTTGTATATTGTGATGTTCAGAAGGTGTAAGCTCAATAGAAATGAGCTAGAGGAAATTGACTCGGAAGCTGCCTGCGGGTTGGCTAACAAAAGGGATAGCAGAAGGATTTGGCAGTAAAACCAGAACGGAAATTACCAGTAAAGTCCACAGCCGAAGTGATCCAATATTATCACTTCAAAGAGACTAAATAACGAGAGCGGGGGAGGGTCACACAAACATGCGAGAGTGAAGTCAGACAAACAGACCCGCGGTGATGTCCTGGGATATACTGCACAGGCACACAAAGAGCAATAGAGACGTCCAACCCCAATACTCACTAAGTCCATTAACATTCCAAGTTGGGAAAATTGCTCAACCTTGTAGATACGGCAGTATATATTTCAAACATTTAATTCTGTAAGAGACAAAATAGGATGCCGTATAGAAATGGCTTTCTGTTCGACGATGTCGAAATGTAAATACGAGGCACGTCCAGAAAGTAAGTTCTGTTTGGTAATAAAATTAAATTGTGTACAGATACAGAAAAATTATTTGTTGCACAACATTACACACCTCTTAAACTACTTTTCCACATAACTGCCGAACTTTTGCAGGCATTTGTCATAGCGTGATACAAGTTTTTGGATACTTTCTTCATAGAAGTTTGCCGCCGACCCGTAAACGAGAGAGAAAACTCCCCTTTAAGATATCCTGCCGTTTGGCCACCACTGTTAGGCAAATTAAGTAAGAGCGTCCGATAAAAACCTCTCTACTACTTGCAGTTTCCGTTCATGTGGTACATGAGATTCCACAAAATAATCTTGAATGCCTCTAATAAAATCTAAAGGAGTGGTTCCATCTAGATTGTTAAATTTTCTTGGTTTATCTTCAAAGTTCCTAATGATGGTTATATTAGATGCCCTATCTGACGTTCTTGTGACGTTACTATGTGCACCTACATTGGGAATTGAAGAAGTAAATTCTTCCTCTTGGGTTTGGAGTTCTGATGTGCGAGGTATAGCCCTATTCGACTGTTCCATTGGACTAAACTGAACAGACGTTGGAGCCTTAAAAGATTCCTGTATGTCAATTCCTTTTTGTTCCTGTACTGGGTTAACTGGCTCATCTACAACGACTCTAAAATCACTATTTATTAGCAATCGCAATTGTTCTTTAAGAGTATCCAAGTTGATACTACCTCCCAAATTAATACTTTCGAGGCCTTTCCTTAGCTCATTGATCTCGGAAGTTTTATTTTCCCTTATCTCGTTTAAATCAATCTGTCCCTGATCAATCTTAAGTTCTACGGATTTAATTCGAGTTTCTAACCCTGTAAAATTGTCTATCTGTTTTTCTTGAACAGCATCCACTCTTTTGTTTTAATCATTCCTTACATCAATGATTTCCCTAGTGGCATTGGAAAGTTTAGTGGCAAGGCTCTTTTCTATACTAGTTTTAGCATTTTGAAAACTATCCTCATTAACATTATTCAGTTCTTGTTTTAAAAACTAGCTCAAGAACACGAAAAACGACTCTAAAAAGAACTATCTCAAGGGTGGAAACCCCTGGAAAAGGAAAATTCAAGCGATGGCCATCTTAAAACGACCTCCAATCTCTTCGTTAAAATATCACACCATGATTTAAAATTGGGAAAACAATGTATTCCATGAGAACAAGGTAACGGACACAAAACAAAAAAAATATTAATACCCTGTCGTCAAGAAAACAAAATTACAGCTAAACACAACTGTAGTAAGAAAATCCTACATGATTCCAAAAATGAATGACGATTATCACCTACACGCTGGGGTGATTCAAAAATTACTAAGACACTACCGTATGTATTTTCAGTAACTGCAATGTTAATCAAAAATTAATATCTCACATTATGTATTAAGGAAATCAGGTATCAATCTCCTAATGATATTAGGAGGACTGGATGAACTATTAGACGATGAATAAAGAAGAATTATCAAAATTTATACACGTAGATCGTTTTAAACGATATTCCAAAAGTGTAGCAATATCAAGATTATATATAAGTATTTATAAGAATATATATTCAAAGTCGAGATACTGAAACATTCCACTAGCAAATTAACCTATCTTGCCTCCTGATAATGTTTATTAATAATACTTGTTCATTTTTCTTGACTCCTAGTCAAGCTTTCCTGAAATGATTTAATCAACTTTGTAAATGGTGTTCAAAACTGCTATAGTATACCTCACTCACACAATTGCATTAAATGCAATTATTTACGTTAATACTGTGAAAAATATCTGTCTCAAAAGGACATCCTAAATTAATTTAATCTCAAATCAATACCTAATAGAAGGTAAAACTGATCTTTTCCTGAATCAGGATAGCCTCCAACTTCGGTGGGCTTCGAAGTATCAGTGGATAAAACTTACACCATGAAAGCAAGTTAACTAATCAGGTTAATCCAATGACAATCATTAAGTAAATCCACTAATAAATCTGCACTCACAAAAGCGAATTGCTTTCCACAAAAATAATCCTACAGGTGGATTAAAACTATAAATGCAGCAAACACCAAGATAAACTTTCCAAGTTTCAAATCGCTGCGAGAAAGCGAAGTTCCTAACAGAACAGTAGTACATGGAAAACATGTACTGGCCTCAAATAAATCAGTGTTCCAAACACTGAGAAACAAACGCGATTAAAACTATGCTTAGACAAAATATTGGAGATCTTCCCCTAAATACTCTTCTCGGCAAATAAAAATACGCACTACTAAGAAATTACTGATTCTACTGATTAAATGATCCAAACTAAAAAATACACAAGGGATGAATTCGTTAAGCGAATACAAAATCCCGGGAACACAGCAAGTCAGATTCGACAGAAACATCGAACCTAAACTTGTGAATACCCATTTAATCTACAAAAAAGAAATGACAATTGCAATTGTTAACAAGTGCCTCCACTAAGCTACGTTAATAGAGTCTGCTGGTCCAGTACCTTTTGTTGCATCTTGAAGCGTCATAAGCGGGATATATAAATATCTGATTAAAATCCAGGGTATCACCAGACAATACACTCTTCTTCTTCTCTGGATCTGGGAATCGAACCCGGGTCTGCAGCGCACACGCATACTGGTCAGACGACCATACGAGCCTACTCCCTTCAAGCCAGAAATACTGTCATCCGCCTGAGAAAAAGCACTGTCCTGCATGGCGCAGCTGGTGAGTTCGGGAGTTGGCAATCCCGAGGGAATCCTGAGCTGGGTCCAGTTTTTCCCCTTTTTCCATTGCCTCTGGGGTGGACCCTCTCCTCTTTCCCTTTCCTATCTGCCTTTCATGGCTCTCCTTCCTTCCAAGTCCGTCAATCCTCATTCTCTGAGGGTTGAGGCCATTTCTTTTCATCCTGTCCATTGTTTGCCTTATCCTTTATTGGTTTACCATTTCTTCTTCCAGTATGTAGGTTTGTAGTTAGTATTATTTATAGTTTTCATTCTCATCTCATCTTTCACTATCACCCAAACCATTAGGGGCCGATAACCTAGATTTTAGGCCCCTTAAAACAACAATATTATCATCATCATAATGTTTCCCTCTCTGTATCTTTACAAGGTCATGGAATCACGAGACAATGCATCTATTTTCCCATCAAAGCTGCTGTTGGAAAGTATACCGACGCTGAAAGTCAAGACCACATGCTGATAGGTAGATTTCATTAGAAAGCTACAGTACCTATTGCAATGGGCACCATCTTGCGCCTTCCGGAAATTTTTGGCATTTCCTTGAGTTTCTTATCCCCCAGACCCCAAAGCCACCGTCAGTTCAATAGTTTCTATATAATTTACATATCACTTTGGCGGCTTCGATGGCGTAGTTGGTAGAATGCTGAGCTTCTATACCAAAGTCGCGGATTCAAACCCAGCCGAGGTCATCGGATTTTTTAAGAGCGTTAAAAATCTCTCAGTATGCCTTCGTTCAGAGGGGTAGTAAAGCCTGCGATCCCATGTGATAGATTTATGGCATGAAAAAGAACCTTTCACTAACTATACTCTGATTTACAAAAGATGAACGGTGAAAGCTGTCACCCGCTTGAAAGGTGAGGTGAGGAGTGGAGACGAGAGGGGTAACGGTCTCCATAGCAACAGCGAGCAATGTTGCAATGTATGCCGACACAGCAGTGAGCACATGGTTTGACTCAGTGTTCTACTGTGTCTTCACTCGTCACGATCATTCGACCGCCCGGCAGGGGGTTAACTTCCCCAGTATTTGTGTCTTCCTGCAAGCCTTTTGGTTGGTTCCTTAGTTTAGGGGCTGCGACAACGCGGTCATGTAGCCCCAAGCCCCTTGGAATGTTATGAGTCATGATGTGCCTCAGAGGCAACGCAACATTTCCCTGCGTGCTAACTTTGACAGCTGTCAGCGACCATTACTGGTAATTCACAGTATACACTTGTGAGAAGCCAACATTTTTAGGTTAGGTTAGATTAATGCTCTTAAGTTCAAACGTTTGTCACCGGGCGCTGGTTGCGACGGCTTCTAATAGTAGCCAAGTTCACAGTTAGTTAGTTATTGTTGTTTTAAGGGGCGGAACTACGAGGTCATCTGCCCCTTCACAGTTAGGTGTCGTGGATGTAGTATTTGGTGGCGAAAACAGGAATTACTTGAATGTATCGTCCGCAGTCCTTACTTGAACTAAAAACAGATAACACACACTAATACTGTCACCACAATTAACACAGGTTATCAGAAAGATTCTACACACACCCAAATTAGACGGGGCTACATGACCGCGTTGTCGCTGCTCCTAAACTAAGGAACCAATTAAACAACCTACATTTCACATTCTTGTGGATACGATAACTACCGTCATTTTCCACCAATCATTTTCAAATGTATACATAAAATACTACCGTATAGAATCTCGGTCGAGTTCGTTAATGGGTGAAATCGAACTAAGGGGGGGATGGAAATGGGACGTCTTTCTTTTTCTTTTTTTTTTTTGAAAAAAAAAATGAAACATTGTGATACAACGAATCCAATCCCATTTCGTACTATTCTTCGGAGAAACACTTAGCTATGTGAGGTATTTTTGATAGCACCAACCGTTGACGAATGGGGTGGGACAATGGAGGTTTTAAAGAAAAAGAATCACAACTCCCTTAAAAGACACAACATCAAAACCATTACGGGTGAGTTAGCCGTGGTCGTTACGGCGTGGCTGCAGGCAGTCTCTCACATCCGGGAGGCGAGGAGGTTCGAATTCCCCCGCCGGCAACCTTGAAGATGGTCTTCTGGGATTTCCCATCTTCCTTCCAGGAAAATGCCGGGGTTGGTTCCTAATTATAGGCCACAGCCGCTACGTTCCAATTCCTTGTCCTTACATTCAAACTTTCCTCCCAAGCCAACACTCCGCACGCGACGGTAATTTTAGCTCACCCCATGGGTGTCCGCCTATTTACAGTTACAAACTGGCGAGCTGAACATGTACTCGGACACTCCCGGCACTAAAAGCCTCACGCTAAAAATCAAAAAAACATAAAAAACAATATTTAAACCGGTCAATAGTTCTCTAAGAATTACCTAAAACATTTGTCTGAAAGAATTGTTGATATGACCCTCCCTTACGCCAAGCGAGGAGCAAACTATTTTCGAAATTGTAAGAAGATGCTCGTATGCTAAGCTAAATATGTGGAACGTTTTGCAGGTATACAACAATTGAAGACCCCATGGAAAGAACGGGATAAGTCCATTTTTTTTCGAAAATGAGTTTATGTTGCATTCTGATGGCCAGCCATCGTTACTACAGGTCAGTTGAAATTAATCAAATCAAGCGGAATGTCACCAAGATACGGAGGTTTTTTTAATTTTTAGTGGAAACGAAAAGAACGTCCCATATCCTCTCAATTTTTCATAATTTAACTTTACTTTTTATTTGTTTTACATGTACTTCCTTTATAAGAAAAGAATTTGGCTAAAACTCCATATTGCTTACCCTCAATTGGAGTGTTTTAAATATTTCTTTTAAGTGTTGAAAGTTAAAATTCGCTCTCCTGAAAAATTTACAGAATGTGACTTATCCTGTTTTCCTCGCGGAGTCTTCAATTGGCAAATTTAGTGAAATCGTAATATTTTTCTTTTCCCGGTTAAATCTACCCCTTCCTTCCGGCGTGGCACGAGGGATTTTTTAAACGCAAGCTAATTTTCAAAAACAACCCCCCCCCTCCCCCCCCCCCTTCTCCAAACCCCGTAGAACTACAGCCCAGAGCCTAGGCCTACTACAACAACAACTGGTCAGATAATTAACATTCAGCCATCTTCTAGGACTACTACCCTGGTGGTGGTCCAAGCAGGGACTCTTAAGACCCCGCTGACGAGCCTGACTTGGTTGACCTGGGGGAATACCCACAAGAGACGAGCCGAAACCCCTAATAATGTTAGATGATGATGATGACGATGATAATTGTTGTCTTAAGGTGCCTAACATCTAGGTTATCGTCCCCTAATGGTTTGGCTGAACGTGAAGATGAAAATGAATTGTAAACTATAACTAAAACTAACTACTAACTTATATACTAGAAGAAGAAATGGAAAATCAAAAGGAGAATAAGGCAAATAAAGGACAGGAGGAAAAGAAATGCCCTCAAACCTCAAAGAATGCGGATTGAGGGACTTGGAAGGAAGAAGAGCCATGAAAGGCAGATAGGAAAGTGAAAGAGGAGAGGATCCGTCCCAGAGGTAATGGATAAAAAGGGGGAAAACCGGACCCAGCTCAGGAATTACTCGGGGTCGCCAACTCCCGAAATCACCAGCCGTAAGCCCCTGAGGGTGAAGCAATATCCAGGGCGCACCAGAAGTGGCTGGGCTACATACACCCTGCCTCCTTGAGGGTCTTGAGCAGAAGACAGGAGATAACAGGAAAAGAAAAAAAGTCCTCTCGGCACGCCGGAAGGCGGAGGTAGATTTCACCGGACAAACTTGGAGATAGGCGAAAATAGGCAGAATATGCAGGTTTTCGTAGAAGGATCAGACCTCATTTATCGCGTGAAAGTATTTTATAATTGGAGATTAATTAACTTTGTTTGTCTTCATTTTAAACATATTTTAAACATTTTATTGTCTTACGGGGACGGTAACCTTCTTGTCATTTGCAGTCCATTTTTTGCCTATTTTCAATTTTGAAAAAATAGGCTTATGAGATCACCTTTTGTCCGTATGTGTGTGCGTGTGTGTGTGTGTGTGAGGTGTGGGTGTGTGTCCCCCCCTAATAAAATCTAAACGGCTGGAGCGATTTCAGTGAAACTCGGTAAGTTCATAGCACTATTCCCGGCGACGTCGACCGTGCCCATCGAATGTTGTTACGTCTCACCAATCCAACATGGCGGCTGTGCGAAATATTTCACTAGCATTCAGTATCTCCGAAACTATAACGGATATCGCCCTGAAATTGTGTACGGTGATAAAGGGTACTACTAGAAGTTCACCTATTAAACTTTCAAAAACCTGGTTACTACATAACCAACATGGCGGCCAAGCGAAGTGGAGACTTTTAAATAGACTTTTCTCGCGATTTAACTATCCAAACGTAATGAAACTTGGTACAGCAAATATTTATACACATTGCAATGCACTGGAATCTAATTTAGTTCAATTGTTTACATAACCTCAAAATGGCGCCTGTGCGAAATATTTCACTGACATTCTATATCCCCGAAACTATTACAGATATCACCCTGCAATTTTGTACGGTGATAAAGGGTACTGATACAAGTTTACCTATGTATAATTCATAAACCAGTAAAGTACAAAACGAACATGGCGACCAAGCGAATTTGAAATATTTTAATAGTGATGATGATGATAATTGTTGTTTTAAGGGGCCTAACATCCAGGTTATCGGCCCCTAATGGTTTGGGTGATCATGAAGATGAAAATGAAAAGCGAACTTAAAACTAAAAACTAACTACTATCCTACATACTAGAAGAAGAAATGGAAAACGAAAGGAGAATAAGGCAAATAAAGGTCAGGAGGAAAAGAAATGCCCTCAACCCTCGAAGAAAGCGGATTGAGGGACTTGGAAGGAAGGAGAGCCACGAAAGGCAGATAGGAAAGTGAAAGAGGAGAGGGTCCGCCCCAAAGGTAAAGGACAAAAGGGGAAACCGGACCCAGCTCAGGAATCCCTCGGGGTCGCCAACTCCCGAACTCATCAGCCGTGAGCCCCTGAGGGTGTAGCATTATCTAGGGTGCACCAAAAGTGGTGGGGCTACATACACCCGGCCTCCTTAAGGGCCTTGAGCACAAGGCAGGAGGTAAAAGGAAAAGGAAAGGAAGGCTGACCCCTCACAGAAGGAGGGTGTCAGGAGAGATGAGACAAGGGCCAATTAAGGCGGGAAAGGAAGAGACTCCCTAGGCCTCGGATACCCTAATACCGTCGGGGTCAGAAGAGAACAAGAGTTGACCAAGTGAGGTCGACAGGAAAGAAGACAGAGAGGAGCCCGGCACAAGTAAGTGGAAGCAATGCCGGACTCAGCTGGGGCCCCGTGGTCGCCAACCCACGCCCACAAGAAATATTTTAATAGACTTTTCTCGTGAGTTAACTCTCTGAGCGCAGTGAAATGTGGTACAGTAAATGATTTTGCAGATTGTAATGTACTGCCATCTAATTTAATTCAATTGTTTACATAACCTCAAGATGGCGGCTGTGCGAAATTTTAAAATTAAGTTTTTATTTCTTGTGTCGTAATCATGCGATCGAAGTGAAAGTTTGAATAATGAACCTAGGCAATAAGTGACCTTGAATGGTACATAACTCTATGGCCTATACATATAACAATCCTAAATGGCAAGCTTCCGTAATATTTAGACGGTTCTGAATATATATGAATCTTTTACAGCAACCAAACTGAAATTTTTATGTTCATAGAGACTATGAAGATATGTTCACCTATAGGACTTTCAGTAACCTCGTGAGCACGAATCCAACATGGCGGCGACGCGAAGTATAAATATTTAAATGGACGTTTCTCGCGAATTAACTATCCGAGTGCCGTGAAACGTTGCACGTTTTAAATGCTTACACAAATGTTGATCCACTGGCATCTAATTTATTTCAATTGTTTTCATAATCACAAGATGGCTGCTGTGCGTAATTTTAAAATCTCGTTTTTTCATCTTGTGTTCTTATCATGCGATTGAAGTTTGAATACCACACTTACACAATAATCTTAATATAATAGTACAAAAATAAAAATCCAACCTGGCGACCGTCTGAAATATTTAGACGGTTCTCAATATCTACGAATCTGTTACAGCAATTAAACTGAAATTTTGTATGTTGATAGAGGCAATTAACATGAGCAGGATATATGAAAATAGGCTGTACAGTTCTTCACGGAACTACTTGTTATACTTGTGGTCACACTGTCCTTATGCAAGGTTTCGACACTGATGTGTAACTATGTAACGGTCTGTTACTTCTTCACGCAAAATTATATCTCCCGCAGAGATGTTGGTTGGTTCCTCAGTTTAGGGGCTGCGACAACGCGGTCATATAACCCCGTGTACTTTGGGTGAGTGTAGAATCTGTCTGATAAACGGTGTGAATTGTGATGGCTGTATAAGTCTGTAATTCAGGTAAGGAATGCAGACGCTAAATTTCAAGCAGTAGTTCCTAATGTTGCTACCAGATACTAACGTCAACGCCACCCAGCTGTGAACTTGGCTACTGGATGCCACCTCAATCAGCAACTCGCAACGAACGTTGGAACTTCCCCTCCAAAGGAAAGCTTACTGAGGGATTTTTAGCGCTCTTAGAAAATCCGACGACTTTGGCCGGCTTTGAACCCGCGAACTTGGGCATAGAAGTTCAGCATGCTACCAGTTACGTCACCGAAGCCGCTTCACACTTAGTCAGATGGAAATCTGAATCTGATCTCGCGCAAGTGCGTTGTCATGGCAACGTCTGATGGCTCATCCCTCATCGATTTAGTAGTGTTGCCATGTCAACCACTGATAGCTCTTGGCATTTTCTTATAATTCCGAAATCATTTTTCTCATCCCTTGGCGCAATGGTGGCTCATATCAAAAATTCTTTCAGACAAACGTTTTAGGTAATTATTAGGGGAATATTGTCCATTTTGTACGGTTTTGATATTGTGCCTATTAACAGAGATATGATTAATGTTTCCCGAAAAAAACACTTTTTCCCACCCCTTTGGTCAATGGTTGGTGCTATCAAAAAACGTTTCAAACATAAATTTCTGAGCTTTATCCGACACATAGTATGAACTTTGAACGGATTCGATATTTCACATATTAAGAGAGTTATAGCAATATTTCATTTTTTCGAAAAAAAAAGTCCCCCATTTTCATCCCCTTCGACCGATTTAGCCCAGTAACGAACTCGTCCGAGATTTTATGGGTATACATATTCGGTAAAAAATTCAAAGTGATTGGTGCAAAATTACGGCAGTTATCGTGTCCACAAGAAACTGATATACATATATACATATATTACATAAATTATATATAAACTTTTGAACTGACGGTGGTTTTGGGGTCTGGGGGATGTGAAACGCGAAGATATGTCGAAATTTTCCGGAAATCGAAACATGGTACCCATTGCAATAGTTAGCTTTCTAATGAAATCTACCTAAAATACTGCCGTCAACGACGCCTAGCTGTGAACTTGGCTACTAGATGCCACCTCAATCAGCAACTCGCAACGAACGTTGGAACTTCCCCTCCGAAGGAAAGCAAACTCAGGTTTTTTAGCGCTCTTAGTAAATCCGACGACTTCAGCCGGGTTTGAACCCGCGACCTTGGGCATAGAAGTTCAGCATGCTACCAGTTCCGATACCGAAGTCACTTCCCACTGACATATGAAAACTGAATGTGATCTCGTGCAGTGGCGTTGTCATAGCAACAGCTGATGGTCATCCCTTATCAATTAAAAGTAAAGTTGTCATGGCAACCTCTCTTGGCACTTGGCATTTTCTTATAATTTAAATCATTTTGTTCACCCCGTGGCGTAATGGTGGGTCATATCAAAAATTCTTTCAGACAAAAGTTTTAGGTAATTATTGGAGGAATATTGTCCATTTTGTGCGGTTTTGATATTGTGCCTATTAACAGAGATATGATTAATGTTTCCCGAAAAACCCACTTTTTCCCACCCCTTTGGTCAATGGTTGGTGCTATCAAAAAACTTATTTGACATAAATTTTTTGCACTTATCCGACACATATTATGAACTTTGAAGGGATTCGATATTTCATGTATTAAGAGAGTTATAGCGATATTTCACCTTTTCGAAAAAAGCCCCCCATTTTTACCCCCTTTGACCGATTTTGCCCATTAACGAACTCGACCGAGATTTTATAGGGATACATATTATGTAAAAAATTCAAAGTGATTGGTGCAAAATTACGGCAGTTATCGTGTCCACAAGAAACTGATATATATATATATATATATATAGATAGATACATATATACATAAATTATATATAAACTTTTGAACTGACGGTGGTTTTGGGGTCAGGGGGATGTGAAACGCGAAGATATGTCGAAATTTTCCGGAAGTCGAAACATGGGACCCATTGCAATAGTTAGCTTTCTAAAGAAATCTACCTAAAAGTAGGCAGACCCCTCGCAGAAGGAGGGTATCAGAAAAGATGAGACATGTGCCAATTAAGGCGGTAAAGGTAGAGACTCCCTAGGCCTTGGATACCCTAATACCATCGGAGTCGGAAGAGAACAAGAGTGGACCAAGTGAGGTCGACAGGAAAGATGACTGAGAGGAGCCCGGCACAAGTAAGTGGAAGCAATGCCAGACTCAGCTGGGACCCCGTGGTCGCCAACCCACGTCCCACTAGATGTGAGCCCTGGGGAAGGGATTTTAGATTTCATATCATCTTGCTCTTTGTAATGGAAGACAAATGGTAAGGTTACAATGTCAGTAACACATAAACTACCACGGACTATATTTCCATGCCTGTCTCTTCAGAAATATCTACTGTAGTCGACACTTAACCATTCCTTGTAACAAACAAATGTATTGCTCAAACTATTACATGTGGAACGTTAATCGGCTAAAATTTGCATTGATCCAGCTGTTGTGTATTTGGCTGACAAAGCCCGCTATTGTTGTTTATGATTCATGGGACGGGGGTTACTCTAATAATACCCCTGGGGTGGGATTCTCGTCCGTTCACCGCGACCAAGTAAACTGGGCCAGGAACATGTTTGCTCAATTCTCATGCCGATGTTCGATCTGATTGATGACATACATGTTCTGTGTACATTGGTTTAAACGAGATATTTCTTGCTTTCCTTGGATTCATTGTTGTTGTTGTTGTTATTGCATAATTTCAGAAGCCTATTTTAACACTTGACTACTAGTCTAGTACGGGTCTGAACGCCGCAGAGTGTTAACATTCCGCTGTGTGTTTTTCATTTTCGTCTACTAATTCTATCACCGCGGAGGCTCTGCCAAGAAATTTAATTCTGGTCTCAGGGTTGGAACGGAGAATAGTCAACCTCATGCGGTAAAACTGAGAAGAGACGGGTTAGATTCCTACCTCAACCATCCTGGAAGTGTCTTTTTTCCCGGACTGGCTGCGTGGCTCAGCGGTAACGTTCTCGCGTGCTGGGCCCTAGGTTGCAGGTTCGTATCCTGGCACAGTCAGCTGGCTTTTTGAGGGTGCGCAAATGCGAGGGAGCCGTGTCAGTAGATTTGTTGTTGTTTGAGTCTTCAGTCTTTTGACTGGTTTGATGCAGCTCTCCATGCCTCCCTGTCCTGAGCTAATCGTTTCATCTCTACATAGCTACCACACCCTACATCCGAGGCAATCTGTTTAACATATTCTAACCTTGGTCTACCCCTACAGTTCTTGTCCTCGACCCTTCCTTCCATAACTAAGCTTGCTATTCCTGGGTGTCTTAGTATGTGTCCTACCAACCTATCTCTTCTCTTCATTACCAGTCGCCAGAAACATCTCTCCTCTCCCACTCGTCTTAATACCTCTTTGTTTGTAACCCTATCTACCCATCTGATCTTCATCATTCTCCTGTAGCACCACATTTCAAATGCTTCAATTCTCCTCTTTTCTGCTGCACCAATAGTCCAAGTTTCACTTCCATAGAGCGCCACGCTCCAGACAAAGGCTTTCAAAAATGACTTCCTAATACCTAAATCTATATTCGATGTCAGCAGATTCCTTTTTTGTAGAAATGCTTTTCTTGCCTGAGCCAACCTACTTTTTATATCCTCTTTGCTTCGTCCATCACTGGTTATTCTGCTTCCTAAGTAACAGAAATCTCCTACTTCCTTTAGCTTTTCACCTGCCAATTTGATCTCCATAGAGTTTTCTGATTTATTTCGGCTGCATTCCAGTATTTTTGTTTTACATTTATTAATTTTCATCATGAATTCTTTCCGTAAGACGGAGTCCATACCATTCAAAAACTCATTCAAATCCTCAGGCTTGTTGGCCAAGATGACGATGTCATCAGCAAATCTCAGAGTTGAAATTATTTCTCCTTGAATCTTCACTCCCACTTTAAATTTTTCTCTAATTTCCTTCATTGCTTGTTCAATGTAAAGATTGAAAAGTATGGGTGATAAGTTGCAGCCTTGCCTTACACCTTTCTGAATACCAGCTTCTCTCTCATGTCCTTCAACTCGAATGACTGCTGTCTGGTTTCTGTATAGATTGTATATCACCCTCCTATCCCTGTACTTTATTCCAATCGATTTCAAAATGTCAAACAATTTAGTCCAATCAACGTTATCAAAGGCCTTTTCCAAGTCTACAAAAGCCATGAACGTTCTCTTATCTTTCCTTATTCTACCTTCCAAAATCAGCCTAAGACTTAGTACAGCTTCCCTTGTTCCTACATTTCTCCTGAAACCAAACTGGTCTTCACCCAACTCCGTTTCTATCTGGCTCTCAATCCTCTTGTAAATTTTTCTAGACAGGATCTTTGAAGCATGAGTAATCAAGCTGATTGTACGATAATCTTTACATCTGTCAGCTCCCACTTTCTTTGGTATAGGGATGATTTCATTCTTCTTGAAATCAGGGGGTACCTCACCTGTCTCATAAATCCTACACACCAAGTGAAATAACCTGATCAGACCTTCCTCTCCTATGCAGCGTAGCAACTCAATCGGTATATCATCTATGCCTGGTGCTTTGTTCCTGCTTAAGTCTTCCAAAGCTCTATCAAATTCTGATATCAATATTAAATCTCCTTTCGCATCCTCATCAATTTCCTCCTCCCTTTCCATTACATGATTCTCAATCTCCTTTCCCTTATACAAACTCTCTATGTAAGCTTTCCATCTCTCAACCTTTTCTTCCCTATCTGTTAGAGGCTTTCCATTTGTGTCCTTAATATTACAGCACTTAGTCTTCTTTTCCCCAAAAATATTCTTAATCCTTCGATAAGCTGTGTCTACTTTTCCTAATTTCAGACAATTTTCTATACCAGCACATTTCTCTTTCAACCATTCTTCTTTCGCTTCCTTGCACTTCTTGTTAACCTCATTTCTCAGACGTCTGTATTCTGCTTTCCCCTTTTCATCTCTTACATTCTTGTGCTTCCGCCTTTCATCCATCAATTCGAGTATATCCTGAGTGATCCACGGTTTTCTACCTATTCTCTCTTTCCTACCAATGTTTTCTTCTGCGGATTTTGTTATTTCATTCCTCAAAAGTGCCCATTCGTCTGCAATTGAAGTTTGTTTAGGGTTTTTCATTAGTCCTTCCTTTATACTCTTCTTGAATCTTTCGTTTACATCCTTCTCTTTCAGTCTGTCTATTGCCCACCTTTTTGGCTTTTGACTTTTCTTCAGTTTCTTCAACTTTAATCTGCATTTCATTACAACCAGATTGTGGTCAGAGTTTATGTCAGCACCAGGATATGTTTTACAATCCAAAATCTGGTTTCGAAACCTCTGCTTGACCATAATGAAGTCGATTTGGTAACGCCCTGTATCTCCTGGTCTCATCCATGTGTATATTCTTCTATTGTGGTTATTGAATAAGGTGTTAGCTATGACCTACTCATGCTCAGTGCAGAATTCTACCAGCCTGCTTCCTCGATTATTCCTTTCACCTAATCCGAAATCTCCTACTATCTTCCCTTCTCTCCCTTTTCCTACCACAGCATTCCAATCTCCCATTACTATAACATTTTCATCACCCTTGATATACCTCAGAATTTCGTCTATTTCGTCGTAGACCTTTTCAACATCCTCATCATCAGCTTGACTGGTAGGCATATAGACTTGTACCACTGTGGTGCAGGTAGGTTTAGTATTTATTTTTGCTACAATAATCCGTTCACTATATTGCTCATAATATTCCACCCGCTGTCCCAGTTTCCTATTCAATATGAGGCCAACCCCTGCTTGGCCATTGTTTGATTTAGTGCTAATGACCCTATAGTCTCCTGACCAAAAGTCCTGTTCTTCCTGCCAGCGCATTTCACTAATCCCAACCAAATCCAACCTCAACCTATCCATTTCCCTTTCTAAGTTTTCTAACCTTCCATTTCCTAGCAGACTTCTAACATTCCACGCTCCGATCCGTAGAATGTCAGAGTTCCTCTTTGTCACTTCTGTGATGTTAACCCCCTCTCGAGTAGTCCCCACCCGGAGATCCGAACGGGGGACTAGTTTACCTCCGGATTGAAATTTTACAAGGGAGGAGGCCATCATCACATGTATTTATGCATAGAGAGGTGCATATCCTCGGGAATAGCAAACGGCTGTAGTTTCCCCTTGCTTTCAGCCGTGCAGCAGGACGCAGTGTAGCCATTATTTGGCTTATATTATCAATATCTTAACCGTCTATAAGACTAGTAAAGAATTGATTTAATCTGAAAGGCTGCTACTCCCTTTCAGAATAAGTAAAGAGCAATTCTACTAACAAAAATACTAACCTTCTACTGTACTAACAATTAAATACCAAAATTCTACTAACGGAAAAATACTAAAGTTCCACCAACAACAAATACTACCACTAAAACAGTCTGTCACCAGACACACTCACATGCAATCACACATCACAGTCTACTGAAACAATGAACTATAACTAATAAACAATGCAACTGTTACCAGACACACTCACACACCACAGTCTAATAGAACAATGACATATATCTAATAGACAAACTAACTACCTACTTACAACTACAACTAACTACATACTTACTGTACTGTTATTTGAATTGACAATATTTACAAAATGCAATTTAGATAGAAAATACTTACAGGAAGAGAGCAAAGATAATGCCAATGGTTATCCTTCGTATAGGAGAAGAAATAATGGAACGTGATAACATGTAGGGGTAGGTGCCCCAGGATATTAAATAAGTAAGTGTGAAAAAAGGCAGGGGGACACTACATTCAGGATGGCTACAGTCTCTACCAAGATTTGAACTTTCATTGTTTGAGCCTGCATCATCGTCATCATCTTGCACAGTTTCCAGCCACTGGCCGGGTCTGTTTGGAACACAAGCCTCTCCAACGTCTTCTGTCTTCCTACCATCTCTCAGCCACCACCTTTGTCCAGTCTTCTTCCCTCTTCTTCACGCTTACTCCTCTCTACTTCCACCCCCTTCAGCCACCTGTCTCTTGGTCTCCCTCTCGGTCTCTTTCCTTCCCACTTCGTCTCGTGTATCCTCCTGGGTATCCTCTTCTCCTCCATTCGTTTTACATGTCCATACCATCTAAGTCTAGCTTTCTCTATACCATCCTGTAATGGTTCTTCCTTCATTAATTCTCTGGACCTCTCATTTCTTATTCTGTCCATCTTTGTAGCTCCAATACTGCTTCTCAAGAACTCAAGAACTGGTCTGTATTTTGCTCTTCTCCCTTCCTTTCATAACCCAGGTCTCAGAGGCATACGTCAGGATAGGGACATAGTACGTCCGATATATGATCTTTTTGCTGTTTTGAGGGACATCCTTGCTCCATAACATGCTTCTCACACTCCTCCGGAATGCTTCTGCCTGCCTCCCCCGCTCATTTATTTCTCTATCGTTTCTTCCATTATCTTGTATCAGGCTTCCCAGATACTTGAAACTCTCCACTTTCTTCAGCTGTTCCCCACCAATTGTTATTCCCGATGTGGTTCTTTCTTTCTTCCTTGTTGTGATCACCATCTCACTCTTATTTATGCTAAATTTCATCCCATATCCTTGTATTATTCCTTCCCACACGTCCAACTGTTCCTGTACCTCCTCCTCGTTTCCCCAAATCATCTGCAAACACCATTGCTTTCATCTTTCCTTCCCCAATTACTTGTGCCACTCGAGTCATTATGTCATCCATCACCACAAAGAAAAGTAACGGTGACAGTTCACTTCCTTGTTTAAGGCCGTTTCTCTGTTCCAACCAGTCCGATCTCTCTCCTCCCACTTTCACACAGCTCACGCTTCCCTTGTACATCTCCTTTATCCACGTTAAAGATCCCCTACGGGGCAAAATTCCAGCACCCCGGCGTCTCTAAATGCCACAGTAGTTAAAAGGGACGTAAAAACAATAACATTATTATTATTTTTCCCCGTGGTTTCCTCACTTCTACTGTACTCCTGGCAAATGCTGAGATGGTACAGTACCTCAATTTAGGCCACGGCCACTTCCTACACAAATCTGCACAAATACACACACTAGTACAGACATCACAGTGACACAGGTTATCAGAAAAATTCTACACACACCCAAATACATGGGGCTACATGACCTCAATGCCGCAAAACCCATAAGAGAATGAAAAACTACTATCTCTTCTCTCTCTTTCAAGGCCGGATTTGTTCATTTGTTTACAGCAGTTCGACCCATAGTTATCTTACGCTTATCTTATATTCTTCACTGCTTGATTTTGTTTTATGACTCTAGCAGCGATTTTTTGAGTCTCTGTGACATGGTTCCTTCCATTATCATTTATATACGCTGTGTTGTTTATGCTAACTGAAAGAGTCGTGGTTATTAAAAACAAGATGTTCAGTAAAGAACATATAGCCTACTTTCTCCTAAATGTATGAGTATAGTTATAACTCGTTGTTATTATCAAGGAGTATAATAGAACTATTCTTTGTTGAAGACCTTAGAAACGATTTACCTCTACCAAACGCCACAACCTAGATAAAAACTGCTACCATCATTGAAGAAAGAAAGATAAGAAGTATATCAAGAATGTTATGGATCTGGAGACATAATCGACCGGACTGGCGGCGTGGCTCAGCGGTAACGTTCTCGCTTGCTGGGCCCTAGGTTGCAGGTTCGTACCCTGGCGCAGTCAGCTGGCATTTGAGGGTGCACAAATGCGAGGGAGCCGTGTCAGTACATTTACTGGCACGTTAAAGATCCCCTTCGGGCCAAAATTCCGGCACCCCGGTGTCTCTAAAATCAGCAGTAGTTAAAAGGGATGTAAAACCAATAACATTATTATTATTATTATTACGACCTGCCGTGGGCAACATCCAACTTTGAGTTGAGGCAAGTAGTAAGCGTTTGCTACACTCCAAATATTGCATCATCATGACCAGAAATTGCGTAATCCTGATGACGTCATGGGATGACGTCATGGGTCCTTAGAGCGAGCACGTGGTCCAGGAGCGAGCATGTGCACTGCACGTGTTAGCGTGGGAAGGGGGTGACCTCTTGGCTTGTTTATGTGATGGTGATAAAAAGTTAATGGGTGTTGACGCCATGGGGGTTGTTTATTAGGATTTTAACTGTCATTTGACACCCGTGCGACTGTGAACATGTGTGCCAGTGCGAGCAATCCACACATGTGGTGTGCAGCTGTTATGTTTTTTTGCTCGCGATTGAACCCTCGTCGTATCGGCCCCGAACCTGATATCTCGCACTCGTAGTAATGCCCCCCTCTTTTCCTATAGCCTCATTATTTAAATACAATACCAAAACAAAAGGTCATTCGCGGGTAGTGGGGTAGTGTATGTTCTCTTGCAAGTCGCGTGTGTGCTTGAATACGTATGGCTATGTTGGGAAAATGTTTGGTGGTGGGCGAGGACTAGGGTTGAGTGAGGGCTCGTTTAAATGCTATTTTTCCCGCTCTATTTGATGGTGAGGTAATTTTTTTTTAAATGGGTGGAATTTGGAAACGCAATTTGAGGTAAACGTGCGTTTTTGACATTTTGGCGAATTTAATGAGCTTGTAAGGCTAGAACGATGTGTTATTTAGGAATGGTGTGACGTCCTCTTTGCTATGAATGCGTGTCGGTATATATATATATATTTTTTAAATTGTTGTTTTTGAAATTGGTGCTATTTTGGAAACGGTGAAGATGAGAGAAAAGTTTGTTTGAAGTCAATGAAAGGTCCCTATGCCCTCTAGGCTGACAGCAAGTTTGAAGTGTGTAGGACAAAACAAAATGATAGCCTACTTTCTGGCGAACATTGGCGATGATTCGGCGAAGCCATGGTCGGGTTTGAGCATATAGGGTGTCGTAGGACTTGTGGTGAACCACCCCTTGCTATGGACGGGAGTATATCCACCCCAAAATAAATCTACCCTTACCCGGAGGTTAAGTAGTGGTTATTTTTGTATGCATGCGCACTTGAGGGCTTTTGTAAGAGAGCGGAATTTTTAAAAGATTCTTTATAGATGAGGCTTTTTAAAAAATTTATTAAAAAAACCAAAAACTAATAGGTCATTCGCTTTTTAGTATCTCGCTAACCAATAATGCGATTTAAACATATGGGGTGTCATAGGACTCGTAGTGAATTCTCCTTTTGTATGAATGAGGTATGTCAACCCCCAAAATAAAAACTACCCTTACCTGGGGTGAAAGAGCAATTTTTGTATGTATGCACACCGGTGGCTTTTGTCAAAAGGGCCTAACTAATGGACGTTGGACAGTGGGTGTAAAAAAAAAAAAAAAAATAAAAAAAAAAAAATTGTGTGGTGTAAATCTTTTTAAAAATATATTTATTTGATCATTTGTGGTTTACATTAATTATATAAATATGAATTAGTGAAAAATGATATGATCTTCGTTCTTAAAGTGGTAAGTAGTTCTTTTTCCAACAAGCTGCAGAGAATTGAAGATGCTGTGTTGTTTGCAGAGTGGAATATGCTGGTCTTGTGCACGGGTAAGTACAATCATTCTTTTCTTTCTTGCGTGTGTTGGTTTTAGTGAGCTGAAAAATATATATATAGAGACACATTAATAATAATAATAATAATAATAATAATAATAATAATAATAATAATAATAATAATAATATTTTTGCGAGGAATTTAAAAAAAATTAACTTACATTGTTGTAATTAGAAGATATTTTTGTTGGGGATCCAAGAGTTGTGAGTTGAATCGAATCCAAGCCAAGATACGAAGGCTCGGGTTCCTTTTCTACGTAGTACTTTGTCGACTAAGTAAATATTAGGATGTTTTGTTCGTTGTAACTCTGCTTCGTAGAACGCACCAAATATTGGGATATTTTTATTATCTTTTAAAAGATATGTTCGTGGATTAGTATTTTGAACTTTATAAATTGTAAATAATTCTGTTGTCCAATTAGCTTCGTATCCTTTAGTGAAGTGTTTCTTGATTTTTGATATTCTTACAATGTCGCCGATTTTATATTTTGGTTTTCTTAAAGTTTCATTATATTGTGTTGGCAAGCGGGGTGGATTGTTTCTTTTCACATCATTAGGTTTCATGCCAATGCTGCGATGTATTTTGTGATTATACTTTACTAGTAACTCAGGCAAAATATGTACCCATCGGTAAGAACCTCGTGTTGTGAATTCTTTCCACATCGATTCCTTAAGAGTTCGATTAAATCTTTCTATCACACTCGCTTTAATGGAGCTGCCAGTGGAATAATGCTTTAGATTTTGTTTCTGAGACCATGTTTTGAATTCACTGTTATAAAATTCCGTTCCTCGATCGGTGTGAAAATAATTGGGCAATCTTTTACTTTGAGAATAAACAAATTTTAAGCTTTTTACAATCTCACTTCCTTTTTTGGTTTTAAGAGGAATTGCCCATGCATATTTCGAGTAAACGTCAATAATGGTTAATAAATATTTAAATCCATTATTCCATTTTGCAAGTTTGGACATGTCCACAAGGTCAGCTTCATGGAGGTCATCGATTCCTTTGCTAATAACACGTCGTCTTTTAAACTTTTTTCTAAGCGGTGCGTGAAGTTCTTTTGCAATTTCTCGTCTGATTTCGTTCATAGTTATTTTCCAAACAATGTTTTATAACATACTGTGCATTGTTTTACAAACGTTGGAATTTTTATTCAATATATCCAGCATTTCTTAGTTCTTCTTCTATTGCAAAGATTTCGCTGTCTAGTCCTGTGTGACCTGCAGCTTTCGATGCAATTAATTTTTTAAGTCTTGATACCAATTTGTTTGGTTCATTCCAGTGAACGAATTCAATATTGTTTCCGCCTTCAAATTTCCAAATGGCTTGTGGCGCGATGTGTTTTTTTTGACCATATCCAGTATGCATCGTAGTATTTGCTTTTTCATTTTCATCTGCTGTTTTTATAATTCTATCTATGTCTTCAGTGAGAAGGGGTTCAATTATATGTCTATACTTATAAGATTGCGTTCCTCTTGGAGCTGCATTGCTTGTATTGTATTAGGTACTCAGCTAATAATAGTGTACATCACCCCTTATTATTTTCCCTAATTACAGTACATGGGAATGATGACCATGATTTCCAAGCCTCTAAGTAAAACAAAAACAAATTATTTCCATTTCCAAACAGTTGGTGTGAGGTGAGGTGAGGTGAGTTTTCTAAACGTCAAACTCATGTGGATTTCCACTTTTACTCCAGGTAAATGCCGTGTTTGCCCACAGAAAAGTGCAAAGAAAATCGAAACATGTTATGTTTGGATCAATTCCTTACCTACATGACAACATGTACTCGAAAGAACAAGTAATGAGCATTCTATGTTAACAATAGAGAGATGCTTGCAAACTGCCAATGCTTAGAGCTCATTAGCGGCTTCTAAGAGAGATAAGGAGTACACTCACTTGAAAGACTAACAAGAGGAGTTTTCGATTTTCCCACAACATCCAATCTGAAAGTAAATATAAATGACTATGCACTTAAGTCCATAACCATCTCCTTACCATTCCTACCCTTCATAGTCAAAGGCACACATTAATACAGCCATCACAGTGACAGAGGTTATTTTTAAAATATCTAAATATCTGAGATTTATCTTGAAATTGACCAGAATTTTGTAAAATCCACTAAATTTACCGCAAATTTAGCAAATTCCACCAAATTTCAGCAAAATCCAACAAATCACTACCAGATTTATTGAAATGCCATTGAATTATTAAAGAATGGTTTGAACTAGCTCAAATTTATATAAAATTACCCGAATATTGATGAAAATTCACCAAATTCTACCAAATTTAGCCAAGAGGACTACAAAGCATGAAATTTAACCATTTTTTAAAATTCACAACATATACTCGAAAATTCTATAATATTCCCTTTACGTGTATGCTTTTTTTAGTTGTTGTTTCGTTTCCCACACTCCCTGCAGACAAATACCTGAACATGACTTTCTGCTAGACTAGGAGCTCCACATTCGACATGATAGCTGAGTTTCATCTCCCATAAACTCGTCTCTGAGGTGGGTGCCAGAAAAGGCATCCAGCTGTAAAAACCACACCCTCACATAGACTTTCATAACTTCTTACGTTGAGGTTCATAACACTACGTTGAATGATTTATCGGTTTCCTTTTCACAATTCCTGTCTATACTTTCCTCTTGAAGGTTGCAAGATGCTTGCAAGGTTCCTAAAATGCAATTCAATTTAATAAATACCTTAAGATGGTTTGATTTGTTTAATGATATGGTGTTAATACTATTTTTACGTCTTGACTGGCTTTGCAATAAGAATTGACTAACCAAACATGAGTTACCTATGAGGGAAACATTTTGGCCACTATGTTGGCTATTGACCAGTGAGTTTAGCTGTTTATCATTTTTTAAAATCATAAACAACAGAGGCTTAAACGTATAGATAAACCGTGTGACCATGTTTGTTAAACAAGACATTATACCAGAGACAATTAGGATACTTATGTAGAGTTTACCAAAAATAATGTTGTGTAACAGTAAATGCTAGTCAACAAACAGTTATACACTTCTAAAAAAAATCATCATACAATACCTGAGAGCTCTTCTAAAATTATTGATGTGTAACATGATTCCACTAACTTGCTATGTATTTTTTGGCTTGGGGGTGATTTTCAAGAAATGCAAATGGAACTGAAATGCAATACAAACGATGAGCGCGCCTGGTGGCTGAAATTGATACCACGACGTACTGTCGGTTATGTAGCTATGTGGAATGTATATCAAATATGGTTTACTTAAAGGTTTGGTGGTCCCATTAAAGGTATTCCTACAATAAATGATTTTCAAGTTGTCGTTCTGTGACGTGAAAATATTTATTATATGATATTTGCTAACAGGATATGCCACTGGAATTATTTTTCAAGTAGTTATTTTAATGACAACAGAGTTCACTGTTAATAACGGAGAGCCCTATGTGGAATGTAGGATAACATGTAACATAATATACGTGATATGTCACAACTGTAAGGCTTGTGATTTTTTAAAGATGCCTTTATACCTATATTAATCACCCAGTTTACAAGACTGATAACTGTAATGCTACGGAAAATCATAACAAACCAAAAAATGTGCATTGAAAAACCAAAAAGTGGTTGAGCAAATATACAGTCAACATGCAAAGAAAACAAGAAATATATACAAACTGTGTTAATTAATTCAAATATATATATTTTTACAATAGGTACACACACACACACACACACACACACACACACACACACACACACACACACACACACACACACACACACACACACACACACACACACACACACACACACACACACACACACACACACACACACACACACACACACACACACACACACACACACACACACACACACACACACACACACACACACACACACACACACACACACACACACACACAGAGAGAATACAGCTCTTTTTTGTTCATGTTGTCCTGCTAGAGTTTTTAAATATAACACTTGCTTAACATTATTTTAGGGGATGGAGGTGTTGCTAGGTTGACCAATTACACAATAATACCAGCTTTACGAAGTTCATCTTCTATTTTTAACAGCTCTTCCTCATAACCAATATGACCAGCCTGTTTACAGGCATGCAAGAGCTGTAGACGTTCGACTAATATATTAGGATCGTTCCATTTGCTATTTTTTATGAATGGTTTCAAATACTCGGGAAGCAGTCCATCATTTTCACCATCAACATCATTATCATCCTCATCATTATAATCATCTTCATAATGATCATCATCATCCTCATCATCTTTACCATCATAATTTCCACCTGTGTCCACAGTCTGTTCAATGGTTTGAGTTCCCTTTGATAGTGTTGAAAGCTTCTTTTTAGATGTACTAGAGTGCTTCAACATTATGTTATTATTATCACCATCACCATCCTTTTCATCTTCCCCAACCAACTTCTTGATGGGGTATGTTGTCTCTGATAGAGTTGAGGGCTTTTGAGATGTGTGTGTGTGTCTGATCATGGGTTTTACTGGAGGTCTTAAAGGTTTCTCATTAAACAACTCGCTAACAGCATGAGTGCGTTGTAGTGTATTAAACCCGAGGTTAATATTATCTTGAGCAGCACTATTTTTTTCTTGGACTTGGTTTTTTGCTTCGGTTTGAGTTTTCCTTACATTTACACTAGCATGATTATTATGTTTACAATCATGACTGTTTGAAGAAAGTATGTCCAATTCTCTTGTCTTAAGCATTCCTCGACACTGTTTCGATCGTTGCTTTGAACAGCGCCAAATAACAGTTCCATTTTTATTGCTTCGTTTCACAATATATGAATATCCTTTATAGTATGCATAAGGCTTACCATACCTAGTCACTGATACTTCCATATCAACTGTCAAGCATAAACTAATTTCTAGTAAAGACAACTTGGTAATAACAACAATAGATTAATGTGGGAGCATATATATAGATGCAAAAATAGGGAGCAAAATTGGGGGTAAAAAGTGTCAGCGAAAGTGGGAGCAAATGTGGGAGCAAAAACTGTGAGCAAACATTGGGAAGCAAAAAGTGGGAGCATATATGGGATGAAATGTGGGAGCAAAGCAAATATAAAAAGTGGGAGCAAATATGCTAACAAATATGTCAACAAATATGCCGGCAAAAGTAAATACACATTTCAAGATAGTTGAAAGTGCAAAGAAAATATGGAAGCAAATATGAGAGCCAATGCAGTGTTTTTCTAAAACAACTAAGCATAACAAACTTAGTCATAACCTAACCTGCCGCAACCTCACCTAACTTAACTTCACCTATCCTAACCTAACCTAACCTACCCTAACCTAACCTAACTTCACCTATCTTAACCTAACCTAGCCTAACTTAACCTAACCTAACCTCACCTAACCTAACGTAACCCAACTTCACCTAACCTAACCTCACCTAACCCAACTTCCCCTAACCTAACCTAACTTCACCTAACCTAACTTGACCCAACTTTACCTAACCTAACCTATCATAAATTCACCTAACCTAACTTTACCTAACCTCACCCAACCTAACCTTTCAACTCTCAGATCAAAATTAAATTCTGGGCATAGCCGAGTTGGAACCCATGACCTCAGGGATAACACCAAAGTATACTAACCACTACATCGCGAGATGGGCAAATTATCACGCTACACAACACAAAAATAAAAGTTTCCTGTAGTGGAATTCATTGGCTGACAACCATAGTTGGGAATTCAAACCCAAGACTTCAGGACTTTTGTTATGAACATTATCAGAAATATTATTCCATTTACATTTTGCTGCTGCTTATAATTATAAGAGTTGGCATTAATATGGGATCAAAAAGTGGGAGAAAAAAGTGGGAGCCAATATGGGAGCAAAAGTGGGAGCAAAAGTGGGGGCAAAAGTGGGAGCAAATGGGGGAGCCAATATGGGAGCAAATGTGGGAGCAAATCAGCTCACCTCGGATATCACCAGTGAGTGCTCATATCCACCGCTAGGTAGCGGAAACACACTTTGCGTGTTGTATGTAATTATCTTACTAAGTTTGACTGCATGCAAAACGTGCTTGTATAAGCTGTGCATATAATTTTAATATACAATTAACACTAATTGTTCAGAACTAACATGTATAGCCTTTTCTAGGGTATCCTTAGCAAGAACGACTGACTAACCCAGGAGTGTAAAGCCTTGCCATATTCAGTAAGCACCTGTTGCCGCTTCCATATTTTCTTTGCACTTTCAACTATCGTGAAAGTTGAAATTTTCTCTTTAGATGATCTGGTAGATGTTCCCACTCTATACGAATTCGTTGTGGTTCATATATACTCAAGCCTTACAGTTGTGACATATCACGTATATTATGTTACATGTTATCCTACATTCCACATAGGGCTCTCCGTTATTAACAGTGAACTCTGTTGTCATTAAAATAACTACTTGAAAAATAATTCCAGTGGCATATCCTGTTAGCAAATATCATATAATAAATATTTTCACGTCACAGAACGACAACTTGAAAATCATTTATTGTAGGAATACCTTTAATGGGACCACCAAACCTTTAAGTAAACCATATTTGATATACATTCCACATAGCTACATAACCGACAGTACGTCGTGGTATCAATTTCAGCCACCAGGCGCGCTCATCGTTTGTATTGCATTTCAGTTCCATTTGCATTTCTTGAAAATCACCCCCAAGCCAAAAAATACATAGCAAGTTAGTGGAATCATGTTACACATCAATAATTTTAGAAGAGCTCTCAGGTATTGTATGATGATTTTTTTTAGAAGTGTATAACTGTTTGTTGACTAGCATTTACTGTTACACAACATTATTTTTGGTAAACTCTACATAAGTATCCTAATTGTCTCTGGTATAATGTCTTGTTTAACAAACATGGTCACACGGTTTATCTATACGTTTAAGCCTCTGTTGTTTATGATTTTAAAAAATGATAAACAGCTAAACTCACTGGTCAATAGCCAACATAGTGGCCAAAATGTTTCCCTCATAGGTAACTCATGTTTGGTTAGTCAATTCTTATTGCAAAGCCAGTCAAGACGTAAAAATAGTATTAACACCATATCATTAAACAAATCAAACCATCTTAAGGTATTTATTAAATTGAATTGCATTTTAGGAACCTTGCAAGCATCTTGCAACCTTCAAGAGGAAAGTATAGACAGGAATTGTGAAAAGGAAACCGATAAATCATTCAACGTAGTGTTATGAACCTCAACGTAAGAAGTTATGAAAGTCTATGTGAGGGTGTGGTTTTTACAGCTGGATGCCTTTTCTGGCACCCACCTCAGAGACGAGTTTATGGGAGATGAAACTCAGCTATCATGTCGAATGTGGAGCTCCTAGTCTAGCAGAAAGTCATGTTCAGGTATTTGTCTGCAGGGAGTGTGGGAAACGAAACAACAACTAAAAAAAGCATACACGTAAAGGGAATATTATAGAATTTTCGAGTATATGTTGTGAATTTTAAAAAATGGTTAAATTTCATGCTTTGTAGTCCTCTTGGCTAAATTTGGTAGAATTTGGTGAATTTTCATCAATATTCGGGTAATTTTATATAAATTTGAGCTAGTTCAAACCATTCTTTAATAATTCAATGGCATTTCAATAAATCTGGTAGTGATTTGTTGGATTTTGCTGAAATTTGGTGGAATTTGCTAAATTTGCGGTAAATTTAGTGGATTTTACAAAATTCTGGTCAATTTCAAGATAAATCTCAGATATTTAGATATTTTAAAAATAACCTCTGTCACTGTGATGGCTGTATTAATGTGTGCCTTTGACTATGAAGGGTAGGAATGGTAAGGAGATGGTTATGGACTTAAGTGCATAGTCATTTATATTTACTTTCAGATTGGATGTTGTGGGAAAATCGAAAACTCCTCTTGTTAGTCTTTCAAGTGAGTGTACTCCTTATCTCTCTTAGAAGCCGCTAATGAGCTCTAAGCATTGGCAGTTTGCAAGCATCTCTCTATTGTTAACATAGAATGCTCATTACTTGTTCTTTCGAGTACATGTTGTCATGTAGGTAAGGAATTGATCCAAACATAACATGTTTCGATTTTCTTTGCACTTTTCTGTGGGCAAACACGGCATTTACCTGGAGTAAAAGTGGAAATCCACATGAGTTTGACGTTTAGAAAACTCACCTCACCTCACCTCACACCAACTGTTTGGAAATGGAAATAATTTGTTTTTGTTTTACTTAGAGGCTTGGAAATCATGGTCATCATTCCCATGTACTGTAATTAGGGAAAATAATAAGGGGTGATGTACACTATTATTAGCTGAGTACCTAATACAATACAAGCAATGCAGCTCCAAGAGGAACGCAATCTTATAAGTATAGACATATAATTGAACCCCTTCTCACTGAAGACATAGATAGAATTATAAAAACAGCAGATGAAAATGAAAAAGCAAATACTACGATGCATACTGGATATGGTCAAAAAAAACACATCGCGCCACAAGCCATTTGGAAATTTGAAGGCGGAAACAATATTGAATTCGTTCACTGGAATGAACCAAACAAATTGGTATCAAGACTTAAAAAATTAATTGCATCGAAAGCTGCAGGTCACACAGGACTAGACAGCGAAATCTTTGCAATAGAAGAAGAACTAAGAAATGCTGGATATATTGAATAAAAATTCCAACGTTTGTAAAACAATGCACAGTATGTTATAAAACATTGTTTGGAAAATAACTATGAACGAAATCAGACGAGAAATTGCAAAAGAACTTCACGCACCGCTTAGAAAAAAGTTTAAAAGACGACGTGTTATTAGCAAAGGAATCGATGACCTCCATGAAGCTGACCTTGTGGACATGTCCAAACTTGCAAAATGGAATAATGGATTTAAATATTTATTAACCATTATTGACGTTTACTCGAAATATGCATGGGCAATTCCTCTTAAAACCAAAAAAGGAAGTGAGATTGTAAAAAGCTTAAAATTTGTTTATTCTCAAAGTAAAAGATTGCCCAATTATTTTCACACCGATCGAGGAACGGAATTTTATAACAGTGAATTCAAAACATGGTCTCAGAAACAAAATCTAAAGCATTATTCCACTGGCAGCTCCATTAAAGCGAGTGTGATAGAAAGATTTAATCGAACTCTTAAGGAATCGATGTGGAAAGAATTCACAACACGAGGTTCTTACCGATGGGTACATATTTTGCCTGAGTTACTAGTAAAGTATAATCACAAAATACATCGCAGCATTGGCATGAAACCTAATGATGTGAAAAGAAACAATCCACCCCGCTTGCCAACACAATATAATGAAACTTTAAGAAAACCAAAATATAAAATCGGCGACATTGTAAGAATATCAAAAATCAAGAAACACTTCACTAAAGGATACGAAGCTAATTGGACAACAGAATTATTTACAATTTATAAAGTTCAAAATACTAATCCACGAACATATCTTTTAAAAGATAATAAAAAATATCCCAATATTTGGTGCGTTCTACGAAGCAGAGTTACAACGAACAAAACATCCTAATATTTACTTAGTCGACAAAGTACTACGTAGAAAAGGAACCCGAGCCTTCGTATCTTGGCTTGGATTCGATTCAACTCACAACTCTTGGATCCCCAACAAAAATATCTTCTAATTACAACAATGTAAGTTAATTTTTTTTAAATTCCTCGCAAAAATATTATTATTATTATTATTATTATTATTATTATTATTATTATTATTATTAATGTGTCTCTATATATATATTTTTCAGCTCACTAAAACCAACACACGCAAGAAAGAAAAGAATGATTGTACTTACCCGTGCACAAGACCAGCATATTCCACTCTGCAAACAACACAGCATCTTCAATTCTCTGCAGCTTGTTGGAAAAAGAACTACTTACCACTTTAAGAACGAAGATCATATCATTTTTCACTAATTCATATTTATATAATTAATGTAAACCACAAATGATCAAATAAATATATTTTTAAAAAGATTTACACCACACAATTTTTTTTTTTTTTTTTTTTTTTTTTTTTTACACCCACTGTCCAACGTCCATTAGTTAGGCCCTTTTGACAAAAGCCACCGGTGTGCATACATACAAAAATTGCTCTTTCACCCCAGGTAAGGGTAGTTTTTATTTTGGGGGTTGACATACCTCATTCATACAAAAGGAGAATTCACTACGAGTCCTATGACACCCCATATGTTTAAATCGCATTATTGGTTAGCGAGATACTAAAAAGCGAATGACCTATTAGTTTTTGGTTTTTTTAATAAATTTTTTAAAAAGCCTCATCTATAAAGAATCTTTTAAAAATTCCGCTCTCTTACAAAAGCCCTCAAGTGCGCATGCATACAAAAATAACCACTACTTAACCTCCGGGTAAGGGTAGATTTATTTTGGGGTGGATATACTCCCGTCCATAGCAAGGGGTGGTTCACCACAAGTCCTACGACACCCTATATGCTCAAACCCGACCATGGCTTCGCCGAATCATCGCCAATGTTCGCCAGAAAGTAGGCTATCATTTTGTTTTGTCCTACACACTTCAAACTTGCTGTCAGCCTAGAGGGCATAGGGACCTTTCATTGACTTCAAACAAACTTTTCTCTCATCTTCACCGTTTCCAAAATAGCACCAATTTCAAAAACAACAATTTAAAAAATATATATATATATACCGACACGCATTCATAGCAAAGAGGACGTCACACCATTCCTAAATAACACATCGTTCTAGCCTTACAAGCTCATTAAATTCGCCAAAATGTCAAAAACGCACGTTTACCTCAAATTGCGTTTCCAAATTCCACCCATTTAAAAAAAAATTACCTCACCATCAAATAGAGCGGGAAAAATAGCATTTAAACGAGCCCTCACTCAACCCTAGTCCTCGCCCACCACCAAACATTTTCCCAACATAGCCATACGTATTCAAGCACACACGCGACTTGCAAGAGAACATACACTACCCCACTACCCGCGAATGACCTTTTGTTTTGGTATTGTATTTAAATAATGAGGCTATAGGAAAAGAGGGGGGCATTACTACGAGTGCGAGATATCAGGTTCGGGGCCGATACGACGAGGGTTCAATCGCGAGCAAAAAAACATAACAGCTGCACACCACATGTGTGGATTGCTCGCACTGGCACACATGTTCACAGTCGCACGGGTGTCAAATGACAGTTAAAATCCTAATAAACAACCCCCATGGCGTCAACACCCATTAACTTTTTATCACCATCACATAAACAAGCCAAGAGGTCACCCCCTTCCCACGCTAACACGTGCAGTGCACATGCTCGCTCCTGGACCACGTGCTCGCTCTAAGGACCCATGACGTCATCCCATGACGTCATCAGGATTACGCAATTTCTGGTCATGATGATGCAATATTTGGAGTGTAGCAAACGCTTACTACTGAGGCATGTCTTTACACGTCTGGTTGTGCATGGCTTTCACAACCCTAATTGAATTAACAAATCTTTCCATGACCCTGCAGAGACGTGTGTATACAAACTATGTGGATATTTTCGATAATATAATCCTAACAGAGCGAGTGCATTCTAGCGGCCAGAAGAAGAAACTTTTCAATAAAATCTGGAAGTTACCTTTTTGGCAGCTAGATGTCTCGAGTAAATCTGCTGGCGAATTATGTTTTAATTAAATATATATTTTACACCGTAATGTGCACAATATAACGCTTAATAACATTTTCAAGTAACGCAAAATAGGCTGTTACAAACCCTTTAAAATAAAAAGTTAAAATGTATCGTAGTATCATCTTGTCATTCTTCAAATTCGATGCGCATAGAATGATAATGGTATAGTAATCAATGGATCCCCACGTAGACTAGTCGTGACATCTATTGGTGAAATATCGAACAATATAATCCTAACAGAGCGAGTGCATTCTAGCGGCCAGAAGAAGAAACTTTTCAATAAAATCTGGAAGTTACCTTTTTGGCAGCTAGATGTCCCGAGTAAATCTGCTGGCGAATTATGTTTTAATTAAATATATATTTTACACCATAATGTGCACAATATAACGCTTAATTTTAAAACATCTGAGTCATTACAAAACAATAAACATATAACATTTCAAGCAAAAAACCTGGCTATGATCGGGTTTGAACCATAGGCATTTGAGCGATAGGCTAACGCTCTACCACTGAGCTAATTGTGTCAACGAATATCGTTCTATTTAAAATGACTTACATAGAACTTGTTAGCAAATAATGATTTATACTAAACGATTTCATCACTGGAGTATATTATTTATATATAAAGCATTTCATACAAAGTTTATTTATTTTTTATCAGTACGCTATATTGCATGCAATACTCAAATTAGTGAAATATAAGTCCGGCACAAGATATCCGCTGCCATCTTGTCTTATTACTGAATCAGTTCAGCTTTTTAAAATCACGTCTGCACTATAGTATTACAAAATAAACTTTTAATTTCGAACGTGCCTCTTCCTTTAGAACAGTTAAAACGATTCTCGGCTCGATAATCGGAACTGGTGGGTCCCATGATATGGATTATAAAGTTTGCATAATTCGCACGGCCGCCATCCTGAAATGGTATGGCGGACGACCTTGTAATTTGGTCACAAGACGCATCCTATACGAAGGTATGTTGTTACCAAATTTGGTAGAGATCAGATGATTTGGTTAGTCGTTATTTGATTTTACGTTTTGAACGTTTGAGTGGCCGCCATTCAGTTTTAGTAAAGATGGCGGCGATATAAAACATGACACTGAGGTGTCCTTTGCTAGTGCTACCTTTGTACCAAATTTCGTTCAATTTGCATTCACCGTGTTCGAATTGATAGGGGGGAACAGACATTCAGAGTACACACACTCACACACACACAGACACACACACACACACAGACTCACACACACACATACACACACACACACAGACTCACACACACACATACACACACACAGACAGACACACTTTTTTCGCCCTGTGTTGATCTCATAAGTCTACTTTCATTTTTTGCAAAAATCGAAAGTAGGCTAAAAATGCAAACAGCCGATATGTTGAGAATGCACCCTGAGGTTGTGTATTTAATTATCATAATTAGAGTGTTGTTGGAAGGAAAGAGCATTTGGTTACATTAATATTCATTAACAGCAGTTCATTTGAAAACAACATCTGTTCTGTTTCTGTCTTCAATTAAATATGTATTTATATTGTGATTATTTCAGACAATCCTGTTGAAGGAAACGGTGTTTTTATAAAGCTCAATATAGCAAACAAATGTTTTTACATTACTTAGAGATAATAAATGACTGTTCACTGGACACTGCATTTTCTTATTCATAATAGTAATAATGATCATGTGACCTCCGGAGAGGGCGAGTGCAGGTCTTTTTGTTGACGCCTGCGCGTCGTAATGAGGATGAAGTGATGATGAAGACGTCTCATACACCCAGTCCCGAGCCAGGGGAGTTAACCCCAGGAGATTAAAATCCCTGATGGCTTGGCCGGGAATCGAACCCGGGGCACTTCGGGCCAAAGCCTAGCACGCTAACCATTTAGCAACGGAGCCGGACATTCATAATAGTGAACGAATGATACAATAGAAATTACCTACCTTGGTTTGTAAGTCCTAGAATACGAATAAAATAGTAAACATTGTGAAGGTCATTCTGAACAGAACTACAGTAGTTACGTAACGGAAGTTAGTTAGTTAGTTAGTTAGTTAGTTATCGCCGCGGAACAGCGAGGTCATCTGCTCCATACGTTAAGTAAGTCTACCACACTAGTTGAGGGATAAGAAATATCAAAATTAAAACTTATAATTTTACAGGAGAGTGAAAAAAATGCTTTCGTGTAAAATTTCAATTGAAAATTAATTTTATCACTTTCATATTGTTAAAAAAATAAAAAATGCATTCTTCTCGTTTCTCCGTAACGCTGGATATCTTCAAACCTCCAAAAATTTTATATTTACGTCAAATTGAGCTATGGACTCTTAGCTTCCTAACGTTGCGTTTCTATTCTTCTTGGCTCATGTTTAAGACTATTTTCCTTAGACATTCCCTCAACCGTGCGTCCCATTTTTTATTATTATTTTTGTCTCTAATTTCCATTACATTTCTTTCTAGATTCTTAGTTTTCTCTCTATTAGATAATAAAAAAAGGAAAGCAAAATGGGTGCTGCGGTGTAGGAGCTTACCTCGTCCTAAAACCAAAATTGTCGCCGTTTTCTCAGCTAGCGGAAAAATCTTTGATTCAAGTTTATTGCCAAAATACATTTCATCATATAAAAGTTCCCTTTTTCTGCAACTTTTCAACATGCAAAACTAAAAGTTTTAGAAGTAATTCCTCCTTATATTTTTCTCAAAATTTACTTCAGTTTAATATTTACCGACAGTAGTGGCTACGCTGGCTAATGCACAGCATTAGGTCATGGGGCCAAGCTCTCTGCTGACTCGGTAGACGCGTGGGTTCGAGCCCCACCGTCGGCCGTCCTTGAAATGGTTTTCCGTGGTTTCCCATTTTCAACACCAGGCAAATGCTGGGACGGTACCTTCTGACAGGCCACGGCCGCTTCCTTCCACATCCTTGCCCAGTTTCATTCACCATCATTCATTTCATCTCTCATTAACTCCTCTCCTGAGGTTGGCGTAAGGAAGGGCATCAAGCCGTAAAAATCATTGCCACAAAGACTTCCATCGCATCTCATCCCCGACCCCGTTGGAAAACGGGAATAATAAGAGGTAGACATACACACTTCAGTTTAATATTTCCTGATGGAAATGTTCATGAAAATGCTGTTGAAATCATGGCATTTTTAAACGAGATGTTCAGTAAAGAATATATAGCCTACTTTCTCCTAAATGCTTGGGTATTGTTATAACTCTTGGTCCTTTTCTAGAGGTATAATTGAATGTTAATTGTAGTAGCTTGTTGAAATACAACGCGTTATATGGATATTAAACATGAATATGAGGTGTCCTTTGCTAGTGATACCTCTGCACAAAATTTCATTTAATTTGGTTTCACCGTGTTTGAATTGATATGGTGAATCGATTTGCACACATACATGGCCACTATCTGCAAAATATTGACTGATGACGTTGTAGTTCAGTCAAAAGATGCTTCCCACAAAAAGGTGTGTTGTTGAAAAATTTGGTAGAGATCAAACGATTAGGTTGGTCGTAATTTGATTTAAGCTTTTAACATTTGGGTGGCCGCCATTCCGTTTCCGTCAAGATGGCGGAGATATAAAACAAGACACTGAGGTGCCATTTGCTAGTGCTACCATTGTACCAAATTTCGTTCCAATCGGTGTTACCGTGTTTGAATTGATAGATGGAATCGAATTGCACACAGGCAAGGCCGCTATCTGCAAACTATTGGGCTGATAACCTTGTAGATTGGTCTAAAGATGCCTACCACATAAGGGTACGTTGTTGCAAAATTTACTAGAGATCAGATTATTAAGTTGGTCGTAATTTGATTTAAGATTTTAATATTTGGGTGGCCGCCATTACGCTTCCGTCAAGATGGCAACGATATAACACATGACACTGAGTTGTCTTTTGCGACTGCTAACTCTGTACCGAATTTCGTTCAATTCGATTTCACAGTGTTTGAATTGATAGGGGGAATCGATTTGCACACATACATGGCCGCTATCTGCAAACTATTGGGCTGATGACCTTGTAGGTTGGTCAATAGATGCCTACCACATAAAGGTATGTTGTTGTTGCATAGAGATCAGAATATTACGTTGGTCGTAATTTGATTTATGCTTTTAACAATTGGGTGGCCGCCATTACGTTCTCGTCAAGATGGCGGCGATATAGAATATGACACTGAGGTGCCCTTTGCTAGTGCTAGCTCTGTACCAAATTTCGTTCAATTCGGTTTCACCGTGTTTGAATTGATAGGGAGAATTGATTTGCACACTTACATGGCCGCCATCTGCAAACTATTGGGCTGATGGCCTTGTAGTTTAGTAAAAAGGCGCACGCCATATAAATATATGTTGTTGCAAAAATTGGTGGAGATCGGATGATTAGGTTAGTCGTAATTTGATTTAAGCTTTGAACATTTGGGTGACCGCCATTACGTTTTCGTTAAGATGGCGGCGATATAAAAAATGTCACGAGGTGCCCCTTGCCAGTGCTACCTCTGTACCAAATTTCGTTCAATTCGGTTTTACCGTGTTTGAATTGATAGGGGAGGGGGACAGACATACAGAGTACACACACTCACAGACACAGACACACAGACAGACACACAATTTTTCACCCTGTGTTGATCTCATAATTCTACTTTCATATTTTGCAAAAATCGAAAGTAGGCTAAAAATACATGAAAAATCAAAATTATTGTTATTTTCATACAGTCTGTTTTAAAATAAGGCGACAATTTCAATTATATCACCTAGCAGGTTCACTGTTGCCGGTGTCAGATGGCCACTGTACTACAAATTCTTGCAAATTTATTTCATGGGCAATTCAAACTCATTCACAGTGGAAATGAATTCCCTTCAGACGTTTTGACTGGCTGCATTATATTTCCAGACAATTTTTGTCAGTTTACTGATTCAAAAACCGAACCCATTCAAAAGGTGTTCCCAAACGTTGCTCAAAATTACAGAAATAATATTTGGTTGAGTGAACGAGCTATTTTGGCTGCCAAAACCATGGATTTAAAAGAAATTAAATTTCAAAATTCAAAATGAAATTTCAGGTGATTTTAGGTCATGCAACTCATTTGATCCACTACCAAACAAGATGATGTCAACTATCCACCCGCATTTTTGAACTCGCTGGATTTGACAGGATTGCCACCTCACAATCTTAATTAAAGATCGGATCGGTGGTCATAATGTTGCGAAATACCAACCAACCGCGCTTTTGTAACGGCACACGGCTAGCGGTGAAAAATTTTATGAACAACGTGATCAAAGCAACCATTCTAAAGGAAAAGTACAAAGGACCACGCAAGATTATTGGCATACCATTTGAATTTAAATGACTGCAGTTTCCAATGCGGCTTGCCTTCGCTATGGCCATTAATAATCCACAGGGGCAGTCATTGAGTGTTTGCGGCATTTATCTTGAAAACCTATGTTTCTCCCATGGCCATTTTTATGTTGCCTGTTCCCGTTTTGGAAACCCATCAAACGTTGTTTGTATACGTGCTAGATAATCAAACAAAAAATTTGTTTACCATAAAGAATTACAATGAAAATATAATTTAAGAGAAGATATCTTTGGAACTGGTCAGTATTATTGCATGTGCAAGAAGTATTTCATTATGTGGCTGTAAATTATTAACCACACACAAGAATTGGGATCGTGTGAGGAACACTCTTACGCCAGTCGAGAAAACAGCATCTTTTACGGAATTTTATCTTCATTGTGATGATTGGAATCAGTGTTTTCTATGATAAGTATTTGCCACGAAGAAAGAAGATTACGCTTTGGCACATTATCGTCACATCAACTTATCAAATTACTCGATTTGCAACAGGGGATAATTATGGTTCTGTGAGTGATTTTAAGACCTGTCAAACAGTTTCCATCTACGCAACAGTCAGTCAGGGTCATTTCTGGCCAGTGATATGCTGATATATTTTCGAGGATTTCCTTAGACACTATGAATATATTAATATTGCAGCTACTGAAAATACATACGGTAGTGTCTTAGTAACTTTTGGTAGCAGTAGAAAATTAACTCATCTCGTGTTGGTTATGTAGTTATGTTATATAATCGCGTGTCGGTCTACTAACTCCAAGATTGCAGGTTCGGTCCTGGCCGTGGTAAGTGATTTTTGAAAGGCGGCAAAAATACGACACGCATGCCATACGATGTTGGCATGTCAAAGAACGCATTTGAATTCAGTAGGCCGTGTTCATAATGGCAAAATTACTCTCGGGAGTTTCCACCAACACAAAGTTCTTCATTTCTCTACTAGAAAGCGCTATAGTGTTCAAGGAGCTTAGTTATCTAACCTCCTTGACTTCCATAGTGATTCAAGGAACAACGAAATTCGACATGCAAGCTACCCTCTGGGTGTCAAATTACAAAGCTTGCACCCGGCACCCGAGGCCATACGATATTATTATTTATATTATTCGCCAAATCAATACTAAAAAACACTTAAATGTCTATATTGTATAGACTATGTGTACATACAGTATTTCGAAACACGTTGGTTTCTTCATCAGCACATTAATCCTAACTATACTTAAACTAAGTAAATCCTTACATTAAGTTTTAATAAATAATTATGAAAAATATTAATAATCCTTTGAAAATATTGTACAGTACCCCAGGGGTATGCACCCCTTGGAGACCATCCCCCCATCATCTATTTAAATCTCCTAACTGGCAATCCTTATAAGTCCAGACCAACATCTACTAACACCGCAAGGACAGCTAGCCATTCTGGAAAGCTGGCCCAATCCTTGCATCACTATTACAAACAGCGACACACTATTAACTAGGACATCTATTCAGCACAATGCTGACAGCACAGCGCCGAAGAGTATAAGAGGGCGTCTTAAGGAGGTCAAGCTCTCAACTCAATTATCAGTCTTACAGTGTGGCGGCCCGAGGCTATGCTGGTATCATCAGGTGAGTGAGTCAGCAGTGTCAGAATCCTGTACTTTGTAACCTTACCCACCAATTTGTATACACCAGTTGTACTCTCACATTGTAACATCACTACATCCCTTAAAAGGGACTCATAATTCAATATTACTGGCCAATAAACACTTGGTCAGTACATTACACCTGCATTACTGTTTACACGCTTCTTTACGCCCTAACTCCCTTCCTGAACTCTCCGTCACTATTAGACGTGACTTGCAGTAGCCAGATACTTGCTAAGGCAAGCATCATTGTATTCCCGTACCGGCCTGACTGCCAGGAGCGGCACGCGCCATATAGCTGACGCGTGCAAGTCGGTTATCTAACCAGCCAGCTGGACGACCGGCGCGTTGACCTTACGCTAAGTCCATCCCCTAAAATACACCTAGATCTTTTATAAGAGCAACCCCTAGCACCCTAACACTAAACAACACTCTACACTGGTCAGCTTGCCCGACTACGGGAAGCTACCCCCTTTTTGGCACTTCCTTCTAAATCAACACAATAACTCTTCCGTTTTAGATCCGACCACCCCCCAATAAGGGATCTAAAACAGATGGTGGAGGCGCCTTTACTACGCACAGTAAAATAGGACTCAACCAACGAGCCCTCGTAGTAGAAACGACCACTTCCGTACCGCAAAAAGCCAAGCAAAATTGTGATTTTTTTCCCCAGACAGAGAGCAGCATTTTTGCTCCGTACTACTTACACAGGGATTTTTTTCTCCCAAACCAACCCCCCAGCCCCAGAAAGAATCAGAGAGAATAAGGATACACTGCCGAACACGCACAGTTTTTTTTTCTTTTCTTTTTCAAATAAGAAGACACATATACTTCATTTAGCATGGCCCCTCTATACCGCCTAGCTGTGTTGAGGAGCATTGGGGAGTACCAGGAATTAATTGCCTGGCACAGAGTTTTTGAAACTAGGCAGGACTACCTCAGAAGGTTTCAGCAGCTCCTGCACGCCCAGTACATGCGGATCATAAGAGCCCTTGTCCGGCCAATCCGCAGCGCTAAGAATCGCAAGATTCGGGCGAAAATCCCCACCCTCCGTACACAGATAATTAAAGCACACTGGCAACTACACTGCCGACACGAGTTTATGTTCCAACAATGGGAGACACTTATCAGGGAACACCAACGCATAGGGACCAATGGCACAAAAGTCGCTGAGCAGGCCATGAGCCTCAACGGTCAGTACACCCAAATTTGGGACGAGTACCGCGAACTCCAGAACAATAAGGCCATTTTCGAGTACATGGCAGGGCCACCAGCCCAGCCGAGAGAGGACATAAGCATAGATACGCTAACTCGACAATTTGCGAGGATGTCCCTCTCGCCATGTACTGCCACACATGGGAAGGAGGATACCATGGCCACAGTCCAGGAGACGGCCAGGCTAGACTCCAATACACTGCGGGGACAAGCTTACACCAATACACATCCCTTAGCTCCGGTTCGGAAGGCAATTTTGCCAAACCGAGCAGCAGACCCCAGGCCAACCCCCTCGCAACGGACGAACGAGAGGGAGTTGAAGCCAGACCCTCAGACACACATAGTATGACAGGGAGACAACGGGAGATAACCACGTCATGGGCTGAGGACGTAGAGCCCGCCCTACAGCACATTGAGCCTGCACACACCCACACAGATAGGCAAACACAATGGCAGGAGTCTGCCGTGGCCACAGGCCAGAAAGCGGTCAGGCTACACGCCACCACATTGCCAGGCCAGAGACAGGCAATTAAGCGGCCTATACCACCAGTTCAAAGGGCAAGTTTGCCAGAACGGAGGCGAACACCGGCATTCGTACCCCAGGTGCGAACGCATAAGAGGGTGTTACATTCAGTCCCTCAGGATGCACGATACACGCACGCACATTGTGACCACGCACTCACACACCATACACGGGGTACAGGAAAGGTGTTATTACCTACCCCACAAAACCACTCAGGCAAAAATACACACACCCCCGTAAACTCTACTAGGGTAGCGCAGAGCGCAATTAGGCCCTCGAAAACAGGCACACTCAAACCTACAGACACGCGCTACGGTGGAAGTAGGCCCAGGCTTACTTTGCTACAAACTCCCCCGAAAAATGGCAAAGAAGCGCCTCAGTGGATTTCAGGGGCCTATAATCTCATATCAGGGCAGAACCCTTCACCTTTCCGAGCAAGGACGCTCGGACCGGAGTAACGACTTCCACCAGGGACACAGAAATAAGCTAATATCACTTGAACCTATATTAGGGACACACATAAGCTCGTTTACACGGGAGAAATACGCCAATAAACACATAAAGACTCACTAACGTAAACGGCACATTTTTTTTCTCCACGTATATGCAGTACAACATGGCTAAAACAAAAGTATATAATTCTAAATCCTTCTTGATTTTTATTGTGGGCACCTAGCATTTTTTTCTCAGGCCATCAATGGTTACTGAACATAGGGTCCATATTACAACTTGGATAACGTAAAGTTGCTAATATCCAAAGCCAAGTAGAAGCTACGCGGCTTAAGGCCGGAAAGAGATATTCCGAACACAGCTTAAGCATCAAATCACTGCATAGAGCTTAAGCGGGTCTTTCTAGGTAGAAATGACTAAGTGTTCTATGATCCGGTCCCACAGTTTGATAGATTCCCTTGTGACGGGCGAGAGCCCTCATTGTAGCAAGAATTAAGAATCTCAAACTATTTTTTTCAAAAGTGGTAGATTTCCCTGAGACGTAACTAGATTACTATAGTACTAACGTCACCAACTAGGTGGATAGTACGCTCAGGACATACTTACCATTTTTAAGCATTTTTCATAGTTGTTTGCTCTCAGGGAGAATATAATTGTGTTATTTCCACAGTTGGCAAAGGACATTTATTTATGTTTAGGTTGGCAGCAGTGACCTGGACAGAGAGTGAAGTTGCCATCATGGCTGAATGTGTTTGTGTTTCGGAGCAGCAGCTCCTTCGCATATCAAGTGTTGTGTCTTTTGTAACATGTACATTTTTGTAAATACAGTCCACTAGAGTTAATTCGTCATTTTCATTTATCCCCTGATGTTTCATCTGGGGCACGTATGTCGCAGACAGACACATGTTTTGGTCCAACACGGGCAGGATTCCCGCTATATCAACTGACGCCATGTGGTCTCGACAACCGCTAAAACTGCTGTATTTAAGTGAACCAGTGCGAAATACGTATGTAGAGACAATACTAGTACATTATTGTGAACAATGCAGGCGCAATTGCAATTTATTTATCAATGTTTGTGAGTTCGATCTAACTTATTTTGAAAAGTGAGCATTGTGGCTGCGAAACAAAGCCACCAGTGTGCTTTGGCTTCGTGTCGCTTCGGCTAGCATCGGTAAGCTTCGATACACGTGCTGATGGCAGCGCCAGCAGGCAGCGCTCGCCAGCCTGTTTGATTCATGTTTACAACGCGGCTATTGTAATACAAGGTTAATATTTGAATAAGTTAATTCATGCAGCGGGACTTGCAAAATTAATCATGATGAATTGTATATTCGTAAAAGCATATCCAGTATTGTGAAAGTTTCGGTGTGCAGTTGAAAGCATCAATGGACGCAGTTCCATTCAGTAGTGCAGCCTTCGATTCCTGACGGACACAGTTCCATTTAGCAGTGCAGCCTTCGATTCCTGACGGACGCAGTTCCATTCAGTAGTGCAGCCTTCGATTCCTGACGTACGCAGTTCCATTCAGCAGTGCAGCCTTCGATTCCTGACGTACGCAGTTCCATTCAGCAGTGCAGCCTTCGATTCCTGACGGACACAGTTCCATTCAGTAGTGCAGCCTTCGATTCCTGACGGACACAGTTCCATTCAGTAGTGCAGCCTTCGATTCCTGACGGACACAGTTCCATTCAGCAGTGCAGCCTTCAATTCCTGACGGACGCAGTTCCATTCAGTAGTGCAGCCTTCGATTCCTGACGGACACAGTTCCATTCAGCAGTGCAGCCTTCGATTCCTGACAGACGCAGTTCCATTCAGACGTCCTGACTTCGATATCCGACCGTTGGGTGACGACGCAGACTGAAAGAACTTCTACACCAGATAAGTTAACAAAGGCATTTCATAGCAATTCCTTCCCATACTCAGCAATCCTTCCTGTGCATGAACCATTCTAAGCATGTCTACTGAACATGAGATAAAGTCACTGACCAAGCGCAGAGGTGTTCTCCGAGCATCCCTCACGAGACTCCATACCCAAATTAATGAATTTAATAATGAGACTCCTGCTGAAGTATTAAATGTGAATGAATGTTTATTAGCTCTATTACCAGAATTCAAAGCAAATTGGAGGATTTGGATGACAAAAATCCTCATGAGCAGGTCCGGTGTGAATTCGAAGATGATTATGATGAACTTAGGGCTAAGCTACAACAGTTACTAAATACCCATTGCACACATGCCTCATCTGTCTCTAGCAACGGTAGAGAATCTACAAGTAGTAATACAGGTTCGTACAGTTTGCCCAAGATACGGTTACCAGAATTTTCAGGTGATGTTACACAATTCATGCATTTCCATGACCTGTTTGATTCATTAATACTGAAGAATCAGTCTTTGGGTAATGTTGAAAGGTTCCATTACTTAATGTCAGCACTGCGTGGCAATGCTCATCAACTCATTCAAAACATTCCTCTTACTGCAGATAACTTTGAGCTAGCTTGGGAAACGGTCTGCAAGCGATACCGCAATTCAAAGGTAATAGTAAATGCACATATCAAATTACTGTTATCTCCAGATATCGTCCAAAGGGAATCATCTTCTAGTCTACGCACACTTTTGAATCAAGTACAGTCCAATTTAAAGGCTGTTGAGTCTTTGAATTTGAATATTCCCCTACATGAAATCATAATAGGTCAAATCATACTTGACAAGTTACCTGAAGCCACACGTAAGCAATGGGAAATGAGCAACAAATCCAAGGAACTATCTACACTTACGGAGTTGTTAGAATATCTTGAAAGGCGGGCTCAAACCCTTGAATTAATTGATTTTTCACCTACTAAGGGTCACAGTGATAAGATCAGCAGATTGTCTCAAGATAAAACTTCTAAGCATGGTTTCAAGCATGAGAAACAACCATTTACAAGTAGTTCATACATTGCAATTAACAATAATTGTGAAGCCTGTAAGGGGCAACATCCAATCTTCAGATGTGATAAATTTTTAGGTTATGATGTTAATCGTAGATACAACCTAGTTAAGCAGCATAAGCTTTGCTACAACTGTTTGCATGAATCACACGCTATAAGTTCTTGTCCTTCGAAGTCAACATGCAAAACTTGCAACGGTCGTCACAACTCACTGTTGCATTTTGATTCTGGGAATCAGCAATTCAATGCCAACTCGTCTAAACAGTCTCAGCAAGGAGCTATCAGCAGATGCTCAAACCCCGAGTCAAACCAGGCTCACAATGCTCAAGTTCGTGGTAACTCCTCCAGTTATTGCACTATGAAACTCAAACCACAAACTCAAGTTCTACTTTCTACAGCAGTAGTAAAGGTAAAGGATAGTGCTGGTAGGCTACACTTAGCTCGTTGCTTATTGGACAGTGGCAGTCAAAGCAATTTTGTAACCGAGAGTTTGGTTCAAAATTTGGGCTTAAAAAAGGCCAAGAATCTCACACCCATCGAAGGAATTTCTCAGTTCATGTCTGAAGCCAAGTATAGTGTGAGCATTGAAGTGCAGTCTTCCATAAGCAACACACGTCACAATGTTGAATGTCTGGTCCTATCCAAAATTACTAGCGACATGCCTAGTCAGCAGGTACCCTATGAAAAGTGGGAGCTCCCTAATGATATTCAGTTAGCAGATCCGAGGTTTTATGCCCCAGCCAAGATAGACATGCTTCTCGGTGCTGATGTCTTCTTTAGAATTCTACAGAGGGGACACAGGACGAGACCAGGGAAGTTTCCAGTCCTACAAAACACAGATTTTGGATGGATTGTGTCAGGTTCATATGAATCCACCTCGAGAAAGAGAAACTGTTTTAGATCCCTTATTTGGGGGTGGATCTAAAAGGGAGAGTTGTTGTACTAATTTATAAGGTGGTGCCTAAAAGGGTAGCTTCCCTTGTCAGGGTAAGCTGACCAGTGTAGAGTGTTGTGGTGTGCTAGGAACTAGGGGGCGTTCCTATAAATAATGTGGTAGCGTTTGGAGGGATGGGACCCACTGCAAAGGGTCGCTGTACTGGTCGCTCAGCTGACTGCTTATTACGTAATTGAGTCTGCTTGTATCAGCTGAGTGACACGCGCTGCTCGCTTGCAGCCGGGCCGGCTCGGGGAATACAAAAGTACTTAAGTTGGCGCTAATAGACTGCTGTCTGTCACGTCTTTACGTGACGGGAATAAGGAAGGGCGTTGGGATGTAAAGAGGCGTATAACAGTAATGCTAGTGTAGAGTGTGGACCAAGTGTTTTATTGGTCTGTGATTCTGATAGTGAGTCCCTTGTAGGGAATGAAATTATGTTTATAATGTGATACAAGTTGTTGGGTTACAGGTTACAAAGTAGGAATTCTGAACACGATTGACTGACTCACCTCGGTTGACACCAGCGTAGCTTCGGCCGTCTCGATGGAGCACTGACAATGGAGAGAGCGTTTGACCTCATTAGGACGTCTTCTTATACCTTCTGACGCCCTGCTGTCAGCAATGTATTGGCCCAGTTAGTACTATGTCGCTGAGTGTAATGATTACGTAAGGCTTGAGCTGCTTTATGGAGTAGCAAGCTGTCCTTACGGTATTAATGGATGTTTCCCCGGCTTTCCAAGAGTTGCCATTTAGGGGATTTAGCCAGATGCCGGGGGGATGGTCTCCAAGGGGTGCATACCCCTGGGATACTGTACAAGAGTCTTCCTTCATTTGTTCGCGTCCTCGCGAACGGGAACGGAACTGGAAGTTGGGATGTTGACGTAGTGGTCCTTGGAACCCCCTCGTATCTCCTGGTGGCGTCGTATCGAAGTGTGGGTGTGAGGTCAGCCCGTGTTCAGAGGGGAGGGTTATGGGATTTACAAATATATGTATACATTGACATTGTGAAAGAACAAACAAAAAAAAATTGACATTGCGAAAGATTTGATTAACATTGGGAAAAAAATGACATTTTGAGAAAAATTTAACGTTAAAATAAATTCGACATGTAAAAAAAAAATTGCCTTTGTTATTGCTGGCATATTGCTAGTTAAAAAAAAAAACATGGTTTCTGATGGTGATGTGTTACATAGTTTTGCAGGGAGGAAAAACCCAGGGCCGAACGGATGATGGCGTCGTCCGCCCTATCTTAGGGAAAAAGTGCTCCCTGCAATAAGAAAGGTGGAAGAAAATAGAAAAATGGGTGTTCCAGGGTATCATTTAAGGGAAATATTCAAAAGACGTTTATTGGTTTGGGAAAAAACGGAACACCCTGACAAATGGGGAAGTTAGAAGAAGGAAAGATGAAAGAAAACAAATCATACATATTATGTACATTGGCATCTTGATACACAAACAAAAAGATATATAGTGTATAATTGTATAAAGTGTATCCTGAAAAAATTATAAATTACAATGACCTTATGTCTATTGGAAAAATTGTATAAAGTTTATCCTTAAAAATTAGTAATTACAGTGGTCTTATGTCTACTTAATCGCGCTAATCCCTTATTATTATAGTTGTTGTGAGGTACCTCGCGTGCACGCTACCCGTCTGTACGTACTCTTGCCGTCTCACGGCTGATTCTGTACGGCCACTCCTTGGTACGGTGTAGTGGTCGTACCGCTTGCATGTATGCTTAATACCTAATCTGTGAAGCATCCTCTGTGGGTGAATGCTTTCACACTTGACAATGAGAGTCACTGCCACAAATCGGTTGCGCCCTCATTGTCGTAATCTGCGTCGCATTTTGACGCTTTATGTGTTTAAATTTTAGTTGATCTGCCAGTAAGCCTGGTACCCCACAGGCACCAGTCCTGCTGTGCAGATTTATTTTGGAGTGTGTAGCTGAAAAAGAAAAATGTGGTGAGTGTTTGCGAGTGTGTCGGGATTAGTGCACGTTGAAAAATAAAAATAAAATAGTACACATCATGGCATGCTGTAAATAATATGCCACTGCAATATGGTAGTGAAATTCTTGTCACCAGTTTCCTGTATCTGGTGACGAGGCCTGTGAAAAAAAAATGGCGAGGTTTAGAAAAAACATATTAGTACTGGTTGAAGCTCTTCTTTCACTGAAAAAAATAGCATGATTAATGTTACTTAGCTGCAAGGCCGGGCTTACCCTATACGGTGCCGTAATGCCGTAAATAATATGTAGTTGGTCTTACCCCGGTAGCGGAATTGTGGTTACCGGGTGCCGATATATTCCACTTTGATTATGCCTATTTTAACCTAGTTTATCCTAAGTATTGTCGGGCTTACCTCGGTAACGGATTTATAGTCACCGAGTGCCGATCGGCGTTACTTAATACTATCTAACTTAATTATGGTCTAATAATAAAAAAAAACTATTACTAAGCCGAGAGGGTTGCCTTAATCTATTGCCGAAATGTGCTGCGCCATAGCTGGCAACAGCGGTGAATAAATTTGCTTAATCCTAGGTTGCGTGTCAAATGCAACCGTCTTACAACTAAATTTGGCCTAGGACGATCGCCTGGGACAATTAAATCCCCAGATCACCACCCGCACGAGCCCCAGAAACACCGGTTGTCTCTAGGGTCGCTAGATTCCGTCCCCTTAACTCTAGGTGTCGACGTCTATTACTAGGACTAATCTATTCGCAGGCGCTTACGGTGCCACTAAGCTAACCGTTTCGCCCGCTGTAACTTCCTTGTTCATGCCCGTTTGCTGTTCCGATTTATCATAGTTGAGCCGCCCACTTGGCTCCTGTGAGGGGCGCGCAATGCCCCTTTCTTAATGCCCATTGACTGCCCGCTGCGTCGCCATTTATGTGGGCATTGGACATTGTGGTCCAATGGCATAATATCCTCCGGGAAGGGAGCGTCCGGGGAGTCCTCTTCGCCTATGTCGGCCGCAATAGTAATGATTCATGTGTCCTCCGGGAAGGGAGCGTCCGGGGAATCCTCTTCGCCTGTATCGGCATTGTTGGGTTGGCCCACTGAACCCCTTTGAGTGCCCGCTATGCTACTCATTTAAGAACTCAGGCGACCCGTTGTCGTCCATTTACGTGGGCGCAGGACCGAATGAGCGCGTACATTCCATATATATATATCCATATTTCATTCTTCATTATTGATTACCGTCGTGGTCTTCACCTTCACCTCGCGGGGTAAGGACTTGTCGGATCTAGGATTGGTCCTGCTGAACCCTTGGATCCTGCTTCACTCCTGACGAATAGGAGTCTGACTCCCCGCCATGGAAGTCCTACTTACGTAAATTTAACTAACAGTTTAGTCATAATATGGGGTCGTCTCTAGGGATAGTTCCCGAGGCCGGCGCGGAGTGAGCTATTTCTCCCGCCATTCTCAGAAAGTCTCCCTGCAGGTCTTGGCTTCGACGACCGTGGCACAAAGTGGGTTTAGCATCCCTTCCTCCCAGGGGCGGTTTATGCGCACCTAGGATTCCAGAGCTTGCCCGACCAGGCCGCGAATGCTTTGACCTTACGTAGTTCGTCTGTTTGGTCTAGTCGTCAGTTAAGTGAGGTCGCTGCGCTGTCGCGCCAACTGGGGAAGGGTCCACATCGCCTTCCCCATCTCTCAAAGTGTGGTTCTCCTGACCTTTGGCTTACACCGTTGTCAACCATCATACCGTATCAGATTCCTTTGTAAGAGAAAAAAAAAATGTAGCGTAACCTGTGTAAATAGTGTAATCTCTGTGTTAAAATGTAAAATATTTCCAGTGTAGCGGGGTTGTAGATCTTCTAAGTACATAGGCTACTTCTGGCCTACCATCGCTATGTCAGCTTTCCAGCAATAATGCTTTCTTTACCTTAATGGAGGTGTTAGTAGGGTCTGTAATGTCAGGTACCCTGTTATTAGGATTTGGGGGTAGTTATTTGTTGAGTGGGCTTAAAGTATGGTAGGAAGGGTTTGCGCACCTTTGGGTTCCACGTTAGTGGTGGCCTAGAACCGGTGGTGGCGTTGGGATGCTCCTATAGTGAGTGGATTGGGGAGGCAATTCCCGGGATTGCAAAAATACGAAAATTCATGCAGGTTTGATATTAAAATCCCTGGTAATTGGATGGGATACTCATGCATGTGTCTGGATATGAAGTTTCTGCCTTCAAGTACGGATAGGTGTAGGATGGGGCATAATACCATATGTTCCTTTCATGCGGGAGTGTTTAAGTACTAAAGAATGGTTAGTATATATCTATGGCCTCCTCTCTCATTTGGAGAGGCGCATTATGCTTCTCTAATGTTTGCTGACACACCCCTAATACTCAGGTGTTAGCATTGGGACGCAAGGCGTAGCATGCCTGCTTTTTTAGACGCATGAAGTCCATCAACCCCTGTGTGTATTTTGTAATGTAGTGTAGCTGTTTTTGGTCGTGTAGATGTGGTTGCGTTGTTTATGTTGGGCGTGAGAAGGTTATGGGAAGGGAGTAAGGTGGTACGCTGGTAGCCTGTTCTCCTGTCGTCCTCCCTTGGTCCATGTTGGCTTTCTATCCGCGCCTTGGGATAGTAGAGCTGCATGACCTAACCTGGTCGGCCATTTGCAGTGTAGATGTGGCCAGTGGTCGTAATGCGACTGGTCATGTGCTAGTCATCTGTAATGACTCCTATGCCTTACGAGCGATAAGAGAAGTTATTAGGGGGGAGATCTTGTCTGTGTTCGCTCCTAACTGTTGAGTGCGTCTGCGTGTGTGTGACTATGTACCGCTACACCACGCGGACGGTTGGTCTGTTATAAGGCTAAGTCCTACTGTGTATATTGTGTCTGGGCGGGAAGCGCCCGTGGCCTTTCAACGTCTTTGCGAACGTGCCCTTGAGGCCCAGGATAGGTTCCGCTGTGTCACGTCTTGTCCATTGCCAAATGTTTCTGCAGTGTGGAGAAAAAAATGTATGGTATTATAATTGTTATGTGTTTGTAATTTCATGGTCACTGGCGCAACGCAATAGTGTCTCGTCACCGCATTATTGCAGTGTAACTAGTCTGCTGTCAGCAGTTAGTATGTGCACTACCAGGCCGGGAAGTTACTGTTTGTCATCCGCTGGTATGTGCCTTCCTGCACGAATGCAAGTGTGGTCATTGTTTTGGATTCCTAGCGGTCTAATGTAGCAATTCGCCCTAGTTAGGTAATGACGTCGTGTGGCCATTGTTCCCTAAGACTTGTGTCTTGCGAAATTTTCCTACCTGTGTTTGTGAAATGTATTCCCTATGTCTGGTGTAATCCGAAATTTTATGTCTGGCTTTTGGTGGGAGGAAATGTAGTATTCCCTGTACATGCATTTGTATGGGCCCCCTTCAGTATGATTGGACGCCTGAATAGCTGTTTCCCTTTGTGTCTAAATTTTCACTGGAACTCAGACCCGTGACCTTATGTCATTCTCTGTGTTTTATGTTTGCGTTGTGTGACAGGGCTTGGGGCTTTCCCAGTGTGGTTTTTGCTTGTGTTCCGTGTACCAAAAATACCATTGGATAGTTAGTTTTTGGTACGCGTGTGGTGTGTGGTCATGGGTTCGAATCCGGTTGTCTGTAAAGACTTGGTGTGATCATTTCCGTGCCGCATATAATATGGCATGTTCCCGTGGATGTGCAATGCGCAAATGAAAGCATGCATACCTGTGTAGAGTTTGTATGTTTTTGATTTCCCCTCGTAGTGTAATTTTGGAAGATATAGGGTCTCCAAATCGGGCGTGAATGATGCCGTGCGTTCCGCTCTGAGAGCTGTTGTCTGTAAGCTGGCAGGTTATCACTGAGGCCTGCGTTGTTGCTGAGCATGGCGGTATCGGATTGCAATGTCCTGTGCGCACGCTCGTTACTTGTCTTGATAACGCTGTATGTCCGTGCTTTTGCTTCCGGCACGCGTATGTGGGAACCTGATAGCTGTCCATTGTAATTGCGGGCAGGCTCTTCGTAATGGAAAAGAACCTTCTACTAACTATTTTTGTTTCCCCACTTGTGTGTTACTGTGCCGTGGTTCGATTATGTCCCTACAATGGTACGAAATGTCATTATGCCCGCGTGTCTCCGGGACAGTTCTGTGGGGTGTTAGGATCGTATCCCGGCGCGGTCAGTGGGCTATTTCTTGGCTTTCTTCCCACGTGTGCCAGCGGGACCGTTTCCTTTTCTCTTAGTAGTGTGCCCGCCTGTACGTGTAGGTGTGTGATCTTTACGTGTGTGATATGCCTTCATCCGGCGGGCGTGAATAGTGTCCTTTATGAGTTTCCTCCCATGGCGCACGTTCACTATATAATTTAGGTCAGATACCTTCCTGCAGACTTTGAAGGGACCTGCCCATCGTGGCAGGAGGAATTCGGACACGTTCTTCTTACGGGCATGATTGGAGACCATGACCAATTGCCCGGGTGTGTATTCCACGGTCTTTCTATTCCGGTCGTACCGCTCTTTTTGTTTTTTCTGGGCCTCGGCTATGTTTTTTCTAGCGTCCATGCGGGCTATCTGCAAATGCTCTAGCCGAGCCGCATTGTCTGTGTGGGCGTCCTGTGGGATACATATATTGTCTATGGGACTTCTGGGTGTGTATCCGTGCAGTAGGAAGTGTGGAGAGTGTTTCGTAGCCGTAGATACAGAGGTATTATAACTAAAAGTAATACTTTGCAGGTATTCATCCCAGTCTGTTCCTGCGTCCTCTGTAAATTTAGCCAGCGCTATTCCAAGTATTTTGTTCATACTCTCCGTGAGTCCGTTGGTTTGCGGGGAAAAACTCGTGGTAGTGTATGCCTTAATCCTGAGTATCTCCAGAAACTGTTGGAGCACTCTCGAGGTGAAAATAGTACCTCTGTCGGATAATAAGGTTTGGAATAGGCCATATCGTGTAATTATGTCAAATAGAAATTCGGCTATGCTGTTCGTGTCTGCTTTGGGAACAGCCTTTGTAATCATGTATCGTGTGAGATACTCGGTGGCCACCAGGATATATTTATTACCTTTTTGACTTGTGGTAATGGGGCCTTTCACATCTATTCCGACTCTGTGAAATAAGTCTCCCACGGGAATTGGGTTGAGTAGTCCATGAGGCTTGCCAGGTCTTGTTTTGAATCGTTGGCAGGTGTGACATGTCTTGACAAAGGTATCTATGTCGGCCTTCATGTTTACCCAATAGTACTTGTCACGGATTCTAAGGTAAGTTTTATGCGTACCTAAGTGTGCCCCTGCTAGTGGGCTATTATGGTGTCCGATCATGATATTTTCTCTCAATGATTCCGGAACCGCTATAGGTGCGCTATCGTGCATGGCTGTGGGCTTAAATTTCAGTACCCCGTCTTTGTCTAGGAAAAATCGCCTAGACAGCCGTGCTGTCTTGGAGTCCACTTTATCCAAGTCTTCTAGTGCCAATAGAATCTGTTTCAAGTGCGGATCACTTTCTTGCTCCTGTTTGATGTCAACCACCGTCAGGGCAAAGGTGGGCATATCGTCCCAGTCGTGGTCCTTACTGTCATCCGGGGGATCGGCTACTGGCAGCCTAGACAACCCATCTGCGTCTAGGTGTGTAGCACCTTTCTTGTGTTTGACCACGAAATCATATTCATACAGGCGGAATATAAACCTGTTGAGTCGCGAATTTGGGTTTTTAAATTTGTCCCAAAAAAGCAAGCTCGCGTGGTCAGTCACTACCGTGAACTTGATACCATAGAGGTATACCCTAAAATAGTTCACTCCCCACGAAAATGCCAGCATTTCCCGCTCTGTGGCAGAGTATCTAGTCTCAACGGCCGTTAGCTTCCTGCTAGCATAGGCGACGGGCCGTTTACGCCCTTCGGTGTCTTCCTGCAATAGGGCCGCCCCCAACCCATACAGGCTGGCATCCACGTGTAAGAATGTGGGCCTATCACTGTGGAAGTGTTGCAGTAAGGGCGGTGAGGTCAATAGTTGCTTCAGTGTGTTGAAGGCATCTATGTGTTCCTGCGTGATGCTGAAGGGCGTTCTTTCACGTGTGAGTTCAGTTAGTGGATGGGCGATGTGTGCAAATCTATAGATATGCTTGCGATAGTACGAAGCCAAGCCAATAAAACTGCGCAATTGTTTCAAATTTGTGGGCATTGGGATGTTCGTTATTGCGTCAGTCTTAGCTGGGTCGGGAATAATGCCCTCCCTATTGACAATATGGCCCAATATGGTAATTTGCTGTCTGGCAAATTGACATTTCGCAGGTTTAAGCCTTAGTTTAGCTTCTCTGATCCTTGCGAAAGCCTCCTCCAAATGTACGATGTGTTCGTCAAAAGTGTTGGAGAAGACCGTTATGTCATCCACGTACACTAATACGGAACGCCATTTAAGCCCTGAAAATGTCTTATCCACTAGCTTTTGGAAGGTTTGGCTGGCGTTACGGAGACCCATTGGTAAACGGGTGTAGGTAAATAGTCCGTTCTCTGTAACGAACGCCAGCTTGTGCCTATCTGGTTCATAGACGGGGATTGAATAGAATCCACTATAGCAATCCATCGAACTGAACCAGCTAGCTCCACCAAGGGCGTCCAAATAGGTGTCTGCCCTTGGTAGTGGATAACTATCATTTTCGACTAACTTATTGAGCCTCCTGTAGTCAGTACAAAATCTGTGCGATCCGTCCCTCTTTTTGGTCAGCAGAACTGGAGAGGAGTAGTTAGAAATAACTGGAACAATGACCCCTGCCTCGAGCATCTCTGAGATTTGGGCATCGATGGCATGTCTCTCCTTCTGGCTCACTCTGAAGGGAGGCTGGTGTACTGGTCGGTCACTAGTGAGTGTGACGTGGTGTTCAATGAGGTCTGTCACAGCGAGATCCTTCATTGAGTGGGCAAAAATATCTCTGTTGGTCTCTAGGAGCTCCGTGAGCCTTTTATTTTGCTCCGGGGTCAGGTCCTGCGTGTGGTTCTGGTTGGCCGCCTTATCCGTGTGTGTGTTTGTGTATTGGCTGATAGTGTGCAGTTTAGGGGCCTGATGCTCGTGGTTTTCTCGCTCCGCTCGAATCCCATCTTTGTTCCTGGTGTATACCATGGGATGTGTGGTGAGCCTCTGGTCGTGCTTTAAAAGCATCTGACCACTAGCGAAATTTATGCTAGCCTCATACCTAGCGAGAAAATCCATACCAATTATGGCTGACGCAGAAAGGTGTTCGATAACGAACATGGGGTGCGTTGTGGCAAAATGGTCTATCCTAATATGTATGTTTGCCACTCCCATGTTTTCTAACGTCTGAGCATTGGCCGCTACCAGCCGGATGTCCCCCGTGACACCTTGTATTTGCGCCTCGGCAATGTGTCGGCTATTAACACAACTTACGGCAGCCCCGGTATCGATTAGGGCCTGCACTTTGTGGCCATTTATGGTGGCGTGTATCATGAGGGCCGATACCTGAAATCCACTGCCCTGCACCGATGTGTTGTGTAAGATGTATGTTGTTGTTGTTGTTGTTGCCGGAGTGACATTTGTGCTGGGGAGGCATGGATCTGTCCGTTTATCGTACCTAGCACGCTTCGCCTCTCGGCTTACTTCCTGTCCTGAGTACTTTGCCCAGGTCAGCAAAGTGCGTTTGCCAAGTACCTTGCCAGCTCCTTTAACCGGTCTTGCTGTGAGACTAGGAGTCTGCTGGCGAACGTTTAGTGTATTAATTGTTCCCAGCCTTTGTGTAGTTGTGTTGTTGTTGGTTTCTTCCTCTCGGGAAGGTGTGTCTGCAAATGTAACCCTGAGCTTGCCCTTGTGACCCCGCCTTTTGTTCCAGGCGGTCGCGAGTTCGACTCCTGTTGCTGGCTTCCCCATGCCGAGCGAACTCGCGTCATGCGCCTGTGTGTGGTCAATTCCCCCCTGTGTTGTGGTGAAGGGGGTAGGGTTTTCTGTTGGGAGGGTGTGGGCGTGTTCTCGGGCTGTTTGCTTTTGATCGTGAGGGGTGTGTAATGTCCCGCCCTAGGGTTTCCTGTGAAAAGTACGTGTAGGTCCCTATTGAATCCCGCAGTTGAGAATAGCGGAGGCGAGTGTACATCCGTGTATACATGGATGTTGGCTTTGAGCACCTTGCCGAGAGCGGTTACCTCTACGGCACTGCCATAGGTGCCGTCCTTGCCCATGTATTTTCGGTAATCCGCCCCGGTCTGGAATGGGTTCTCCCGCTCGTCCGACACAAAGTCCCGGTACTCTTTCCAGTTGGCCAAGATATGTTTGACCGTTTTCTGTCTGTAGTCCCCATGATAATCCTCGGTATTCCGGATTAGGAAGCTCATGGCCCTAAACAGACAGTTGCCGTCTCCTTGCACGGGGTGTGTTTGGAAACGGTCCGGGGGCGGATCGTCAGCCTTAGTTTTAGCTGGCTGCTTCTTCCCCTTACTCTTACGAGTTTTCTTGGGGGAAGGGCCTTTCTTGTGTTGTGTTGGGGGAGGAACCTCAGCTGCTTCATCGGCTAGCCGAACCTCCCCGTCTAGGCGTTTTTTGAAAATGTGGGTGTACGCCTACCTGTACTGTATGTGCGCCCCCCCTCGGGGTGGCTGCGCCAACCCCCCGTTTGCGGTGTGTAAGTAGGTGTAGGGCGTATTGCCCCCCTGTCTGTCCGGCGGGGTGCTTCATCCCTGAACTCCCTCGGGTATTCGTCTGGGAGGGGGTAGTGTTCCGGGCCCTTCGTGTGTTTGTCTATGTTGTCCCTTTCTCTAGTGGGTTTTCTTCCTTGTCGGTCATTGCCCTGTTGTCCGTTATTCTGTCTCCGCCAGGGTGGGGTGTATGTCTGCTGCTGTTGGGGCGGGTGTTCCCGTCGGTTCCCCTTTTCCCTATATTGGTCAGCTGCATACCCCTGTCTGGTCGAGGGTGGGTTTTCTCGCTGTTCCCATTTTCCCTTGTACTGCGGGGCCGCATAGCCTTGGCTGCGTGGGGGCGGGTTCTCCCGATATTCCACATTTCCCCTGTACTGCGGGGCTGCATAACCTTGGCTGCGTGGGGGCGGGTTCTCCCGATATTCCACATTTCCCCTGTACTGCGGGGCTGCATAACCTTGTCTGCGTGGGGGCGGGTTCTCCCGATATTCCCCATTTCCCCTGTACTGCGGGGCTGCATAACCTTGGCTGCGTGGGGGCGGGCTGTTTCGTCGGGGGATGTCGTGGTCGTACTCCTCAGGGTAGTACTCCCGTGTGTACGGAGATGGTGAACGCCTTGAGGGGTATGTCGGCTCTGTGTCCGTGTATGCTATCGGTGAGTACCGCGGAGGGTAGTGTGGCCTATCCTGTGGGGGAGGTGTTGTTGGCCGCTGTGGAGGGTAGTAATTTTCTTCCCTCCCGTAGCGTCTCCTCTCCGTGTACCCCCTGTCCCTCTCAGTATGATAGTGTTCTCGTGTGTCTGCTTGCTCATCCCTTGGCGGCCTTTCACCCGCTTGGATGGCAGCTATAGTCAGTTTCTCCATCCTGTCCACTAATTCGTCCATTTTTGCGTTAGTGTCGTCTTTCTGAGTTTGGAAGTGCAGATCCACGGCTTTTTCCGTAGCCTTTTCCGTGATCTTTCTCCCCTCCTCTATGGTCTTTATGTTATTCAACATATGTTGGACCGTGAGGTTGTTCATAATGCATAGCTTTTCTACTATGGCTGGTCTGAGGCCCTGCATTAACAGCTTGACTTTCTGTTTGTTTGTCATTGCTGCATTGTACTTTTCGCACATTATCAATTTAACATTGATGTATGCCTGGGCGCTCTCTTTGGGTCCCTGTGACCTCTGTCTAATCTGGTCATAGAGATCGTCATCGTCTGGTATGAGCTGGAACTCCTCCTTTAAGAGTAAAGCGGTTTCCTCCCATGTGGCAGCTTCTAGTGTGTCCTCATGGAGCTCATACCACGTCATGGCCGCCTTCGTGAGGTAAGCAGGAAGGAGCCGTTTTCTAACTTCCTCGCTCCAACCATTGATCCGTGCCGTTCTATTGAAGGCCTTGAGGTATTCCTCGGGATCCTGGCCTTCCCCCGTGAACTTTGTGGGGTGGATCATGGGGTACTCAGTGTGTCTATTCATGTCGTTCTCGTGTGAGTTTCGTTGGCTGTGTGTCGAGGTGTTTGGGCTGTTTAGAGGGGAATTAGCCTCGCTTCCCGTGTACGACACCTGTGTTACGTTACCAGGTGGCTCGTCACCTGATATGTCTGTACTTATGGCTGGTGTGTTGTCGTACTGTGTGGATTCGACTATGTGTACGGTTCTGTCTAGATCCTGTTTTACTGTCCCCAAAATAGTGTGGATGTCAAGAACCGCTTCTGTCGCGTGACTATTGTCTTTAATAGTGTCTGTTTCTAATAGCTCTGCAATGCGCTCGAGCAGGTTACTGGCTTTCTGCTCTGTGATCTGCAGTTGCTGTAACAATAGGGGATGGAGTGTTGGCAGGCAATCTACCTCACTATCGCTGGATACCGGCGACTCTTGTGTGTATTCCCTGGCCTGGGACCGTGTAAAATGTATAACCTGTGCTGCAGCGGCAGGGTGTTGAGCACGGATCTGTGCTGTCTGGAATTCAAGGTCCCTGAGAAGTTGTACTGCAGTCTGGTCAGTTATTAAGTCACCGTTCTTAATCTTTAGCTTCGGCAGGAGTGGAGTTGTACTAGCCGACAAATGGTGTGCAAAGTCTCTTAATGTAGTTCTAAATGTGGACATTTAATAATAAAAAAAAATGTGTGACGCAATATGAGGTTAAAATTATTTTTTTCTATTTGCTTGGCTTTTTGCGGTACGGAAGGGGTCGTTTTTCCTACGAGGGCTCGTTGATTGAGTCCCGTTCTACTGTGCGTAGGATGGCGCCTCCACCAGTGTTTTAGATCCCTTATTTGGGGGTGGATCTAAAAGGGAGAGTTGTTGTACTAATTTATAAGGTGGTGCCTAAAAGGGTAGCTTCCCTTGTCAGGGTAAGCTGACCAGTGTAGAGTGTTGTGGTGTGCTAGGAACTAGGGGGCGTTCCTATAAATAATGTGGTAGCGTTTGGAGGGATGGGACCCACTGCAAAGGGTCGCTGTACTGGTCGCTCAGCTGACTGCTTATTACGTAATTGAGTCTGCTTGTATCAGCTGAGTGACACGCGCTGCTCGCTTGCAGCCGGGCCGGCTCGGGGAATACAAAAGTACTTAAGTTGGCGCTAATAGACTGCTGTCTGTCACGTCTTTACGTGACGGGAATAAGGAAGGGCGTTGGGATGTAAAGAGGCGTATAACAGTAATGCTAGTGTAGAGTGTGGACCAAGTGTTTTATTGGTCTGTGATTCTGATAGTGAGTCCCTTGTAGGGAATGAAATTATGTTTATAATGTGATACAAGTTGTTGGGTTACAGGTTACAAAGTAGGAATTCTGAACACGATTGACTGACTCACCTCGGTTGACACCAGCGTAGCTTCGGCCGTCTCGATGGAGCACTGACAATGGAGAGAGCGTTTGACCTCATTAGGACGTCTTCTTATACCTTCTGACGCCCTGCTGTCAGCAATGTATTGGCCCAGTTAGTACTATGTCGCTGAGTGTAATGATTACGTAAGGCTTGAGCTGCTTTATGGAGTAGCAAGCTGTCCTTACGGTATTAATGGATGTTGCCCCGGCTTTCCAAGAGTTGCCATTTAGGGGATTTAGCCAGATGCTGGGGGGATGGTCTCCAAGGGGTGCATACCCCTGGGATACTGTACAAAACAATGCAGCAGGAACGTTTTTCCTTCGTAATGATGTTCACCTTCATAACCAAGTACAACGATTTTGGGAGATAGAAGAACTTCACGAGCCAGTCAAGTCGCAAGAAGAGATTGAATGTGAACAGCATTTTTCTGACCATGTGACACGAGATGTATCTGGGAAATACATAGTCAGACTACCATTTAAGCAGGATCCAAGTATATTAGGCAATTCTTTACAAACAGCAACTAGCAGATTTCAATACCTTGAGCGTAGGCTTAACAATGATACGCAACTGAAGGTAGATTATGACCAGTTTCTCACTGAATACCAGGAACTAGGTCACATGGATATTGTTAATTCTAGTATGGCAACATCGGTAGCATACTACATGCCGCACCATCCGGTATTCAAGAAATCCAGCACTACTACAAAACCTAGAGTTGTCTTCGACGCTTCTTGTAAATCGAGGTCAGGAAAGTCACTTAATGATATTTTAATGACGGGTCCTACTATTCAACAAGATTTATGTTCGATTGTCGCTAGATTTAGAACTCACGCCATAGGCTTTACAGCTGACATCGAGAAGATGTACAGACAAGTTAAGGTTGATTCCAGAGACAGCAGCCTTCAACGCATCCTTTGGAGAGCTTCTCCTAATGAGCCTATCAAGCAGTACCAACTTCAGACGGTCACATATGGCACATCATCAGCTCCATTTCTAGCAATAAGATGTTTAAGGCAATTGGCATATGATGAGGGACAACAGTATCCGCAGGCAGCATCTGTCCTTCTTCGTGATTTTTATGTAGACGACTGCATTTCAGGAACAAGTAAGGTTGACAATGCATTACTCCTACAACGTGAACTGATCCAATTGTTATCCAAGGGAGGCTTCAAGCTCCGCAAGTGGTGCTCAAACCATCCAGCATTGTTAGAGGCGGTTCCAAAAGACTGCAGAGAAACGCAGCTTCCCCTTCAGATTGATTCTGGTGAAAATATAAAGACTTTAGGTCTACTTTGGCATTCAGCGACAGACAAACTACAGATATCCAGTGGTGTGCAGAAAGAACAAGGAAGTGGATCTCCAGTGACCAAACGCAAGGTGTTATCGATTGTGTCGTCAATTTATGACCCTATTGGGCTAATCAGTCCTATTGTCATCGCATTCAAGATGTTTCTGCAGCAACTATGGCAAGAGAAGATAGGATGGGATGATGAACTTCCAACGGAATTTCTTACAAGATGGCGTACTCTGCATTCTCAAATACCCTTGATTGACAATATATATATTAACAGATTTGTGCTTCAAGAAAATTGTACTCAGGTGCAGTTGCATGGCTTCGCTGATGCATCCTTGAAGGGCTACGGTGCATGTTTATTCCTACGCTCGTCAACTGATCCAAGTCACTTCCTTATAGGCGAACCCCTCACTACTCTTCCCGAACCTGATTTAACATTATGTAAACGGCCTTTGTTAACTAGATATAAGGTTCTGCAACAAAGACTCCAATCCTTTTGGAAGAGATGGTCATTAGATTACCTCACTCATCTGCAGCAGCGCAGCAAATGGACGACCTCCTCCTGCAACGTATCACCAGGTACTGTGGTGCTGATACGGGAAGACAATGTTCCCCCACTCCAGTGTTATCACAGAAGTGCATGGTGGTAAAGACAATGTGGTAAGAGTGGTTTCAGTGAAGTGCAACAATGGTATTTTTAAACGACCAGTTTCCAAGGTAGCTCCGCTACCAATTGAGCAGACACATAATTTTGACTGTTAATATGTCAGTGTTTTAAGTTAGTGAATATTTTAGTGTTTTATGTCCTTGTCATTGGAACATTTCAGTGTTTCCATTTCAGATTATTGAAATCCATGTATTTCAAGGTGGGGAGTATGTTTGCTCTCAGGGAGAATATAATTGTGTTATTTCCACAGTTGGCAAAGGACATTTATTTATGTTTAGGTTGGCAGCAGTGACCTGGACAGAGAGTGAAGTTGCCATCATGGCTGAATGTGTTTGTGTTTCGGAGCAGCAGCTCCTTCGCATATCAAGTGTTGTGTCTTTTGTAACATGTACATTTTTGTAAATACAGTCCACTAGAGTTAATTCGTCATTTTCATTTATCCCCTGATGTTTCATCTGGGGCACGTATGTCGCAGACAGACACAATAGTGTTGACGACACAATTTTGACAGACTATCGCCATCGGGCAACCCGCTTTAATCAGCATAAAGCAGGGTGCTAACGAGATACAATATATTTTTATACCTTTTCAAAGTGCTCTCTTAATACGGAGCGGGGCATAGCTCATTTTTTTTCTCTTCTCTGCCTCAGTCATTAGGCCCGATGAAGGAAAAATTGGCCAAGTTGAACTATATATATTGCATCCATAGGCATACGTGACACGTTACACTGCCTATAATATGACTTTTTTCTCACTTCCACAACAACACGCAAGCTAAAACGCTAACACACCGTAGGATTAAAATCCCAGACTTTGGGAAACCCTGCACATTTTTGGAAATCACACAATCAATTTACATTGCCACATGACAGTAAAACACTATCAGACGAAAAGGAAGTAATCCCACTGGCAGACGTGGAAAGAAGGCCAAGAAATAGCCTTCGAACCCCACTGACCGCACAGGGGTACGATCCTAACACTACCAAACTGTCCCGGAGACACAACCTGAATAGCGCCAGAAACAATTACTCTGGGTAAAAGACGGTCTCAAAACCCGCAACCTTCTGAATACCAGGAACATAAGGTCGGGTAGTTATCCAATTACAGGATAGAAAAAACAGGAAGCTAAAATAGATTGGGACAGTTCCACTAACAATGTCATAAATGAAAAACAACAAAATCACCTCCGGCACATAGTCACCAAACAGGCGACTAGCGGCCTGGAGACACTCGTGTATAACGACATTTTGTACAACGGATAGGGACATACTCGAACCACGTCACAGTAACACAAAATTTAGGGACACAAATGTAGTTAATGAGAGGTTCTTTTACGGTGCGGCCAATGCATGTGAGACTTTCGAAGTGAAATGCCATGGCCTGTGGTTTGGATTCCACGCAAAACGGAAGTCTCGTGGCTCATGATCTACAGATTAACGGTCATGTTAAACCACAAGTTTCCTTCCTTTTTTACAGTGCGGAAAGCACTACTCACAGTCACAGAGAGCAAGCCGATTAGACACACATGTGCCGCACACAAAGCATTATCAAAACAAGTAACAAGCGAGCGCGCAAGATATTGTAATTCAATACTGACACACTCAGCGATAACGCAAGTCTCATGGATAACCTGCACGCTTACAGACAGCATATACTAGCAGCTCCCAGAGCAGAACATACGGCATCATTTAAGCCGAGTCCAAACACCTCATAACTCACAAATTACACTACGCGGAGAATTCAAAAACATACAAACTCTTCACAGGTATGCGTACTTTCATTTGCGCATTGCAAATACACGGGGAATGTGCCATAATATATACGGCACAAATAGTGGCATACCAAGTCTTTACAGCACCCCGGGTCCGAACCCATGATCACACACCACACTCGTACCAAAAACTAACTAGCCAACGGTATTTTTGGTACGAGAAACACAAGCAAAAACCACACTGAGGACACCTCAATCCCTGAAACACAACGCAGACATAGAACACAGAGAATGACATAAAATCACGGGTTCAAATCCCAGCGAAAATCGGACACCAGGAAAACAGCTATCCAGGCTTCCAATCACACCAAAATTGGCCCATACAACTACAGAACCAGATAATACCACATTTCCTTCGGCCAAAAGCCAGGCATAGAATTTCAGTGACACCTGACAGGGAAGATAGATTTCCCAGACACAAGTATAGAAATTTCGTAAGACAAAGGTCTTACGGAATAGTGACCACACAATAGTATTAGCAAATAGTACGAATTGCTACATTAGTCCGCCAGGAATCTAGAACAATGACAACACCCGCATACGTGCAGGAAAGCACATGCCGGCGGATGACATACATAACATCCCAGCCTGCCATTACACATACAAACTGCTGACTTGCAGACTTCGTCATACTGCAATATTGCTGGTGACAGACACGATTGTTGTATCGGCAGTGGCCGTGAAATTACAAACGCAAAACAATCACAATACCATACATTTTTTCAACACTGCAAGAACATTTAGCAATGGACAAGACGTGACAGATCGCAACTTATCTTGGGCCCATAGGAACACGTTCTCAAAGACGTTGACAGGCCACGGGCACCTCCTGCCCATACACGCGATACACATTACGACTTAGCCTGTAACAGACCAACCGTCCGCGTGGTGCAGCGGAACATAGGCTCACACACACGCGCTCATTAATTAGAAGCGAACACAGACAGGGGCTCTGTGGAAACAAGACCTCCCCCCTAATAACTTCCTTTCGCGATTATATTCCTAAAATAAATCATTCCAGGCGATTAGGACATGGCCAGGCGCACTACGACCACTGGCCACATTCACACTACAAATGGCAGACCAGATTAGGTCGTGACGCTTTACTATCCCAAGGAGCGGATAGAAAGCAGACATGGACCAAGGGAGGATGACAGAAGCACAGGCTACCATCGTACCACCTTACTCCCTTCCAATAACCTTCCCACGTCCAACACGACCAACGCAGACACATGAACACAATCAAAACAGCTACACTACATTACAAAGTACACACAAGGGGTTGATAGACTTCATGCGTCTAAAAAGAAGGCTTGCTACGCCTTGGATCACGATGCTACCACCTGAGTATTAGGGGTGGGTCGGCAAACATCAATTAAGCATAATGCGCATCTCCAAATGAGAGATGAGGCCACAGTTATATATATTAACCATTTTTTGTTAATTAAATACTCCCGCATGACAGGAATATATTAGTATTTTGCCTCACCCTACACCTATCCGTACATGAGTGCAGATGCCTCATATACAGATACATGCATGAGTATCCCATCCATTTACCAGGGATATTACTATCAAACCTGCATGGAGTTTTCATATTTTTGCAATCCCGGGAATTACCTCCCTAGTCCACTCATTGTAAGAGCAATCCTAGTAGCATTACCGGCTCAAGGCCACCATGTATTTGAGCCCAAAGATACACAACCTCTTCCTACCATGCTTTCAGCCCACTCTATAAATAACTACCCCCAGATCCTAATAACAGGGTACCTGACATCATAGACCCTACTAACACCTCCATGAAGGGTTAACACAGCATTATCGCTGGACAGCCGACGTAGCGCAGTGGACCTAAAGTAGTCTATGCACTTAGAAGCTCTACAACCCCACAACACTGGAAATATTTTACATTTTACACAAATTAAACTATTTACACGGGTTACGCCCATATTTTTTTATTGTTACATAAAAAGGAATCTGAAGCACTCTGATTGGTGATAGCGGCATAAGCCGAAGGCAAGAGGCACCACACTGGAGCAGAGCTGGGGAAGGTGATGATGACCCTTACCCCAGTTGGCTCAACAAATCACTGACCCGACCGAACCGACGAACCACGTAAGGTTGAGGCATTCGGGACCTGACACGGGCAAACGTCAAGATCTAGGGGTGCATCTAGCCTATCCCCCTTGTCGGAGACAGTTACACCCACTATGTGCCACGGTCGTCGAAGCCAAGACCTGCAGGGAAGTCTTTCTGAGGATGGTGGGAGAAATAGCTCACTCCGCGCTGTACTCAGGGGATGACCCTAGAGACGACCCCATTATGACTAGACTTCTAGCTAAAATTAAGTAAGTAGGGCTTCTACAGCGGGAAGCAAGGCTCCTGTGCGCTGGAGTGAAATATTATTGCGAAAAGCATACTACTGCGGCCGATAAAGGCGAAGAGAAATATTATTGCGAAAAGCATACTACTGCGGCCGATAAAGGCGAAGAGAAATATTATTGCGAAAAGCATACTACTGCGGCCGATAAAGGCGAAGATAACATTATGCCATTGGACGATGTCCAATGCCCACATAAATGGCGACGCATCGGGCAGTCAGAGGGCATTAAATAGACATGCAACGAGCTGTCTACAGGGGTTACAGTGGGCAGACCCAACTATGACAACATATGGAGAACAATGGCAACGAGCAGGATGGTACAGCAGGCGAAACGTCTTGCTTTCTGGCAACGTAAGCCGCCTGTGACTAGGTTAATACTAGTTCATAATCACCTAGAATAGACGTCGACAACTAGAATTAAGGGGGCGGAATCCGGCGATTCTAGAGACAACCGGTGTTTCTAGGACTCGTGCGGGTGGTGCCCTGAGGAAGTAAATTGCCTCAGGCGATCTCCCTGGTCGAAATTTTAGCTGTAAGACATTTGCATTTGATACGCAACTTAGAATTAAGCAAATTTATTAACCGCTGTTGCCAGGTAATGGCACAGCACATTTCGGCATTAGAGTAAGGCCATCCATACGGCTTAATAGCAGTAGCCATTTTTTTTAATTTTTAATCATAATTAAGGTAGATAATGTTAAGATTAAGCCGATCGGCACCCGGTAACCACAATTCCGCTACCGGGGTAAGACCGACAACACATTAAGATAACACATTATAATACAATAGATTAAGATAGAATATCTCGGCACCCGGTAACCACAATTCCGCTACCGGGGTAAGACCGACAACACATTAAGAAACGGCATTACGGCACCGTATAGGGTAAGCCCGGCCATACATCAAATTAACATTAATCATGCTATTTTTTTTCAGAGAAAGAAGAGCTTCAGCCAGTAAAAACAATGACACAGGAAGCGACATAGAGAATATGTCATACTAATATGTTTTTTCTAAACCTCGCCATTTTTTTCCAGGCATCGTCACCAGATATAGGAAACTGGTGACAGGAATTTCACTACCATATAGCAGTGTCATATTATTTACGGCATGCCATGATTGTGTACTATTTTTTTTATATACGTCAACTTGCACTAATCCTAACACACTCTCACACACTCACCACATTTTTTTTTTCAGCTACACACTCCAAAAAAATCTGCACAGCAGGACTGGTGCCTGTGGGGTACCAGGCTTGCTGGCAGATCAACTAAACAGAAACACATAAAGCGTCAAAATGCGACGCAGATTACGACAATGAGGGCGCAACCGATTTGTGGCGGCGACTCTCATTGTCAAGTGTGAAAGCATTCACCCACAGAGGATGCTTCACAGATTAGGTATTAAGAACACATTGCAAGCGGTACGACCACTAAACCGTACCAAGAAGTGGCCGTACAGGATCAGCCGTGAGACGGCAAGCGTACGTACAAACGGATAGCGTGCACGCGAGGTACCAAACAAAAACTAGAATTATAAGGGATTAGCGCGCTTAAGTTAGACATAAGACCACTGTAATTAATAATTTTAAAGGGTAAACTTCATACAAATTCATGCGCCCACGGGCAATTATTCCACTGGAAACCAATAATATTCCTAAATGTCAAAATCGCAACATAGTACATTAAACTCTATATTTTTTTTGTTTGTTTATCAAGTTCACATGTACACAATGTCTATGATCTGTTTTCTTTCATTTTTCTTTCTTCTAACTTCCCCATTTGTCAGGGTGTTCCGTTTTATCCCAAACCAATAAATGCCTTTTGAATATTTCCCTTAAATTATACCCTGGAACACCCATTTTTTCTATTTTCTTCTACCTTTCTTATTGCAGGGAGCACTTTTTCCCTAAGATAGGGCGGACGACGCAATCATCCGTTCAGCCCTGGGTTTTTTTCCTCCCTGCACAACAATGTAACATCAGCACCATGTATTTTTTTTCATCAAACATCCAAAATGCCAATGTCGATTTCTTTTGCAATATTTTTATGCCAATGTCAATGTTATGTATATATGTATATCCCATAACCCTCCCCTCTGAACACGAACTGATCTCACGCCCACACACCAACACGACATCACCACACGACGACGACGACGACGAGGAAGACATCTACAGAAGATACGAGGGGACTTCAAAAACAACCACATCGACTACATCTATAGCATCAACATCCCAACCCCAAGTTCCGTTCCCGTTCGCGGGGACGCGAACTAAATAGGGGAAGTGGCTTGTACAGTACCCCAGGGGTATGCACCCCTTGGAGACCATCCCCCCATCATCTATTTAAATCTCCTAACTGGCAATCCTTATAAGTCCAGACCAACATCTACTAACACCGCAAGGACAGCTAGCCATTCTGGAAAGCTGGCCCAATCCTTGCATCACTATTACAAACAGCGACACACTATTAACTAGGACATCTATTCAGCACAATGCTGACAGCACAGCGCCGAAGAGTATAAGAGGGCGTCTTAAGGAGGTCAAGCTCTCAACTCAATTATCAGTCTTACAGTGTGGCGGCCCGAGGCTATGCTGGTATCATCAGGTGAGTGAGTCAGCAGTGTCAGAATCCTATACTTTGTAACCTTACCCACCAATTTGTATACACCAGTTGTACTCTCAGATTGTAACATCACTGCATCCCTTAAAAGGGACTCATAATTCAATATTACTGGCCAATAAACACTTGGTCAGTACATTACACCTGCATTACTGTTTACATGCTTCTTTACGCCCTAACTCCCTTCCTGAACTCTCCGTCACTATTAGACGTGACTTGCAGTAGCCAGATACTTGCTAAGGCAAGCATCATTGTATTCCCGTACCGGCCTGACTGCCAGGAGCGGCACGCGCCATATAGCTGACGCGTGCAAGTCGGTTATCTAACCAGCCAGCTGGACGACCGGCGCGTTGACCTTACGCTAAGGCCATCCCCTAAAATACACCTAGATCTTTTATAAGAGCAACCCCTAGCACCCTAACACTAAACAACACTCTACACTGGTCAGCTTGCCCGACTACGGGAAGCTACCCCCTTTTTGGCACTTCCTTCTAAATCAACACAATAACTCTTCCGTTTTAGATCCGACCACCCCCCAATAAGGGATCTAAAACAATATCTACTGTATGTAAATTTGTATTATTGCATACTCATTTCATTATATCTATTGTATGACTACCCCTTATTATTCCCGTTATCCAACGGGGTCGGGGATGAGATGCGATGGAAGTCCTTGTGGCGATGATTTTTACGGCCGGGTGCCCTTCCTGACACCAACCTGAGGAGAGGAGTTAATGAGAGATGAAATGAATGATGGTTAATGAAACTGGGCAAGGATGTGGAAGGAAGTGGCCGTGGCCTGTCAGAAGGTACCGTCCCAGCATTTGCCTGGTGTTGAAAATGGGAAACCACGGAAAACCATTTCAAGGACGGCCGACGGTGCGGCTCGAACCCACGCGTCTACCGAATCAGCAGAGAGCTTGGCCCCATAACCTAATGCGGCGCGTTAGCCAGCGTAGCCACTACTGTCAGTATTTGAATATATCTATGAATATTTGTATTATAGGCAATTACAGGCGTTATCCAACAGTAATACTAATCCTCGTTTGCCATAAGGTTACTGGCCCAATATCCGTCCCCGCGCGCAATTTCGTCCCCGCATGTTTCGAGCCCATTGAGTGCTGCAGTCTGGTGGGAGACAGTGGAACATGTGACAAAGCATACAGTAGTGAGCTTCCCACGCTTAGGTGCATCCCCTGTGATTGTGTTCCGAGTATTCTGAGTTGAAGGTTATTAGTTTGCCACGCTTGTAGTACATCCCTACTTGTCGGAGCTGTTAAACTATTCAAGGTACGTTTGACTCACATTTGTTTGTACTTACGTGCAACTTAAATATGTATAGCAGCAATGGTTGTAGCGATAGCTGTACAAAGGGAGCACTGAATGACGTAGCCATGTAGGTTGGCATCATTGGTCCGATATTCGTCCCCCAACAACGTTCTTATATTCGTCCCGGGGACGAAATTCGGAACGCAGTTTTCCAATCTGTTATCTTGAGATTAAACTGGCATATCAGTTGTATGTCTACCTCCACACTCCACAGACAGAATGCAGCCCTTGGATGTAGCCTTCATGTTCCCATTGAAGACTTTCTATGCCAATGCCATTGAAGGCTGGTTGGCGAATCACCCTGGTCGAATTGTGAGAAAACGACAGGTATCTTCATTGTTTTCAGAGGCATATTTGAAAGCAGCGACTATGGAAACAGCTGTCAACGGCTTCAAGAAGACCGGCATAGTTCCTTTCAACCCCAATATTTTTCCTGATGAGTATTTTATTTCCTACAGGCAGAAAACTAACGATCAAGATGACATCGAAAACGGATCTACCACTGTTGTAAGCCCTAAGGACATTCAGGTCGTTCCAGTTATTGAGCCTACATTTTCAAACAGGCGAGGTTCAGCATCGTTGGTCACTGGGACTCCCCACAAAATCAAAGTAATGGAAGCGTCACAGAAGAGAACACAGGCGAATGAGGCAAAGGTACAAAAAATGCTTCAGTTTGATAATCCTTCGTTCCCTCCCAAACGTAAGAAAGCTGCCTCTTCAAGATGTCCCTCACCTGATTCTAAAGCTGGACCTTCAACTTCTGTTAAGTTCACCTCCTCGTCCGAGCAATGTCATGGCAGGAAACGCCTATCAGCTGAAAAAAAGGAAGAGAATGCCTTCCCTGCAAGACCTTTCTAGTGATGGATCGAGTCTTGAAGATTAAGACGAAATTCCTTACGTCTCAACAGACGATGAAGATAGTGAAAATGATGACGCCGTATGCACTATGTGTGGAAAACCCTACTCAGCTGATAAGATGGGAGAAAAGTGGATTAAGTGCACAAAATGTTTCCAATGGTGTCATGAAACGTGTTCGTCAAAAAGTGACAAGTGTATGTTCATATGTGACATTTGTTTGGAAGGACAAACTTTCTTGGTTTTTATTGCATACAACGTTAGGCATTATAACTTGCCATTGAAAATAATAACTATAACTTTTTTTCTGAAGAGATACTTGGGGACGAATTTAGGAACGCCCTTCATTAAACGTGGGAAGGTGCAACTTTGTATTCTTTTTTGAATAAATTATTTTGTGTGCTATATTTTCTGAAGTTAAATATATTCTTTTTAAAACAACTGTTCTGTCGTCCTATCTGAATGATTCCAGACATTTTTCTCCAAACATTTTTATAACATATGCAAAAAACTTAAAGGGGGACGGATATTGGGCACCCTACCTTATATCTTGTTCAAAATAACTAGTAAAAGTCTTAATCCTTTGTAAATATCTATGAAAATTTCTAATGTCCCTCATCTGGTAACTTCCTCTTCAAAATAACTAGTAAATTTTGTAGCTTTGCTTTGATGTGATCTTCGACTTTTCACCTGTTGGGTGATATACAGAATACAATGAGCTGACACCTTTTGGACCTTCGATTGCAATTTTGGAGCGAATCCTTGGAAGCCCGGACTTTAGCAATAAATGACGTTACTCGTGATTGTAATCACGCTGTTGCCAAACTCACAACACACAAATAGATGACGATCGTTTACAAAGAGTTGACGATTTGAGCAGGAAGGACGCAATTGTCCTTCATCTCTCGTGTTATTAAATTATATAGGCTATCGGAAATATTGTTACGGCTGTGAGTTTGTGTCATCGCTCGCCACATGAGTCACAACTGCCCCAGGGCTGGGCTGTGCCCTGCCTCGTGTATTGCGTGCGCCTTATGCAACAGGGCTACTAGGACAAAGGGATGGTCCAGAATATTCGTGACTCAGCCAGTGGAGGAAGCCTCGAGAAGCCGTGAACCCTGGATAGGTCTAGAAGCATTTATTGAGTCACCGGCCTGCTATATAAGAGCGACCTGTCAAGCAGTGGTTGTTGTTGTGTTTTACGAGTGAGTGCGAGCGTTTATCCTGAGCGACAGAAGTGTGGTGAGTTACGAAACCCAGTGACATTGTTTCCCAGCTCGTGAACAGCGAGGCAGCGTGTAGCAGGTTTTCGTAAGTAACTGTAGTTTGTGTACATAGGGGAGAGTTGCATGTAGTTCTGTCAAGGCCACCAGACTCATTAGCGAGAAGATTAACTGTTGACAAGTGAAAGAGGTCAAGAGCTCTCCATAAGGAAGAGACTTGAGGAAACTGGAGTAAGGTAATAATTGCTTGTATTCGCTGATGAGTGGTGTATGTTCTGGCCGCAATAAAGTTAATTATTTCATTTAAAGGAACAATCTGTGTTGTGCTTCAACCCACCATAATCCAGTTAACAAAAGGGTCACTAGGGTGGTGGCACGTAACAACTGGTGTCAGAAGTAGGATTACGAACTCAAGCACAAGCACAACACCTGGCGGTTCTGGTTTCAAAACCCGAGCAGGTCATTTTCTCTAATTTTCCTGTGAGTGCATGCCCTTTACAAGACAAACAACTAAAATGGAGGCGCAATTGGCAGCATTGCTAGAAAAGTTAAATGGCATGGAAACCAAAATGGAGGCCGGCCAGAAGAAGATGGAAGACGGCCAGAAGAAGATGGAGGACGGCCAGAAGAATTTAACCAAGGACCTAACTGCCAAATTAGAAGACGGCCAGAAGAAGCTAGAAGACGGCCAGAAGAAGATGGAAGACGGTCAAAGTAAGTTAGCGCAGTACCTGAAGAAGATGGAAGACAGCCAGAAAAGTTTAGCCGAGGACCTAACTTCTAAATTAGAAGACGGTCAGAATAAGCTAGCAGAGGACCTGAAGGACGGCCAGAATAAGTTAGCAGAGGACCTAACCGCCAAATTTCTGGATGGCCAGAAAAATCTGGAAGAGTGTCTGCTGACGAAATTAGAGGAGAGCCAAAGGAAATTAGAACAGGGCCTACGTGAGGAAGTCGCAGCAGTGGAAAAGAAGTTCGACGCCTTACAAGTGAAAGTTGCCGAGCTGCGCCAACGCCCGCTGATGGAGTTGGAGGAGAAATTCAACGCCTTGCAAGTGGAAGTTGCCCAGCTGTGCCAACGACCGCTGATGGGGGTGGAGGAGAAATTCAACGCCTTACAAGTGGAAGATGCCGAGATGTGCCAACGCCCGCTGATGGGGGTGGAGGAGAAATTCAACGCCTTACAAAAGGAAGTTGCCAAGCTGCGCCAACGCCCACTGACGGAGGTGGAAGAGAAATTCAACGCTCTACGAGAGGAAGTTGCCGAGCTGCGCCAACGCCCGCCCACCGTTACACCGGGAATATCAGGAACGGGACATAGCAGAGTGACGCCCCCAACCTTCGACGGAAAGGTCCCGTGGAGCACCTACTTACGTCAGTTCGAGGCGGCCTGTTCTATAAATAACTGGAACAACACAGAAAAGGCTACAGCTCTCATTGTAGCGCTGAGAGGGGACGCCCTTAACGTCCTTCAGGCCATCCCGACTGGATCCCAGGACTACGCTTCACTGATCGCCCATATGGAGTCCCGATATGGAGATAGCCATCTTCAGCAGGCCTACCAGATGCAGCTCCGGACCCTTGTACAGAAGAACGCGGAAACCCTGCAGGAGTTCGAGATGGACATCGCACGCCTCGTAAGGCTCGCCTATCCAACAGCGCCGGCCGACTTTCTGGAACAGATTGCGACGCAGGCCTTCACCGACGGGCTACGGGACTCGGACACTCAACAGGTGCTTCGACTCGCGCGCAATAAGACCCTGGCAGATGCGCTGAGCCACGCACTTGAGTTCGAGACGGCAAAGCAGGTATCTAGAATGCGCGCGCGGGTGCGTCAGGTGGACGTCGACGAACCAGCCAAAGCCGACAAGACCAAGCCCCTGGCCGATGAACTGATGGAGGCGCTAGGCCGGTTCTTCAAGAGTCGCAGTACCACCAACAAAAACGTAGCCGAAGGACATCCGGAGAGGCGGCCCGGAAGAGGAGTACCGACCTGCTGCACCTACCGTAAGAGAGGCCACCTGAGCAAGGACTGCGGTGATCGCCGCCGCCAAGAGTTTCCGTCGGGACAGTCAGTCGTAGGGAGACCGCGCGGCGCAGGAAAGCAAGTATCAGCCAGCTTTGGGGGTCAAAGGTTGGCTTGTGACAGTCGTCAAGCCCCGGCAGTCCAAGTTCGTGTGACGCAGTTACGGAGGGATAATAGCAGCCTGATGGTCGACGGAGTCGTCAACGGAGAGAGCTGGCCCATGCTAATCGACACGGGAGCATCGAGGACCATCGTCAGTCCCACCGTGATCCCGAAGTGGAGAGTGCAACCCACACAAAGGAACCTCCAGCTAATAACCGCGACCGGAGTGACCGCACCGGTACATGGCGAAGCATCACTGGAGTTCGTCGTTGGTCGACGAGCGATAAAGCATCCAGTGCTTGTGGCTGACGTATCAAATGAAATGATCATCGGACTGGACTTCCTGGACCAGAACAACATCATCTTGGATCTGAGTACCAACACTCTGCACTTCGGAGGTGAGGAACTTGCTTTGCAACCTGCGCACGAGTCCATCAACGCACGACGAGTAAGGCTGAGAGAAGACGTCATCGTTCCTGCCAGGACGGAGGTCAGCGCTGCCGTAATTGTCGACGGAACTGCTGAGGGAGTGGCGGCTGTCGTCGAGCCAAAATATGAGGACATCCAGACAAAAGGATTGCTAGTTGCCAAGACTCTCATCAACACGACGTCTCGGCCGTACGTCCGCCTGTCCAACCTGAACGACTACGACATTATGGTTCACCGGGACACCAACCTAGGAGTCTGCGAGCCCGTTACCTAGATTGCCCGCATCACAGATACGCCGGACGGACACCTGCAGACGGACAACCGAAGAAGACGCACACTGCCAGAAGAACTACAGAAGCTGTACCAAGGATCCCAGGACCATTAAGACGAGGAACAATCACGCCAACTTCAGGACCTGCTACGCGAATTCCAGGACGTCTTCTCCGTGGGGAGCAAAGACTTCGGCAGGACAAGCTTGGTCCAGCACAGAATCGACGTTGGGGACAGCGCACCGATTAGGGCCCCATTCCGACGTGTCCCGCTCGCCAAGCAAGCCGAAGTCGACCAGATGATAGAAGAGATGAAGGAGCAAGGGGTGATCGAGCCATCACACAGTCCTTGGAGTTCTCTGGTCGTGCTAGTGAAGAAGAAGGACGGTTCCACCAGGTTCTGCGTGGATTACAGGCCGGTGAACGACGTCACGAAGAAGGACATCTACCCTCTACCCCGGATCGACGACACGCTGGACACCATATCAGGATCAAGATGGTTCTCCACCTTGGATTTGAAGAGTGGCTACTGGCAGGTGGAGGTCCACCCTAAAGACCGCGAGAAAACTGCGTTCTCTGTGGGCAGCGGGCTCTGGCAGTTCACCGTCATGCCATTCGGTCTGTGCAACGCCCCTGCGACCTTCGAAAGGCTAATGGAGTCCATTCTGAGGGGACTACACTGGAAGACCTGCCTGGTCTACCTAGACGACGTCATCGTTCTGGGAAAAAGCTTCGAGGAGCACTACAGCAACCTGAAAGAGATCTTGATGAAGCTACGGGCTGCCCCAGCTGAAGTTGAGCCCCAAGAAGTGTCAGCTCTTCCAGAAGCAGGTCCAGTATCTTGGGCATATTGTCTCCGAGGAAGGGGTGCGCACCGACCCAGAAAAGACCGCAGCTGTGAGGGAGTGGCCAGTTCCAAAGGACAAGTCCCAACTACGAAGCTTCCTGGGACTCTGCACTTATTACCGTCGCTTCGTGAGAGGATTCACCGACATCGCCAAACCTTTACATCGACTGACTGAGAAGGACCAACTCTTCACGTGGACAGCAGAATGCCATAGTGCCTTCGAACAACTCAAGCAGGCTCTGTGCACCGCGCCTATTCTGGCCTACCCCAGACCTGGAACAAGGTTCATCGTCGATACCGATGCCAGCGACATTGGCATAGGGGGAATCCTGTCGCAAGTAGTGGACGGCGAGGAGAGAGTTGTGGCCTACTTCAGCAAGGCCTTGTCAAAGCCAGAAAGGAACTACTGCGTCACCAGGAAGGAGCTGCTCGCCATCGTGAAGACCATTGAACACTTCCGCAAGTACCTGTACGGGCAAGAATTTCTCATCAGGACCGACCATGTATCCCTGCGGTGGCTCCTGAACTTCAAGCAGCCCGAGGGTCAACTCGCGGGGTGGTTATAGAGGCTTCAACAGTACAACTTTGAGATTCAGCACAGGAAAGGCCAACTGCATTCTAACGCCGACGCCCTGTCACGAAGACCGTGCCCCGAAGACTGCACCTTCTGTACTAGGAGGGAGGAGAACACCGGGATACAGTGCCGAAGGACTACCGTGGAACCTCAAGGGAGCTGGAGCCGCGAATCTTTCACGCGGGCACAAGCAGAAGATGATGACCTGGGACTGATAGCCGAATGGAAGAGGGCCTATGTCCCCAGACCCGGGTGGAACATTGTGAGTGACTGCAGCCCAAAATTTAAGTCCTACTGGGCGCAGTGGGACTCGCTGATTGTAAGGGATGGCCTCATCTGCCGTACCTGGGAGAGCACCGACGGGAAGACATCTCGGGAACATGTCGTCGTTCCAAAGGCTATGACGGAGGAAGTCCTGAAGGAAGTTCATGGAGGATCATCTGGTGGACACCTAGGGATAAAGAAGACCCTGGAGATGCTGAGAGAGCGGTTCTACTGGATCGGATGCCGAACAGACGTGGAGAACTACTGCGCGAGGTGCCACGATTGTGCAGCCAGCAAGGGCCCAGGACGAAGACGACGGGGTCCATTGAAGACCTACAACGTGGGCGGCCCCATGGAGATAGTGGCCATCGATGTTGCTGGGCCATTCCCGTTAAGCGAGGCAGGGAACCGCTACGTATTAGTCGTCAGCGACTACTTTACCAAATGGCCGGAGGCGTATGCGCTCCCTAACCAAGAAGCCGCGACGATTGCAGAGACCCTGGTGAAGGAATTCGTCAGCCGGTACGGAGTACCCCTGGAGCTGCACTCCGACCAAGGGAGAAACTTCGAGTCGCAGGTGTTCCAGAACCTATGCCAGCTGCTGGGAATCCGGAAGACAAGGACAACGCCGCTACACCCTCAGTCCGACGGGATGGTAGAGCGATTCAATCGCACCATCGAGAACCATCTCCGAATAGTCGTCAGCGAGCACCAGAGGGATTGGGACAAACATCTTCCACTATTTCTCCTAGCCTACCGCGCCGCCGTGCATGAAGCCACCGGGTGCACACCAGCCCGGGCATGTTTGGGAGGGAGCTCCGTCTACCTGTCGATCTTGCCTTCGGCCGACCTGGGAATGATCCGATCCCGGTAAGCCAGTATTGTCAAGAACTGGTCAACCAACTGGAGGACGTGCACGCGTTCGCGAGAAGGAAACTGCGGATCGAGTCCGACCGAATGAAGACCCGATACGACCAGCAGACGGATGCCGGCGGATTCCACGAGGACGACCTGGTATGGCTCTTCAACCCATTACGGAAGAAAGGCCTGTCACCCAAACTGCAGAAGTACTGGGAGGGCCCGTACCGAGTCGTAAAACGGATCAACGATGTCTTCTACAGGATCCAGCGGAGCCCGAGGACGAAGATGAAGATCGTGCATCGAGATCGCCTGGCAGCCTACGGAGGGACACAGACGGACCAATGATTGATCGGGACGATCAGCCATTTTAGGAAGGGGGTGGTGTTACGGCTGTGAGTTTGTGTCATCGCTCGCCGCATGAGTCACAACTGCCCCAGGGCTGGGCTGTGCCCTGCCTCGTGTATTGCGTGCGCCTTATGCAACAGGGCTACTAGGACAAAGGGATGGTCCAGAATATTCGTGAATCAGCCAGTGGAGGAAGCCTCGAGAAACCGTGAACCCTGGTTGGGTCTAGAAGCATTTATTGAGTCACCGGCCTGCTATATAAGAGCGACCTGTCAAGCAGTGGTTGTTGTTGTGTTTTACGAGCGAGTGCCAGCGTTTATCCTGAGCGACAGAAGTGTGGTGAGTTACGAAACCCAGTGGCATTGTTTCCCAGCTCGTGAACAGCGAGGCAGCGTGTAGCAGGTTTTCGTAAGTAACTGTAGTTTGTGTACATAGGGGAGAGTTGCATGTAGTTCTGTCAAGGCCACCAGACTCATTAGCGAGAAGATTATCTGTTGACAAGTGAAAGAGGTCAATAGCTCTCCATAAGGAAGAGACTTGAGGAAACTGGAGTAAGGTAATAATTGCTTGTATTCGCTGATGAGTGGTGTATGTTCTGGCCGCAATAAAGTTAATTATTTCATTTAAAGGAACAATCTGTGTTGTGCTTCAACCCACCGTAATCCAGTTAACAAAAGTGCCACTAGGGAGGTGGCACGTAACAATATTTTTGCTTATTGTGATGTAGTGATTTGCACTATTCTGATGTTTGCGTGCAACACAGACTGGATTGAAGTTCAATAGGCCTTCATTGTCATTTATTTCGACAGAACGACGTATCTCGGTTCATCTGAAAATCCAAATGAAGAGGGAAGGAGAATGGGAGGCTGAGAAAAATATGACACAAGATCGTAATGTTACCTTAACATAACTCGAGCAGAATATTATCCTGTAGTTTAATTACATATGTTTTGTAATTTATGTGTCTGTAGGAGCTGTATTATAAGGTCATTCAATACAATACGGATGTGCGTAGTTAATATGCCCTCGGGGTGGAGTATAATTGTTTCATTACTAGAGAACTACATCAATACGAATATACGCTAACAAGAATGCATAACACACAGATTAATTTGAAGGCTTTTTAGAGTATTATTTGTATTATTGCACCGTAATATAAAATCAAAGCAATGCACTTCTGTCCGTCATTTGCTGTAAATCAACGAGAAATAAGTTTACCTTTGCGCTGTGATGAATGCGTAACTTGCATAACGATTGGTCCTGTAATATGACGTTCATTTCATTACCGCATGTTTCCCCCAATCAGCTCCAGGCTATGATGAAGTTAATGACTTTACTCTCTTCTCTACATGAAAGGGATGAGATAAATGCACCTACTGATTACTGATCCAGCTCGTAAGTAATTTGAAAGACAAGCAATAAACTGCTCTGACTATATCACCGGGGATTCACAGTTAGATACCTCCCATTAATTTAAGGTCGTACGGTATATTATACACTAAACTGGGGAATCAGTGAACACTTTTAGAGAGTAGGTATTCAGGTAATGGATACGAGTCCCAATACAGAATATTTCACACATGTGGTACCTCATCCACAGGGCATGACATATCACTCCTTTTAAAATGGCGTATTTGAATGGGATCTTCACTTTTTATTGTATCCAGATGAAAACTTAACTTTTCTACTTAACCCTTAGCTACTGAGGTGAGAAATCAGTAACGTAATTACTGACGTTGAGTCTGAGGGACTCCACAAAATTAATTTCAAATTATAGATAGCTAGTAGAATTTTTAATGAACAAAGTATTAACAATCGTATTAACTAACACACATTGAATGAAGCGTTTTAATGTAAGATTCCACAAGACGTACTCTTTGGGCTGAAGTACACGACATAGTTTTCATATTTTTTATGACTGAAAAAATATTTTCAAATTTTTTCCTATCAAGTAAAAATTTCAATGTGCATAAATTAATTAATACTACACACTAAACCGTAAAGTGAAAATACAGCATATATATGCCTTTTTACATACCTGATGAGAAACAGACTCGTACTTCATCACTAGGGCTCGGATTTTTAGGTAAATACATATTTTTATGTAAATACATATTTTAAGCATTTTTTCTATAAATACATAAATTCCTGCTTTTCACTTATTAGCACATAAAAAGACATAATATTTACATTTTTTAATCAGTATGCTAGATCTTTCTGTTAATTGCATTATTGTTCTGTGTTACTTCAACGGGGAAGAAACTATGAGCTATCTAATCTTCATACAAGAGCGTATGTCAGCTTGCAACTGTTTTATTCTAACTTGTCGCCCCGTGCCACTCACTGTGGAAGCCGGGGATTTCCTTGTCTATTGCCATATTACACCACGTGCAAGACATCCTCCCCCCCCCCCCCCCCCCCCCAGGAACCAGTGTCCCTCACATGCAGTTCATTTCTGGCACTGTGAAGTGTAAGGCAGTTCTACGATGCCTAAAGTAAAAACAACTGCAAGTTATCGTGTGTTACAGAATTTAAAGATAATTTTACTTCTGATGGGGGTGTTCTGTTCTGCCAACCATGTGGGGAAACAATCAAGGCTGAACATCGATCTCAAGTTACACTACTCCTCAAGGGCAAGAAACATATTGCCTCTGTTTCGCGCCTTAAGAAGAAGTGTTTCGCGATAATCGTCGGTCATTTGTGATGGACAGCCTGAAGATATATCTCGTTGTGTATTGTAATGCTTCAGCAGTCAGTGAGACATAGAATAAGATGCATTCGTGAGTACAGCATATTGTTTATATTCCCATTAATTAACTAAATTATAATTAAATATTTTTACTTTTTTGGTCACATATTTCAGGTATTTTAAACACATAAAAAATAAATATTTTCCCGATTTTTAGCACCTAAAAATCCGAGCCCTATTCATCACTCACTGTTTTTCCATAGCTATCTCTGTGCTCAGCACATCGTCAAAGTCTCCTCAAATTGAGCATCGGCAACATTTAGTGTCTCCGTGGTGTTGAGGTAGCGCGCCTGCCTCTCACCCGGAGGCCCCGGGTTCGATCCCCGGCTCCATCAGGGATTTTAAAAAACTGACGTGAGGGTTGGAACGGGGTGTACTCAGCCTCGTGAGGACAATTGAGTAGCTGTCTGACAGTGAGACAGCACCCCGATCACGAATACCAAGATTAACGGCCGAGGGGACCCGACGCGCTGATCACGCGTCACCCCAATATCTGCAGGCCAAATGGCTGGGCAGCGGTCGCTTGGTCGGCCTTAGCCCGTCATGGGCTGGATAGTGCCAGGGGTTGACTTTTTTTTTTTGTTAGATGGACCAGGTTTCGAGTCCACTTCGCTTTTAAAGCATAACAAGCGAGCTCTACGTGCGGGCACTGATAGCTTCACAACTTACACTAATGACGCTCCTACTGGCATGTAGCCTATGAGACTCATCCACTATAGTACTTCAGTCACTGTTATCTCGGTTGCTCAATAATGACCAGTTGTGCAATTGCCTAAGCTGTTGAAAGACGAAGGTACCTGGAAAGACAAGGAAGTAAATTGAAAATTTGCGAACGGAAGGGACTGATTTATTTTCTCCCGGGGTCTGCGAGACTCCACGTCAGTAGCTAAGGGTTAAAGACAATGCATGGTTTCACATATTTCATGTATACATATGCTCAGAAAATTGATTTACATGGACAAGGGCGTACGTGTCTTATCATAATGCAAAACTTTAAAACTAAATTTAATAGTTAATGTTGTTGGTTTCACGTCCCTTTTAACTACTGCGGCTTTTAGAGACGCCGGGGTGCAGGAATCTAGTCCCAGAGGAGATCATTAACGTGCCAGTAAATCTACTGACACGGCTCCCATGCATTTGCGCACCTTCAAATGCCAGCTGACTGCACCAGGATTCGATCCTGGAATCTTGGGAACACCAGGCGAGAATGTTACCGCTGAGCCACGCAGCCAGTCAAAACTTAATTTGCTCAACAACTAAGAATTTTATTTTTAACAGGTTCAAACATAAAACAACTGGCTTTCACGGCCAGTGAATTAAAACTCAGCAATTTTTCTAGGTTTATAAGCCAAGTTTTATTTCACCTATCAACCTCACCAAGATCTCAAATTAAGCATCATTAAATTAGAAATGTCCTGTTCTTAAGCCGAGAAAAAATGTGTCCGCTTTCAAAAACTCAATATGAATAAAGGAAATACATATTTTTGAATTTTTGCACTTTTGAAAGAATGTTACATTTCTTGGTATAATAATATTAAAGTAATACATTTAGTAGGGGTAGTTGTGGTAATTGCTAAGCGATCTCAGAAATGCCAATTGTTTTTACAAATATTTGGACAACCCTTAAATATTGTAAATTAACCATTCTGATGGCATAACTTCTTTTATTGACATTCTTCTATAGTTATATACTACCGGGTGAGTTAGCCGTGGTCGTTACGGCATGACTGCTGGCAGTCGCTCACATCCGGGAGGCGAGGAGGTTCGAATCCCCCCGCCGGCAACCTTGAAGATGGTCTTCTGTGGTTTCCCATCTTCCTTCCAGGCAAATGCTGGGGTTGATCCCTAACAATAGGCCACAGCCGCTACCTTCCAACTCCTCGTCCTTACATTCCAACTTTCCTCCCCAACGGTACTTGTAGCTCACCCATTGGATGTCCGTCTCGAAGCAGCTACAAAACTGGCGAGCCGAACATGTACTCGGACACTCCCGGCACTAAAAAAGCCATACAATAAATAATTTAAAAAATAGTTGTATACTATAAAAAAACGTTCGGTTTAAAGTTATGAACATTTCTCTAACACGTATATTAGGTGGTATCCGTTTATGTATTGAGACATCGGTAACAAATGTCCTGAGTTTGATTCCCGGCTTTTGCCAACTCATAGGCTCACGGCAGGTGAGATTCGAAAATGGCGACCCCGAGAGGTTGTTGAGCTGGGTTCAGTCTTTCCCCTTCTTCCTTTGCCTTTGGGGCGAACCCTCTTTCCTATCTGCCTTTCATGGCTCTCCTTTCTTGCAAGTCGAGGGTTGAGGGCATTTCCTTTCCATCTGTTACGCACCTTATTTTACTTTTTGTTTTCCATTTCATCTTCTAGTATGTAAGTTAGTAGTTAGTTTATAATACTCTTAGCTGTCACCGCGGAGGTCCGGATTCGATTCCCGGTTCTACCAAGATGTAATTCTGGTACATTTTGGGATACACTCATCCCCGTGAGGCTAAACTGAGAAGAGGCAGGTTCGATTTCTACCTCAGCCATCCTGGAAGCAGTTTTTCCGAGGTTTCCCACTTCTATTCCAGACCAATGCCTGGATGGTTTCTAACGGCTTCCTCCTCCCTAATCCTCATCTAAATTACAAATACAGGCACTAATACAGTCATCACAATAACACAGGTTATCACACAAATTCCACACAGACACACACACTCACACACACCCAAATACATGGGCCTAAATGACCACAATGCAACAAAGTTCTTAAATGAATCAACAACAACAACAACAGTAGTTTGTTTTCGTTGTAGGTGTGTTGTTAGGTTTAGTTTCCATTTTATTGTAATTTTCATGATCACCCAAACCATTTGGGGCCGATAACCTAGATGTTAGGCCCCTTAAAACAACAATTATCATATTATACTTATTCATCTCTATGCGTTTCTGAGGTAGGCGTAGTACCGGGTCATCATTTTATTTCCCGCATGTACGCGCCGGTGAAGGTGGCCTTGGCAGATGCGGCCGCTAGGCCGGTCAAGGTGGCCTTGGCGTTCTCCCCGCAATGAACACGTGCGCTGCGATCGGCAATGTTGCAATACGCTGTCAGTACCTCCGGCGTATTCAAGCTTGTGAAATGCTAGTTGATTTGACCTAACATACAGTGCAGTCTCGGGGCAATTTTACAGTTTATGTGTTGGCTTAAAGTGATGTTTTCTACACAACAACGTGTATTCATTGTGCTCTGTTATGCGAAGTGATGTGGGGAGTTAAAAGAAAATATTCGCCAAGTTATAACGAACGTCACCCAGGAAGAAATTCGCCGTGTGTCTAGAAACTTGTTTACGAGGTGCCAGGCATGCTTGCGAGTTGACGGACAACACTTTGAACATTTCTTGTAAAACCAGGTAAGTTTGTAGATAATTATTTTCTCTAGAAATTGCTATTAAATGACTGTATGTTGACGCGAAGTAGTGGGGAGAAGTCGCGCACTTTTTACCGGCCAGCGAGCGGGTGTCAGTGCGAGAGCTTGCCGCGCCGTGATCGGTATCGGATGCGAGACTTAAATTGATGACCCTGTATTATTTGGCCCTGTAGCCTAATGATTGTTGTGCACATGCGGTGTTGTACATGGAAATGAGCATATTTGTGAAGTGTGCTTCACTAAGGAGCTAGCATGAGGAAGGAAACGGCCAAGGTCTAAGATAAAGTAAGATTCAGGTTAGATTAGGGGCCAAAGATGGAGGAGCAGCACAGGATGTCTCGCAACGTATGCAAAAAGCAAATGGCGCCTTTGTTCGGCTGCATCCGGTGTGGAAGAACAACAGGAGAATTCCGCATATTCCGAAGTAATGTCAAATCCATTCCATTGAATGAGTCTGAGACTTGGAAAGTGACTAAAGTAAATACCTCCTGGTTGCAGACCTTTTGTTAACTGCTGTTTACGGAAGATTCTCAACATCTTCTGACCGGAAGTAATCTCCAACCATGAACTTTGGAGAAGGACGGGAGAAATTGAAATAGCAATACAATTGTAGTCTTGGAAGCCATTTTTCAGTGTTGCCTAGATCTATTAAAGAAAGCTTTCCAGTCGTTCAACACTAATTCTGCCGAATTACATTACATGGGAAAACAAGTTTTTGAACACCCTAACATGAAAAATATTACATAAGATATTTAACACAAAAAAGATACAGTCAGTCTGAGAGACTAGACTTTATATCTTTTCAAATGACGCATGCTACAAATGCTACACATGTTACAAAGGTTCAGGAGAACTCTTTGCACTCTGCTGCATGACGTCACGCACTTGCCGTCTCGGTATCGCATAACGCCAGACCCCAGGAGTAAACTCAGACTCAACAGACTCCATTACCCTTTAACTTAGGCTTCCCGCACGGGAGCAGCATGACGTCACGCACTCGCCGTCTCCGTTCGCATAACGCCAGACTCCAGGAGTAAACTCAGACCCGGTGTATATGCACTGAACAACATGATGACGTCATACACGCCGTAACCGTGACGCATAACGGTAGACCTAAGCATAACGATGAAGTCGACAAGATCATTTGAACTGATAATAACACGCTTTTATGTACAAGAAAAGTAGGGGGTGCACAATAGGCCAAAAAATAATGTAGACACATCATTTCGGAAGTTATTCACAATAATAATTCAATATATCACAAGCAAGATACTTAAACTACATTATTGGTAATAATAATTGTTACTTGCAAATGCCCGTCCCAACGTTTTTAAAATCCATCTTCCCTGTATACTGGTGTTCCTTGACATTTTGAAACGACCGCCTGGTGACTTGGTTCCGATTGTGAGCACGAGATGGTAGCATCTATCGACGCCCCTAGTCGGAGTTGCTTCTTCCACCGATAGAGTGTGTTTGAGGTGTCTTCTGGTTTCAACCTATTCGAGTCATGTTTGAAGGATATTGCATTCTACGTCATGGAACAAAAGACTGTATATACATGATACCGCCAAATTAATTCCTTAATAATCACATTGTTGCTTGATGTGTCAAGCTGTGATTGGACAATTACATTAACATGAATGCAATGCTGTATTTGATTTTGGGACTCTCCGCCATCTTGGCATCTTCACAGCCTGTCGTCAAGAAATCAACAAGCGAGTTGGTCGAAAAAGTTGTTGCCGTGCCCGGGGGCTTGACCCCCTGGCCTCCTCGAAATATGATATATTAAAAGGAAACTAAGGAAATGTCTGTGCTCCTAGGCATTTATTTCTTAATTTGCCGTGATGATGACGTGTGGTCTGTTTATTTACTGGCTACAAGAAGGAAAGCCTCGTGGATGATCGAAACAGCTTGGGTGTACTTCCGCTGCAATGTTCAGGCAGTTCGTATCTTTTATATTATTTAAAATGTGTTAATTATTTTATTTTTATTTGTGTCTCCACAGAAAAGTTTTAAGGTAGGCCTACGTTATTAATTTTTATATATTTTGTTATGGAGCTCCGATATCGGCCTTATATTAATGTTTTAATTCTGTATTTTGTTTCAGCTGGCAGGCCTAATTTTTCTCCTTTACTAATGTTACCAGTTATGTAAATTTTATTGTTTTCTTCGTACCTTTGGAGACACGCTTCTAGTTTATTTTACGTTGTGAATGTTTATTTATTTAGTTTTTGGCAGTCCTTGGAATTGCCCTGTTATTAATTTATTTTACGATCCGTGCAGCCTAATATGGCTCTTGTCAATAGCGTTAAGGCGTAATTCCTTCCTCCTTTTTATTTCTCTCTGGTGATTTTAAAATTAATTTAATGCTAATTGTTTGCCGTAATTTCGATTTGACATGTGGTCGTCTGCTCCTGTGGCCATGTTTGTTTTGTTTTTGTTTGGCCCGAGTGAATTCTGGTCTTGGGAGCAGTCTCTTGGCGTCGACCGGGAAACTCAAACGTGTTGTAGTGTTAGCTTAATTTGTTTTTTATTTAACCTTGTTGGTTTAACCTTATGTTTTTGGTGAATGTTCTTGTGTTTTTCTTAGTCGCGATTATCGGGGATTTCTTAATTGATCATATTTTATTTTTATTTATTTTATTTTAAATTTTTCGTTTTATGTCGTGGCCTGGATCTCTGCATGTCGGATCGGTATTGCATTCCCTTGTAAATTATCAAGCCCTTTCTCATTTAATTATGCCTGTTTTTTTTAATCATTGGGCTTTAACATTTTAATTTTAATTTAATTATTTTCTTTTTGTTTGCTTTGCAAGCAAGCATGTTAAGCCGTCTCTTGCCTTTTTTGTAATTTATGCTGGCTGATGCATGTTCTGTTTTCTGGTGGAGGTATTCTTTTAAATTTTAACAATTAAATTTTTATTTTAAATTTTTTAGCAACTGTTGTGGCATTATTTCGTCGCCAGCAGTTCTGTTGGTTATTGGGGGGTGTCTGTAGTCGAGCCTGCGCCTTCCTCTCTTCTCCACCTTCCTTCCACCCCTTTTGGTGTTCTTCTGTTGGGGCATGTCATCTGGAGGTGATTTTGCTGTGGAAGCGATGCGGACCTCTTGAAAACAGGTAAGTAGGCCCTTCCACCCTGGCCATCCACTGTGTCAATAATAATAACGCAACAACCATAGAATCTCTTTTTATTAGCGTATAGCTTTTAATGCTGGGAGGTTCCGAGGACATGTTTGGCTCTCCAGAGTGTTGTAGCTACTTCTATGCGGACACCCATGGGGTGAGCTACAAGTACCGTCACGTATGGAGTGTTGTCTGGGGAGGAAAGTGTGAATGTAAGGACAAGGAATTGGAAGGTAGCGACTGTGGCCTATAGTTAGAGACCAACCCCGGCATTTGCCTGGAAGGAAGATGGGAAACCACAGAAGACCAACTTAAAGGTTTCCGGCGGCGGGACTCGAACCTCCTTGCCTCCAGGATGTGAGCAACTGCCTGCAGCCACGCCGTAACGACCACGACTAACTCACCCGGTACCATGGAAGTGAACTATACTGTCTGTTTTACTTAGCGTATGGCTTTACAGATACAATATGTATTTTTCAACAGATTAAAATAATATTATACACAATAGCATATTCTTGCAAACATCTCTTTTGAATTTCCCCTTTTTCAACAACTGACAAAGTATTCCAAGTTATGCTATTAATTTGGTTTTATACATTTTAAAGCAACAAAACAAACATATATTGCTTGAATTTATATTTAAAGATCATGAATTCACACAAGGGCACTCCAATAAGTATAACCTCCAACTTGAAGGTTTTGGAGTCTTGCTGCTTTAAAAAGCCAAACAGGAGCAGCTATTTAAATCGATAAAGTTCTGACGATGTTGTTACTGGAGGTTCTTTGGTTATAATCCATGTCCCATATTATTGTATCTCGACCGGGAGAGAGATGCCCGGTCGTCTGTTCGCTGTTGCTCGCTTAGTACAACCCAGGGGTCACGTCTAGGATACGGGCGAGAGCGACGGACCCCCTTACTGTCTGTAAATAAGTTTTACGCGGTAAACAAGTTTCTACCAACTTATGTAATCTAAACATTGCGCATACATTTGTATATAGGCGTAATTCATAACAAGAAGTTCCGTGACGAACTAAAGAGCCTACTTTTCTTAAAATTGAAATTCATGCCAGTCTATATAGACCTATCTAGAAAAATAGCGAAATTAATTTGGTAATATCGAAATTTCTAATTAGTTCGAAATATACCTGTAGCCTAATAGAGCACTACAGTTGGCAGCTCTGGTGACTGAATATATTGTTAGTTCCATCACTTAAGGTTGAAGTCCAATGGATAGCATGGACGTTACATGCAGTAAGACATTGGATCTATCAGCGCGCGTAAAATCATTTTGACAACAATGTCATGCATGCGTTGGTCATAAATAATCTGAGATATTATGATCTCTTGTTATGCCAATATCGGATAAAATCTTTGTGTTAGTAGAGGAGTTACATGTATTTTAAAATTGGACTTATCAGCAGGCTTAGAGTTATGTTGGCAGCACTGGCGTATATTAGTTTCTCCTAATTAATCTAGAATATTAGGTACTATACGTGTGCAAATTTTAAAGCTGTTGGCTTAGGTTCTGATATATTAATATCTGGGTAAAAATAGAGACAGCATTAATTAACAGTTGGCAGCCCTGGTTGCTCTTAAAAGTAAGCATAGTCATATCTGTTATGGTACACATTGCACATACGAAATTTGGTTGAAATCCAATTGATAGTATAGAAGGTACATGTATTTAAAAATTGGTCCTATCAGCAGGCTTAGAATCATGTTGGTAGCACTGACGTACATAACTTACTCCAAATTAATCTAGATTGTCAGGTACTATACGTGTGCATAGTTTAAAACTGTCGGCTTGCATACTTTCTGATATATTGGTATTTGGATATAAGAATAGAGAGGACATTTATTGACAGTTGGCAGCCCTGGTGGCTCCTAAGAATACGCTCGGCTATATCTGTTTATGTACACATATTACATACAAAATTTGGTTGAATTTCAATTGATAGTATAGAAGTTATATGCATTTAAAATTGGACCTATCAGCAGGCCTAGAATCATTTTGGCAACACTGCCATACACGGCCTCCAGGAAATTAAACTGAAATATTATTATCTATACGTGTGCCAAATTTGAAATAGCTCCCATGCATACCTTCCAAGATATCCAAACATGGAGCTCAAATTTCAATTGCGGTTTTTCAGCAGTTGGTAGCACTGACATAATTTTCAAATATGGGCTTGAGATATTCAGGTATATATATATTTACTCATACCAAATTTGGATCCGATTGCTGCAGCCGTTTAGGCGTTGATAGGGGGGGGGGGACAGCCAGACAGACAGACAGAAAATTTCCCAGATCAATCTCATTCTGCTGCATGACGTCACGCACTCGCCGTCTCCGTTCGCATAACGCCAGATCCCAGGAGTAAACTCAGACTCAACAGACTCCATTACCCATTAACTTAGGCTTCCAGCGCGGGGGCTGCATGACGTCACGCACTCGCCGTCTCCGTTCGCATAACGCCAGTCCCTAGGAGTAAACTCAGACTCAACAGACTCCATTACCTTTTAACATGGGCTTCCCGCGCGGGGGCTGTATGATGTCACGCACTCGCCGTCTCCGTTCGCATAACGGCAGACCCCAGGAGTAAACTCAGCCTCGGTGCATATGCACTGAAAAACATGATGACGTCATACACGCCTTAACCGTAACGCATAACAGTCGACCTAAGCATAACGATGAAGTCGACAAGATCATTTCAAATGATAAAAATCGTACACTAATAAAGCCTTTGTGAACAGGATCTGAAGATGAACGCTAGACGTTCGAAACATGTCATCCAATTAAGCACCTCATATTTTGGTATATAAAAGCGTGTTATTTTATGCTAAATATCTAATGTAGTATTTCATGTTAGGTAATATAAATATTTGTTTTCCCACCTAATTTAATTGGGTACAATTTGTGTTGACCGATTGGAAAGCTTCCTTTAGCATAGTCATTCAAATCAAAATGCAGAAATGGAAATGGATCGGGCATATACTGAGAAAGGGAAATAAAGCCATTGAAAGAGAGGTATTGGATTGGAACCCGCAGGGCACATGCGGCAAAGGGCGACATACTCTTAATGGCTTGTAATATTATATTTTCACTTTTCACGACCTGTAAGTTAAACCAATTTTTAATATGTTTTTGGAACGCAAAAAAAAATGCGAAATCGACTTAAAATGTCAAAATTGTTCCAAAATGTTACATAAAAGAGAAATCCACGAAATCTTCAAATATAACTTTCTTTAACCTTTCTTTTCGTGTGAAAACTTCAAGTGAGGAGTTTGTACGCCCCGTAAACTGTTTATGAGGGCTTGAGCACCGGTCTGGAATACGGAAAGTAATTCCTCCTGCACCTCGTTGCCCACCCGTCGTTTTCATTCCCTTCTCGTAGGTCAAGTGGTAAGATGGTGAGACCAATATTTCTATAAAACAGCTATAAGAATTCATTCAACTATGACTCATCAACTTGCATGCACTTACCCACTATAGTGGATACTGAAGCAAAATTTGAGTTGATTTTCTGTGTATTATTCTGGTTTTGCAATCGTATAAATTACTCTTTCTCAGCCTACTTTTCACATTGTGTAACAAGAAGTTCCGTGAGGAACTAGAGAACCTACTTTTCTTAAAATTTAAGATGCATACCAATGATTAATCTATATGGATCTATCTAGAATAATGACGAAATATAGTTGGTAATATCGAAATTTCTAATTAGTTCGAAATACTGTATACCTGGCATAATGTAGCCTAATAGAGCACTGCAGTTAGCAGCCCTGGTGACTGAATATATTCTTAGTTCTATTTATTAAGGTAAAGAATACAAAATTTGGTTAAAGTTCAATGGATAGCATGGACGTTACATGCAGTTAAACATTGGATCTAACAGCGCGCGTAAAATCATGTTGGCAACAATGCCATGCATGTATTGGTCAGAAATAATCTGAAATAATATGATCTACTGTTGTGCCAATTTTGAATGAAATCCATTAGTTAGTATTGAAGTTACATGCATTTTAAAATTGGACCTATCAGCAGGCTTAGAATCATGTTCGCAGCACTGACGTATATTAGTTACTCCAAATTAATCTAGAATGCCAGGTCCTATACGTGTGCAAAGTTTAGAGCTATTGGCTTGCATACTTTCTGATATATTGATATTAGGGTAACAAAAATAGAGACAGCATTTATTAACACTTGGCACCCCTGGTTGCTCTTAAGAATACGCATAGTCATATCAGTTATGGTACACATAGCACATACGAAATTTGGTTGAAATCCAATTGATAGTATAGAAGTTACATGTATTTAAAGTTGGACCTCTCTGCAGGCTAAGAATCATGTTGGTAGCATTGACGTATATAAGTTACTCCAAATTAATATAGAATGCCAGGTAATATACGTGTGCATAGTTAAAAGCTGTCAGCTTGCATACTTTCTGATATATTGGTATTTGGATAAAATAAATTAAGAGCATTTATTAACAGTTGGCAGCCCTGGTGGCTCTTAAGAATAGGCTCAGTTATATCGGTTTATGTACTGTAAGCCTCCGTGGCTTAGGCGGCAGCACGCCGGCCTCTCACCGCTGGGTCCGTGGTTCAAATCCCGGTCACTCCATGTGAGATCTGTGCTGGACAGAACGGAGGCAGACAGGTTTTTCTCCGGGTACTCCGGTTTTCCCTGTCAAAATTTCATTCCAGCAACACTCTCCACTATCATTTCATTTCATCTGTCATTCATTTAATCATTACCCCAGAGGAGTGCGTCAGGCCTCGGCAGCCGGCACAGTTCATATCCTCGCCGCTAGATGGGGGCTTCATTCATTCCATTCCTGACCCGGTCGGAGACTGGAAGCAGGCTGTGGATTTTCATTTTCACCTATCAGCAGGCTTATAATCATTTTGGCAACACTGCTATGTATGGCCTCCTGGAAATGATACTGTACTATTATTATTTATACGAGTGCCAATTTCAAAATAGCTCCCATTCATACCTTCCAAGATATCCAACATGGAGCTCAAATTTCACTTGCGATTTTTCAGCAGTTGGTAGCACTGACATCATTTTCAAATACGGCATTGAGATATTCAGGTACAGATCTTAACTCCTACCAAATTTTGTTTCGATTTCTGCAGCCGTTTAGGAGTTGATAGGGGGGGGGGGCACACACACAGCCATACAGACAGACACAGAGAAGGACAAACAGCCAGCCAGACAGACAGACAGACATACAGAAGGACAGACAGACAGACACACATTTGCCCGATCTCATAAGTCTACTTTTTCCTCATTTTTGCAAAATGTGAAAAGTAGGCTAAAAATCACCATTTCTACCTATGTACCACGAGGGACGCAACAGGAATTAAGTCAAAGTAAGTCAAGGGGTTTAAGGTATCACTCAAGGGTTAATCAAGTTTGTTGTTGTTAGTTCCGGAGTCAAATTCCCCCTGTCTCTCTCTTCCATCATCTGACTCTCGCAGTCTACAACGCGTAAGTGTAAGTTCACTTGACTGCTGCTGGTAATAGACTGCTCCGTAACCACTCCACGTCTCCCAACTCAAGCACCCTCACAGCTACCAAGAGCTGGTGTCATCTGCCTTGTGAGGATCCTGCTGTATCTCGATATTAATTAGCAGAGGAACACTTGTTGGAGAATGTGGTCGAGCTCCAATTGCTCTCCTTGTTTAGTGGAATCTCTCATTGTGATGGTTGTAGTAATAATAATGTTATTGGTATTGCGTCCGTTTTAACTACTGTCGCTTTCAGAGAGGCCAGGGTGCCGGAACCTTGTCCCGGAGGGGATCTTTAACTTGCCAGTAAATCTATTGACACTGCTCTCTCGCATTTGCGCACCCTCAAATCCCAAGTGACTGCACCTGGATTTGATCCTGCAATGTTGGGAACAACAGGTGATAACGTTTCCGTTGAGCTACACATCCAGTCGAATGGTTGTAGTGATGTGTGGATTGTGTAGATACTAAAATAAATAGTTCTTAATTTGAATGCTTAATGCTTTAGTATTTATCAGTAATACTGTAGTTGCTCCCGGTCAATGCATGTGAGATTCTTAAAGTGAAATGCCATGTCCTGGTTCGATTCCACGTAAGAAGGAGGTCCCGTGACTCATAATCGCAAAATTTACGGTCACTTAAAACTGCAAGCTTCCTTCTTTCCTTAGTAATAATTGCCACACTTTCTAAGTTTCTGACGTGCTTTTTTTTATGGAGTGTAGAAACCGTTTTTGGGTGTCATAGCAGCTATTTTGTCTTGGTTATTTCGATCTGGTGATACTCGCTTGACGAGCGAAACCTGTCGTCTCATAGTTTTCTTCCTCTTCTGTAGTAAAAATAGAAAAGCAAACCCCCTGGGAGTAGTGGAAGGTAGAGGCTTCCACCCTTTGTGACATCGGCACTAGATGGGATGGAGTTGTCAGCTCCATTCCAGTCCGCCGTTGCTTGCAGGAATTACCCTGGTACTCATTTATGGAGTAGACTGAGTATGTCCGACTCCGTGTCTAATAGGTTAGCGTGCTAGGCTTTGGCATGAAGGCTGCCGGGTTTGTTTCACGGCAGGGGCATGGGGAATTTAATCTCCTATGGTTAATTCCTTTGACTTGGGGACTGGGTGTTAGTGACATATTCGTGTACAAAGAAACCAAAACACTATAAACAAATAGAAACAACAGGAATAAATAAGAAAAGTGAAACCCAGGCCGATTTGCGTGCCAAAAGTTGAATTTCTGTTTCTAAAATTCACTGCCTGGGATCAAACTCACTCCCTTTGATTTTGAAGCTCATCGCCTCTACCGAATGCACCACGCAGCCCCGTCTCTTCTGTACTCCATGACAAATACATATTTTAAATTACAACACATTTAGTTTATTGCAGGTTTTTGTATGTATGTTCCAATACATGTCTTGCCTATTCATAACATTACCTCAACACTTATTTGCAACGTTTTCATTCCATTATTTATGTACCTCGCAAATACTTACCAAACTACCAGTTGTCACCTAACTATTTCAACTTATCTAGTTTCACATCCACATCTCTTCTATTAGACTTTTCATGTTTTTTCTTAACATATTTTGTAAAAAATCTGTTTTTTTTTTAATTTTAATTTGTGAGCTTTTGGAACAAGAATATTTTTAGAATCCTCTGTATTTTTTTTGTTTTTTTGAAAATCGAATTTACCCTCCAGGTTGGTGGCTCCCACGGACTGAGCGAGGGAACTCACCCCTAACGCCCCTACGGGAAGTGTCTTAGAGCTGGGAAAATCTGATCGAAGTGGATACAACTGGGGAGGTGTGATCAGCACCGCGCCCAGGCGGCCTCACCTGCAAAGTGAACAGGGGCCTCATGAGGGAAGGGAGGGGGAGATTAGGAGGGATAGGCAAGGAAGAGGGAAGGAGGCGGCCGTGGCCTTACAAGGGGTACCATCACGGCAGTTGCCCGAACACGGAGTGGGAAACCACGGAAAACCACTTCGAGGATGGCTGAGGTGGGAATCGAACCCCCTCCACTCATTTGGACCACCCGAGGCTGAGTAGACCCCATTCCAGTCCTCATACCACTTTGCAAATTTCGTGGCAGAGCCGGGATTCGAACCCAGGACCTCCGGGGTGGCAGCTAACCACGCTGACCGCTACGCTACGGAGGCGACCTAGAATCCTCTGTTACGGCAAAATTTATATTAAGTGTATGTTCTTGCACATTTACATGTCCTAAATTACGCTGAACAAGGGCACCACAAAGTGACTGAAAGCGGTACGGTATTAATGTACAACATGGTTATATACATTTTATTATAATTGGGATTAAATTGTATCGACCGACTGAAAAGTAGTAATATCAATTGTCAATAAGGCAACACTGTAAATTAGCCTCAAAGCTATCTATTCTGTATAAGTGAGGTATGGGAAGGAAGTGGCCGTGGCCTTAAGTTAGATATCATCCCACCCAGCGGTGTAGCCGTACACGCTAAATCACCCACCACGACCATAGGGGTCAATACGATTCAACACGATTCAATACGATTGTACCCAATTATGATGGGTTATTCCATAATACTGAAAAAATAATTGATCGACTGGAAAACATTCAACACTGAAAAATAGCCTCAAACACCATAATGGTAATCAGTAGACAAGTACAAATGTTCAAATCCATACACGTACTGAAATGTCAGTGCAGTTGGCAACTTTGCATACAAAAAAATATATAAAAGATGCTACGATTTCCACATTTGCTACCAAAATAGAAAAGGCCAAAAAATTACATAGGTTTATTATTACGTAATCCTCGCTCACAGAACACGCTGACAACTCTCATAGTTTCAAAACAATATAAAATTTAATAACGGTCCTTTGTTACTGGCATTTGTTTATTCCAACGAATTATTTTTAACTCGTTTTTTCATCCCGCAGTTCTCTTTTACTCCTGCTCTTCTCTGCACTCCAAGTCACCACCAAATGTTATAAACTCTTGTTATTTAATGAGCTATTTCATATTACATCTCCCTCTATTCGAATAGTACATTTTTGTAAACAGTTTTATTTTATATTACACTTTTTGCGTGTTTTATTCCATGCCAGTGTTTTCAGCAGAATCATTCAAACCAGTTTACCTCAAAAGTTTGTTGATCCTTACTCTATTAATACTTGAGAACTGGCGTGAAATATTATAACACGAGGACTGACACTGGGTCATTTTCACCCAACGTGTGTCACTACCTTCTTGTCGTAGTCGTACGGATTTTAATGGAGTAATTTTACACCTGGTGTCTTCCTATGAACTATTCCCAATAAAAATGAGGGTTATTTATATTTTTCAAATTTAACATGCAGAGAAATGACAGTAATTTACAGTATAATTGTTTAATTACCTTGATAGTGGCGGTAAAGCAGTCATCTTGATTTTTTTGGTCAAAGGAGCTGATGACAAAGATGTCCCTAGACCCTAAACATGGATAAATAAGAACGTGAGCTATGTGATTATTTCTTTCTTTCTTTCTTTCTTAGTCGTTTACCCTCCAGGTTTGTGGAACCCACGGACTCAGCGAGGGAACTCACCACTACCGCCTCTACGGGCAGTGTCCTAGAGCTGGGAACATCTAATCGGAGGGGATACAACTGGCGAGGTGTGATTGGCACTTCGCCCAGGCGGCCTCACCTACAAAGCGAACAGGCGTCTCACGAGGGAAGGTAATGGATGGTCAGGATGGATAGGCAAGGAAAGGGAAGGAGGCGGCCGTGGCCTTGAAGAAGGTACCATCCCGGCATTTGCCCGAAGACGAAGTGGGAAACCACTTCGAGGATGGCTGAGGTGGGAATCGAACCCCCTCTACTCATTTGGAACACCGAAGGCTGAGTAGACCCCGTTCCAGTCCTCATACCACTTTTCAAATTTCGTGGCAGAACCGGGAATCGAACCCAGAACCTCCAGGGCGGCAGCTAACCATGCTGACCGCTACGCTACGGAGGCGACGCTATGTGATTATACTACACCAAAATAGGTGGAATTTGTTTAGAGATTGTCCCGACTAATGTGAGCCGAAAATTGTCACGCGAGGACGGCGCCATGGGTAAATCTGACCCAGCCGTAAATAATAGAGGAATTGAAGGATGGTGAAAAGCGATCAGGGTTTTATGGTGGAGGCAGAACCCAGAAGACGAAGGGGCCCTTTAACAGAGCAGCGGAAAAGCAAGCTGTTATATGGGCTCTAGAGATACTGGCAAGATGTCAAAGCCGGCAAACGAACAAGACGCAGACACTGATATGAGAGTGGATGTTAACACGCAGTCCATAGAGTCTCAAGTCGACGGTAAAGAAAAAAACTCGGAAATGAAAATATAGAGCATTATTTAAGCCTCGGGTGAAAAATACCCATGTGGGTTAAGCAATACTGGCTCAATTTTATTTTAGCCGGGGTTAATCACCAGTTGATCCGTTTGGGCCCACGAGATTCTCAATGTAAAAATCTACAGTTCTAGCCCTTCGGGCAAGCAAATCAATATTGAAAACATCCTATTGTATTCTCGCCCCATTGTCGATTCTAAACCGGTTCATCACTGAATCTTATTGTCGGTGCATTTTTAACTAATTTCTATTGCTTTCTCCACTTTTCCAAACGAAAATGACGCACTGATCTTTTCTTACTAGATGCCGGCATGAAGGCACACGGCAGAATGATGAATCTTCACCGGAACCTCAACAGTTTGCCTTTTCTACCACTACAGGCGCTAGTGTGAGTCATTGAAACTATACCATATCCAGTCCATTAGGTCACCAGTTTACCCTTTCTACCACTACGAGTGCTAGTGTAAGTGGATGCAGAGTTTAAATGTAAACAAGATGTTCAGGAAAAAACATATATCCTACTTTCTCCTAAATGTATGGGTATAGTTATAACTCTCTGTCCTTATCACCCCCTATTTTTTTTCTATTCGAAGTGCAAATTGGCAAACTGGATTTGAGCAGCGGCGTTCAAACCATAGTTTATAATTTCCCCAGTATTATGCAATTTCGTCAACAAACACTCCGAACAACGTAGGAAGTCAGTATATTAACACCGACTACTAACGTTAATTGAAACTTTGTAGGTCTAAACGTATCTCTGGGAGAAACAAATTTAATATACCTACTGCACACCTAATTTCTAATCGCGCCTATACTTGGCAGTGCGCTCTATGGGCTACAAGAGAACATTTCCATGGGTTCACTAACTGGCCGGTATAGAGCGCAGCTCGCATCTAGTGGGCAGTGGATAGCTCCCGCATACTGTAGTTCAACTGGTTGTTCGTAGATGTCACTACTGCAGATCCATTGGAGAACTTTGTTTTAATTAAATATTATATTTTCCATTGTAAAATACAGAATATAACGCTCAATTGTATAACGCCTCAGCACTCAAAAAACAATAAATATAAAGAATCAAGCAAAAAAATACAACTCTGTTAGGATTAGAACCCCAGACGGTCGGGTGAGAGACCAACGCTCTAACCACAGACCTAAATATGTCCTCCCAAGTTCCATGTTATCAATCGACTTAGATGCAACCTCTTACCAAATAATGACTTTGACTAAACGAATTCTTCACTGGAGTATATTTCTAACAAAGTTCATTTCATACAAAGTTCATACTATTTCTATCAATAGGCTATATTGCATGCAACATAATCAAATTAGTGAAAGGTCAGAACGAGCAATCATCTGCCATCTTGTCTTGAAACCGAGACCGCTCAGCTTTTAGGTAGATTTCATTAGAAAGCTAACTATTGCAATGGGTACCATGTTTCGACTTCCGGAAAATTTCTACATATCTTCACATTTCACATCCCCCAGACCCCAAAACCACCGTCAGTTCAAAAGTTAATATATAATTTATGTATGTATATATGCATATCAGTTTCTTGTGGACACGATAACTACCGCAATTTTGCACCAATCACTTTGATTTTTTTACATAATATGTATCCCTATAAAATCTCAGTCGAGTTCGTTAATGAGTACAATCGGTGGAAGGGGGTGAAAATGGGGGGAGGTTTTCGAAAAAGTGAAATATCGCTATAACTCTCTCAATATTTAAAATATCGAATCCATTTAAAGTTCATACTATGTGCCGGATAAGGACCAAACATTTATGTTTGAAAAGTTTTTTTTATAGCACCGACCATTGACCAAAGGGGTGGGAAAAAGTGTTCTTTTCGGGAAACATTAATCATATCTCTCTTAATAGGCACAATATCAAAACCGTACGAAATGGACAATATTTCCCTAATAATTACCTAAAACTTTTGTCTGAAAGAATTTTTGATATGACCCACCATTACGCCAAGGGATGAGAAAAATGATTTCGGAATTATAAGAAAAAGCCAAGAGCTATCAGAGGTTGCCATGGCAACACTATTAAATTGATGAGGGATGAGCCATCAGACGTTGCCATGACAACGCACTTGCACGAGATCAGATTCAGATTTCCATCTGACTAAGTGTGAAGCGGCTTCGGTGACGTAACTGGTAGCATGCTGAACTTCTATGCCCAAGGTCACGGGTTAAAAGCCGGCCGAAGTCGTCGGATTTTCTAAGAGCGCTGAAAATTCCTCAGTATGCTTTCCTTTGGAGGGGAAGTTCCAACGTTCGTTGCGAGTTGCTGGTTGCGGTGGCATCTAGTAGCCATGTTCACAGCTAGGTGTCGTTGACGGTAGTACCTGGTAGCAACATTAGGAACTACTGCTTGAAATTGTCCGTCTGCAGTCGTTACCTGAATTACAGACTAATACAGCCATCACAATTCTCACCGTTTATCAAACAGATTCTACACTCACTCAAAGTACACGGGGTTACATGACCGTGTTTTAGCAGCCCCTAAACTGAGGAACCTACCAAAATCTCTGCGGGAGATTAATTTTGCGTGAAGAAGCAACAGACCGTTACATAGTTACACATCAGTGTCGAAACCTTGCATAAGGACAGTGTGACCACAAGTATAAAAATGGACCCCAAATGACAAGAAGGTTACCGTCCCCATAAGATAATAAAATGTTTAAAATATGCATAAAATGACGAAATACGAAGTTAATTAAGCTCCAATTATAAAATACTTTCTCGCAATAAATGAGGTCTGATCCTTCTACGAAAACCTGCATATTCTGCCTATTTTCGCCTATCCCCAAGTTTATCCGGTGAAATCTACCTCCACCTTCCGGCGTGCCGTGAGGACGTTTTTAAAGTCACTTCTGCACTATAATATTATAATATACACTTTAAATTTCAAACGGGCCACGTCCTTTTGAACAATTTAAACGATTCTCGGTTCAATAATCGGAACTGGTGGGTCCTGAAGAATAAGTTCTGCCCTAAAACTTCCCCATACGGGAGAACGGTAACGCATCAGGCGAAAGCCTGGACAAAATAACTACTGTGGTCAAGAAAATTAGACTGAAGCGGTGCGGGGTAGTGGGCATGAAATACGTGACTAGAAAACCAATGTAGGTATCAATACATTAACAATTTTTATTTCTAATAATAAATTTATAATCAATAAACAAATTGCACTTAAGTGCTTATCACAGAAATGAACAATTATAAATGGAGCAAAAGTGTGCGGGCCTGATGACAGAAACCCATATTAAAGAAATATCAATGAAACAAGCTTGTTTAATTGGAGAGAAGTTGAGCTTAACACATAAAAATGCACTTTATAAAAAGAGAGAACCATGAAACTGATTAAGAGTATAAAATGATTAGTATAATTTAAATGCTTCATAAAATTAAACTTATCTTTGAAAAGCCAGCTCCTTAAAAGTTCCAGCTAGCATAAATGTTGATTTAAAAGTCCTCACGGTTTCTTCAGAAGGAGGCGTACATGGCCTAGAGATATGTACACCATTGATAAAAATGTCAACTCTCTCTTCTTTTCTTGCGAAGGAATGACATTTATAGCTTCCAAGTGATGATCCAGCAGTATTTCGAAAGACGAATCCAAGTATCCTCTCTAAGGTGAAGGTGAAAAGTACAACAGCTGGCAATTATTCTTGCCATCTTGAGCAATACGTCATGGTGCAGATCTTGTGACGTAGCTGCTAGGTAGCGTAGAGACTAGCGATGGTGTCATGAGATGCAGTAGCGGTGACCAGCAGGTTGAAGTGATCAGAAGTGATGATTGATTAGAAGTGGGTGAAGAACGCCAGCAAGTGGCGTCTTAAATAGGGATCATGGAACCATCTCGAAGCTGGAGATCGCCCGACCAGACAAAAACCTGCCATTGGTCGAACGAAAGTCAGGGTGACGTCAGTCGACACTACTCAGCGGACAGCGGATCAACCAGTAGATGCCCTGTATGTCGGGAGTGAGGACGCTTGAGGTAGCGAGCGACTGGAACACTCAAGGTGAGAACTATAATATCTATGAATAAGTGATTGATAACAAGATTATGCATAAGGTTTAAGCAATTAATACGTTTACAAGGAAATAATTACCATTCGGGGATCTCGGTAACAAGAAACAAAATTTGACCGACAAATGGGCCAAGCTAACCATTGAAAGTATCACAGAAGTGATCATGCTCCGAGAACTCCGAATGAAACAAACAAAAGAATCAGTCAAAGCAAAACATGGATAACAGACGAGAAGACACTAAGACTCGAAAGGCAAAACAGAGATAGCAGAGATGGGTCTAGTATAAAGACCTTTACTAGTTAAAACATCAACAACTCTGACGCGTTTATCACGGCCAAAGTGGCAGTGAATAACTCTGCCTAGGTTCCACACGAGAGGCGGAGATGGGTCTCGAAGAAGAACCATGTCCCCCACTCGTACATCTGGTTGAGGAAGCCGCCATTTCTCACGCCTATTTAGCAAGCTGAGATATTCTAACTTCCATCGGCGCCAAAAAGAACAGCGCAAAGATTCTACTTTTCTCCAAAAGATAGGAAAGTTAGGATCACAGCGTCGAACCAGCAAAGGCGGAGTAGCAGCAAGCGAACAGCCAATCAGGAAGTGACTGGGTGTTAAAGGTAAAAGATCCTTAGGATCGTTTGAAAGAGGGGTCAGAGGTCTGGAATTTACAATACTTTCGACTTGAATAATTAAAGAGTTGAATTCCCCATAGGAAAGTATGGTAGGACCAAGAGTTTTCTTAAGCTGCCTTTTAGTAAGTTTGATGCAGGACTCCCAGCGGCCCCCATGATGGGGAGCATAAGGCGGGGTGAAATGCCATTTGAAACCTTTAGAATAGGAAAAGTTGGAAATTTTTTCTTTAGCAGAAGGGGAGCTTAACACTTTTTTCCAGAGATCAGAAGCGCTTACAAAAATTTTTGCATTATCTGAAAAAACTTCAGAAGGAACACCCCTTCTAGCAGCAAGTCTAGAAAAGGCGGCCAAAAAGTAAGATAGAGAAGCGTTCGTAACCAACTCAAGGTGGATAGCTCCCGTCACCATACATACAAATAACGAGATGTAAAGTTTACCTAAGATTTTGCGCTTAGATGAAGAGGGATTGGTCTGATATGCGTAAGGACCAGCGTAATCGATTCCAGTAAGAGCGAAGGGCTTACTAGGTTCTGAACGAAATGGAGGTAAATTACCCATAATCTGCGTGGCGGGCCGTGGTTTAACCTTGAAGCAAGGTATACACTTTTTAACAACAGAAGAAACCTCATGAACGCCATTGATGATCCAGTAGAGTTCACGAATTAGACAGAGCAAGGTGCGAGTGCCAGCATGAAGGTGTTTATAATGAAACTTTTTTATTATAAGGGTAGTGATAGGATGCTTTGAAGGACGGATGATGGGATGCTTTTTCCCATCCTCACAACTAGACATAGCAAATCTTCCACCCACACGTATTATGCCGTCCTGGTCTAGAAAAGGAGTGAGGGGTGAAAGCCTGCTAGATTTGGGTAAATCTTTACCACTTATAAGAGCTTGCTTTTCAGGAGCAAATACTTCCTGCTGAACAAATAACAAAATCTTGCTAGTAGCAAATTCTAACTCTACTCTGGAGAGAAAGGGTTGAGGCTTCAAAGGTTGATCAATTACTAAATATTTCCATCGGAAGATATAAGACACTACACGAATCAATTTATCAAACGAAGAGTATCTATGAAAAAGGCTAGTAGAAGTAGAAGTAAGATGCGACGTGACAGGGTCATTACGGGCATCAGGTATTTCTTCTGCAAATTGATTAGCTAAGCGAGGCCAGCAAGATGATTCCTGACTTAGCCAAGGAGGACCATTCCAGTACAGGTCTGAAGAAATCAATTTTTTAGGCGTGCAACCACGTGATATTATATCCGCGGGGTTTTCACGGCTAGGAACATGTCTCCATTGTTCAGAATGAGAGACTTCATGAATCTTAGAAACGCGATTTGCCACAAAGGTATTCCAATGAGAAGAAGGCTTGGAAATCCAAGCTGATACAATAGAAGAATCGCTCCAAAAAAAAATGTGTGGGAAAATTTTAACTTTAAACTGACATTTAGTTTAGTAGCTAATTGTGTTGCCATTAAAGCAGAGCATAATTCTAATCTCGGCAATGATACTGTTTTAAGTGGAGCAACTTTTGATTTAGCGCACACTAAATTAGAAAATCCAGGGAAAGTGGCTGAGGAACGTCCTACTATTTATGCACAACAGCCATAAGCCCGTTCTGAACTATCAGAAAATACATGCAGGTCATACTGCTGGTATAAGGGATTAGAAATTAAAAGGCGGGGTATAGAAACCTTGGACAGATCCAGCAAACTGCTGCGATACTCTAACCATTCTTCTACAAGAGGTAGGGGGAGATTTTCATCCCAGTCTGATTTTAATGACCAAAGCTTTTGCAAGAACATTTTTGCAACAATAACTATAGGAGCAATATATTGCAAAGGATCAAAGATCTTTGCGATTTCTGACAGAACTTGTCTCTTAGTTACAGGGGGAGATTCTGACAGATGTACCTGATAAGAGAAGGTATCAGAAGAAGGACACCAAAAAACACCCAATGCTTTTACGGCTGCTTCATCAGTAGGAATGGCAACAAATTCATCAACTGGGACCTCTGATGAAATTTTTGATATAAATTCAGTAGAATTTGAAGTCCATTTATGGAGCGGAAAACCACCTCCTAGGAGCAGGGATTTCAAATCTTCGCACACAAGGAGTGCTTCAGAAATATTAGGGAAAGAGCACAAGAAATCGTCAACATAAAATGCCGTTTTTAATGACTCAGAGGCCTAAGGATGATACAGATGACCAACTTGCTCGGCTAACATGTAGAGAGACCGAATCGCAAGAAAGGCTGAAGGCTTCAGGCCATATGTCACAGTCTTCAATCTAAATATCTTTATGGGTTTGGAACTCTCATCGCGCCACAATATTCTTTGCAGATCTTGCTGTTCAGAATTTACGAGAATCTGCCGGTACATTTGCTTAATATCTGAGATTACAGCAATAGGAAACCTTCGAAAATTAAGCAAAACAGAGGTGAGATCTGTTTGAATCGCGGGACCACATTGCAAGGTATCATTTAAAGAGGTTCCATTGGAATCTGGTGATGAGCCATTGAAAACTACTCTTATATTATCTTGTGTTAAGGAATTTTTCCATACCGGGTGATGATTTAGATAAACTATTTCATTTAAAGGATGGTCAATTTCTTCTGATTTAGAAATTACCTCCATGTGATTGGATGATTCGTATTCCTCCATAAAAGAAGCATACTGAGATTTGACAGAAGCAGCTTGTTTGAACCGATTTTCAATAGCAAATAGTGCCCTAAGTGCTCTGGAATGCGAGCCCGTATTGGCGGGAGGATTAGGAATACGTGGAAGAGTTACTATAAATCTGCCTTCAGCAGTACGGACAGTGGTTTCCTTGTATAACTTTTCACAAATTCCGTTAGAAGAAGAAGAAGTAGCCTGAACATTCTCAAGATCCCAGAACCTGGTTAGCTCTTGACTCAAATCGGTACCAACAAAATAACAATTCGATACAGTTTGAATAGGATTACGATATATTTGGCCTGTAGCGATCCAACCAAAATCAGTTTCGCGGAAGAAAACATTAGGAGCAATTTTTACTTTATTGGAATGAAGACATTGCCAAAATACGCTTGAGCTGAAAAGAAGCTCTACGGGCGAAGCTCTGTTGAAATGAGGGTCAGCTAGCTGGACAAAATTCGGGATATGCCAATTTTGAATATGATAAGAAGTGCCAGGAATATTGTTGCCTATAGACTTGATAATCAAACAATCTAATTGCAACAGCGTACCAAGATTATTAGAGTCCTTCAGATCCACTTTAGCAAAGCTTAAGGATTGCGATTTAGAGCAGTTTATTCCTGTAACCTCTATTGAGGCAGGATGTTTTGGGAGGCCTAACTTTTGTACCAACGATTCATTAATAAAATTGTTGGTAGCGGCATTGTCCAATAATCCCCTGACAGATACCCATTTCCCGTGAGAATTTTTCAATAGAACCTGCACGGTAGATAATAAAACCTGGACTTTGCCAAGCGAGGTAGAACTTTGAGCATACGACTGCGCACTATTTTGAGAAGTCTCAGAATTAGACTTGGTATTGGAACTGCTTGGTCCTGATAACCGTGATCTTTCATGCCTGTGCAAAAGGGAATTGTGTCTAGCCTTACAATGAAAGCATAAACGTTGTGAACGGCAATTGTTTAACATATGCGTTCCTGTCAAACAGTTGAAACAATGTTTTTTGTTCGTAATGAACTTTCGTCTTTCATCTACTGATAAAGATTTAAATTCATCACAATTGTATAAATTATGCGATTGCTGACACAGACCGCACGTTTGCATTTGGTTAGGTGACCGAGTATCAACAGGAAGAGCCTGTGATCTTAAAATTCTTTGATTAGAACTGCTAACCTTATCTTTTGAGAAGGCTTTTGAATCTGAACTACTAGTTTTTTGATTAGCTATGGCGGAAAAGACTTGGCTTCTGGCCTTCAAAAAGTTAATAATCGCCTCATAAGTGCATTGCAAATTCTGGGAAAGTTCTGTTTCCCAGGCTTTTAATGTATTTGCATCCAATCTTGCAGAAATGAGGTGAACTAGAAATAAATCCCAGTGATTTACAGGTTGGTTTAAATTGGACAATGCTCTGACGTGTAGCTCTGCAGTGTCAATCAACTTACGAAGTGATAAACTGTTATCTGCTTGCACGTTAGGTAACTCGAATAAGCTTTGTATATGGCGTTGAATAGATAAACGAATGTTCCCATATCTATCTTTAAGAAGATTCAGAGCAACTTCATAATTATCACTGGTCAAAGAAAGTGCTTGAATCAGGTTAAGTGCGTTGCCTTGAACTGCCAGACGCAAGTAGTGACATTTTTGTATTACTGGTATAGAAGTATTCTCATGTACTAAAGAATTGAATAATTCAAAAAATGGCTCCCATTCTATGTCCTTACCAGTGAATTTGGGTATTTCTAATTTGGGTAATATAATGCGTGAAGAAGATGTAGAAGATGCTGCAGAAGTTTGATCTTCTTGTTTTTCTTTTAAAGTTAAAGCCCTAATAAGCTGTTTAGCTTCAGCAAATCCCTGATAGTAAAATTTTTCAACTTCCAACCTATCACTTTGCTGGTCCGGATGCTGAGTTTCTATACTGCATTGTATCTCATCATATTTCTCAAAGGCTTGCTCATAATTCTTAAGCCTCTGCGAAATTATGTCGAGATTACGCTCTTGGGGTTCAAGCTCCGTTAAGAAAGTACGAAACCGTGTGAGCTTGCCCTTACAAGAGGCTCTGGCGTTGCTGAGTCTTTCATCAAGGTTAGGCATATTAAAAGTTGTTTGTTACTCACGTCAATATTGTGACTTCGAGTACTGGAAGCCAGAAGATGACAGCTTGCTAGGTAGTAAGGTTTAGTCTGATGCGGAAGAAACCGGTTTAGCTTACGTTTCTCTCCTCTTCTGCTGAACATGCGCCTCAAGCTGAAACGTACAATGTGAATTAGTGTTGAAACACAATGAACAAAAATTGTTAATGTAAAATCCAAGATATGAAATTTGTATAGGGATCCAGGGTGCAACAGATATGTTTCCCGGGGGTGAGGCACCAAAAATTTTGGAGAATAAGTTCTGCCCTAAAACTTCCCCATACGGGAGAACGGTAACGCATCAGGCGAAAGCCTGGACAAAATAACTACTGTGGTCAAGAAAATTAGACTGAAGCGGTGCGGGGTAGTGGGCATGAAATACGTGACTAGAAAACCAATGTAGGTATCAATACATTAACAATTTTTATTTCTAATAATAAATTTAGAATCAATAAACAAATTGCACTTAAGTGCTTATCACAGAAATGAACAATTATAAATGGAGCAAAAGTGTGCGGGCCTGATGACAGAAACCCATATTAAAGAAATATCAATGAAACAAGCTTGTTTAATTGGAGAGAAGTTGAACTTAACACATAAAAATGCACTTTATAAAAAGAGAGAACCATGAAACTTATTAAGAGTATAAAATGATTAGTATAATTTAAATGCTTCATAAAATTAAACTTATCTTTGAAGAGCCAGCTCCTTAAAAGTTCCAGCTAGCATAAATGTTGATTTAAAAGTCCTCACGGTTTCTTCAGAAAGAGGCGTACATGGCCTAGAGATATGTACACCATTGATAAAAATGTCAACTCTCTCTTCTTTTCTTGCGAAGGAATGACATTTATAGCTTCCAAGTGATGATCCAGCAGTATTTCGAAAGACGAATCCAAGTATCCTCTCTAAGGTGGAGGTGAAAAGTACAACAGCTGGCAATTATTCTTGCCATCTTGAGCAATACGTCATGGTGCAGATCTTGTGACGTAGCTGCTAGGTAGCGTAGAGACTAGCGATGGTGTCATGAGATGCAGTAGCGGTGACCAGCAGGTTGAAGTGATCAGAAGTGATGATTGATTAGAAGTGGGTGAAGAACGCCAGCAAGTGGCGTCTTAAATAGGAATCATGGAACCATCTCGAAGCTGGAGATCGCCCGACCAGACAAAAACCTGCCATTGGTCGAACGAAAGTCAGGGTGACGTCAGTCGACACTACTCAGCGGACAGCGGATCAACCAGTAGATGCCCTTTATGTCGGGAGTGAGGACGCTTGAGGTAGCGAGCGACTGGAACACTCAAGGTGAGAACTATAATATCTATGAATAAGTGATTGATAACAAGATTATGCATAAGGTTTAAGCAATTAATACGTTTACAAGGAAATAATTACCATTCGGGGATCTCGGTAACAAGAAACAAAATTTGACCGACAAATGGGCCAAGCTAACCATTGAAAGTATCACAAAAGTGATCAGGTCCCATGTTATAGATTATAAAGTTTGCATAATTCACACGGCCACCATCCTGAAATGGTACGGCTAATAACCTTGTCGTTTGGGCACAAGACGCGCCCCATATGAAGGTAGGATGTTATCAAATTTGGTAAAGATCCGATGATTAGTTTGGTCGTATTTTAATATTAAGTTTTGACCATTTGAGTGGCCACCATTACGTTTTGGTAAAGATGGCGGCAATATAAAACATGACTCGGATGTGCCCTTTGCTAGTTCTACCTCTGTACCAAATTTCGCTCAATTTGGTTTCGCCATGTTTGAATTGAAAGGGGGGACAGACATACAGGGTACACACACACTCTCACACACACACAGGCAGACACTCAAAGTTTTGACCCTGTGTAGATCTTATAAGTCTACTTTCATTTTTGCAATAATCGAAAGTAGGCTAAAAACAACCAAACCCTGCGGCATTACAGCCCATAAAGGGACTAGGCCTTCCGAACGACCGCTGCCCAGGCTTTTTGCCTGCAGATTATACGGTGACGCGTGGTCAGAGTGTCGGGTCCCCTCGGCCGTTAATCTTGATCTCCGTGACCGAGGCATTGCCTCACTCTCAGATTCCTACTCGATGTTCCTCACGGGATTCGATTCCCGGCTCCGTCAGGGATTTTAGAAACTGACGTGAGGGCTGGAACGGGGTGCACTCAGTCTCATGAAAACAATCGAGTAGCAGTCTGAGAGTGAGGCGGTGTCCTGGTCACGGAGACCAAGATTAAAGGCAAGGGGAACCGACGCGCTGACTACTTGTCACGGTATAATCTTCAGGCCAAATGGCTAGGCAGCGGTCGCTTGGTAGGCCTAGGCACTTCATGGGCTGTATAGTGCCACAGGGTTTGGTTTGTTTTGGTATAGTACAACCATCACAATGGCACAGGATAGATGTATGATGCACAAGAGTTTTCGATAATTTGAGGAGTATTTTAAATCTACTAAATATAATGAGAGTAAATAATGTTACATAATTTACTCCATCACTGTAATCCTTTTGTCAGACACTTCATTATTTTAGAAGAATTAAGATAAAGGTTTATTTTTAGCCTATTTTCAATTTTGAAAAAATAGGCTTATGAGATCACCTTTTGTCCGTGTGTGTGTGCGTGTGTGTGTGTGTGGGTGATTCGTGTGTGTGTGGGTGATTCGTGTGTGTGTGTGTGTGTGTGTGTGTCCCCTAATAAAATCTAAAAGGCTGGAGCGATTTCAATCAAACTCGGTAAGTTCATAGCACTATTCCCTGCGACCCCGACCGTGTCCTTCAAATTTTGTTACGACTCACCAATCCAACATGGCAGCTGTGCGAAATATTTCACCAGCATTCAATATCTCCGAAACTATTACCGATATTACCCTGACATTTTGTACGGTGATAAAGGGAACAACTATAAGTTCACTTATGTGACCTTTGAAAATCTGGTAACTACAAAACGAACATGGCGGCCAAGCGAAGTTGCGACTTTTAAATAGACGTTTCTCGCGATTTAACCAACCAAACGCAATGAAACTTGGTACAGTATATGTTTATATACATTGTAATGCACCGACATCTAACTTCGTTCAATTGTTTACATAACCACAAGATGGCGGATGTGCGAAGTATTTCACCGGCATTCCATATCTGTGAAACTATTAGCGGTATCTCCCTGAAATCTTTTACGGAGATAAAGGGCACTACGGAAGTCCATCTATAAGACTTTCAGAAACCGGTTAACTACAAAACGAACATGGCAGCCAAGCGAAGTTGAAAATTTTAAATAGACCTTTCTCGCGATTTAATGTTCCAAACGCACTGAAATCTGGTACAGGAAATATTTATACACATGCACTGGTATCTAATTTAGTTCAATTGTTTACATAACCTCAAGATGGCGGATGTGCGAATTTTAAAATTAAGTTTTTATTTCTTGTGATGTAGTCATGCGATCGAATTGAAAATTTGAATATTGAACCTACGAAAAATTTTCCATTAATGGTACATGACTCTATGGCCTATACATTTAACAATTCAACATGGCGACCATCCAAAATATTTAGTTGGCTCTGAATATCTACGAATCTATTTTAGCAATCAAACTGAATTTCTTAATGTTCATAGGGGCTATGAACTTAAGTTCACCTATTGGACTTTAAATAACTTGGTGTTCGCAAATCCAACATGGAGGCGACGCGAAATATAAAAATTCACATTCTCGCAATTTAACCATCCGAGTGTAGTGAAACTTGGAACAGTAAATCCTTATACGAATGGTAATCCACTGGCATCTAATTTATTTCAATTGTTTCCATAACCTCAAGATGGCAGCTGTGCGAAATTTTAAAATCTCCTTGTTACTTCTTGTGTCCTAATTATGCGATTGTAGTTTGAATACTACACGTACACAATAATCTGCATGTAACAGTACATAACTCTAGGACCTACATATATAAAATCCAACATGGCGACCATCCGAAATTTTTAGTCGGTTCTCAATATCTACGAATCTATTACAGCAATCAAACTGAAATTGTGTTTGTTGCTAGAGGCAATTAACATAAGTAGGATATATGAAAATAGGCTGTATAGTTCTTCACGGAACTACTTTTTACTAAGTACAAAACAAAGTCCTCGATTGATGGATGTAACGGATAATCTCGAGAACCACTGGATGGATTTTGATGCGGGTTTCACCATTCTGTAGACGATTACTCGAGGAAGGTTCTGTAGATAAACATTCATTTAAGACCAAATGATTTCAGTGATTCGAGTCGAAAAAATATATGTCGTCCGTGAGCCTTTTAAGCTTACCCTGAGTAAACCGTTAAACATATCTATATACTATGAACGTAAGAATTGTTCAGCATTAATAGTTCTACAAAAAAGTCCATGACAGCGTATTTCTATCTTTAATACATCGCCCACTATAAGTGTTTTCCCGTTTACATTTCTTCCAACAATCTCCATTCAGTGATAAATTAGATTACTAGCTTCAGAGCGAGTTTACGAGCTAGCGAGCGAGCCTCGACCAGCATCAAACTGTCAAGCCATGTCGAGTTAAGAATTCAGAGATATGTTTGGAGTTTCGCTGCTCACCTCGGCTTTTCTGAATTGCGTCTGAGACTTGCCGACCGTACGCCTTCTATGCTTACGCTGGGTAAACCATTTAAGATAAAGGGCGAAACCGGGATGGGTTTCTGGTTTGATTTATATAATGTTAATTTTATATTGGCATTAGTGTGAACAAATTTATTAAAAATAAAGTTTTTAATAATCTATTTAAAAAACATTTAAAACATAGTTTTATTTTAAGTTGTAGAAGTATATTACTGTATATAAAATATTTCTGCACCCTTTAACACAAGATCTCACTGAGCCCCTGGAGGATTCCTTGGTAATACGTAGCCTATATATTTCTTCAGGTTCCTTTATTTGCTGCAAGCATTTTAGGTGCCTAGTAAAATTATTTCTAGCAGTTATAACAGGTCGAATGGTCTTTTTTCTCTGTGCAGATAATACGTAAAAATGTAATAACCATCTTCTAGAAAGGGCCTGTCGTTTATTGCAGCTGTGCTGGCAATGGAGAATGTTTGGTACGCTGCCAATTCCTTGGAGTGCAGTCTTCTAATTCTTCTTCTCCCCTGAGGATGAGACATGAAGAGTATGTCGACATAATTTGTGATGTGTGCTCATTGTCTGGGTTGTACATTCCATCACTGGCACTTCAGGATGGACGGCTCGACTTCGGTCGCGTAGTTGGTAGCATGTTGAGCATCTATACCCAACATCGCGGGTTCAAATCCAGCCGAAGTCGTCGGATTTCTTAGAGCTTTCAAATTCCCTCAGTATGCCTTCCTACGGGGAGGAGGTAAAGCCGGCGGGCCCATGTCATAGATTTATGGCATGTAAAAGAACATTCCACTAACTACAATTGTGTGAATCTAAATTTGTTGGTTAGATTTGATTAACGCTCTAGTAAGTTCCAACGGTCATCGTCAGGTGCCGGTTGCGGTGGCATCTAGTAGCTAAGTTCACGGCCAGGTGTCGTTGACGGTAACATTTGGTAGCAAAAGTAGGAAATAGTTGAAATTGATCGTCTGCAGCCCTCATCTGAATTACAGATAACACACACTAATACTGCCATCACAATTAACAGATTCCACACACACACACAAAGTACACGGGGCTACATGACCGCGTTATTGCAGCCCCTAAACTGAGAAACCAACCAGCACTTCAAGATGAGAGTAGGTGATATGTCACAGGAAGTTGCTCATCTACGGGCTCCGTTAAAGGCTCTCACTAACCCCGATATTTGGATCACCCCGCGGTTTAGCTGTGTTCGTTAAATCGGTTACCACGACCGCGTGGGCAGCTACAGTAAGTCCGGAGATTGTAGATTTGAATCCTGGCGTTGACAGTGGCTATCCGGAATTTGGTTTTCCCTGTTTCATACACACTCCCTCCAGGCAAATGTCAGGATGATACCTTATTTCAAGTCCCGGGGCACCCATCTCGTCATTGTTCTTAACACAGTTACACTACTACAGACATTACAAAAATACAGGTTTTATCAGACAAATTTAACACATACCCAACTACATGGGACTGATGATCAAGATGTCCCAAGCTCCTAAAATGAATTAACAACAACAGCGATATTTGGACCCCGATGACTGATCCTACTGAATGATGCTGCTTCCCAGCTTATTGTCTACTGATTAGAGGGAGGGGAAGCGTGTCCAACGTGATGAAACATTCAGCCATATGATTTTGGTATTAGGCTACGAGGTGCTACTTCTTAATTAGGCCAATCAAGTAGCTACTTAATCGCCCAAACTTTCCTGAGTGCACACCTTTCCAGCTTTCACGTATTTGTGACCAAGTAGATGAGCACCTGAATTTCAAATTTATGGTGGAAGCGGGAATCGAAACTGCAACTTTCTAGGTAAGAGGCAAACTCAAGGCCGGCCTATAATTGGGCTAACTAGTATGATAATTATTGTTTTAAGGAGCCTAACATCTAGGTTATAGGTCTCTAATGATTGGACTAATTGTGAAAATGTTGAGACGAATAACTACAATTAAAACTGACTACTAACTTACGTAGCCTACTAGTGGAAGAAAAGAAAGGGATGAGGATATAAACGCCAGATAAAGGAAATGCCCTCAACCCTCAAAGAATGAGTACTCAGAAAGAAGTAGAGCCATTCAAGGCAGAAAGGAAGGGGAAAGAAGAGAGTGTTCACCCCAAAGTCAATGGTAGAAGGGTAAAACGGACCCAGCTCAGGAATCCCTCTAGGTCGCCAACTCTTGAGTCTGCAAGCCGTGAGCCATTGAGGGTGTAGCACTGTCCAGAGTGTACCATAAGTGATGGTACTACATATACTTTGCCTCCTGTAGGGCCTTGTGCAGAAAGCTGGAGATACCATCAAAAGAAAAGAAGAGTCCTACCCCTGGATGAATGAGGGCATCATAAAAGATGAGACAAGAGCCAATTAAGACGGGGAATAGAATTACTCCTTAGGCTTCGGATACCTCAGTACCATTGGGGTCGGAAGAAAACAAGAGTTGACCAAGGAAGGCCGACAGGAAAGATGACTGGAGCCTGGCACAAGTAAGTAAAACCAATGCCGGGCTCAACTGTGGTCTCGTGGTCACCAACCTACGTCCCAACAGTTGTGAGACCCTGAGGGGCGTACTGAAAATAAAAATAGGCTGTGTGTGATCTGTGTCCTACCACGGCCGAAGAAAATAGCACACAAAGAACTAGATCATCACGACCGCAATGTTCACAAACGGAGACTTGTATTGTACAAGTAGTACGTTACAAGTCATCGAGAAGGAGGAGGAAATACATACATCCGTCACGTGCGGAACATGGACCCTTGACTTGTGGGTTTGAACGTCGCTGATGAACAACTGAGCTAATACAGCCACACTTCAGAATTTCTCTTCTGAGTCTAAATGTCCGTTTTCGTGGCCAAGTGGATGGAGCACTTGAATATGATGCGAGAGACCTATGGTCAAATTTCCGGGCGGATCATGCAGTTTAACTTGACTTGACTGGGAGCTTGTGACGTCCGCGTCGTCCCTTCTTCTTCTTCTTTCGGAAGGGTCTACCGAGGTCCACACTTGATCAACTGCTGGGTTTAATTTTTGCCCCAGTACTAACGCATCCTTTACCGGTGTAGTTATTTTCGCTTCTCTGACCAGGGGACGTCTTTCCTTATACATTTTTGCACTGAAACTCACAGTTTGCCCATCTTGTAGGTCTGTTAGTCCCACTTATTTAATATCTTTCTCAGCTTCAGTCAGCGAAGTGGTACGGAGCTTCTTGTTTCACCAGAAGGTGAACAGTCAGCTGTTCAATCTGTACTGTGGCAATCTTCCCTCCCTTGCGACCCTTCTTTTCTCGGTACAGTCATAAAGTCTCTCTTTTTGCACTCAGAGCTCTGAGTAGTGTTGTTTCCGGTATTCCCAATCTTCTAGCACTGGTCCTAAGATCTTTATGAGAATTCTTTGCTCCCTGCCCTCCACTTTATCAATCTAGCCTCTTTTGCTTATTGGCAGACATTCTATGGCATACAGGACTTCCGGTTGGATGACTGTGGAGTAGTCCTTCAGTTTAAGATTGCGTGATAGGCGTCTCTTGTTATAAATGTTCTGATCCAGTCTATAGGCCATTTCCAGCTTATAAAATCTAGGGAAGAACGCTACCTTTTCTGACAAGTTGAATTCAATCCATTCGCCTAGATAACTTGATGCGTGGCTCAGGGGTAACGTTCTCGACTGCTGTTTCCCAAGATTACAGGATCGAATTCTGGCACGGTCAGCTTGCATTTGAGGGTGCGCAAATGTGAGCGAGCCGTGTCATTAGATTTATTGGCACGTTAAAGATCCCCTTCGGGGCAAAATTCCGGCATCCCAGTCTGGCGTCTCTAAAAGTCGCAGTAGTTAAAAGGGACGTAAAACCAATAACATTATTATTACTTTTATTGACTACTTAAATTTCTCATTATTCATTTTATCCTCATCACGACGCGCAGTTCACCTACGGGCGTAAACTTGAATGCTAGCCACTACACCACGTGGTGTTCTTAAGATGTGGGCTACAAGAAGGTACAGTTCACGCTACGGTTTTTGGTCGGTGAGCCCTGATTGCGCAGTCGTACAGAGGACAGGTGGTGAACCTCAGGTATGAGCAATTGGTACGTGAGTCGCTTTCCGTGCAACTGAAAATGGCGCATGCGTGAGTCTTGCAGACTGTCCTCTGTACGTTTACGAAACCAGGAATGACCGGCCAAAAACCGTGGCGTAAACATTTTTTTGTAGCCAGGATTTAAAAGTGAGAGGACACGGTAAACTACTTCAAGAATGCCAACGGTGGACATCAAATTGTCTCTCAAATTCGAGGGTAGTCACACTCCATGGTAGCGGCTTTGGTGGCGTAGTTGGTAGCATGCTGAGCGTCTGTGCCCAAGGTCGTGGGTTCAAACCCGACCGATGTCGTCGGATTTTTAAGAGCGTTAACAATTCCTCATTATGCCTTCCTATGGAGGGGAAGTAAAGCCGGCGCGGCGGTCCAATGTCATACATTTATGGCATGATAAAGAACCTTCCACTAATTACACCCATGTGAAGCTAATTTATAGGTTATATTTGACTAACGCTCTTAGGTTCCAACGTTCGTCGCCAGGAGACGACTGCGGTGGCATTCATTGACTGAAGAAATTGGTTGATAAATTAAGAAAAAATAGTTAATAATGGTAAATAAGATTAAAGCTTAAGAAAACATTGAAAACTAGCTGTACCCGGCATGCGTTGCAATGCCAATCAAAGAAAGTGTTGGCATTGTAACTGTGTATGTTGAAGTGCTTTTGGATTCCCAATATTGTTTTTCTTTTTCCGTTAACCACTTCTAAACTATTGTAAAATTGATTTACTATCTCAATAAAATCATGGGAGCGTGCTCAACAACTGACCAAATTTTCATCGCAATGAAATTAATGGTATATGAACGCAAACGGGACTTTGTTGAAACGATTCGAGTGCCGTCACCCATTTGTTGGATATACTCGTACGATACCTATTGTAAAATGGATTTACTAAGTGAAAACCTTCCCTGGCGTGTACACATCGACTCATGAAAGTTTCATCGCAATCGGATGAATGGCATATGAACGCATACGGGTTTTTGCTTAAACGATTCGCGCGACGACACTCATTTGTTGAATCTACTTGTGCGCCACCCATTAAAAAACGGATTTACTAATTCATACACCTTCGCAGGACTGTGCTCAACTCCCCAAAGTTTTATAATAATCGGATGAATGTTATATGAACGCATACGGGACTTGGTTGAAACGATTCACGTGCTCTCGCCCATTAATTGAATCTAATCGTGCGCTACCAACTGTAAAATAGATTTACTAAATCAGAAATCATTGCGGGAGTGGAAACAACATTTCTCCAAATTTCATTGCAATCGCATGAATAGTATATGAACGCATACGGATTTTTTTTAAACGATAAGCATGCCGCTACACATTTGTTGAATCTACAGTACATGTGCGATACATATTGGAAAGTGGATGTACTAAGCCAGAAACCATCCCTGAAGTGTACACAACATCTCACCCAAGTTTCATCGCTTTCGTACAAATGGTATATAAACGCATACGGGATTTTGTAGAAACGCTTCGCGCGCCTTCGCTCATATGTTGAATCTACTTGAGCGCTACCTATTGTGAAATGGATTAACTAAGCCTGAAACTTTCCCTGGAGTGTACACAACAACTCACTCTAGTTTAGTCGCTATCAGACGAATGGTATATGAACGTATACGGGACTATGTTGAAACACTTCGTGCGTCGTCGCTCGTTTGTTAAATCTACTTGTGCGAAACCTATTTTAAAGTGAATTTACTAACCCAGAAACCTTCCCTGAAGTGTACACAACATCTCACCCAAGTTTCATCGCTTTCAGACGAATAGTATATGAACGCAAACGGGACTTTGTTGAAACGCTTCGCGCATCGTCGCTCATTTGTTGAATCTACTTGTGCGCTACCTGTTATAATATGGATTTACTAAGAGAGAAACCTTGCCCGTAGTGTACACAACCTCTCACTCAAGTTTCATCGCTATCGGACGAATGGTATGTGAACGCATACAGGACTTTGTTGAAACGCTTCGCCCGTCGTCGCACAATTGTTGAATCTTCTCGTGCGCTACCTATTGTTAAGTCGATTTACTAAACCAGAAACCTTCCCTGAGGTGTACACAACATCTCACCCAAGTTTCATCACTATCAGATGAATAGTATATGAAGGCATACGGGACTTTGTTGACTCTACTCGTGCGCTACCTTTTATAACATGGACACCTTGCCTGTAGAGTACACAACTTCTCACCCAAGTTTCATCACTATCAGACGAATAGTATATGAACACATACGGAACTTAGTTGAAACGCTTCGCTATTCCCGGCGACCTAGACCGTGCCCTTCAAATTTTGTTACGTCTCACCAATCCAACATGGCGGCTGTACGAAATATTTCACTAGCATTCAATATCTCCGAAACTATTACCGATATCGCCCTGAAATTGTGTCCTGTGATAAACGGCACTACTAGAAGTTCACCTATGAGACTTTCAAAAATCTGGTGACTACAAAACCAACATGGCAGCCAGGCGAATTTGAGACTTTTAAATAGACTTTTCTCGCGATTTAACAATCCAAACGTAATGAAACTTGGTACAGCAATTGTTTATACACATTGTAATGCACTGGAGTCTAATTTAGTTCAATTGTTTACATAACCTCAAAATGGCGGCTGTGCGAAATATTTCACTGACATTCTATATCTCCGAAACTATTACAGATATCACCCTGCAATTTTGTACGGTGATAAAGGGTACTGATACAAGTTTACCCAGGTATATTTCATAAACCTGTAAAGTACAGAACGAACATGGCGACCAAGCGAATTTGAAATATTTTAATAGACTTTCTCATGATTTTACTCTCTGAGCGCCGTGAAAAGTGGTGCAGTAAACGATTTTGCAGATTGTAATGCACTGCCATCTAATTTAATTCAATTGTTTACATAACCTCAAGATGGCGGCTGTGCGAAATTTTAAAATTAAGTTTTTATTTCTTGTGTCGTAATCATGCGATCGAAGTGAAAGTTTGAATAATGAAGCTAGGCAATAATTGTCCTTGAATGGTACATAACTCTATGGCCTATACATATAACAATCCTAAATGGCGAGCTTCCGAAATATTTAGACGGTTCTCAATATCTATGAATCTTTTACAGCAACCAAACTGAATTTTTTAATGTTCATAGAGACTATGAACATATGCTCACTTATAGGACTTTCAGTAACCTGGTGAGCACAAATCCAACATGGCGGCGACGCGAAGTATAAATATTTAAATGGACGTTTCTCCCGAATCAACTAACCGAGTGCCGTGAAACGTTGCACGTTAAATGCTTATACAAATGTTGATCCACTGGCATCTAATTTATTTCAATTGTTTGCATAATCACAAGATGGCTGCTGTGCGTAATTTTAAAATCTTGTTTTTAGCCTACTTTCGATTTTTGCAAAAAAATGAAAGTAGACTTATGAGATCAACACAGGGCGAAAAAAGTGTGTCTGTGTATGTGTGTGTGTGAGTCTCTGTGTGTGTGTGTGTGTGTGTGTGTGTGTGTATGTGTGTGTGTGAGTCTGTGTGAGTGTGTGTCTGTGTGTGTGTGAGTGTGTGTACTCTGAATGTCTGTCCCCCCCCTATCAATTCGAACACGGTGAATGCGAATTGAACGAAATTTGGTACAAAGGTAGCACTAGCAAAGGACACCTCAGTGTCATGTTTTATATCGCCGCCATCTTGACGGAAACGTAATGGCGGCCACACAAATGTTCAAAGCTTAAATCAAATTACGACTAACCTAATCATCCGATCTCTACCAAATTTTGCAACAACATACCTTTATGGGGGGAGCATCCTTTGACGAAACCAATAGATCATCAGCGTAATAGTTTGCGGATGGCGGCCATCTTTGTGTGAAAATCGATTCCCCCTATTAATTCGAACACGGTGCAACCGAATGGAACGAAATTTGGTACAGAGGTAGTACTAACAAAAGGCACCTCAGTGTCATGTTTTATATCGCCGCCATCTTTACGGAAACGTAATGGAGGCCACACAAATGTTCAAAGCTTAAATCAAATTACGACTAACCTAATCATCCAATCTCTACCAAATTTTGCAACAACATACCTTTATGGGGGGAGCATCCTTTGAACAAATTAATAGGTCATCAGCGTAATAGTTTGCGGATGGCGGCCATCTTTGTGTGAAAATCGATTCCCACTATTAATTCAAACACGGTGCAACCGAATGGAACGAAATTTGGTACAGATGTAGTACTAACAAAAGGCACCTCAGTGTCATGTTTTATATCGCCGTCATCTTGACGGAAACGTAATGGCGGCCACACAAATGTTCAAAGCTTAAATCAAATTACGATTAACCTAATCATCCGATCTCTACCAAATTTTGCAACAACATACCCTTATAGAGGGAGCATTCTTTGACCAAATGAATAGGTCATTAGCCTAATAGTTTGCGGATGGCGGCCATCTTTGTGTGAAAATCGATTCCCCCTATTAATTCAAACACGGTGAAACCGAATGTAACGAAATTTGGTACAGAGGTAGCACTAGCAAAGGGCATCTCAGTGTCATGTTTTATATCGCCGCCATATTGACAGAAACGTAATGGCGGCCACACAAATGTTCAAAGCTTAAGTTAAATTATGACTAACATTACCATCCGATCTCTACCAAACTTTGCAACAACATACCTTTATGGAGGGAGCATCCTTTGACCAATCTAATAGGTTATTAGCCTAATAGTTTGCGGATGGCGGCCATCTTTGTGTGAAAATCAATCCCCCCTATTAATTCAAACACGGTGAAACCGAATGGAATGAAATGTGGTACAGAGGTAGCACTAGTAAAGGGCATCTCAGTGTCATGTTTTATATCTCCGCCATATTGACAGAAACGTAATGGCGGCCACACAAATGTTCAAAGCTTAAATCAAATTACGACTAACCTAATCATCCGATCTCTACCAAATTTTGCAACAACATACCTTTATGGGGGGGAGCATCCTTTGAACAAATTAATAGGTCATCAGCGTAATAGTTTGCGGATGGCGGCCATCTTTGTGTGAAAATCGATTCCCCCTATTAATTCGAACACGGTGAAACCGAATGGAACGAAATTTGGTACAGAGGTAGCACTACCAGGGGGCACCTCAGTGTCATGTTTTATATCGCCGCCAACTTGACTGAAACGTAATGGCGGCCACACGAATGTTCAAAGCTTAAATCAAATTACGATTAACCTAATCATCCGATCTCTACCAAATTTTGCAACTACATACCTTTATGGAGGGAGCATCCTTTGACCAATATAATAGGTCATTCGCCTAATATTTTGCGGATGGCGGCCATCTTTGTGTCAGAATCGATTCCCCCTATTAATTCAAACACGGTGAAACCGAATGGAACGAAATTTGGTACTGAGATAGCACTAGCAAAGGGCATCTCAGTGTCATGATTAATATCGCCGCCATAATGACAGAAACATAATGGCGGCCACACAAATGTTTAAAGCTTAAATCAAATTACGACTAACATAACCATCCGATCTCTACCACACTTTGCAACAACATACCTTTATGGAGGGAGCATCCTTTGACCAATCTAATAGGTCATTAGCCTAATAGTTTGCGGATGACGGCCATCTTTATGTCAAAATTGATTCCCCCTATTAATTCGAACACGGTGGAACCGAATGAACGAAATTTGGTACAGAGGTAGCACTAGCAAAGGGCACCTCAGTGTCATGTTTTATATCACCGCTATCTTGACGGAAACATAATCGCGGCCACCCAAATGTTAAAAACTAATATGTAATTACGACCAACCTAATAATCTAGTCCCTACCAAATTTTCATCACCATATCTTTATGTGGGAAACATGTTCTGACCAAACTGCAAGAACGTCAGCCCAATAGTTTGCAGATGGTGGCCAAGTATGTGTGCAAATCGATTCCCTCTATCAATTCAAACACGGTGAAACCGAATTGAACGAAATTTGGTACAGAGGTGGCACTAGCACAGTGCACCTCATATTCATGTTTAATATCCCTACGGTTCTCAATATCTACGAATCTGTTACAGCAATTAAACTGAAATTTTGTATGTAAATAGAGGCAATTAACATGAGTAGGATATATCAAAATAGGCTGTATAGTTCTTCACGGGACTACTTGTTATATATATATATATATATATATATAGATAAAAGTGCAGAACTAGTTGGACGTTGACGGTGGCGTTTGGTAACAAAAAGTTGGAACTACTTGAAAATCGAATGTCTGCAGTCCTTACTTGAATTAACAAGATGTTCAGTAAAGCACATATAGCCTACTTTCTCCTAAATGTATGAGTATAGTTATAACTCGTTGTTATTATCAAAGAGTATAATAGAACTATTCTTTGTTGAAGACCTTAGAAACGATTTACCTCTACCAAACGCCACAACCTAGATAAAAACTGCTATCATCATTGAAGAAAGAAAGATAAGAAGTATATCAAGAATGTTATGGATCTGGAGACATAATCGACCGGACTGGCTGCGTGGCTCAGCGGTAACATTCTCGCTTGCTGGGCCCTAGGTTGCCGGTTCGTATCCTGGCGCAGTCAGCTGGCATTTGAGGGTGCACAAATGCGAGGGAGCCGTGTCAGTACATTTACTGGCACGTTAAAGATCCCCTTCGGGCCAAAATTCCGGCACCCCGGTGTCTCTAAAAGCAGCAGTAGTTAAAAGGGATGTAAAACCAATAACATTATTATTATTATTATTATTATTATTATTATTATTATTATTATTATTATTATTATTATTATTATTATTATTATTATTATTATTACATATACGACCTGCCGTGGGCAACATCCAACTTTGAGTTGAGGCATGTCTTTACACGTCTGGTTGTGCATGGCTTTCACAACCCTAATTGAATTAGCAAATCTTTCCATGACCCTACAGAGACGTGTGTATACAAACTATGTGGATATTTTCGATTGCTATTTGCCTGAAATAAAAGTAGTAATTAATAACCTGAACTAACACCAACGGCTCGAATTCAGTTACTATGTGAAATCGTTTTGTTCTTTACTTCAAATAACATTTTCAAGTAACGCAAAATAGGCTGTTACAAACCCTTTAAAATAAAAAGTAAAAATGTATCGCAGTATCATCTTGTCATTCTTCAAATTCGATGAGCATAGAATGCCAATGGTATAGTAATCAATGGAGCCCCACGTAGACTAGTCGTGACATCTAGTGGTGAAATATCGAACAATATAATCCTAACAGAGCGAGTGCATTCTAGCGGCCAGAAGAAGAAACTTTTCAATAAAATCTGGAAGTTAATAAGTAGGTCGACGTGCAGTTACCTTTTTGGCAGCTAGATGTCTCGAGTAAATCTGCTGGCGAATTATGTTTTAATTAAATATATATTTTACACCATAATATGCACAATATAACGCTTAATTTTAAAACATCTGAGTCATTACAAAACAATAAACATATAACATTTCAAGCAAAAAACCTAGCTCTGATCGGGTTTGAACCATAGGCATTTGAGCGATAGGCTAACGCTCTACCACCGAGCTAATTGTGTCAACGAATATCGTTCTATATAAAATGACTTACATAGAACTTGTTAGCAAATAATGATTTATACTAAACGATTTCATCACTGGAGTATATTATTTATATATAAAGCATTTCATACAAAGTTTATTTATTTTGTATCAGTACGCTATATTGCATGCAATACTCAAATTAGTGAAATATAAGTCAGGCACAAGATATCCGCTGCCATCTTGTCTTATTACTGAATCGGCTCAGCTTTTTAAAATCACGTCTGCACTATAGTATTACAAAATAAACTTTTAATTTCGAACGTGCCTCTTCCTTTAGAACAGTTAAAACGATTCTCGGCTCGATAATCGGAAATGGTGGGTCCCATGATATGGATTGTAAAGTTTGCATAATTCGCACGGCCGCCATCCTGAAATTGTATGGCGGACGACCATGTAGTTTGGTTACAAGACGCATCCTATACGAAGGTATGTTGTTACCAAATTTGGTAGAGATCGGATGATTTGGTTAGTCGTTATTTGATTTTACGTTTTGAACGTTTGAGTGGCCGCCATTCAGTTTTAGTAAAGATGGCGGCGATATAAAACATGACACTGAGGTGTCCTTTGCTAGTGCTACCTTTGTACCAAATTTCGTTCAATTCGCATTCACCGTGTTCGAATTGATAGGGGGGGACAGACATTCAGAGTACACACACTCACACACACACAGACACACACACACACACACAGACTCACACACACACACTGACTCACATACACACATACACACACACAGACAGACACACTTTTTTCGCCCTGTGTTGATCTCATAAGTCTACTTTCATTTTTTGCAAAAATCGAAAGTAGGCTAAAAACAGATAACGCACACTAATACAGCCATAACAATTATCACCGGTTATCAGACAGATTCTACACACGCTCTAAGTACACGGGGCTACATGACCAAGTTGTCGCTGCCCCTCAACTGAGGAACCAACCAACCAGACTCCATGGCATGACGCGTTCATGTGCGTAGACAAACAATTAGGTGTGTTTATATGAATATCATATCTAAAAGCAATATTACCAGTTTATCATCAAATAGATGGATCGTCACGTACAAGTAGGTTGTCACTACGTGATGTTGACTTAGGCTCAGGTGAACGGGCAAGCGATTGACGAGGCTCTTCCGGGCATTTGAGCTCTTGAGTGGCGGAGCGTTTGGTTAGTTAGATAAACATGTTAGACGCCGTCTGGCGCAGTCCTGTTGCCGGCAGACGATGGAAGACTTCACACAGATTTATTCGATTTGGCGTCATGGACTGTTTGATGCTTCAGTGAAGCACTCATTTCAAAGCGAAGTAAATCTTAACTTTCTATATGTCAGGTGCTTAGCCCATAGGTTGTTTGGATCCTCAGAAAGCACGGTCGTGGGTTATGCTAGCGTTACTTAACCAGCTACGGTGGCCGAGAGCGCTAACGTGCTAACTCGTTACTCGCTGTCATCGGGAGAGCGTGGGTTCGAATCCCATCTTGGTCGTCCTGAAAATGGTTTTCGTGGTTTCCCATTTTCACCTCCAGGCACTAACCGACAGCATTAGCTACGCACGCTGAAGCACAGCGTTTCGCTATGGGTCAAGCTCTCTGCTGACTCGGTAGACGTGGGTTTGAGCCCCACTCTCGGCCGTGCTAGAAATGGTTTTCCGCGGTTTTCTATTTTCAACTCCAGGGAAATACTGGGACGGTACCTTCTGTTAGGCCACGGCCGCTTCCTTCCACATCCTTGCCCACTTTCATCCATTCATCTCATCTCTCATTCCGACGCGCAGGAAACCCACAGGCGTTGATTAGAAAGACCTGCACTCGGTTTATCAGGAGGCCACACGAAAAAAAAAACTCCAGGCAATGGCCTTACGCTATTCAGCAGGAGAATATGCCAGTCCTGTGTGGTACAAGTCAGCATATGCAAAGCAGGTTGATGTTGCCTTAAACGAGAGCTGCAGGATCATTTCAGGTTGTTTGAGGCCAGCTCCATTAATAAAGTGAACTTCCTGACTGGCATTGCTCCCCCTAATATTAGAGGTGAAATGGCTGCAAACAATGCAATGAGTAAATCATCTACTATGACTTCATATCCATTCTTTGGATATCAACCTGCTGATAGGAGATTAAAATCGACAAAAAGCTTTCTAGCAACTACTCACCATTACAAAGAACAGTAACATCAGCACGAGTTTCCATGTGAAAGGAGCGAACCAGTAATTAGTCTGATTAGATGGAACCGAGAGAGTCTCTACCTCCTGGTCACACAGAGAACTGGCCAATCTGGAAATTCCTGAACAGACTGCGAGCTGAAGTTGCAAGATCAAGTTGTATAAGTGGCATTTTCCCACCAAGACCGTTCTGTGGCGTATTTCAAACAACACAGCATGTCTTATATTGTCCGTTGTGCCCTTCTAGATGTACAACGAGTGATTAGACTCAAAGAAATTCAAATGCTCTTGAAGTAGCTAAGTATTGGGCGGGAACGTTTTGAAGTTGAATGACCTTGTGTCCATTTATACAGTACTGTTTGTAGAAAGTGAAACACCAAGAACAAGAGATGTGACCACATTGCAATTTATACCACAGATTAGGGACATGACTATACATTACTGATTATAAGGACAGTCCGGTACATGCACGTTGACGGTCGATCTTCAGTACGGCGTCGCGCCACCACGTGCTGCACTCAGAGCCGATAGACGTCGTGGCATGGAATCATACAGCGCTTGAATATGCTGCTGGGGAATACCGTCCCACGCGTTCTGTAGGTGCGTCCACAAAGCATCAAAGTGGCGGCAGGTGGACCTGAACAAATAAGTTGCCGACCGACCATATCCCAGACATATTCGATGGGTGACATGTCAGGCGAACGGGCAGGCCAGGGAAGCAGAGGTATCCGTCGTTTGCGAAGAAGGTTTGCGCATTCCTCGCCACATGCGGGCGGGCATTGCCCTACTGAAATATGGCCTGTGGAACGGCCTGCAAGAGGGGCAGTGCCGCGGACCGTAAAACTTCCCTGATGTAGCGGTCACTGATCAGATTGCCCGCAAGACGTACGAGGCGCAATCGCCTGTTATAGGTAATTACGCTCCAAACCATTACACCTGGTGTTTGTCCGCTATGCTGCTCAACAATACAGTCTGCCTGACTGCGTTATCCACGGCGGCGTCAAACGCGTATGCGGCCAACACTGTAGGACAGATTGAAGCGGACCTCGTCCGAAAACACTACATTTCGCCACTCAGCCTGCCAGTGTCGGCGTGTACGTGCCCATTGTAGTCGGAGGCGTGGTCCCCAGTCAATGGAAGCCGACGCAGTGCCATGCGTGCTACCAGCCCAGCCCTCAGAAGAAGGCACCGCACCGTCGACGCAGACATGTCCACCCCCGTTGCAGTGCTCCTACGTCGAGCCAACACCGAGGACAACGCTATTCTGTCCGATACGGCCATGCGGAGAAGATGGCGGTCGTCTCGCGCTGTGGTCACATTGCGTCGTCTTGTACCCTGTCGTCACTGTGTACAGCCCTCCTCTCTCCACTGGATCCACGTATGCTTTACTGTACGCAGCGTGCCCTATACGAGCCGCAATGTCCCCGAACGACAGACCCGCCTCCCGGAGCCCAAGCATTCTGCCCAGTTCAAACGCACTCACATGCTGATAGTCTACCCTGTGATGTCGGCGAGTCATTGTTGCACTTGCCTAAACGTTTCCACTTGGAATGACGGCCCCACGCAGACAAAGCTGTGCGGAACCCTGATCTGTTCGGTCCCACGTCAGAGGGCACTGGTGGACCAATGTGCACGCCATCTCTCTGCGATTTCAATCACTTAGTATGGTACCACAGGCCTACACGACCCTTGTTCTACGAGTGTCTCCGACCATTTCTTCTGGGTGTTCCACTTTCTACAAACAGTAGTGTAGTTTGTAGAGATTTGAAGCCATTCTTTCAGTGTTGCCTATACAAGAATTGTCATTTGTACTTGGGTGTGTCTGAAAAATCACCGGCAAATCTACAGGGCTGATGTTATCGCATTTAAACGTGATTAATTCTCATTAGATAAAGTCATGTTCAAAGACGTTTACTTGGGTTGTGATGATCAATGCTTAACTCACTGCAACAATCTGCCCTACACATGACAGACAAAAGTCTGGTTATTGTGTGTGTTTAAGTCTATAGTATTTTAACTGGTTTGATGCAGCCCTCAACGACTCCCTGTCCAGAGCTAATCGGTTCATCTCTTCATAGCTACCACACCCTACATCCGAGGCAAACTGTTTAACATATGCTATCCTTGGCCTAACCGTACAGTTCTTGTTCTCTCCCGCTCGTCTTAATACCCCTTCATTTGTTAGTCTATCGACCCCTCTAATCTTCATCATTCAGGGGCGTGGTGGCGCAGTGGTCAAGCAGTTGGCCTCTCACCAAGGTGTACTGGGTTCGATGCATGTGAGATTTTCGAAGTGAAATGCCATGTCCTGCAGTTCGGATTCCACGTAAATAGGAGGTCCCGTAGCTCATAATCACAAGATTCACGGTCACGTAAAACTACAATCTTCCTTTTCTTTTCTTCATCATTCTCCTGTAACACCACATTTCAAATGCGTCACTACTGCTATTTTCTGCTGCATAAATGTCCAAATTTCACTTCCATAGACCGCCATGTTCCAGACAATTTTTTTCGAAAATGACTTTCTAATACCTAAATCTATATTCGATATCTACAGATTAATTTCTGTAGAAGTGCTTTCCTTGCCTGACTATTGAATAGGAAGCAATTTTGAACTCAGCTTGAGTCCCGTGGACACCAATCCACGTCCCAGAAGTTATGATTCCCTAGGGATAACTTCACATTGTTTAGTTTCTTCAGCATTGTCCGAAATGTTTAACTAAATCTTGAAAGTATCGAGTGAAGGTGTGGTCTGTAACATCAATGGTAAATATTCCTGTCACCTATCAACAAAACCGGCTGGTAATCCTCCAGCCTCAGGCATTATTTCTGTGTATGTTATTTACTTGCCTCGTCGCACATTTATCACGTAGTTTTACGACCACACCCGGTCGAACAAGTGAGCCAATCCGCAGTTTATGTCACTGCTACCTGTTCGCAATTAACTTCATTTTTACACGCGCGTGCAACCCGGTGATTGGCACGTAAATGCAATAGTGACCCGCTGATAGTTGTTTGTTGTGTACGTTCATGTAATTCAGAAGATACCTTTGGTGGATCTGGAAAAACATGAAACGAGTTCAGTAGTACACATGGCTGTCGTGTAGTGAACGGTGTGGGTTTTTGAAATTTAGTAAGTTTGGATGTAGGCCTATCACTCCGAAAGTTGTTTCTACGAGGCACAGTTTTCTTTAAGCTGGTACCGAATCGTCATCTTAACCGATTCTCCAGAGGATTTGTATGAGTTTTTGAATGTCTTGAGGAAAGATAATACATGTAAAACAAAAATAATGAAATGCAGCCGAAATAAATCAGAAATCCGTATGGACGTGAAATTGGCATTTAAAAACCTAAAGAAAATGATTGGTTATTTCCTCTTCTTCCTTCTTCTTCTTCCTCTCCTTCTACTTCTTCTTCTTCTTCTTCTCCTCCTTTTCTTCTTCTTCTTCTTAGTGTGCCTGTCCGTTTCGGACGCTGGCGATCAGCATGATATTCTGGCTTTATCTGGTGCAATTCGGAACAATTCTTTAGAGCTGTTGTTGAACCAGTTTCTAAGGATGTCGAGCCAGGAAATTCTCCTTTTGTCGGGCGATCTCTTTCCTTCTATTTTTCCTTGTAGTATAAGTTAAAGCAGCTCATACCTTTTTTGATTCCTCATAATGTGACCATGGTCCTGTATTTTACGATACTTAATGATGTTGATCAGTTCTGGTCTTATTTTAACTCTGCGTAGAACTTCCTGATTTGAAACTTTTTGAATCCATGATATTTTCAGTATTCTTCTGTAAAGTCATAGTTCAAAGACTTCAAGTCTAACAGTGGTTGCCTTTGTAAGGGTCCATGTTTCTACACCATACAAGAGAACTGAGAATACATAGCACCTGGTGTTCATGGAAAGGTCGTGGCTTTTGAAAATTGAGTTCATAGAGTTGAAAACACTCCTCGCCTTTCCTGACTAATCTTAATTTGTAGCTGCCTCGGCGGCGTAGTCGGTCGCATGCTGAACTGCTATACCCTAAATCGCGGGTTCAAACCCGGCCGTAGTCGTCGGATTTATAAGAGCGTTAAAATACTTCAGTATGCCTTCCTTTGGAGGGGAAGTAAAGCGGGCGCACCCATGTCTTAGATTTATGGCATGAAAAAGAACCTACCACTAAATTTGTAGGTTATTTGGCTAAAAACGCTCTATCAAGTTACAACCTTCGCCACTGGGTGTCAGTGACGTTTGGTAGCCAAAGTTGGAACTACTTGAAGTTGAACATTCCCATTCATTTCATTTTATCCTCACGCGACGGCACTTGTAGCTCACCCTTTGGGTGTCCACATAGAAACAGCTACAAACTCTGGCGAGCCGAACATGTCCTCGGACACTCCCGGCACTAAAAGCCATACGCTAAATAAAAAAGATACGGGCCTTACAGTAGTCGCATATGATGTGTAACATCTGAGAAGTTAGCCTACCTTGAAGTTCTTACCGTTTTTATTATCCTTGACATTCATCAACACAAAGTCTTTTTATTTTAATACATAACAATTCCAAGACTCTCTTTTTTTCTTCACTGCCTACTTGATATTTCTACTCTCGTACTGCCTTCTTGATACTCTGCTGTTACATCACTCTCCTGCCAGTAACTAAGTTACGTTAACAGAGACTGACTTTTTTTTCTTCACTGCTTACTTGATATTTCTCCTCTCGCACTGCCTTCTTGATGCTGTGCTGTTACAAAGTAATCCGTATGTGATAAACATTCTACATGGTACCACTGCGAGCTTGATCATATCTGTTTTAGCAGCCAGGAGGGATGCGATCCAACTGGCAGTGCGTTTTACACACTTCCGTCCGATCCACTTCCGTCACATTTTTCAAAATCACTTCACAAAAATATCCAGTAACCGAGTGGAAAGATGTTACACATCAAAAATAACTACGCTCACCCTCACATCAAGACAAGGATGCACAGTATGTTAGTCGATATTGAGTCAAGACTGTGCTCACTCGTGAGACGTAGTCTACAATGGGAAGTAATGGCTCCGGTCCCCCAAGGCAGACGAGGATGCTGACCGCAATATGGCCCCGGGAACAGCCATCGCTCTTTCGGATGTGTTAAGTAGACCTGAGAGAGTTCGCCCCTCCCCCAGCGCTGTTTATCATTTAGAGCAGTTACACACCGCACATCCTGTGTGTCCCTGTGGACCCTCAAGATCTGCACCATACTGGGCCCAACTTCGTGACCACAAGGAGACTCTGAGCTCTGCCGAGATGAATGTGCACTGCTGATGGTCTGTAATTGTGTCCCAATTAAGGCTCCAAAATCTCGCAAATCTTTCATATATTGAATACTTTTTAATTGGTTTAAGTGAATCCTTGACAGTAGAGCGTAAATAATCCGAACGTCAACAATCCGAACGCCCGCTTTAAACATGTGAACTGTATTTTTCACGGCGCTGTGGGAGAACAATGACCTTGGGAGTGTTTCTTTTGAACCATCCACTCCCGTTCCCCCAGCGGGCCAGTTTATTTTTAACCCTGTCAGTCCAGTTGCTTCAATTACAGTACATACATATAGTCCAGTCAAATTAGGATTTTTTGCTGCATTAAATCATGTAGTTCCAAATTTTTCTGGAATGTGTAGAGGGAGGTCCCCTGAACAACGCCTAATAAAGTCCCGTCGATTTAAGGTGCTGCGGGGGGGGGGGCGGTGAGGGGGTGGAGGGGGGGGGGCGCTCGAAGGCCCCCTTTTTAGTTTTTGGCGCATAACATTCAAACGGTGCATCTTACAGAAATGTTTATACTTTCTTAACTGAAAGGTAATTAAATGCCCTACAAAATGGTATTTTCATTTTGACACATGTGTGTTACCTTCTTTGAGATATGAGCTGGTGAACATGGAAAATTTGCAGAAAAATATGTAGCGCCTCACGTTTCTCATCAAACTTGCCCTTCCAATCCGTTTGTCTTCCATTTTACAGGAATTCGTGAGAAAGGTAGTTGTAGAGCACGGAGTTGCCTTGAAGAATATATATACTTATGCTAATTTATATTTATATCTTTAAACGTTATAGCGTTTTGACGTATCGGGGTCGGTTTCGAGATTTTGCTAGTAAACTGCTCAGTATTTTACTTATGTTTTCAACGGCTTTAACTCTCTGTAACTCGTTATTTATTGATTATGTAAACATAAATGGTATTTATTACCCATATAAATAATGATATATACCTAGAATGCATAAATAGTTATGAACGCAGTGGCGTATATATGATTGTTTTGGGGGATCCCAATATTTCGGAATACAATTTCGTTTTTATGGGAATGAAAACATGATCAAAATCTAATAGTTTGCAGTCCAGCCCATCAGAGTATACCGGTATATATATGTTCTGAAGAGTTCGTTATTTTTCGTTGTATATATTCTTTAAAAAATAAGTTATAAATGCCTCATTTATAGTTAACGGCACTGTTACCCTCTTATAATAAAAATAAATTTACTTGTTGGACAAAGAGAAACTTGAATATGTCATTCAATTGTTTAAAATGTTCATAAATTACTGACCAAATTGGGGGGGGGGGGGGGTGTTGGTTATAAATTGTATATGTTTGAAAAGCGTACATTTTTTTCTCTGAGACTGTACCTAGCCCGTTTAGTACGTGTTAGTGCGTAAAACGGGTCACCTGGTATGCCTCCAATTACCGGTATCCACTGTAAATGTATGTCTGGAACCTATACACCAAGGTACAAGAAGGCCACAGTTTTAAAAAAAGTGACCACCTAGGCATGAGACATAGAGAGGAATAAGTAACAACCCAAACATAATTCCAATACAATCGTTTTTATTGACTATCAAACATTTCATACTCCTCACCGTCCAACTTACTGACTCTAATTGAATGGGAGCACTGTTGGTGCAAGCGCCGTGGCAATTTCCACAAACAGGTGAGCAGTGGATGCCGGCTTTCCTGCATCCACATCCACATGCCATACAGCAGCCTGTTGCACGTCGGAGAGCATCAAGTAAAACATCAGTGGATATAGACTTTGATGAGAACATGGTGGCTTCTGTTCAGCAGGTAAACTTCCTTTCCAACGAAAGAAACAAAACTAAGCTGATTAGTATGTTAGCGCAGGCTTTGGATGCAAAAGGTATACAGTTCACTATTGCCAAAGCAGACGCTGACTGCAGCATTGTCATTCGACTGTGGTGGTAATTGGCGAGGACGTAGACCTGCTCGTCTTACTCGTGGCACTCACACCACGAGACACGAATGTCCTTTTCATGAAGCCTGGACGAGGCAACACGAAAAATGCCTGCAACATTTCGGCAGTTATGTGGAAAAGTAGTTTAAGCATTGTAGAATTTTGTGCAATAAATAATTTTTCTGTATCTGTACACAATTTAATGTTATTACCAAACGGAACTTACTTTCTGGACGTACTTCGTATAATAGTCAGGGTCGAACATAAAGTGTTTATTGATGTATAACATATTTCCACTCTGTTGCTGGATATTTTTGTGGGAGTGATTTCGGAACTGAAACGGAAATGATGAAACGGAAAAGTATAAGAGCAAAAAAATGAGCACGCGTGGTGGCGGAGATTGGTATCACGATGTACTGTTGGCCATGTGGCTATGTGTAATCTATATCCCATACGGTTTACTTCAAGGTTTGGAGGCCCCATCAAAGATATTCCTACAATAAATCATCTTCAAGTTGTCGTTCTTTGGTGTAAAAGTATTAATTATATCATATTTGCTCAAAACAATTATGATTTATTAAATCTTCATACTTTTGCTGTATTCCTATTTAATGTAAGCACTCGAGGTACCGACAGCCATGTGGCTATGTGGTATCTATATCGTATACGGTTTACTTCAAGGTTTGGAGTCCCCATTAAAGATATTCTTACAATAAACATCTTCAAATTGTCGTTGTTTGGTGTGAAAATACTAAATATATCATATTTGCAGGTAACCAGTCTGGATTTGGCACAGCAGTTTTACAAGTAGTTATTTCAATGACCAACAGAGTTCACTGTTACCAAGGACTTTGTGCTCCCGGTAGACACATAGTCGGCCATGTGGCTATGTGGAATATATATTGCATACGTTTTAGTTCAAGGTTTGGAGGCCCCATCAAATATATTCCTACAATAAATCAACTTCAAGTTGTCGTTCTTTGGTGTGAAAATATCCATTATATCATATTTGATGAGAACAAATATGATTTATTAAATCGTTATAATGTTGCTGTATTCTGATTTAATGTAAGCACTCGAGGAACTGTCGGCCATGTGGCTATGTGGAATCTATATTGCTTACGGTTTACTTCAAGGTTTGGAGGCCCCATTAAAGATATTTCTACAATAAATCATCTTCAAGTTGTCGTTCTTTGGTGTGAAAATATTCATTATATCATATATGCTGAAAACCGGCACTGAAGTTTTACAGGTAGTTATTTCAATGACCAACAGAGTTCACTATTAACCAGGGATAACATGTCACATGTCACACATCATATGCGACTACTGTGAGGCTCGTAATATTTGTCTTAACAATTTTAGTGTTACTAGGAATTTCTAGGTTATGTTTGAAAATCCGAACAAATCGGAAATTCGAAACCCAGTCCCAATTAGTTCGGATTTTCGACGCTCTACTGTAAATAAAATAAGATTTTTGATTGAGCCTTGTGAATTTTCGGCTAAAACTTTGTACTGTTTGTCAGTTATAACTAGAGCTCGGATTCGAGCATATTTGCATATTTTTTTCCTGACCAACAGAATTGAAATTTATCGAGCATATAATTGCATAAAACCGCGGTTTCCTGAATAGAAGCATATAAATGCATATTCTTGTGGTTTTCGTTTAAATAGTTTTTTTTTCGAATTCGGACACTGACGAGCCTTAAGGTTCGAAAACAGAAGTAATTATTGAAAAACATATCTGGTGCGAATAATAGAGCCGCAGGTTTTTAACCTTTAGTGAGGTCGTTCTCGTCATTGAAACTTTTATTGACTCATTTAAGAAAATCATTCAAAACTGAAAACATAGAAAATATTCTTGTTGTACAGACCAATGCAGATCTACTTCATTGACTCGCCTAATTCTGAACATTTTGTAAATGAACTTTTAAACTGTAACTTTTATAAGAAAACTTAGGTCTATCTGATCTATACTTGAAAAATTTGAATGCGAGTATATTGCAGTGTATCATACATACAATTAGAAAATAAAGCTCGTATATAAAGGTATGTTATTGGTTTTTTCGTTTCAATTTCCTTTCTATAGTTTTTAACGGTATTTTTCGAGCATATTCTGCATATTTAACCGCATATAATATTTTTTCGAGCATATCTATCGAGCATATAATGTTTTTTCGAGCATATCTAACGAGCATAAATCACATGGTTTTCGAGCATATCTGGAGATTTTATCGAGCATATCGATCCGAGCCCTAGTTATAACTATTCTATTAAACTGTGAGTATTCATAAAAACTATGCACTCTAGTTTATTCAATACTAGCCACCCTCTCTGGCTGCACCTGGTATCAGTAACGGTTTACCGAGCGCAAACTTAAAATGCGGACGGACGGCAAGTCCCAGACGCAATTCACAAAACCTGAGGTGATCACCGAAACACCAAACACATCCTATACTCTTCTCTGAATTCTTAACTTGATACGACTTGTCAGTCTGATGATGCCCGAAGTTGGAGTGATAGGCTCGCTTGCTAGCTTGCAAACTCGCTCCGAAGGTAGTAATTTAAATTTCCTCTGAATGGAGATTGTTGGAAGAAATGAAAACGTAAAAAACTTATAGAGGGCGATGTACTACAGATAGAGATATTCTGTTGCGGACTTATTTATAGAACAATTCTTACACTCATAGTATGCTATATAGATATTTTAACGATTTACCCAGCATAAGCTTAAAAGGCGCACGGACGGCAGGTTTTTCTTCGACTTGGTTCACTGAAATCGTTACTGCTCGGCTTACTTTGTTCATAAATGTATGTTTTTCTATAGATACCTTTCTTGAGATATCCTTTCCAAAATGGTGAAGACCGCATCAAAATGCATCCAGTGGTCCTCGAGATCACCCGTTACATCCGAAAATCGGGGGCTTTGTGTTATTGACAAACGTGGAAACCACCAAACCACGCATACAGTCGATGGTGAGACAGGGGAACCGAAAAGGTTCCCTGCATGCGCGGAATGTGGACCGGCTCATGGATCTTATAACTTATGTTGTGTATCTTTCGCATTTCGTACTAGATGGAGAACCGACTACAGAATGACTACACTTTTCAAGTAAAGGTTGAAGACCAAATTTTAATACAACCAAAAGACGTAACAAAAGGGAAACGAGAGGCGCATAAAATGGTAGAATGAGGGATGATGGGGCTGTAAATAAAGGTATACATGTTAGCCAAGGTAAAACATTAAAATATAAAAACACACACAATCAAAGAACTATCAAAAGAGTAGAGAAGCCTAACCTTCGTTGGATTGGAGATCGTATCGAAATGACTAGAATTACATCAAAGGGAAAAGCTAATTACAATATTAAAGAAATAATATATTTGTCCCATCACAGGCTGATTACCGAAAGTAACCAGAATAAATATTCTAAATAGTATATGAAGTCGCACAACCCTAGAACAAACTCCCCTAATCAACCAAAGTATGCCTCAAAAAACAAAACAACTACCACAGTAACAAATGACGATTGGTCAAAGCATCATCCACATACTACAGCATTACACAACAACGAACATAAAATGAAAAGATTAGTCAGACATACACAACCCTTAAGAAAAATAGACCTACAACCTCCCAAACTAAACAACAACTGACTTCATATACTTTCTGAATAAACCTTCTTTTCGGACGAAGGTATGAAATTCGGTAATCTTATCGAAAGTAAAATGAGCATCAATCACAGTCCCGGGTACTTGCCACAAATACCCATATCACCAGCCACAAGAATAGCCGATATACCTCATTTAATAAACATAAAGAGTTCACGTGTTGCTTCTTGACCGAAAGCAACAACAAGCTAAACACAACACTTTAATGACCCTCAACTTTCAGTCAAGCTCCCACTTAAACAATGACGTTAACCCACCCTTAAACATATGTCTAGAACCGTGATTATAAAATGAAAATCATTTCCGACACATACATGTTTAATGTCTGCCCAGTCCTTAAGGGAAAATAAAAAACCTAGTCGGCCATCCTTAAGGTTGCATGATGACAGACATATCATAAAACACAACAACCCTTAATAAATAAAAATAAATTGATGTGTGTTCCGACTATACAGACATAAGACATAAAGTCATCCAAAGCAATGAACACACACCCTCCCTCGTCAAGGCACAAATCGCGAACTAACCCTATATTACCCTAAATATCATTGTAAAATCCCATACTCTTACAAGGAATTAGAAGTTTACCTCCCATAATTACAATCACGTTTCATGACGAACAAACGTAGATAAAACACGGATAGAAAAACAACACCAAGAAAACGAAACCAAGAACAAAAACGGCAAATGACCCTAAATTAAATAGACCCCAAACAACAACACGATTCCTCTCCACGCTATGTATACTTTAAAAGGGGAGGAAAATAAACAATGACAGTATAAACTAAAACAATAACAATCTCCAATCTAACTTAAATACAGAAGGATCTTGGGTCATTTTATCACCAAAAGATTGGAGGACATGGCGTTATTTACTCATTTGCATGTTACACTTCATGCTTTTATGATACCTTCAAAATAGAATATGACATTTAGCTTTCAGGAGAAGTTCTGGACGGTCCTTGATGATATTACATTTTATAATAAAGCCATATTCCTGTTTCCAGCCGTAAGAACAGGGACGTGGTATCGAACGCGACTACACAACATTTCAACCACAGTAGATGAATTTAGAAATGAGATTCGAAACGTATTAATAAAATTAAGTTACATTCGGAGCTATGTCTGCCGACCCTCTTTTCTTCTGGGCGTGATGGCGCAGCGGTCAAGCTGTTGGCCTCTCACCAAGGTGGACCGGGTTCGATTACCGGGCAATGCATGTGAGATTTTCGAAGTGAAATGCCATGTCCTGTGGTTCGGATTCCACGTAAAAAGAGGTCCCATGGCTCATGATCGCATGATTAACGGTCACGTAAAACTAAAAGCTTCCTTTCCTTCGTCTTTTCTTCTCTCTGTCATCGCAACTCTCTCGGCATAACAATCACTGAAGTCGAGTTCCTTAGGTTCAGAGCACATTCTCTGTAGCGGACGCGTTTTATTTATCCCAGATCTGATGTCGTTTCAAATATTAACCTGCAGATGGCAATCTATACAATATCTCGTATCTTGTCGATCCGTTTATAAAATAATAACGGATCGGTTATAACATGTAGAGATTTACAAATGCAACAACTTTCAATATTTAAAATACAATAATTGAATGAATATAAACAGTTTATGCTTGCTTCTTGCATAGCCTTTACTTCTAAAGTTCCTTCCATTCAGGAGATTCATTATTAAAAACAAGTAGTTCCGTGAAGAACTATACAGCCTATTTTCATATATCCTACTTATGTTAATTGCCACTATCAACATACACAATTTCAGTTTGAATGCTGTAATAGATTCGTAGATATTGAGAACCGACTAAATATTTCGGATGGTCGCCATGTTGGATTTTATATATGTAGGTCCTAGAGTTATGTACTGTTACATGCAGATTATTGTGAACGTGTGGTATTCAAACTTCAATCGCATAATTAAGACACAAGAAAAAACAAGGAGATTTTAAAATTTTTCACAGCTACCATCTTGAGGTTATGGAAACAATTGAAATAAATTAGATGCCAGTGGATTAACATTCGGATAAAGATTTACTGTACCAAGTTTCACTGCACGCGGATGGTTAAATTGCGAGAAACGTCCATGTGAATATTTATAATTCGCGTCACCGCCATGTTGGATTTGTGATCACCCGGTTATTTAAAGTCCTATAGGTGAACTTAAGTTCATAGCCCCTATGAACATTAAAAAATGCAGTTTGATTGCTAAAATAGATTCGTAGATATTCAGTATCGTCTAAATATTTCGGATGGTCGCCATGTTGGATTGTTAAATGTATTGGCCATAGAGTCATGTACCATTAAAGGAAAATTATTGCGTAGGTTCATTATTCAAACTTTCACTTCGATCGCATGACTACATCACAAGAAATAAAAACTTAATTTTAAAATTCGCACTGCCGCCATCTTGAGGTTATGTAAACAATTGAACTAAATTAGATACCAGTGGATTACAATGTGTATAAATATTTCCTGTACCCGATTTCAGTCCGCTTGGAACATTAAATCGCGAGAAAGGTCTATTTAAAATGTTCAAATTCGCTTGGCCGCCATGCTCGTTTTGTAGTTAACCGGTTTTTGAAAATCTTATAGATGGAATTCCAGTAGTGCCCTTTATCTCCGTACAAAATTTTAGGGAGATACCGCTAATAGTTTCAGAGATATAGAATGCCGGTGAAATATTTCGCACATCCACCATCTTGTGATTATGTAAACAATTGAACGAAGTTAGATGTCGGTGCATTACAATGTATATAAATATATACTGTACCAAGTTTCATTGCGTTTGGTTGGTCAAATCGCGAGAAACGTCTATTTAAAAGTCGCAAATTCGCTTGGCCGCCATGTTGGTTTTGTAGTTACCAGGATTTCAAAAGTCACATAAGTGAACTTTTAGTAGTTCCCTCTATCACCATAAAAAATGTCAGGGTAATATCGGTAATAGTTTCGGAGATATTGAATGCTGGTGAAATATTTCGCACAGCCGCCATGTTGGATTGGTGAGTCGTAACAAAATTTGAAGGGCACGGTCGAGGTCGCCGGGAATAGTGCTATGAACTTTCCGAGTTTCATTGAAATCGCTCCTGCCGTTTAGATTTTATTAGGGGGACACACACACACGAATCACACACACACACACACACACACACACGCACACACACACGGACAAAAGGTGATCTCATAAGCCTATTTTTTCAAAATTGAAATTAGGCTAATAAATCCGAGAGAGAAGATATCTGAAGATAACGTTTATAGAATCTCTGTCTTATATTTTCAATAGTTAGTTAAATATTGTGCTAAGGAGGTAGTCATAGGCGCCCTACAACCAAATTAAACATAATCCCGACACACCTTGAGATATCGAGATTCTCACTCTCCAACGGTAAGTAGGCCTAGTAGACCCATACAAGTATAGTAGAAACCCATAGTATAATATAGTTGAGATGATTAAGTGTTCGGTTTGTCAGCTATGTGCGGCGATTCTTTAGCCGGGTATCGTCAAGCATCTGTGATCCCTTCCATCCTAGGATAAGAAAAATGCTGTTTATTCGGGCTGGAAGGAAGGAAGGAAAAAATTAAGGAAGGTAGCTTTTACTTTTACCTGCCCGTTAATCTCGACATCATTTTTATGTTTGTCACCGTGGAGACCCGGGTTCGATTTCGGGCTGTGCCATGAAATTTAATTCTGGTCTGTGGGCTAGAATAAGGGTCCACTCAACGCGTGAGGCAAAACTGAGGAGAAGTGGGTTCGATTCCCACTTCAGCCATGTTGGAAGGAGTTTTCCGTGGTTTCCCACTTCTAATCTTGGCGAATGCCGGGATGGTTCCTAACTGAAGGCCACGGACACCTCCTTCCCAATCCTCATCTGAATTACAACTACACACCCGAATACAGCCGTCTCAATGTCACAAGTTATCAGAAAAATTCCAAACACTCACAAGTGCACGGGGCTACATGACCACGATGTCGCAAAACCCCTGAATGAATCAACATCAACAACACATTTTTATGTGGAGTTTTAACCACGGGACGTGAATTTTCTCTTCGAAAATCTCAAATGCATTGACTGGGAATCGAGCCTTGTCCGCCTTGGTGAGAGGCAAGCATATTGACCACTATACCACCACTGTGCCCTGTTAGATGTAAGTAGTAATAGATTATTTATATTTTCGTTTTTACTATCACCCATACCATTAGGGTCAGATAACCCAGCTGTTGCCATTCAAAACAACGTTCGGACCTTGATTTTCACCTCCTCAGTCAATTAATTAATCAATCATTCGATTGGTATTCGTTCACTTGCTGTAATTAGAGTTAAAAATGAATTCAAAGCAAATCGCTTTACGTGTGAGATGTTAATACGCCATGAACCTGTGACCAGAAATCTGTAGTTCCGGGGATAAGTGACACAAGTTAAACAAAAACCAAAGTTTTAAAGGAGAGTGAAAATACTGCCCTAACGAATAAATTATTGATATTTTTAGGAACTCCAATTTCACCCTTTTCATTGATAAATGAATTGTGCCTTTTTTCCCAAAGTGAAATGCCATGTCCTGTGGTTCGGATTCCACGTAAAAAGGAGGTCCCGTGGCTCATGATCTCAAGATTAACGGTCACGTTAAACTACAAGCATCCAAGCACAATCCTTTTTCCCAAGTTGGGTAAAATCTAAATGCACATTATAAACGAAAAGAAAATGATGAAGGATTATTGACTAATAACACTTTTCCCCGGCACCACAGAATTATAAGACCTCTGCATGTGATGCGCTTGCTAGATAAACACCTAAAGGGTCATTATCTATGTGCGCCCGATAAACACGGCAAGTTAAGCCGGCTTTGACTGGCGTAGATCACTGGCGCTCATGCACGGTACAGCCGGTGGTTGGCACGCACTTATTACATTTTTATCAAACATGTTCAATAATTTGTTCTTAGAGTGCTCATAGTCGATGCTGAATATGTCCTCCCTCTCTTGTAAGATACACCTGACATCTTCTGATGAAAGAATGGACAACGATCTCATATAATTTTTGTTGTCTGTTAACTTTTGTATTATTTACGGAGCCAGTTTTCTTGTATCGTTTAGCGAGCCTCCTAATTGTACTGGTATTAGGCATAGGTCTTCCTAGAAACATGATTCGAAATGTTTGTCTTGTTTCAGATAACTCACTAAACGATATGAGTCAGTGGAGTGGGGTTTTGTGAGGTCCGCATCTGGCTAGTCAAATGACGCAATAGTTTGCCACGGCCCCACTCATTTGGCTGGCTAGATGCGCAGCGAGTGGCCCTCGCAATACAGCGATCCGCTGACTCATATCGTTAGCCACACGTGTTTTGTCATTCATATGGACGTGTATCTGCAAAGCTTAGATGATGTGTTGCACGTTTAGTGAGTATTGTGATTCCTATGAACTGAACTTAAACAGTTCATAAGAGATGATGATGATGATGATGATGATGATAATTGTTTTTTTAAGGGGCCTAACATCTAGGTTATCGGCCCCTGATGGTTTGGGTGATCGTGAAGATGAAAATGAAATGCAAACTTAAAACTAAAACTAACTACTAACCTACATACTAGAAGAAGAAATGGAAAACAAAAGGAGAATAAGGCAAAGAAATGCCCTCAACCCTCGAAGAATGTGGACTGAGGGACTTGCAAGGAAGGAGAGACATGAAAGGCAGATAGGAAAGTGAAACAGGAGAGGGTCCGCCCCAAAGCTAAGGGACAAAAGGGGTAAACGGACCCAGCTCAGGAATCCCTCGGGTTCGCCAACTCCCGAACTCACCAGCCGTGAGCCCCTGAGGGTGTAGCAATATCTAGGGTGCACCAAGAGTGGTGGGGCTAAATACACCCGGCCTCCTTGAGAGCCTTGAGCAGAAGGCAGGAGATAACATGAAAAGAAAAAGAAGGCTGACCCTCACAGAAGGAGGGAATCAGAAAAGATGAGGCAAGGGCCTATTAAGGTGGGAAAGGAAGAGACTCCCTGGGCCTCGGATACCCTAATACAATCGGGGTCGGAAGAGTACAAGAGTTGACCTAGTGAGGTCGACAGGAAAGAAGACAGAGAGGAGCTCGGCGCAAGTAAGTGGAAGCAATGCCGGACTCAGCTGGGGCCCCGTGGTCGCCAACCCACGTCCCACTAGATGTGAGCCCCTGGGGGGCATAAGAGATGAAATCGAAGCCATTACTGCTGTAGAACTTCAGAATGTTGTCCATTCTTTCATCAGAAGATGTCAGGTGTGTCTTAAAAGAGTGGGAGGACATTTTCAGCATCGGCTATGAGCACTGTAAGTACACATTATTGAACATGTTTCGTAAAAGTGTAAAAGTGCTTGCCCACCACCGACCGAGCCGTGTATGCGCACCCGCGATCTGCGCCAGTCAAAGGCAAAGAGCTTGCCGTGTTTTTCGGGGCGCTCAAAGATAATGACCCTGTATTTTTCTGTTTTATTTGTAGATAATATAGATTCCTGGTCTGTTTACGACGAAGAATGGCTGAAAACTGTTTGCTCTACGAATAAGTTAACGCATCACAAACCTTGCGCGGCTCTCTTCTGTACGTGAAATAAACTCCATCTGCGCTATGCCAGCGTCCTATAGGAGGGGCTGCAGTAGACTGTTCAATATATGAGCTAGGAGATGGAGAAAATATTATAAAAAATGGTGATTTCAAACCCACCTGCATCTCCGAGGCACACTGCAGTACACAAATAGAATTACATTACGTTAATGCATTGGTTATGTGTTTGTCATTTATTTGTTTTACTATTCTCATGTGCAGCTATAGATAGAGTGATTTACAACACACTTGAGGATACAGTTTAGCATGCTATATGGATGAATCACAATTGATTCATACTCACGGAATGTCTATAAATAAATTAAGCTGTCTGAACATCTTGAAATTATGGCTAAACCTTTAGACTATATTTATCTTGGACGGGATGTATAGTGATGGTTGGTTGGTTCCTCAGTTTAGGGGCTAAGACAACGCGGTCATGTAGCCCCGTATACTTTGGGTGTGTGTAGAATCTGTCTAATAGCCAGTGTTAATTGTGTTGACTATATTAGTGTGTGTTATCTGTTTTCAATTCAAGTAACGACTGCTGATATTCGATTTTTCAAGTAGTTCCAACTTTTGCTACCAAACACCACCGTCAACAACCTTCATGTAATAGTATAATATATAACTGCCGGGTTAGTTAGCCGCAGTCGTTACGGCGTGGCTGCAGGCAGTCGCTCACATCCGGGAGGTAAGAAGGTTCGAATCCCCCCACCGGCAACCTTGAAGATGGTCTTCTGTGGTTTCCCATCTTCCTTCCAGGAAAATGCCGGAGTTGGTCCCTAACTATAGGCCACAGCCGCTACCTTCAAATTCCTCGTCCTTACATTCACACTCCCCCCCTCAGACAACATTCCACACGCGACGGTACTTCTAGCTCACCCCATGGGTGTCCTTATAGAAGCAGCTACAAACTCTGGCGAGCCGAACTCTCGGACACTCCCGGCACTAAAAGCCATACGCTAAATAAAAAGTACATAACTCTAAGGCTTACATATATAAACATCCAAACATCTACAAATATATTACAGCAATCAAACTGTAATTTTGTATGTCGATAGAGGCAATTAACATAAGTAGGATATATGAAAATAGGCTATTTAGTTCTTCACGGAACTACTTGTTCAATATCTCTTTCATCAGGCTACTTCCCTTATACTTTCCCACAATTGTACGTACTAGTAGTAAACTCACCTAAGTACATCTTTGTTCTGCCGGTAAATCTACTACAAGGCTCCTTCGCATTTAACCGCATTCAAAGCATATTATAGCTGTTTAGATTTTAATAGGGACACACACTCACACACACACACGCACGGACAAAAGGTGATATCATAAGTCTATTTTTTCATAAATGAAAATAGGCTAAAAATATAGGTGCCATTAAAAAGCTAAAAGTCCATAGATTAATAAGGCGCAAAGACAAATTTTTGAACATTTTCAAGATTTTGGGCGTTCCGGAACCCTTTAAGTATACTTCGTTCCATTTCTAGAAAGAACTGAGCCTAGATAGTCATAAACATGTTCTAAGTCCAGGTGTAACTTATTAGGCGGCTTCGGTAGCGTAGTCGGTAGCATACTGAGCTTCTATGCCCAAGATAGCGGGTTCAAACCCGGCCGAAGTCATCGGATTTTTTAAGAGCGTTAAAAATCCCTCAGTATGCCTTCCTTCGGAGGGGAAGTAAAGCCGGCGGTCCCATGTCATAGATTTATGGCATGTTAAAGAACCTTCAACTAATTGCACCTGTGTGAAGCTAAATTGGATAGGTTAAGAATGTAAACAACGCTCTTAGGTTTCTACGTTCGTTGCCAAGAGCCGACTGCGGTGGCGTCTAGTAGGTAAGTTCTGAACTTGGCCTAGTAGTCGTTGACGGTGGCGCTTGGCGGCAAAAGTAGGAAATATTTGAAAAATTCTAAGTTGCAGTACTTAAATTAAAAAACAGATAACACACACTAATACAGTCATCACAATTAACACCGGTTATCAAACAGATTCTACACACATCCAAAGTACACGGGGCTACATGACCGCGTTGTCGCAGCCCCTAAACTTAAGAACCGACCAACCAACCAACCAGGTGTGACTTATCGTGCCCGCAATTAATAAAAGAGGAGTTTGAGATTCCTAAATAAAACAGCCTCATATTCCGGTATCTGTCACACAAAAAAATATCTCTCATAATTCTGTCATTGTGGGGGACGTGCTGGAATATATAGGCCTGATGACCACGATGTCATAAATCCTAAAACAGTATAGCAACAATTGAACGTATTGTCCCATTTCATATTCATTATATTAAAGCTTTCCGTTTTCCTTTATCAAACATTTTATTTTTCATAAATCCTGTAACGCCTGACCCAACTGTATTATAAATACCGTTCACAATGGAGAGAATCGCTGGACACTCCATTGGCACCTAGGGTTTGGGGGCTTTGTGTATGTGCATCGGCCCGCTTACAGTCGCAGAGGTCAGGATTGCTGACACACACACAAGCAACCACTGATGTCATAAATTGCTTCAATTTTTCTCGTTCTATTTTCGGGATACTGGCATGTCGCATATCAATAGCATTAATTACCGGTAATCATCAAGTTAAATCAGTGGATGTTAGATTTTAGAGAAATTAATTAAAATATGGACCACCTCGTGGCGCAGTGGCTAGCATTGTTGGCTGTCACCACCGAAGTACCGGGTTCAATCCCCGGCTCTGCCAAGAATTTAACAGTCTTGGTATAGTCTGGTACGGGGTCTCCCAGCCTTGTGATGCAAAATGGGAACCTGCCAAGTGCTACGCCAGGAGGAGTGGAAAGGAACAGGCCACCCTGCCACACGCAAACTCCGGCTCGGGATGCCTGGTTAGAGATATATTGATGAAGTCAAGGGATCTACAAGGTCACCTACATCCCTGGAGGGGATATGGTACTCTAAAATGAAGGCATTAAAATATGCAGACTAAGGATTTCAAGTCCTGGAAAGAAATAGTAACGTATGGCTTTCGGTTTATACCGGGTTAAAAACAAATGAAAATTATTGTAGACATTTCACAAGAAACTTGCCTGCTTCGTCATTAGTTGAATGTGATCTTATAAGGTGATTTATTTATTTGGCTACACCACTATTTACAAATTATAATATCAGTTAACTTAAAAAGTGACAGTCAGTCCGAAACACTAGACTTTGTATCATTTTAAATGCTACAAATGTTGAAAAATGCTAGAAAGGTTGGAGGCTTTTCGCTTCGCTCGAAGCCAAAGACTCTTGACATGTTAGAAAATTATCTGCATAATACTTATCTTGCTTATCTTATTACAAATTCCTCACGAACGGCAAAGCAAGGTCAAGTGCGCGGGATGCCGTCACGCTCACCAGAGCGCGCGGGGACGTGCCCCTTCCATCCAGTCTAAAAACACTTATAGTGGGCGATGTATTGATGATAGAGATATGTTCTCGCGGACTTTTTTTTGTAGAACTTTTCATGCTGACCAATTCTTACGCTCATGGTATATTGATATTTGTAACGTAAGCTTAAGAAGCGCACGGACGCCAAGTTTGTTTTCGATTTTTTCACTGAAATCGTTACTGCTTGGCTTCCTTTGATCATACATACATTATTTTCTACAGAATCTTTCCTCGAGATATCATTTACAGAATGGTGAAAACCGCATCAAAATCCATCCAGTGGTTCTCGAGTTTACCCGTGACATCCAAGAATCGGAGATTTCTGCCGTATACTAACGAAGTAGAGATTGTCGGGGAACACGTGCACCAAGCGGTACTATGACGTCACACACCTCAATGCATCTGGGTAAATTTCGTCCCGTCACCGTAACGTAACGCCAGACCCCAGCGTAACGACGAAGTCGACAAGATCATTTAAAATGATAAAAACTTAAATCCAGGCTTCAAATGCAGTCTATAGACCTCTCCGTAATCGCTAGGAGCTCCGTTGGATCGCCAGGAAAAGCTCTCTGAGGATACTCCTCTGTAAACATTTATCAAGCAATACGAGTCAACGAGGAGAAAGAGGCTATTTACCAACCTCACGTGAGTGACAGATATAACGTTTATTTTAGTATTTGAAAGGTTTCCTGATGGTGTACCGTAATAGGTTTTATGTTCGACCCTGACTGATATATGTCTGAAAACTGTATCATAATGATGTTCATTATAACACTATTTTTCATTATGAAACAGTTTCTCCCACCAATCACAGCTCAAGAAACAGTTCTTTGACCAATTAGATAAGGATACCTTCGCGCATGCGCTCAAAATCCAACATGTCTGTATAAATTACCGAAAGTGCACCGTCCATATGTTCGCGTAAATAAACTGGTGAATATGAGACAAGAAATAGCACTGTACCTCAATATCTCCAAATCCAATTTCTACACAGCGCGTTGTTTTCAAACGCATTCGGTGACATTTTTACTGAATACTGGCGCTCAATCTGCACATATGGCATTGAAGCACACAGAGCGCATGCGTCGGTCGATCAGAGAGCTTGGAAATCAGAGATATCCTGTACTCAGCGCAGCACCCGATCACAAAATTCTAGTGACAATCTCATCAGATATTTATGAATATTTATGTTAAAACATATAATAAAGTTATAATTATCGTCGAACATAAACAGTCGTATGCAACTCTCCTATAATGGTAATTAAGACACTCGTATGGAAATTATAAAACTCGCATACGCTCGTTTTATAAAGATACTCGTGTCTTAATTATAGCCATTATAGGCTCGTTGCATAATGTACTATTTTTTTTATAAGAATGGTTTTTAGTATTAAGCTGTTAAACCACCTGTTTTCTTTGACAGTATTGATCTATATCGGCTGATGAAGGGGCCAAAACAATTAGGCCTCAAAATATATCCCTAATGACCACAAAATGAACATTTATTAAAATGAAAGGTATTGATTAGGCGGAACTTTTGCCATAATTATTACTAACTAGATATAACCTACCTAAAATGCATGGAAAGTGAATGGCCTCCTCTTCGGAGCTTGGGGAACACCCTTAAAGTTCTTCGTGAACATCCTGAAAGAGATTGGAATCATCGAGAATTACCTTGAGAAGGTCTGTTTTTGGCATATCGATAGCTTCAATCCAAATGCTGCAAAACCATTTATTTGGTGTATCGTAATGTACGAGTATGCTCTATGTACTGCACAGATATAGTACATTATGCAATGGACCTATAATGGCAATAATTAAGACACGAGTATGTTTATAAAACTCGGTTCACTCGTTTTATAATAATTTCCATTATAGGCGAGTTGCATACGACTGTTTATGATCGACGATAATAAGTTTATTACATGTTCTAACATAAATATTCATAAATATATGTCGAGATTCTGTCGGTTGACTTCTTCTTCTTCTTGGAAACTTTGTGGGCTCAGCAATTGCTCTGATCCCAATAACGAATTCCAAAGCTTTGAAACATTGTTTGTCCTGAAGTACAACCAACAGATAGCGCACAGATACTATGTGGGATCATTTTGTTATTTTGGTCAAATAACACAAAATTGTCCGTTACAAACGCTTTAGAATTAAAATGCATCGTATTATCAACTAGTTATTCTTCAAATTCGATGCGTATAGAATGTCAACGGAAGGCAAATCAATGGAGTCCCAAATAGAACAGTCATGACATCTGGCGGAAAAGTTTCGCATAAAAAATTCCTTAACTGAATAGATAGCTGGGTTTTAATTTCCGTGGACCAAATGTCTTATATGCTTGCTGCGTCCTTGATATTCTGGTGTGTTTATATTAAGAGCAGCATTCACTAAAATTGTCGGCGAAATCGTACGAATGCAATGCCCTGTGTAGCAATTGGAGTTGCGGATATTAAGATACAGTGCAATAATTATTTATTTTCAATATTCCGCAGTTTGTTTAAGCAAACATTACGGACGGTGCACAATTTCCATGTCGGTAATTAATATAGGCTGGGGTTGAAGGATGGGGTGTTGCAATTTTCTGGACGTAGATTCCTAAATTTCTTGCGTATTTCATAGTAGTTTATTGTTACCGTAAAGGTTCGTGCTGAGTTTGTCTTTGTGTTTGGGAGTGTAACTACAATGGTTGATCCGATAACCTTTACATTGTTAACTTACAAATCATGTAATTCATGTCCAACATGTTGCATTTTCAGTGCATGTGCGAAGCTATCCTTACCTAATTGGTCAATGAATGAAAATCTTGATCTCTGATTGGTTAGAGAAACTGTATCATAATGAAAAGTAGTACTTAAATGACCCTCATCATGATACAGTTTTCTGACATATAATAGTTAGGTACATGTCGACATCGTCGAACATAAACAATGTACCTACATATTAGTCTGGAACTCTATAGTCTCCCGGAATGCCAGGCGGGTATCCTTGTGGAAATATATATATACGAACAGTCTGTTTGTCAGCGCCACAATCACAACCCGGAGAAGGTATTGTTTTCCACTTGTGCAGAGAATTGTAGTCTTGTGTAGTTCGCGAACGAACTAGTTCGGAAGAGCGGGTCCCACAGACGAACTACCGAACTAGTTCCCAGATCCCTCGCTTGTTAGTTCGTTCGATCTTTTTCCGCTGACCGACTTGTAACAGCGCGAGAGCGCGGGTCCACCGTAGCTCATCTGCTCGTCAGTCACCACTCATTGCACAATCACTTCATAAATTGAAGTTACTGATAGTTAACTGATTTAGATGTGGGGATAATTCCACAGTTTTATTTAACTTAGTCATTTTGGATTATTTGAAAATATGCCCAATTATTTAGAAAATCGGCGAACTGGATTAACATTAACATTTTAATGAACTGGTTGATAAAACTTTTGGTGCTTTTCAGTCGGTCAACACGAATGTACCCAAACATAGCTGGGTTATGCCCCAATCCTGAAATAAATTACATGAGATCAATAAATACAAAATATTTATTTCAGGATTGGGGCATAACCCAGCTATGTTTGGGTACATTCGTGTTGACCGACTGAAAAGCACTAAACTTTTGTTTACTTAGGCAATACTGATAAATGACTTCAAACCTCACAATGAACTGGTTAATATTTATTTTTCTCGATACATGGAGATACAACTACTTTTACCTGTTTTTAAGAAATGAACATTATTACGATGATTCACAAAGAAAAGCGAACTTCTATGGACAAACACTCTGAACTAAAAAAAACTATTCCTCCCATTCATGCCATAAAGATAATGTACCCAACGGTTTCAGAGCAGGCAAATAATGAATATCACGACGCAAGTATGAAATGAAACGAAAATTCCGGGGTAGGACGTCTTATCATCACCTAGTGACAAGTAGAAAATGGAATCGGATGTTGACGCGCCGATATACGCGAAAAATGATGATGATAATTGTTGTTTTAAGGGGCCTAACATCTAGGTTATCGGCCCCACGCGAGAAAGAAAATAAAGAGAATAATAAGTGCATGCTTCTACGAACACATCGTCCATACTGTTATTCCTTTAGGTACGGAACCGGTATTTCACTAATGATTTAAAAAAATGACGACTTTTGGCTTTATAAACAATAGAAAGAGAAATTGTCTCAGAAGGAAAGACATGGACCCTAATTAAAAGGATGGCCAAGAATAGAGTGAGATGGAATAAGTTTGTAGCTACCCAATGTTCCTACAAGGAATAAAAGGAAATAAGGAAGGAATAAGGAATTTCACTAATGTTTCAATACTCATATTAGCCTACTTTCGATTTTTGCAAAAAATGAAAGTAGACTTATGAGATCAACACAGGGCGAAAAAAGTGTGTCTGTCTGTGTGTGTGTATGTGTGTGTGTATGTGTGTGTGTGAGTCTGTGTGTGTGTGTGTGTGTATGTGTGTGTGTGAGTGTCTGTGTGTGTGTGTGTGTCTGTGTGTGTGTGAGTGTGTGTACTCTGAATGTCTGTCCCCCCCTATCAATTCGAACACGGTGAAACCGAATTGAACGAAATTTGGTACAGAGGTAGCACTAGTAAAGGACACCTCAGTGTCATACTTTATATCGCCGCCATCTTTACCAAAACAGAATGGCGGCCACTCAAATGTTCAAAACGTAAAATCAAATTACGGCTAAACTAATCATCCGATCTCAACCAAATTTGGTGACAACATACCTTTATATAGGACGCGTCTTTCACCCCAAAATTCAAGGTCATCGGCCATGCCATTTCAGGATGGCGGCCGTGTAAGTTATGCAACCATTTTAATAAATAGCTTAAGACCCACCAATTCCGATTATCGAGCCTAGGGGGGTTTAAGCTATCCCGAAGGTCGTGACCCGTTATTTATTATAATTTAATATTATAATATTATACAGTATGAGTGGCTTAAAAGAGCTGAGCCGTTTGTGTCACACGACAAGATGGCAGCTGTCCTCATGTGCCTGTCTTATATGTCAGTAGTTTTAGTATGTTGTATGTGATATACCGTACTGATACAATAATATAAACTTTGTATGAAATGATCTTTAATGAAGATGTACTGCAGTGAAGAAATCGTTTATTTAAAGTCATTATTTGCCAACAGTTTGTATCTAATATGTCAGTTAAGAACACCTGACGTCATGGATACGGTTAGCTCTGGGCTAGCATGTTAGTCTGACACGCAGTTGACTGGGGATCGAATACTGCTACAGTTAGGTTTTTTTTTTCTTGAATTCTTTTACAAATGATGTGCACGAGCTTTTCCCACAGATACTGAATAAAATGTCATTTAGCTCAAAGGAGAGGATAAAGTATACACTCGTATATTAATAAAATCACAGTCCCAGCATCGCACATAAACAGAAGACATTAGAAAAAGGAGAATAGAAGAACTAGATACACGTTGTCATTAACCACAGCCTTCTTAATGCCTCTGTACGGTGCTGTCCTCTTGTGGGTTATGTGGGTAATATTGTTCCAAACATAACGCTGTGTAAATGCCTGAGCTGGCCTCCTGAAGTATGGCAATTTTGTAATACTGGTAGTTCAACTATTAGCCACGATCGCGCTCCGAATACCTTTAAACACTGCCAGCTGGATCGCCTCCCTCTTGGCTACTTTAAACTGCCTACTCATTCAACACCCATAGAACACTGCCATCGTAGTACATTACGATGGCAGTGCATAGGCGTACAAGATAAAGATTAATTCACTGATAGGTCGCAGCACCACCTACTGTGATTGGGGCGGAAGATGATTGGGGCGGAAGATTCTTAATTTTGCAGGCTGGCTTAATATAGAGATTAACGGACGTGAATGCATTACAATAAGTTAGTAGTTTTGTTATTCAATCATCATAAAGTATATAATATTGATCTTGACACTTACTGGCTTATTATCAATATAAAAGAAAACAAACAATACATTGTGGTTGGGGTGATTGTTTTAGGGATGAGGACAAAGAGTCATAAAGATACCCATACATTTAGGAGAAAGTAGGCTATATGTTCTTTGCTGAACATCTTGTTTTTGTATTTTTTATCTTCGAATATCAAAATGTAAAACACATTACTACACACGCAACATGTCAATATCTGATACACGAACTGCACGTGCAGCGACCATATAATAGTAACTGTTACAGTAGCCTACAGTATTGCTTGAAACGAGAGCAATGTGAATGAGCAATCAGTGGTGACGAGTTATGAGTGGTGACAGACTGCTATAACAAACAAGGAGCTAGTGCATTGGCAGTAGCAAGGCGAGCGAACGATCTGTCTTCGAGATGGGAATTAACGAACTAAAAGAGCGAACTAGTTCGCTAAGGAGCTGCGAACTAAACTGATCGCTCCCAGCCGCGAACTATTATGCGCAAGACTAGAGAATTGGCACATCAGCCAGTGTTGGAATATCACATTTTGGCATTTCTCTATTGTGTTTAAAACTCGAAATGCGAGACGAATGACTGTACAAAATATATGTGAACAATTGCTTGATGGTAGTTTACCGGTACCTTCATGCACTTAGCCGTAAATTAATAAAGTTACGTGTCACGTTCAATATTAGAGCATGTCTAGCATCACAGCGAAGGAGGTACGTGTCTCACAGCTCGCGATACCTGTGAGCCGAGACATCGCGAGGTGGTAAGGTGGTAAGCGTTGTAGTCCTAAAATCCCTGGATGACTAACACGCGGGAAAGCCAATAGTGGAGACGATCGTAGCTGGAATCTCAACATGCTCTCAGCACGCGCTTCTGTACCAAAAACACACAACAAACAACAGACAATGCACACGCATGTAGAGAAACCAAAATAATACAAGTTAAATATTCTAAGTACACGTCCAAGTTCAAGCCCTTAGAATTTACACAACTCAGCTCAAACCTTGGACACTGCCTCGATGGTGGAATGTTACGGCTCACAAGGCACCACGTGACACGAAGCAGCATAGCCCGGTTTTGCATCTCTAAAACTCAACTGTCACAGTTTTTTTTAGCGTATGGCTTTTAGTGCCGGGAGTTTCCGAGGACATGTTCGGCTCGCCAGAGTTTGTAGCTTCTTCTACAAGTACTGTCACGTGTGGAGTGTTGTCTGGGGAGGAAAGTGTGATGGTAAGGACGAGGAATTGGAAGGTAGCGGCTGTGGCCTGTAGTTAGGGACCAACTCCGGCATTTGCCGAAGATGGGAATATGGGAAACCACAGAAGACCATCTTCAAGGTTGCCGGCGGTGGGATTCGAACCTCCTCGCCCCCCGGATGTGAGTGACTGCCTGCAGCCACGCCGTGACGACCACGGCTAACTCACCCGGTAACTGTCACATGTAATGGAATATTACGGTCAACGATGTCATAAATTTGTTTACCAACTACATAGAACGTGTACTATTTCATTGATACTAGAAGTGTGTTTGTTCGTATTTCGTCGTAACTTTTGACTCATAACTTAGCCTGAAGTCCTTCAAGTGTAATTCAAGTTTATGATAGGAACGTTGAGTAGCAAGACACGAAAAACTGAGACGATAAATGACAGAAGTTCTGGTGATGAAATCAAACAAGTGATACAGCATATTTTACCTAAGAAAGTGTACAACGTAATCGGGGATATTTGTGCTAAGGAAATAAACCAACGAAAACAGCGCTGTTTTGTATTAAAGTAAGTTCTAGATCCGAATCAAAAATTATTATTTAAGCAAATCGTTGCAGTATTGTTGACAAAACGCAAGTCTTTTAAAATCAAAGACAACTAAAAATTAACTTCTAAATAACTTCAAAATGGGAAATTATTCTTTATCACTCAGTGGTTTATTGTTGTAAAACAAGGATTGTTTAATTTAAATCCACTTAAATTTACTTGATTTTCTTAGTTTTTTGTTTCTTCAGGCCATTTTGGTACATAAATAATGCTTGTATCTTGCTGTAGGCTATCATGTTAGCCGTAAATAATATGGATGCTCACAGAGTATGTGAAACAACATTCATAACACGCACCGGTGGCTATTAATAAAATTAGGCTATTTAGCAGAGGTAGGTTTTCATAGTCAACGCTTCTAAATGTTGGTGTAGGCTATGGAATATCGTTATTGACACAAACATACATGCAAAGGCTGTCAATGTTGAATTACGTGGCCCGAAGCTAGCTATTAAACTAGACACAAACAGTTTTTCACCCCATTGACACAAGTGGGAGGCCTCAGGCTGTAGTAGTTATTGTGTTATGTGAGGTGAAACAAAATGTTAATTATTGTTTGTTGGCAACAGTGGCCTGTTTTATATAGAGTTTACAGGCGACATCCAAATTAGAACAGTGAATTTTCCACACTTTAAAGAGAGTTCTTCCGTTGCCACCTTCTGTGGTATTGATGTACGTATTGCCACTCCAAAATTCCTGGGTTCAATTCCCTGCTATGGCAAGAAATGTAATTCTTAAAGTATGTGAAATTCTAAACACACCAAAAAGCACATAGGGCTGGAATTACTACAATGTCCAAGCCCCTTAATGACTTGTTGTTAATTATTTTCTTACATTTTCTTCATTTTTAGCCTACTTTCAATTTTTGCAAAATATGAAAGTAGACTTATGAGATCTACACGGGGCCAAAAATTGTGTGTCTTCTGTGTGTACTCTGTATGTCCCCACTCCGCCCATATCAATTCAAACACGGTGAATTCGAATTGAACAAAATTTGGTACAGAGGTATCACTAGGAAAGGGCACCTCAGAGTCATGTTTTATATCGCCGACATCTTTACCAAATCCCAATGGCGGCCACTAAAACGTTCAAAACGTAAAATCAAATAACGACTAAACTAATTACTTCCTTCAGGTTTTCACCTGCCAATTTGATGTCCATAGAGGTTTCTGATTTATTTCGGCTGCATTCCAATATTCCAATATAATACATGAAATGTAAGTAAATAATACTCCTGAAAAATGTCCATTTATTAGTTACTAGCAGTAGTGCCAGGCTTCGCCCGGTGGATTTATTTGTTTTATGGATGATAATGAATACTATAACAGAACTGGCACATGATACTTAAACTAACTGAAAGCAATATTTTAAAAATATATCTTTTTTTGGTGGTGGTGATGGTGGTGGTGGTGGCAGTGGTGGTTGTGGTTGTAGTGGGGGAGATAAGTAGTACAGTATAATGGACGTAACATTCAGGTCATTTTCCCGTAATGATAATTATGAATAGGGAAACAGCTATTTACTAACTACAGCACTGACAAATGTAATTTACAAACAAATTTACAAATAAATAGATAGAGCAGTAAGTGAAATAAAAGACACTGCCTAGGGTCTATATCTCATTGGCTGATAGAAATGTAGAGACCAATAGTGTCGTCTTTTGTCGCATAGAGCCGTAGGAAAATAATCAGAACTCTTTTGGTAAACTACGGCAGACCCGAGCTACTGAGGTAGCAATAGTATCATTTATCGCCACAAAGCGCTTAACGATAAGTTTCGGAATAAATGAAAGTAAATTTGAAAGCACCAACGCTTATTGCAGCTGATAACCTCAATGTACTGCACCAACACCATTGCACTTATACAGAGGCATAATAGTTCATGATGATAACTGTTTTAAGGGGCCTAAGAAATCGTTTTGCACTAATTACCCCCCGTGACTGCAATTTATAAACAGCGCAAGATGCAACTATTTTCGCAATTCTGCACCAGAACACTTGTAGGGGTGACGTGATGCAGCCCGAACTGCCCGTCAACAACAGACTTATTAAAATACTCTTACAGTTACACTACTACGGACATGAATGGTTCCAGGGCCTTAATACGTGGTTTTCAAGTTCATTTTGTTTGTTATTCTAAATGTAGGGAATGAGGGGCGTTGTCCAAAATATTAAGTGGACAGTGTTACCAGCAGGGTTTCAAAGTGTATGTAACATTTGGTGCAATTAGGAGAAACGGTGTAGATTTGTGATGAAGGGCCTAAATGCAGGGAATGGAGTGGTCTGTCCAAAATTTAAAGCGGACGGTGCCACCCGCAGGGTTCCAAAGGGTAAGTATACAAAATGTGGTTCAGATCGGTGAAACGGTGTAGATTTGTGCAATTGGGCCTAAACGCAAGGAATAGAGTGGTCTGTCCGAAATTTCATGTAGATAGTGTTACTCGTCGTGTTCCAAAGGGTAAGTATGTAAAATTTGGTTCAGATCTGCGAAACGGTGTATATTTGTGCCAAAGGGCCTAAACACAGGGAATGGAGTGGTCTGTCCAAAATTTCATGCAGACAGTGCTACTCGTAGGGTTCCAAAGGGTAAGTATACGAATTGTGGTTCAGATCGTTGAAACGGTGTAGATTTGTGCCAAAGGGCCTAAATGCAGGGAATGGAGTGGTCTGTCCGAAACTTCATGCAGACTGTGTTACTCGCAGGGTTCCAAAGGGTAATTATACAAATTTTGTTTCAGATCGGTGAAACGGTGTAGATTTGTGCCAAAAGGCCTAAATGCAAGGAATGGAGTGGTCTGTCCGAAATTTCATGAAAACAGTGTTACTCGCAGGGTTCCAAAGGGTAAATATACAAATTTTGGTTCAGATCGGGGAAAAGGTGTAGATTTGAAACAAAGGGCCTAAATGCAGGGAAGTGACTGGTCTGTCAAAAATTTTACGTAGACAGTGTTACTCGCAGGGTTCCAAAGGTTAAGTAAACACATTTTGGTTCAGATAGGTGAAACGGTGTACGTATCACTAACCATAACGCCAGCGCATGCGGAAAGAGCTGTTCGGGAGCACTTGTTCCACCGACTTACTGAACAAAAATCAATCTTGAAGGTTACCTGAGAGTTGTAGCCTAATGCTTCGTAGCCTAAACTATTCCTCTTGAATCAGGCTATCATATAAAAGCAAGAATTTTTCGAATCGGACTGGTAGTTCCAGAGATTAGTGCGTTTAAACACTTAAACACACAAACACACAAACTCGTCAGCTTTATTATATTACTATAGATAATCACAATTATAATAGGTTACTTTTATGATTGATTTTGGAGGGAAGTGGCCGATTCTGTGGGTTATTGTGGGTTTGGTAGGAGTTTGTAGAACTATTTACGTCTTGTATGTTTGGACACAAGTTCCTATGCTAAACTTAACCGCCTTGGTCCCCACAACAAGCCCTCAAAGTCTGTAATATGAATTTAGAAACCCTCTGTATAGCATATATATGTTTCTTAATCTCATGTAATTTTTTCGCATGTCCCAGTAATTGGGCTTATATGAGCCGTCCAGTAGCAAAAATCGTTTAATCCTCTTGTAAGTAAGAATCATTTTCATGAGAAACGTTTCTCTGGACTTTGCCTCACGTATCCTTTATGTTTGTTGTTTTCTACTTTTTCTTTTTGCTTTGTGTTTTTGGTTTTGTGTTTGCTTTGTGCGTTTGCTTTTGAATTTTACTTTTTGCTTTTCTTTCTTGGTTTTGGTTTTGTGTTTGTTTTCTGCTCTTGCTTTTTTGAATCTTGCTTTTTGCTTCGTGTTTCTTGCTTTTTGTTTCCTGCTTTTGCTTTTGTTTTTGAATTTTGCTCTTTGATTCATGTCTTTTGTTTTTGGTTTTGTGTTTGTTTTCTGGAAAATCAGAATAAAACAAAACAAAATAAAACAAAATAAACAAAATAAAATAAAAAATATATAAAATAAAACAAAACAAAGTCATTTAAAACAAAATCATACGAAATAAAACAAAACAAAATTAAATTAAATTAAACAAAACAAAATAAATAAAAAAATAAAGTACAATAACATAAAATAAAATAATTGAATAATTCATTTTATGTTCGACCCTCACTATTATGTGTTAGAAAACTGCATCATAATGATGGTCATTATAACACCGTTTTTCATTATGATACAGTTTCTCCAGCCAATCAGAGCTCGTTCATTGACCAATTAGGTACCGATACCTTCGCGCATGCACTCAAAATCCAACATGTCGGACATAAACACAACATCGAACTATAATAAATTACCGACATGGAATACGCACCGTCCATATGTTCGCGTAAATAAACTGGCGAATATGAGACAAGAAATAGCACTGTACCGGTACCTTAATATCTCCAAAACCAATTTCTACACAGCGCGTGGATTTGACACGACTTCAGTGACAGTTTTTCTGAATACTGGTGCGCAATTTGAACATATGGTATTGAAGCACACAGAGCGCATGCGTCGGTTGTCCAGAGAGCTTGGTTGGACAAGAGAGATATACTACCCACCGCAGCACCCGATCACAACATTCTACTGTAGTGACTGAACAGATATTTATGAATATTTATGTTAAAACATATAATAGGCTATTGTTATAATTATCGTCGAACATAAACAGTCGTATGCAACTCGCCTATAATGGTAATTAAGACACTCGTATGGAAATTATAAAGCTCGCAAACGCTCGTTTTATAAAAATACTCGTGTCTTAATTATAGCCATTATAGGCTCGTTGCATAATGTACTATTATGTTCGACCCTCACTATTATGTGTCAGAAAACTGTATCATAATGATGGTCATTATAACACTCTTTTTCATTATGATACAGTTTCTCCAGCCAATCAGAGCTCGTTCATTGACCAATTATGTAACGATACCTTCACGCGTGCGCTCAAAATCCAACATGTCGGACATAAACACAACATCGAACTATAATAAATTACCGACATGGAATACGCACCGTCCATATGTTCGCGTAAATAAACTGGCGAATATGAGACAAGAAATAGCACTGTACCTTAATATAATTTCTACACAGCGCATTCATTGTCTTCAAACAACTCCAGTGACAATATTACTGAGGGGCGACAGATGTCAACATATGGCCTGCATATGGCATTGCAAGCACACAGAGCGCATGCGTCGGTCGTCCTGAGATCTTGAAAGACAGAGATATAACACCCAACACTCGCTCTGCGATCACAACATTCAAGTAGCTGACTCTCGACAGATATTTATGAATATTTATGTTAAAACATATAATAAAGTTATAATTATCGTCGAACAAAAACAGTCGTATGCAACTCGCCTATAATGGTAATTAATACACTCGTATGGAAATTATAAAACTCGCATACGCTCGTTTTATAAAAATACTCGTGTCTTAATTATAGCCATTATAGGCTCGTTGCATAATGTACTATTACGACTTGACCCTTATTCACAAGTGGATCAAACCAGTTTTGCAAATGGACGACTCATATTGTGTTGACTGACTGAAAAGTTGTAATATCAATTGTCAATAAGGCAATATTGAAAAATAACTTCAAAGCTCTTATATAACCAATTCCATTGGGCACAGTAATGAGTAGACCAACTAAAAAGCAATTACATTACTGCATTACGAAGGCAGCACTGAAAGATTGCTTTCAGAGGTAAATCAACGTAAGGCACTCCGTGTTACGCAGTGACAAATGAGGTGTATTTCCCGGCAGTCTGTCGCTCAGTGGCTTATAGTGTGCATTACATTCGCCAGCATGTGTATTAGCCAGAGAATCATGTGTCATGTAGTTCGCTCAACGTGATGCTTGCTTTGTATTATTGTGTTCATTGGACAGGAAGTCGAGTGCACCTATAAGCTTTGTTATTCTCCAACTTCTGAAGACAACATACGAGGTATCAGAAATAGCTTATAGAAGAGAAAATGAATCCTAGGACAAGTAGTTCCGTGATGAATACTTATATTAATTGCCTCTATCTACACACACATTTTCAGTTTGATTCCTGTAATTGATTCGTAAATAATTAGAACCGTCTAGATATTTCGGATGGTCACCATGTTGGATTTTTATACAGCCTTAGATTTATGTAGGCTACTATTACATGACAATTATTGTGTAGGTGTTTTATTCAAACTTCAATCGCATGATTAGAACACAAGAGAAAAAACTTAGTTTTTATCATTTCTTGTCGACTTCGTCGTTATGCTTGAGTCTAAAGTTATGCGGGACGGAGACGGCTGCGTTACGGAGAGGGAAGTGACGTCATGCAGCCGCGCGGGAAGCCTAAGTTAATGGGTAAAGGACGGCGAGTGCGTGACGTCATGCAAGCCACGCGGGAAGCCGAAGTTAATGGTAAATGGAGTCTGTTGAAAGAGTACTGGGGCGTCGAGCGACCTGGGACTTTGAGCGAAGCGAAAAGAATACAGGGTGACTCCTAAAGATGTGTACAAGATGGCAGAGAAGAATACAGGGTGACACCTAAAGAGGTGCACAAGATGTCAGACAAGAATACAGGGTGCCTCCTAAAGAGGTGTGCAGAATGTCAGAGCAAAATACAGTACTAGATGCCAGATAAGAATACAAGGTGACTCTTAAAGAGGTGTACAAGATGGCATAGAAGAATACAGGGTGACTGCTAAAGAGGTGCACAAGATGTCAGACAAGAATACAGGGTGACTCCTAAAGAGGTTACAGACAAGAACACAGGGTGCCTCCTAAAGAGGTGTACAGGATGTCAGAGAAAAATGCAGTACAAGATGCCAGATAAGAATACATAATAATGTTATTGGTTTTACGTCCCTTTTAACTACCCTGGCTTTTAGAGACGCCGGGGTGCCGGAATTTTGCACCGAAGAGGATCTTTAACGTGCCAGTAAATGTACTGACACGGCTCCCTCGCATTTGCGCACCCTCAAATGCCAGCCGACTGCGCCAGGTTTCGAACCTGCAACCTTGGGCTCAGCAAGCGAGAACGTTACCCCTGAGCCACGCAGCCAGACAGATAAGAATACAGGGTGACTCCTAAAGAGATATACAAGATGCCAGATAAGAATACAAGGTGACTCTTAAAGAGGTGTACAAGATGGCAGAGAGGAATACAGAGTGACTCCTAAAGAGGTGCACAAGATGTCAGACATGAATACAGGGTAACTCCTAAAGAGGTGTACAAGATGCCACACAAGAATACAGGTTGACTTCTAAAGAGATATACAAGATGCCAGATAAGAATACAGGGTCCCACCTAAAGAGGTGTGCAGGATGTCAGAGCAAAATACAGGGTGACACTTAACGAGGTGTACAGTATGTTAGATTCAATCAAATACAGGGTGACCCTTAAAGAGGTTTGTAAGATATCAGATTCAAATAATGGGTGACCTAACAGAGTTGTAAAAGATGTCAGACTCAAATATAGGGTGACCCTTAAAGAGTTGCTCGCGCGGGAAGCCTAAGTTGATGGGTAATGGAGTCTGTTGAAAGAGTACTGGGGCTTCGAGCGAAGCGAGAAGCCCTCCTGAGCCTTTCTAACATGTGTAGCATTTGTAGCATGCGTCATTTGAAATGATATAACGTCTAGTCTTTCAGACTGACTGTAATTTTTTAAATTACGCAGAGCCGCCATCTTGAGGTTATGTAAACAATTGAACTATGTTAAATATCAGGGCGATTCCATTTGTATAGTCATTTGCTGCACCAAGTTTAACTGCATTCTGATGGTTAAATCGTGAGAAAAGTCAACTTAAATGTTTCATCTTCGCTTGGCCGCTATGTTCGTTTTGTAGTAAACAAGTTTTTGAAAGTCACATAGGTAAACATTTAATAGTGCTCTTTATCGCTGTACAAAATTGCAGGGTGATATGAGTAATAGTTTCGTAGATATAGAACGCCAGTGAAATATTTCGCACAGCCGCCATGTTGGATTAGTGAGACGTAATAAAATTTAAAGGGAACGATCAGGGTCGGGCAAAACAGTACTATGACCTTACCGAGTTTCATTTAAAACGCTCTATCCGTTTAGAAGTTATTAGGGGAGGACACACACACACACACACATTTCATAAATGGAAATAGGCTATTAGGATGGGTGTAAATAAAACACGACAAGGATGTACTGAGAAATGTTGGTAATCTTTTTTTATGGTTAAGGTCCGTTCTGTCTTAGAAATCAGCTGGCTGCGTGGCTCAGCAGTAACGTTCTCCCCTGCTGTCCCCAAGGTTGAAGAATTGAATCCTGGCGCAGTGAACTGACATTTGTGGGTGCGCAAATGCGAGGGAGCCGTGTCAGTAGATTTACATTCCGGCACCCCGGCGTTTCTAAAATCCACAGTAGTTAAAATGGACCTAAAACCAATAACACTAATTAAAATGAATTGACTTAGAAATCTCCTTTATCTGTATCTATGTGATCAACTCTATATCCACACACATGGCCAATTAATGTTCAGAAATAAGTATGTTCATTATCACTGATATTTGAACTCCGATGAAAGAATTATTTGGAAGTAAAGTCACCCTTATGTTCCAGGTACGATTCCTGGTTCTGCCAAGAAATTCTGGTTTGAGGGCTGGAACGAGGTACCCTCAGTCTCGTGAGGCATAACTCAGAAGAGGTGGATTTAGTTTCCACATCAGCTGTCCTAGAAGAGGTTTTCTGTGGTTTCCCACATTTACTCCTAGCAAATGCCGAGATGGTTTCTAAACTAATGTCAGTGCCGTCTCCTTCCAAATCATAGCCCCGCCCCAAGTACAAATACACTAATAGAGTCAACACAATGTCAAAGGTTATCAGAAAAATTTCACACACATCCAACACATCAGTAACAACAAATGTTTACGAGAATCTTGCTGCTTTAATGGAGATCATTGAAGAAAATTTGACCGCGGATATAATTGTCTGCGGATTTGTTCTCCACTGAACTACATGTTCCACAATACAATAACACTGGTTTATCTAAAATCCAGTACAATTTTGACTGACCCGAAATGTTCCCTGGGACTATCATTTGATGTCCGGTCAGCCTCCATGTAGGTCACTGTGGTTTCCTTAGCTAGAGGAAGAAGCCTCGGGCACGAAGTTGGGTCGATCGAGGTCTCTGTCGATAACCACAGTGTCGACGAGCCCCATTATCTGGTCATTATCTCGACCTTCCCTCTACAAGTATGTGATAAACGAACAACGGCATGAATGAAGGCGATGCATAAATTATTTTCCGATTGATTGCATTTCCTCTCCTCTGGATCTTAGAGTTCGCCCCGATGTGTAGTGCCTAGCGTTCTTGGCTGTAACCCAGGAAGCCCGGGGTCAAATCCTGGCTCTGCCAAGAAATGTAATTCTGCTCTCAGGGCTGGAACGGTGTATACTTAGCTCCATAACGTAAAACTGAGTAGAGGCTCGTTATATTCTTACCTCAACCATCCTGGAAATGGTGTTCCGTGGTTTCCAACTTCCATTCCAGGCAAATGTCGGATGATACCTTACTGAAGGCCACGGCCGCTTCCTAACCAAATCCTACCTCAATTACAAATACACACACTAGTACAGACATCACAATGACACAGGTTATCTGACAAATTCTACACACAGCCATGTACACTGTGCTACATGACCACAATCAATCAGTATAGCTGTTACTATTGTTGGGAGCTAGAGAGAAGCGTTACGCGAGGAATGTGGCCAAAACGCGCCTCTCACCCCTACCCCCCCCCCCCCCCCTCTTCCTTCCACAAGCTTCCCTACATACCTGCGTTTCTGAAAACGTTGTCCATCGCAGTCGCACGCTGGCACTTGAGAGAGAGAGAGAGAGAGAGAAAAGAAAAATAATGTAATCGTAACTCGGCCAGAGGGAGATCATCAGCTGACAGACCTGCTAAAGCTCACTTTCTTTATGTTTTAGCTTATTGCGTTTGAAATCTAAGAAATACTGTATTTATAGCCTATAATAACATTAATAACGGCAACTTTTTCCATAATAATAAAAATAACAAGACATGCAATGCAGTTGAAATGAATAGTTGTAATAATAATAATTTATTTATTTAACCGTATGGTGAATTACATAAAAACAAATCACAAATCCAAGTTCAAGTTTTGGAGCCATTCCACAGTACATTCTCGAAGATGAAACAGATCACTAGGGCTCCCGGAGTAGGTGTGTAGAGGGCAGCGCTGGATGATATGGTCCATGGTCTGTTCCTCCTCATTGCATTGACACAATGGGGAATCTATCCAACCCCACTTATGACATAGGTAATTGCAACGGCCGTGCCTGGTTCTCAGTCTATTGAGGCGACACCATAATTTTCTAGGAAGGTCAAATCCTTGTATTTTCACCGTTGGGTTGATCTCCTGGGCACTAGTTCCAGACGTTGAGTTTGACCATTCGTCCTGCCAGCATTGGTTTAGGTTGAATCGATTTGCCAGAAGTTGGTCGGCCAATAAACTGGTTGGTCTCCTCGAATGAAGTCGCTTCAGTGGTGGGTGGCAGAATTCCTGGTGTATTGGTAATGAGGGAGAAGCATAGATCTTCTTTGCTTCTCTGATCAGAGCTTCCTTCCTCCTCAGGTGAGGTGGTGGAATGTGGCTGAGTACTGGTAGCCAGTGGCGAGGGGTTGATTTTATGGTGCCGGTTATGCAACGCATAGTGTCATTCAGCTTGGTATCCACTTTATGCACATGTGCACTTTCCAACCATACTGGAGCACAGTATTCCGCTGCAGAATAGACTAGACTGATACCCGTTAATCTTAAGCAGTCCGCCGTGGCTCCCCATGAACTACCGCAAAGCTTGTGCAGGATGTTATTTCTGGTGGAAATTTTGTGAGAGAGCTTGGTGAGGTGTTCTTTGTAGCTCAGAGTTCGGTCCAGCGTGACACCTAGGTATTTCGGGAATGGGTTGTATTTCAGTTTTTCACCACGAAATACATTTGGCTTGTAGTTTGCTAGTCGGTTGGCAAGATGGAAGCATGAAACCTCTGTCTTAGACATACTTGGGATCAGTCGCCAGGACTTGAAGAACGTTGACATTTTCTCCAGATCGGTTGTGAGAGTGCCTTCTGCATCTACAAAAGTTCTGCTTTGAGCTACCAGTGCAATGTCATCTGCGTAAATAAACTTAGTAGCTGTTGTTGGTGGCAAGTCCTGAATGTACAGATTGAATAGAACTGGGGCCAAAACTGATCCTTGGGGTAGACCATTATTTAGTTTCCTTTTGCGACTTTTAGCATCATCTAGAAATACTACGAACTCTCTTTCACAAAGCACGTTAGTGATAAGATTTGCAATTTCCAAACAGGGGATAGCTTCCAGCACTTTGAGGATCAGTCCATGTCGCCAGACAGTATCATATGCGCTAGTCAGGTCGATAAAGACAGCTGTTGATTTTAGCTTCTTTTGAAACCCTGCTTCAATGTGAGTGGTGAGGGCCAAGATTTGATCAGTACAGCTTCGGTTTTTCCTGAATCCAGCTTGTTCTGGTGGGGTTACAGCTTCAATGAGTGGTGCTATCCTGGCAAGAAGGACTCGTTCTAAAAGTTTATAAATGCAGCTAAGAAGTGCTATTGGACGGTAGTTTTCAGGTCTCTGCTCCGACTTGCCAGGTTTAAGAAGGGCGATCACCTTTGACCGTTTAAACTGCTTTGGTAGGTTGTTAGTCTGAAGGATGAAAGTAAAAAGTGAAGTAAGCCAGCTGATGCTATGTGGACCCATGTTTCGCAGGAATTCATTATAGATGCCATCTGGACCAGCAGCTTTACCAGTTTTCAACATCTTTATAGCGGTTTCAACTTCCTGAACAGAAAATGGCCTAGACAGTTTCTCATTCTTCTGAGTTCTACGTTTGAGTTCGGTGAGCTTTTGTTTCACTGTTTTCGTGTGACATTTATCTCTTTTGGATCGCGTAATGTCCACCATTCTATTTGCAATGGCATCTGGGCTCAAGTTAGTATACTGCTTTTTGGAGACATGTTTTCCAGTAAGACGATTTAAGACTCTCCAAGCCTTTCTGCTCGATTTCGCGAAGTCCATGTTTTTCACTGTTTCTTCCCACTTTTGTTTCCTATTCTTCTCTAGTGATTGTAGCAGCTTCGATCCAACTTCATGATTGCCTGTTGTTAGATATTCTTCGTATAGCGCCTCGCTATCAGGGTTCCAGCCTGGCACATAGTCTTTTCTGAAACCTCTAGGAATGTTTAATTTAGCAGCTGAAATTACTAGGTTAACGAAGTCATCATAGTTATTGGCAATTGGCTCTAGTTTTGAATCAAATAGCTTCCGATCAAGATCTTCAGAGAATTTGTCCCAATTTGCACGGTTGAAATTCCACCTGGGTAGAGGTACTGAGTTCACCAGGGGTATCTTCGTGCCAGTTTCCAGAATAACTGGTCGGTGTTGGCTGTTTGGGAAGTTAGACAGTATTTCACGTGCAGTGTTAAGAGGCTGATCAAGACAATACTTGGACACATCAAATGTAGCTCGAACATTGTCATTCCTGATGCGGTCCAGTCTAGTAAGTCCCTGTGTCCAGTGAATCATCTTGATCTCCATGACATGTAGTTGTAGTTCATATCTCTTCGTTACTGGCCAGCATTCAGTACCATACAGTGCTACTGGTCGAACGACGGTTCTGTAAATTTTTGACTTCAGATATAGTGGCACATTCCGGTCAAAAAGTACTCCAGTAACGTGCCGCCATTTCAGCCATGCAGCGTTGACTCTGTTTCAGACATCTGGGAGTGTTTGGCCATCTGAACAGATTAGCGTACCCTAGTATTTGAATACAGATGATTTTCGGAGTTCAGTGCCATCAATGTGAATAGATCCTTCACTGGGTACTCGACACTCCATATACTCTGTCTTCCCGATATTAAGTCGTAGGCCATGGGTGTCTATTGCAGTTTTCCAACATTGAACATGTTGTTCCAATTCTTGGCGAGATTTGCAGGCTACAATGATATCGTCAGCATAGAGCAAGGTCCAGGGATGTGGTTGCAGTAGTTCGGATGCGATGGTGTCAAGACAGATGATGAACAGGAGCGGGGACAAAGCTGATCCATGATGAACTCCAACTCTGATGGGAAAAGTTGCGGAGTTTCCTGAAGCACATCGGACATAGCTGGTGACATTCCGATAAAGAAGCTGATCCCATTGAACATATGCTTCTGGTACCCATGCTGTTGTAGATCCTGAGGTACCTTGTCGAATGCCATTTCAAGATCCAAGAAGGCTATATGGAGTGGTTTCCTCTTTTCGAGGTGCCTTTCCATCAAACGACGAGCGGCGTGAATAGCATCGATTGTCCCTGTACCTTTCATAAAACCACACTGGTTTGAGGCAATCATGATTATGTCACGAAGGCGTGTATCCACGATACGCTCAAATATCTTCATAGTGTGGCAAAAAATGCGATAATTTGTGCAGTTGTGCACATCTCCTTTACCTTTCCAAATTGATATTGTTACACTGCTGAGCCAAGTAAGAGGAGCTTCGTTTTCATTGATGATCTTGTTGAAGAGATCTGCTAGAAACTGAGCTGCTTGAAACCCAAGCATCTTCCACACCTCTGATGGTAGATCATCCGCCTTTCCATTTTTCATTTTCTTCATAGCGGTCTCCACTTCGGCAACCGTGATGGATGGTACTGGACCAAGTACAGGGTCCGCAGCTGGTAGTGGCGGATGCGAAAATTCTTCGTTGCTAATATTTTTGAAGTGCAGTTTCCATCGGTTAAGGATCTCATTGGGTTTCCGAAGAGGTTGTTGATTTTCATTCTTAATGATCATAACATGTCCAGCATCTTCAGTGGAACGATGGCAATTCTTCGCTAGTCTGTAGATATCATTTGCTGCTTCTGCTGTGTTCAGCTCTTCGTATATGTTCTTGTATTGGTCTGCTTTAGCCTTTGACACTTCCAGGTTTTGCCACCGACTTCAATCTTCTATATTGCTGACGATTAATATCCAGTCCCGATTGGAGCCACGTCTTTACGCTAACTTCTTCATCCTGATGGCATCTTGGACAATAGAATTCCACCACCATATCTCTTGATTGATAAAACTTCATCCAGGTTTTGATTTACCCATGATGTTAGTAGCACAAGTCTTAATATGTGTGGAGGCCTTTATCCAGATTTCATCAACGTGTTGACCTTGTTCTGGCATAGCTAAAGAACCCATAGATGTTTTCAGCTGGATGTGATGTTGTTTTAATTTCCACCATTTAATTAGTTCCAATGCAGATTTAAGACTTTTCTTGCAGAGATCAAGGCGAATCCTAAAATTGAGGAGAAGCAGATTATGTTGGGATGCAATAATGTCTGATGGTATGACTTTTACATCAGAGACAAACTTCAGATCACTCCTTCGTACCAACCAATAATCAATCTGCGTATTTCTTCCACCACTACTGTAGGTAATGAGGTGCGATGGTCGCCTTCTGTAAAAGGTGTTAGTCACAGCTAAGTCTAAGGCCTCAGCAAATTCCAGGATTCTGTTTCCATCCTCATTTCGCTCTCCAATGCTTTGTCCACCTTGTACCATTTCTATTCCCTCCAACGTGGCCATTTATGTCACCACCAACGAACAGGAGTTCTTCTTCAACAAACTGTAGGTAAGTTTCGAGGTTGTTCCAAAACTCATCCTTCTCATCATCCGTGCACCCAGTTTGTGGAGCATAGTATGAAACCACATGAAAGGTTTTCGTACCAGTGTCGATCTTAATAGACATCAGTCGGTCAGAAAGACGGTTTACTTCAGAGACATGATCTCTGAACTTTGTACTCATAGCTACAGCTACGCCATTCCTGTCTGATATCTTTCCTTGGTAGAATAACTTGTATCCTTCAGCAATATCCTTGGATTTTGAGCCAGACCATTTGATTTCCAGGATGCAGGCAATATCTACTTATCAGTTCTCCAAGGTATCTGCAAGTTCTCGGCTTCGACTCGTAAGAGTACCAATGTTATTGGTTGCCATTCTGATTTGTTGGACTCGCTTCTTTAGCCCACCCCGTCCTTGAGTGGGGAGCCCTTGCACATTTCTCACACCATTCGGGCGATGATGATGCGCGTCGCCTACAGCGGGGAACGCCCTAGCAGTTTCATCCATAATATTTATTCTGGCCAGTGGATTGAGATACAACAGAATTTGTTTTACCGACCGGCTTGTTAAGCCTGCCATCGAACCCTCCTCCTTTCTCATCCCGGACTTGGGACCGGTGAATGTCACATAAGATATTAATAATTGGATATTTGTCACGAATTCCGTTGAATACTTTTAGGAAGGGCCATAGGTGACTCAAAGGCAAGAGAGAGAAAGCCGATTCCCGTCCCACTTCACGTCTCGATAGTCAACTCTTCAGCTCGCATCAATATCAGGAGCAATATGTATTCGTAAAACAAGAGTATTAGAATGTTGGAGGGGACGATAAAGACGTCAGGATTATAGATTCATTTCTCTTGTTGCCTTTCATTGAAAATGAAGACAACGGATCGAACATTTGAGAAAGGGTTAACATTTGAAACACAAGTAAGATACGCATTGTGTTTCATTTATTAGAAATTTACTGTGTTAATTGTTATTATATTTCATCTGTTTATTGGAAATACTGAGTAAATTGAATTCATTCCAAACCGAAGAGCACTTCCATACTGTGTATATAGCCGCAAAATGATAACAATATTCTACCAAATAGGCGATCCTTGCTCAACATCATGACGCTTTATGTGGTCCCTTTAACCTTGTTAGGATGTTTCTCAAGATGTCCTCAGTCATAAACTTCTCGTTTATAGCTCAGTTTGTTTACTTAATATTGTTAGCAGTGAATAGTACATGGTTGGTTGGTTGGTTGGTTCCTCAGTTTAGGGGCTGCGACAACGCGGTCATGTAGCCCCGCGTACTTTGGGTGTGTGTAGAATCTGTCTGATAACCGGTGTTATTTTTCATGACTGTATTACAGTTTGTATCTGTTTTAATTCAAGTAAGGACTGCAGGCATTGAATTTTTAAAAGTAGTTCCTATTTTGCCGCCAAACGTCACCGTCAACGACCAACTAGTTCAGAACTTAGTTACCAGATGCCACCGCAGTCGGCTCTTGACGACGATCGTAGGAACCTAAGAACGTTAGTCAAATGTTTAACCTATATGTAATTTAGCTTCACACAGGTGTCATTAGTGGAAGGATCTTTAACATGCCATAAATCTATGACATGGGACCGCCGGCTTTACTTCCCCTCCGAAGGAAGGCATACTGAGGGATTTTTAACGTTCTTAAAAATCCGACGACTTCGGCCGGGTTTGAACCCGCGATCTCGGGCATAGAAGATCAGCATGCTACCAACTACGCCACCGAAACTGCCTTGAATATTACATGATCAATCGGTATGTTTACGGGAAAATTGAGTTATTGTACAAAGGTAAGTCAATAGATGGTTTCGTAAGTAGAATTCTAACTAGAACAGATATTGAAAACCGTTAGTATACGGTTATGCCAACTGATTTATAAACATAAGTACGGCTGATATTGATTCGCTTATTCCGTAACTAGCAACCCGACCCGGCTTCGCCCGGGAACAGTTGTGAATGCATTACGTGATAAGAACTTTCTTTTTCCAATGTCAATGAACAGCGACCAATATCCGTTTTACGTCTCGGCATGATGGGTTAAAATCCCTGACTGGACTTTTAATTATAATATCATGGAGATGCATGTGCAACAAATACTTGTCAGACGTAATTTAAGAATGGCGAGGTGCATGAAACACAAATATCCCTTCCGTCTAATCTTAACTTGCGGAACGAAAAGTTCACAGGTGAAATGGAGGAAACCCGAGTTGCTCTTCCAGGGAAACTCCAAACACAACCACCCTTCTCAGAAGTCTTTAACTCAACACGACTCAATGGTTTGCTGCTGGCTGTATCTGGGGAAATAGGTTCGCCCGCTAGCTAGGATGTAACAGGGATTGTAGACTCGCCCTTAGCTACCTCGTAAACTGTCGCCTCAGTAGTTGAATGGACATGGTTGGAAGAAATTAAAACGTAAAAACACTTATAGTGGGCGATGTATTGAAGATAGACATATGCTCTCACGGACTTTTTTGATGTGTAACATCTTTCCGCACGGTTGCTGGATAGTTTTGTGGGAGTGATTTTGAAAATTGGGGACGGAAGTGAATCGGGCGGAAGTGGATCGAACGGAAGTGAAGACGCACTTGCCAGAAAAATGGGACGGAAGTGAATCGGGTGGAGGTGGATCGGATGGAAGTGAAGACGCACTGCCAGCTCGATGTACAATTGAAAATGTGTGTATTGGAAACAAGGCAGTGTGTGCTCTGTAGCGCGAGAATGTTATGGCAATACAGTAGGCAGTGCATTTAGCAGGCACTGGTTTGACGAGCACAGTGGCAAATGTTTCACCGACTTTCATTTGTCATTGAGCAGTTTATGAAGCTTCACGTTCAAGGTTGAATATCACATGGGGTAGGACAAAGACGACAAATGACATTTAAGTAGGCGGCATTATTGTCAAGCTGTGGGTGAGTAGTCAAATATTAAATGCATAACAGAATGTTGTTATATGAGTGGAATAAAAGCTGTATTTTCATCATATGTGAGACTAGGTCATTTCATGATTGTAGGAAGCCATGTTTTGATTGTTTACGACGAACTGTATGAGAGCCTTGAGAATAATGAATGTTATAGTTACTGAGGAATGTGCTCACAGTATTTGAGAGTACTGTCGACGTTGTGTGTCACTTTGTTATTATGAATTATTGATGTAAATGGAAGGAAGGAAGCTTGTAGTTTTGCGTGTCCGTTAATCTCACGATCATGATCCCCGGTACCTCCCTTTTACGTGGAATGCGAACCACAGAACATGGCATTTCAATTCGAAAATCTCACATTTGTTGACCGGGAATCAAACCCAGTCTACCTAGGAGAGGGACTAACAGCTTGACCGCTGCGTCACAAATGTGACAGTAGCATATCTTCGATTCACTCTATACATTCATCATAGTACCAGTATGAAAATGGAGTGCAAATTAACATTTAAAAAATGTCTAAGCTGTGTAGTTTACGAGTAGGATAACACGTCAGATGTTACAATCATATGCGACTACTATAAGGTTCGTATCTTTTTTTGTAGAACTTTTCATGCTGTACTATTCTTACACTCACAGTGTTGAGATATTTTTAACGGTTTGCCCAGCGTAAGCTTACAAAACGCTCGGACGCCAGATTTGTTTCGACTTTTCCACTGAAATCGTTACTGCTCGGCTTCCTTTCATCATACATAAATTATTTTCTACAGAAATCACCCTCAAAATATCCTTTATAGAATGGTGAAAACCGCATCAAAATCCATCCAGTGGTTCTCGTGTTTACCCGCAACATCCAAGAATCGGGGACTTGGTTTCATAATAAGTAGAGATATTATCGTTCCTTCGCAATTTCGAGTAAACCAACACACCCATGTACAGGAAGCTAATTAATCACAAGGTTATGAACCCAAGAGTGAATCTACGACAAGATCAACCACAACACCAATTTTCTACAGTCAATATAACTACGAAATTCTGGGATTAAACTATGTTTGAAGTCCGTGAGATTCTGCCCTATACACAGATCTTAATAATTAAAGAGAACTAAGAAAAAATGTAGGAAAATAACCTTATTTTTTGTCCTACTACACCCCTTTGTATATATTATTTAATAAATAAACAAATAAATAAATAAACTGTGTTAATGTGGTGTTTGTAGTAGTGTGACCTGACTGAGTACGAGAAAGTAAAAGTAACTATCTCCAGAAGTTCGTAGGATATTATGGACAGTTAAAAGTTTAAATTATACGCCAATCAATACTCACATAAATATATCTATTATATGAGTCGTCAAGTTACAAAACTCGTTTAATCCACTTGTGAATAAGAATCATTTTCATGAGAAAAGTTTCTCGCGTATCTTTTGTGTTTGTTGTTTTCTACTTTTTGCTTTGTGTTTGCTTTGTGCTTTTGCTTATAAATTTTACTTTTGCTTTTCTTTCTTGGTTTTTTGTTTGTTTTCTGCGTTTGCTTTTTTGAATTTTGCTTTACGTTCCTTGTTTTTTTTCTGATTTTGCTTTGGTTTTTGAATTTTGCTTTTTGCTTCATCTTTTTTGTTTTGGTTTTGTGTTTGTTTTCTGCTTTTGCTGTTTTTGAATTTTGCTTTCAGCTTTGTGTTTCTTTTGTTTTGTTTTATGCTTTTGCTTTTGTGTTTGAATTTTGCTTGTTGCTTCGTCTATTTTGTTTTGGTTTTGTCTTTGTTTTCTGCTTTTGCTGTTTTTGAATTTTGCTTTTTGCCTTGTGTTTCCATTTTTTGTTTTCGTATTTGTTTTCTGGAAATTTAATATAAAACAAAACAAAACAAAACAAAAAACAAAATAAAGAAAACAAAATCAAAATAAAACAAAACATTTAAAATAAAACAAAATAAACAAAACAAAATAAAAAATATATAACAGAACAGAATTAAAACAAAACAATTTAAAACAAAATAAAAGAAAATAAAGTAAATCAAAACAAAAAAAGTAAATTGAAATAATTAAATAAGTGATTTTACGACATTATCTTTATCCACAAGTGGATTAAACGAGTTTTGCAACTGGACGACTCGTATACTGTACATGTTTCGACCTGACATTGAGGTCATCTTCAGTTCAATTAAAACGAAATCAATTAAGAATGAAAATAAAATACTATAGATGTACGTAAGTCTAATGTTTGTTTAGTGTGAAATGTTTTTGATATAAATTGTAATTAAAAGAGTGAAATAAAATAATACAAGTAGTTCCATGAAGAACTATACAGTCTATTTTCATACATCCTACTCATGTTAATTGCCTCTATCAACATACAAGATTTCGGTATGATTGTTGTGAAAAAATCGTAGATATTGAAAACTGTCTAAATAGTTCAGATGGTCGCCAGGTTGGATTTTTATTTATGTACTATTACATGAAGATTATTGTGTACGTGTGGCATTCAAACATCAATTGCATCATCAGGACACAAGAAGTAAAAACGAGATTTTAAAATTTCGCACGGCTGCCATATTGTGGGTATGAAAACAATTGAAGTAAATTAGATGCCAGTGCATTACAATATGTATAATCATTTACTGTACCACATTTCACTGCGCTCAGAGAGTTAAATCACGAGAAAAGTCTATTAAAATGTTTCAACTTCGCTTGGCCGCCATGTTCGTTTTGTACTTAAGAGGTTTATGAAAGTTACGTAAATAAACTTGTACCAGTGCCCTTTATCACCGTACAAAATGGCAGGGTGATATATGTAATAGTTTCGGAGATATAGAATGCCGGCGAAATATTTCGCACAGCCGCCATTTTCAGGTTATGTAAACAATTGAACTAAATTAGATGCCAGTGCATTACAATGTGTATAAACATTTGTTTTACCAAGTTTCATTACGTTTGGATTGTTAAATCGCGAGAAAAGTCTATTTAAATGTCTCAACTTCGCTTGGCGCCATGTTGGTTTTCTAGTTACCAGGTTTTTGAAAGTCTCATAGGTGAACTTTTAGTAGTGCTCTTTATCACCGTACACAATTTCAGGGTGATATCGGTAAGAGTTTTGGAGATACTGAATGGTGGTGAAATATTTCGCACAGCCGCCATATTGAGGTGGTGAGAGGCAATACAATTTGAAGTGCACGGTCGGGGGCGGCCAGAATTGTGCTATGATCTTACTGATTTTCATTGAAATCTCTCCTGCCGTTTAGAAGTTATTAGGGAGACACACACACCATCACACACACACACGCACACACAGACACAGACACGCGGACAAAAGGTGTGCAAGCCTATTTTTTCAAAAAATGAAAATAGGCTAAAAATCATAGGTCAAGAACTATTTGAGATATTAAAACGAGTATTTTTTGTTAAATTCACCAACTCAAAAAGTTTATTTTCAAACCTGATAATCTTTCTATGTGCGCTCTAATGGTTGCTCTGCAAACATCTAGTCGATAGTCGATTTCGGCCCAAGTGCGGTGGATCGTCCCAAGCGTGATTAAAGCAAACAGCAGCGGTGATGCGTTGTCTTAAATGTAGCAGATTTCTGATCGGTTCATCCATAATTAACGCAGATTTTTAAAAATCACCAAAATCACCGAAATCCACAGGGTTACATGGCCATGATATTGTTAAGCCCCTAAATGGGTCATGAAAAGAAAATGAGTGAAAGCTCTGTCTTTCTTTACAGTTTCTTAGAGAAGGAAGGCAGTGGACCAAAACTCATACATTGTTAGGTTGGTGGGCGATGGTGTTATTTATATAGCATTTTTTCAGTGCTGTGTCCTTCACAACACGCCAGCGTATGATTAATGAATACTGGAAGGGAACATGTATGTCTTATAAATGGGCTAACATTTGTCTAAATTTTACTACCCTCGTATCCAGCCAAGCATTATATGCGGATTTGTAACTTCTCAAACATGACACACGAAATCACTTGTCATAGAGGAGTTTTTATTCAAGCTGGGTTCTTAATGTGGACCCCTTACTTTTGAATTGCTAACTACTGAAAGAGACAGCTTACAAATGATTGAATACCCTGGACCAGTGTAACACTGTGAAATCATGACAGAAAGTGACGACCATTACATGTAAGTAAACAGGATGTCATGCACCAAGTATGTCACTTGTCTAGATTTGCCAAGCATTAGTATGATGCTTGATCTTGCAAACCTATACTGTTTTGAAACATTTTATACATTCTTGGTTTTGTATACCTCAGATACAGTGTATGGCCTATGTATAAACGTTAAACACGACACATTACGAAAAATATGGACTTTCCAAGTGAAAAATATAAAAATAAACATTAACTAACCAACGAGGGTCACATGACCACGCTGCTCCGCTCCTTAAAACAACAATAACAGGGCCGGAAATCGAACATCGACCTCTGGGAATTAGAGAAGTGATAGGAAAACTGCTCATGTGTTAAGTTTTTAGGCAGTAGGGTTATGGAGTCGCCTCCGTAGCGTAGCGGTCAGCATGGTTAGCTGCCGCCCCGGAGGTCCTGGGTTCGATTCCCGGCTCTGCCACGAAATTTGAAAAAGTGGTATGAGGACTGGAACGGGGTCTACTCAGCCTCGGGTGTTCCAAATGAGTAGAGGGGGTTCGATTCCCTCCTCAGCCATCCTCGAAGTGGGTTTCCGTGGTTTCCCACTTCGTCTTCGGGCAAATGCCGGGATGGTACCTTCTTCAAGGCCACGGCCGCCTCCTTCCCTCTTCCTTGCCTATCCATCCTGACCTTCCATTACCTTCCCTCATGAGGCCCCTGTTCGCTTTGCAGGTGAGGCCGCCTGGGCGAGGTGCCAATCACACCTCACCAGTTGTATCCCCTCCGATTAAATGATCCCAGCTCTAGGACACTGCCCGTAGAGGCGGTAGTGGTGAGTTCCCTCGCTGAGTCCGTGGGTTCCACCAACCTGGAGGGTAAACGACTAAGAAAGAAAGAAAGAAAGGGTTATGGTAGATCGCTGCAACAATACGCACGCGAAGATTGGATGTAAAAAAAAAGAAAAACGAGTAGTTCTGTGGAGAACTAAAACATATTTTCATATATCCTACTTACTGTATGTTAATTGCCTCTATCAACATACAAATCTTCAGTTTGATTGTTGTAATAAATTAGTAGATATTAAGAACCGTCTAATATTTCGGATGGTCACCATGTTGGATTTTTGTCGGTCTTAGAGTTATGTACTACTAGCAGGTACCCGCGGCTTCGCTCGCGTCATAGTCGTGTCATATTGTTATTCAATGAAATGCAGGTGTACCCCCTTAACACCCCTTTAGAAACTGAATATCCAAAAACCCTTCCTTAGTGGGCGTTTTCGACTTACAACGAACATATTCCCAAAATTTCATGTTTCTAGCTTTAATAGTTTTGGCTGGCCGATGATGAGTCAGTCAGTCAGTCAGTCAGTCAGTCAGGACACTTGTTTTTATATAAGAGATAAGCATCGGTCCTAGTGGAAAATAATTCTATCACCTGAAACCAAAAATGCATGGGACGAAAAAAAAACATCAAAATATCATATTGGTTCCGGACCCTAAAAGACGTGAAAAATATAATAAAAGTATTAAAAAAAACTATTTTTCGAAATTTCATTCGAATCAATTTTTATGCCATTCCTGGGACTTAGAAAATTCCGGCCAAAAAGTACAAAATCATTAATAACTCCCTAAGTATTCGTCGTATGATGAAATAGCAAGAGACAAAAAAGATGTAATGTGTTATTTTCTACAACATAGGCCATGTATAACTTTACACTCAGACATATTACGTTTCCTCCCCCCTCCCCATATTTTCACCCCTCCCCATGGGCCCCTTATATTGGATTTATGAAAAAACGGTCAAACACCTATTTTGTTATTTTTATGCTGATTTTTTTCCTCTGAGATCCAAACTCCTCGCCTATGTCGTTTAAGAGATACACGCTCGGTTAGGAAACCTTCAACCCCCACTTTTCACCCCTTTCACCTCAAAATATACACCACCTCGAAAAACCCTCAGACACGTATCTTCTTATTTTTAATGATGAGTTTATATGCCGAGTATCAAATCCCCCAATGAAAGCAATCTGGAGATATTGTTATTCAATGAAATGCAGGTGTACCCCCTTAACACCCCTTTAGAAACTGAATATCCAAAAACCCTTCCTTAGTGGGCGTTTTCGACTTACAACGAACATATTCCCAAAATTTCATGTTTCTAGCTTTAAGGGGAGGTATGACTGAGTTTTTCAACTTCCACAGTTTTTATCATATCATTACCAAATTTAAACCACTTGCATAAACAGTTGCTGGCATCTAATGTTCTAATTTGTAATTAAATAGCTTTGTTAGTTTTTGAGATATTGCACTTTTTTGTATTCAAAAAGTGGTCACATAAAAAAAGTCCCTTGCGACAAAGTTTTTGTTCGACCAAGCTGATTTTTTAAAAAAATGTTGTTATGATGTATAGAAACAATAATTGCTTTGGGTTTTTGTGTTAGATGAATACTGTTCTTTCCAGAAAAGTTTAAACTTTCATTTTATATATTTTTAAAATTTCAGCATTAATAGTTTAAAGTTATCTATCAAAATTCATACTAAAACTCAGAGAAGTTCAAAACCAGAAACAAGTTTACATTAGTGTACCTTTTGCAACTACTTTACCAAGTTTCAACAACATCTGAAAAGAATTGCATCGCAAGGAGCATTTTGTACACAGAAAAACATTGGAAAAGAGCAATGCGAGAAAAAGGCAAGTTAATATTTACTCACTCAAAACTGCCCTGCCCCATATGTTTCCCCTTCACATCTCCTCGTTCTTTCTTCCTTAGATATCCTCTGCCATTTTACATGCCTCCTAGTCATTTTCTCCCGATCACAGCCTCTCTTTTGTGCCGGAGTAACACGTCTAACATCTTGTAGTTTGCATAGAGAACTTGACTTTATAGGGATGGTCGAATTTCTGATGGAATGAAGGGTTTCCAGAGTTTTGTAGTGCCCCATATTGAATTCTGAGACAGCCCTGAGGATACCAAGTTCCAGTTTTGTCTTGGAAACAAATATCTCCTTAGGGCATTTACTCCACACTACATTGTGGAGGGACTCGTTAGCATTCTGAGTCTTCCCCGCTGTACAACGCTGCAATATCTGATCTGATGCTAGTCTCAGATACACAGGTGCTATCTTCTCAACAACAGAAGGATTCAGCTTGCAACTCATTCTACTGTGGCTATCATTTGGTTTTCCTTCTGCCTGTTGTCGGTTATAGAAGCACCATGAGTTGATACCCTTAGGACAAGTCAAATGCTGAGGCTTGCGGTCAGTTGACATACAGTGTCTAAGAGTTGCAAAAACTGCCCTCTTCATTTTTCCTACATCTGGAATATTATTGACAATGGCATGCCTATAATAATGGGTCAATTTAGTTATAGTGCTGTCTTTCAAGTTGCCCTCTTTACGCCCACCCAGTGTCACACCCTTCGCCCTCCATTCCTTTACAGTGTTACGAAGAGCAGTACCAAGTCGCTTAGAAATATGGTTTATGCATTCTTCTTTCTCAATCCTTTGTTCTGGACCGTACACCTCAATCTCATTCAAGTGGGCGTAGGTCTTGGCATCCCCATCTGACAACACCGATGTGTATCGAAAACCATTGTCAATGGATCTCTTCCACAGGATCTCTCCAATGTCTTTTTCCATTGCATTGGAGGACCCATCATAATTTTTCTGGCATTCATCTGAGCTCTTATGACCCTCCCACCAAATATTATATTCTGCACTATTTTTTCCCAGGTCCCTTTCTGCAATAACACACTGATGGCAATACTTTGACAGAACATGGTAGTCTAACACAACTCCAGTCAGAATGTCAATTACGAATCCTGCACCATAATTCGATGTATGGCCACGTTTCTGCCATGTTGCATCATATGAAACACCTATGTCAAAGGTCTGTTCATCACTAGCCCCATGAGCATTGTGTACTACTTGTGCAGCCATAGAAAGTACTTCTCTTCTCATTAATTTTCCCTCATCTATGAGAATTCTAAGGTGTTTTGCAAAAGGCCTTCGACCTAAAGTGTTCATACCCATACCTATAGAAAATGTCTCCAGCCCACGCTGGCCTTTACCTAAACTACTAAATGTTTCAACCATAGCATTGTTCACATGGAAACCAGGTCTTTGAGAATTATCATCTTTAATTCTTGGTGAAGTGTAGGTGTTAGCAGAAACATAACCACATGTTCTGCATTTAATTATAATTTTAGAGGAGAACCCATGAGTTTCCCTAAATTCAATAAAAATAGATTTGTTCTTACACTCACCACACAGTAGCTCCTTCACTAGTTCTTGCCAAACATCCTTATGCACCAAGGTATAGATCACAGACCCAACACTTCGTTCTGCACTGGCAGAAACAGAAAATAAATTTATTTTCCTCTCAGATGCAGACATATCTGCATCTAGTGAGCTACTAGAAACGTTATTCACTTCTTCATTAGGCCTAACTGAACTGACTTCTTGTCCTGGTTTCTGACTCTTTCTTTTAGCTATAGCTAATTTGGCAGCCTTGCTTTTCTTTGAGGGACGTTTTTTCACTGGTCTATAGCTACACCTAGGACTCTTTTGAATTTCCATGGTTTCTCACTAATAATAATAATCACTATTGCTATAGGCCTAACCTAAAAACTATAATCACTACTTATCTATACACCAAAACGACGCACTAAGACCTCTACACTATAAATTACACAACTACAAAGAAATAAGACGAAACACATCAATGAATAATCACTAGTTTGGATATGTAATTCGCTGTACTGAAACCACACGTTACTTTTGCATTACAATAACATAAACAAACAGGGAAGCCATGCTTGTACTACTACAGTCAACACAAATACGAAATTCAGAATGTAAATAATACAAACATATATATATATATAATATTAACTATCATAGTATAGTTGTGTGAAAAAAAATGGAATGCAATTTAGAAGAGAGAAATCGTTCTCTAAATTAGTTAAAATTGAACTATTAAATGACATAACGTAGTTATATGGACTACGTAGTAAACAAACGACTGTCAGCTTGCACAGGTGTGCCTCTACGACACATACGCCGCGGAATACTTGAATAATCGACAAAAAACATACAGAAAACTATCATTATGCTATTACAGGAAAAGTGGGCATGGTAGTGGGCTATTAAATGCCATGCGCGCTCACATTAAATGGCCTCTACAAGCTTCAAAATAGCCGGAATTACTAAACTGAGATGATTTTCTGAAAGAGGAAGAATTAGGGTATTTTTATATAAATAAAACAAAAAAACGAGTTTTTGCTTGAAAATCCGAAAAATTCAGTCATACCTCCCCTTAATAGTTTTGGCTGGCCGATGATGAGTCAGTCAGTCAGGACACTTGTTTTTATATAAGAGATAAGCATCGGTCCTAGTGGAAAATAATTCTATCACCTGAAACCAAAAATGCATGGGACGAAAAAGAACATCAAAATATCATGTTGGTTTCGGACCCTAAAAGACGTGAAAAATATAATAAAAGTATTAAAAAAAACTATTTTTCGAAATTTCATTCGAATCAATTTTTATGTCATTTCTGTGACTTAGAAAATTCCGGCCAAAAAGTACAAAATCATTAATAACTCCCTAAGTATTCGTCGTATGATGAAATAGCAAGAGACAAAAAAGATGTAATGTGTTATTGTCTACAACATAGGCCATGTATAATTTTACACTCAGACATATTACGTCCCCCGCCCATATTTTCACCCCTCCCCATGGGCCCCTTATATTGGATTTATGAAAAAACGGTCAAAGACCTATTTTGTTATTTTTATGCTGATTTTTTTCCGCTGAGTTCCAAACTCCTCGCCTATGTCGTTTAAGAGATACACGCTCGGTTAGGAAACCTTCAACCCCCACTTTTCACCCCTTTCACCTCATAATATACACCACATCGAAAAACCCTCAGACACGTATCTTCTTATTTTTAATGATGAGTTTATATGCCGAGTATCAAATCCCCCAATGAAAGCAATCTGGAGATATTGTTATTCAATGAAATGCAGGTGTACCCCCTTAACACCCCTTTAGAAACTGAATATCCAAAAACCCTTCCTTAGTGGGCGTTTTCGACTTACAACGAACATATTCCCAAAATTTCATGTTTCTAGCTTTAATAGTTTTGTCTGGGCGATGATGAGTCAGTCAGTCAGGACACTTAGTTTTATATAATAGATTACATGAAGATTATTGTGTACGTGCAGTATTCGAACTTCAATCCCTTGATTGGGACACAAGAAGTAGAAAACGAGATTTCAAAATTTCACACAGCTACCATCTTGTGGTTATGGAAACAATAAATATCGTCGCGCATCGTAGTTGGACACACCCAATAATTATTTTGACTATAGGTATATTTTCGTACTCTATCATACTTATACAGTTCGTCAGACATACGTTTTCGAGCAGTTTGTGATACGATGTAGCCTAAGCAATCCCTGAGGATACAATATTGCCCCTGTTCAGTGAAGCATTACGAAATTTGATGGGTGTTCTAAACTTGTGAACTGGTGAACGTAAGCAAGGAGCAGGCCAAGCCGCCGCATTGCGACTGTGGCCAGATTAGAATGCACTCGGGTTCCATTTTCTGGACACAAATAGGAATAAAGTGTACCGTGAATTCTGGCTTCCCTGTTATATTTACGACTTCACGACATAGAGCTTTGTGCCGTACACACCATATTTGTAGAACGTACTGCTAATATTTCATAGGACAGCATCTGTGAACATATTTTAAACTAGCAGTAGTGCCCGGCTTCGCCCGGTGGATTTATTTGTTTTATGGATGATCATTTATACTACTACAGAACTGGCACATGATATTTAAAAACAAGTAGCTACGTGAAGAACTATACAGCCTATTTTCATATATCCTACTTATGTTAACTGCCACTATGAACATACAAAATTTCAGTTTTATTGCTGTAATAGATTCGTAGGTATTGAGAACCGACTAAATATTTCGGATGGTCGCCATGTTGGATTTTATATATGTAGGTCCTAGAATGATGTACTGTTACATGAAGATTATTGTGTACGTGTAGCATTCAAATTTCATTCGCATGATTAGGACACAAGAAGTAACAAGGAGATTTTAAAAATTCGCACAGCTTCCATCTTGTGGTTATGGAAACAATTGAAATAAATTAGATGCCAGTGGATTAACATTCGTATAAGGATTTACTGTACCAAGTTTCACTGCACTAGGATGTTTAAATTGCGAGAAACGTCCATGTGAATAATTATATTTCGCGTCGCCGCCATGTTGGATTTGTGATCACCATGTTATTTAAAGTCCTATAGGTGAACTTATGTTCATAGCCCCTATGAACATAAAGAAATTCAGTTTGATTGCTATAATAGATTCGTTGATATTCAGAGCCGTCTAAATATTTCGGATGGTCGCCATGTTGGATCGTTAAATGTATAGGCCATAGAGTCATAAACAAGAAATCATCATCATCTCGCACAGTTTCCAGCCACTGGCCGGGTCTGTTTGGAACACAAGCCTCTCCAACGTCTTCTGTCTTCCCACCATCTCTCAGCCTCCACCCATGTCCAGTCTTCTCCTCTCTTCTTCACGCTTTCTTCCACCCCCTTCAGCCACCTGTCTCTCGGTCTTCCTCTCGGTCTCTTTCCTTCCCACTTCGTCTCGTGTACTCTCCTGGGTATCCTCTTCTCCTCCATTCGTTTTACATGTCCATACCATCTAAGTCTATATTTCTCTATACCATCATGTAATGGTTCCTCCTTCATTAATTCTCTGGTCCTCTCATTTCTTATTTTGTCCATCTTTGTAGCTCCAATACTGATTCTCAAGAACCTCATCTCACTGGTCTGTATTTTGCTCTTCTCCCTTCCTTTCATAACCCAGGTCTCCGAGGCATAAGTCAGGATAGGGACATAGTACGTCCGATATATGATCTTTTTGCTGTTCTGAGGGACATCCTTGCTCCATAACATGCTTCTCACACTCCTCCAAAATGCTTCTGCCTGTCTCCCCCGCTCATTTATTTCTCTATCGTTTCTTCCATTATCTTGTATCAGGCTTCCCAGATACTTGAAACTCTCCACTTTCTTCAGCTGTTCCCCACCAATTGTTATTCCCGTTGTGGTTCTTTCCTTCTTCCTTGTTGTGATCACCATCTCACTCTTATTTATGCTAAATTTCATCCCATATCCTTGTTTTATTCCTTCCCACTCGTCCAACTGTTCCTGTACCTCCTCCTCCTTGTTTCCCCAAATCATCAAATCATCTGCAAACACCATTGCTTTCATCTTTCCTTCCCCAATTACTTGTGCCACTAGGGTCATTATGTCATCCATCACCACAATGAAAAGTAACGGTGACAGTGCACTTCCTTGTTTCAGGCCGTTTCTCTGTTCCAACCAGTCTGATCTCTCTCCTCCCACTTTCACACAGCTCACGCTTCCCTTGTGCATCTCCTTTATCCTCCTTATATTCCAATTGTCTACTCCTCTATCTTCCAGGGACTTCCATACTTTGTTTCTGCATACACTGTCATATGCTTTCTCAATGTCCAGGAAGGCCATCAGTAAATCTGTTCCATACTCATAGTGCTGTTCTTGTAACTGCCTTACAGCAAAAATCAAATCCACTGTGGACCTTCCTGCTCTGAAGCCATGTTGTTCTTCCCTCATCCCTCCTTCTATCCTTGTCCTAATTCTCTTTTCCAAAACTTTTTCGAAGATCTTTGCACAATGACTCATCAGTGTTATTCCCCGATAGTTTCTGCAATCTGTTGTACTACCTTTCTTGAAGATAGGGACAATTATTCCTTTTTTCCAGTCCTCTGGGGTCTTCCTTTCCTTCCATGCTGTCCTCATCACTCGGTACAACCACTGTATCCCCACCTCTCCTGCTGCTCTCACCATCTCCACACTCAACTCATCCACACCCGGTGCCTTCCCCCCTTTCATCTTGTTCACTGCATCTTCCCCTTCTTTCCATGTTAAGTCCTTTTCTGTTTGCAGTTCATCTTCCTCTTCCCCGATTTCTTCCTCCTCACCATCTTTTCCATTCGGGTTCAGAAGTTCTTCAAAATATTCTTTCCACATTTTCTTCAGTTCTTCCCTATTTTCTATCTCTTGTCCCCTTTTGTTCACCATTCTAACAGAATCCGTAGGATCCTTCCGCCTCTTATTTTTTACCATCCCATACAGGACCTTTTTAGTACCTTCACTATCCTCCTTCATCATCATTGTCCACTCTTCCATCCACTTTCTTCTCTCCTCAGCCACTACTCTCTTCGCCTCCTTCTTTCTTTCCTGGTACTCTTCCCTTGACTCTACCGTCCTATTTTGATACCACCTCCTAAAGGCTCTATTCTTTTCCCTTACTATATCTTTTGTCTTCTCATTCCACCATGGTGTTTCCTTCCACCTCTTCTTACTACTTGTCCTCCCACATACTGCTTCTGCTGCACCTACTAGTGTCTTCTTAAATCTAGCCCATTCTTCTTCCACCCCTCTTTCTTCATCTGTTGGAATTCCTTCCTTTACGATTTTGAGGTACTCGACCCTTCTATCCCCTTCTTTCAGTTCCCATATCCTTATACGTCTTTCCTGGTTCTCAGTCCCTTTCTTCTCCTTACTCCCTCTCAGGTTCATTACCAGCAATCGATGGTCGCTATCCAGGTTCTCCGATGGTATAACCTTGATGTCCGTGATGTTTTTTATTTAGTTCTTTCTCATACAGTATATTGTCGACCACCGACTTCCTGGTCATGTCTTCACTGTACCATGTGATTGTGTGGCTCTCTCTTTTCTTGAACCAGGAGTTCCCAACTAGCAGGCCGTTCCTCTGGCAGAAGTCCAACAGTCTCTTTCCTTCCTCATTTCTTCCGCCCCAACCCTCTGGTCCCAGAACACTCTCATAACCCTGCCTTTCTCTTCCTACATGGGCATTGAGATCCCCCATAACAATCATATTTCTTCCTACCAGCTGCTTCTGCAATTCCTCCACAAACTCCTCCTTCTCTTCAGAGGCGCAGCCTACTTGTGGAGCATACACTTGCACTATTTCTACGGTCTCTCCCCTCAGTGCTACTTTCACTTTCATCATCCTATCACTTATTCTCCTCACTTCTTCTTTTAAACCATCTCGTACTACTACTCCCACTCCATTCCAATTTCCCTCTTCGTTCCCACTCCAGTACAGTCTATAGCCTTTTCTCAGTTCTCTCCTTCCTTCCACTTTCCACTTTGTTTTTGCCAATCCCAATTAATTCAACTTCCTTCTTTCCATCATATCCACTATCTCCTCCACCGTCCCCGTCAGCGTTCTTAGGTTTAAAGTTCCAAATCTTAGTCCATGTGTACAGCCGTGTCGTCGTCTATTAAATCCATCATGTCCGAGGCTCGTTCCATTCTTGAAAGCATTTGGTTTCATCCACTACTGGCTTGCTGGGCCTATCGTAGCTTCACCAGAGCCCCGTTAGCCGTCACTTTTCAGGGTTCCTGTAGGACCTTCACAGCTACCGTAACGGTCCCGGGGCACACGAAGTCCCCACTCTACTTCGCCCCTACAGGCGATCCCCTACTTTGTGCCGTTGTCCGTCTCCCACGACGTGGGCGAGGGGTTGGACTTAATTTTAAAATTCGCACAGCCGCCATTTTGAGGTTATGTAAACAATTGAACTAAATTGTATACCAGTGCATTGCAATGTGTATTAACATTTCCTGTGCCAGATTTCATTGCGTTTAAAACATTAAATCGCGAGAAAGGTCTATTAAAATTTTGAATTCGCTTGGCCGCCATGATCGTTTTGTAGTTAACCGGTTTTTGAAAGTATTATAGTTGAACTTCGAGTAGTGCCCTTTATCTCCGTACAAAATTTCAGGGTGATAGCGCTAATAGTTTCAGAGATAAAGAATGCCGTTGAAATATTTCGCACATCCGCCATCTTGTGGTTATGTAAACAATTGAACGAAGTTTGATGTCGGTGCATTACAATGTGTATAAATATATACTGTACCAAGTTTTATTGCGTTTGGATGGTTATATCGCGAGAAACGTCTATTTAAAAGTCGCAAATTCGCGTGGCCGCCATGTTGGTTTTATAGTTACCAGTTTTTCAATAGTCACATAGGTGAACTTCTAGTAGTTCCCTTTATCACCGTAAAAATTCCAGGGTGATATCGGGAATAGTTTCGGAGATATTGAATGCTGGTGAAATATTTCGCACAGCCGCCATGTTGGATTGTTGAGACATAACATAATTTGGAGGGCACGGTCGGGGTCGCCCGCGGTAGTGCTATGAACTTACCGAGTTTCATTGAAATCGATCCAGCTGTATAGAAGCTATTAGGGGACACACACACACACCTCACACACACGCACACACAGACACACGGACAAAAGGTGATCTCATAAGCCTATTTTATCAAGATTGAAAATAGGCTAAAAACAGAAAATAAATATTTTTAAATATAACTTTTTGTGGTGGAGGTGGTGGTTGTTGTGGGGGTGATAAGTAGTACAGTATAATGGACGTAACATTCAGTTCATTTTCCCGTTATGATAATAATGATTAGGGAAACGGCTGTTTACTAACTACAGCACTGACACATGTAATTTACAAACAAATTTTAAAATATGTTTAGAAAGAGGAGTAAGTGAAATAAGACACTGCCTAGGGCCTACTGTATATCTCATTGGCTGTTAGAAATGTAGAGACCAACAGTGTCGTATTCTGTCGCATAGCGCCGTAGGAAAATAATCAGAACACTCCGGAAAACTTCGGCTGTCCCGAACTCCTGAGGTCGAATAGTATCATTTACCGCCACATAGCGCTCAGCGATAAGTTTCGGAATAAATGAAGGTAAATTTGAAAGCACTAACGCTTATTACAGCTGATAACCTCAATGTACTGCACCAGCACCATTGCACTTATACAGAGGCATAATATGTTCATGATGATAACTGTTTTAAGGGGCCTAAGAAATATGTTTGCACTAATTACTCCCCGTGACTGCAATTTATAAGCAGCGCAAGATTTAACTATTTTCCCATTTCTGCACCAGAACACTGGTAGGGGCGACGTGATGCAACTCGAATTACCAGTCAACAGTGGACTTATTAAAATACTCTTACAGTTACACTACTACGGACATGAATGGTTCTAGGGCCTTAATACGTGGTTTTCAAGTTCAGTTTGTTTGTTATTCTAAATGTACGGAATGGAGAGCTTTGTCCAAAATATCAAGTGGACAGTGTTAGCAGCAGGGTTTCAAAGTGTAAGTAAAATTTGGTGCAATTAGGAGAAACGGTATAGATTTGTGATAAAGGGTCTAAATGCAGGAAATGGAGTGGTCTGTCCGAAATTTAAAGTGTACAGTGTCACCCGCAGGGTTCCAAAGGGTAAGTATAAAAATTTTGGTTCAGATCGGTGAAACGGTGTAGATATGTGCCAAAGGGCATAAATGCAGGGAATGGAGTGGTGTGTCGGAAATTCAACATAGCCTAAACTATTCCTCTTGAATCTGGCTATCATATACAAAAACAAGCAGTTCCGTGAAGAACTATACAGCCTATTTCCTTATATCCTACTTATGCTAACTGCCACTATGGACATACAAAATTTCAGTTTGATTGCTGTAATAGATTCGAAGATATTGAGAACCGACTAAATATTTCGGATGGTCGCCATGTTGGATTTTATATATGTAGGCCCCAGAGTTTTGTACTGTTACATGAAGATTATTGTGTACGTGTAGCATTCAAATTTCAATCGCATGATTAGGACACAAGAAATAACAAGAAGATTTCGAATTTCGCACAGCTGCCATCTTGTGGTTATGGAAACAATTGAAATAAATTATATGCCAGTGGATTAACATTCGTATAAGGATTTACTGTACCAAGTTTCACTGCACTAGGATGGTTAAATTGCGAGAAACGTCCATGTGAATATTTATAGTTCGCGTCACCGCCATGTTGGATTTGTGATCACCAGGTTACTTAAAATCCTATAGGGGAACTTATGTTCATAGCCCCTATGAGCATAAAGAAATTCAGTTTGATTGCTATAATAGATTCGTAGATATTCAGAGCCGTCTAAATATTTCGGATGCCATGTAGGATTGTTAAATGTATAGGCCATAGAGTCATGTACCATTAAAGGAAAATTATTGCGTAGGTTCATTATTCAAACTTTCACTTCGATCGCATGATTAAGATACAAGAAATAAAAACTTAATTTAAAATTTCGCACAGCCGCCATTTTGAGGTTATGTAAACAATTGAATTAAATTGGATACCAGTGCATTACAATGGGTATAAACATTTCCTGTACCAGATTTCATTACGTTTGGAACATTAAATCGCGAGAAAGGTCTATTTAAAATGTTTAATTCGCTTGGCCGCCATGTTCGTTTTGTAGTTAACCGGTATTTGAAAGCCTTATAGATGAACTTCCAGTGGTGCTCTTTACCTCCGTACAAAATTTCAGGGTGATACCGCTAATAGTTTCAGAGATATAGAATGCCAGTGAAATATTTCGCACATCCGCCATCTTATGGTTATGTAAACAAATGAACGAAGTTTGAAGTCGGTGCATTACAATGTGTATACACATATACTGTACCATGTTTTATTGCATTTGGTTGATTAAATCGCGAGAAACGCCTATTTAAAAGTCGCAATTTCGCGTGGCCGCCATGTTGGTTTTGTAGTTACCAGTTTTTCAATAGTCACTTAGGTGAACTTCTAGTAGTTCCCTTTATCACCGTAAAGTATTCCAGGGTGATATCAGGGATAGTTTTGGAGATATTGAATGCTGGTGAAATATTTCGCACAGCCGCCATGTTGGATTGGTTAGACGTAACAAAATTTTAAGGGCACGGTCGGGGTCGCCTGGAGTAGTGCTATGAACTTACCGAGTTTCATTGAAATCAGTCTAGCCGTATAGAACTTATTAGACACACACACACACATCACACACACACACACACACACACAGACACACGGTCAAAAGGCGATCTCATAAGCATATTTTTTCAAAATTGAAAATAGGCTAATAATTTTTCGAATCCGTCTGGTAGTTCCAGAGATTAGCGCGCGTATAAACATGCAAACTCACAAACTCTTCAGCTTTATTATATTAGTATAGAATAGATATATGACAGCGGATGCTCACAATATGTGTATCGAATTTGTTGTTTGGTTAACTCTTCTATTAATACGGAGTCGCAGATGAACGGTGATGAGACTTGCTAAAAAATTCGGTCTTTACGGCCGCTTGCCTTTCCTGATGCCCACATCATCACTGGAGATAGTATGAGTATATCGAGAGTGTAGATGACTGAAACTGGAGAGGGAGATACAAAGATTACATCGAGGCCTATTGGAAGGTACAATCCTGGAATGTCCTGGAGTTATAAATGGGAAACGACTCTAAACAATATCAAGAATAAACGTCGGCGGAATTCAAATGTCAAATGTAAAAAATAGACGTAGTGGCTTCCAAACCGCACAGGAAGCAAAGTCGCCGGTTGCTAGTTCTAACATTTGGCGGCATTTATTCAGACCACAGACCACCAAATTGAAGCCTCTGAATCCCAACTAAAAATAAAAATGCTAGCGAATAATTAGTTACCCCAGACAAGTTTCAGCTTGGAAATACGAGCACCTGCACCGTGATGTATACAGGGTGTTTTAGGAGGAATGGTAAATATTTTAGGAGGTGGTAATATAGATGAAGTGCAATACAAAATTCCATATATCATGTGTCCAATTTGTATTGCGTACCGAGATACAGCTGGTGGTATTTAACCCAAACAAATGTAAAGCTAAGGCAAATGAGGACGCTCAAAGTTGATTTTCAAAACTTCCACCACCAATTTCAATGCATTTTGCACTTCTCTTGATAACACCCCGTGTGGCTCTTCGGAGGGCGTCTTGGCGTTCGTTTATGAGGGCTGCACAAAGCATAATCTGAACGACCAACTCGGCTCTTGTGTTAACTTTTTCCTTGTAGACTTCACCTTTCAACCATCACCACATGCTAAAATCCAAAGGGGTAAGGTCCGGGGTCTTTGGTGGCCAAGAAACGTGCCAATAGAAACCGGTGTGCCAACACGCGAAACGACAACTGGCCTGGTTACATATATACATCTGTATCTCTGTACGCAAAACAACTGGGACACATGTTATAGTTTTTTTATTGCAATTCATATATACTGTTTGGTTGGTTCCTTAATTTAGGGGCAGCGACAACGTGGTCATGTAGCCCCGTGTACTTTGGGTGTGTGTAGAATCTGTCTGATAACCGGTGTTAATAGTGATGGCTTTATTAATGTGTGTATCTGTTTTTTAATTCAAGGAAGGACTGCAACATTGAATTTATCAAATAGTTCCTATTTTTGCCGCCAAACGCCACCGTCAACGACTACTAGGCCTAGTTCAGAACTTAGCTACTAGACTCCACCGCAGTCGGCTCTTGACAACGAACGTAGAGACCTAAGAGCGTTATTTACATTCTTAACCTATACAATTTAGCTTCGCACAGGTGTAATTAATGGAAAGTTCTTTAACATGCCATAAATCTATGACATGGGACCGCTGGCTTTACTTCCCCTCCAAAGGAAGGCATACTGAGGGATTTTTAACGCTCTTAAAAAATCCGACGGCTTCAGCCGTGTTTGTAACCGCTATCTTGGGCATAGAAGCTCAGTAGCTACCAACTACGCCACCGAAGCCGCTTTCATCTATACTACCTCCTTTTAAAATATTTACTATTTCTCCTGAAACACCCTGTCTTTTCTTTCTAAATTCGATTTCATATCGTTTCCTCGTTGGTGTGGTTTGGAATAAACTTTTTCAAAACCTTGCAGGTACTGTAGTTCAGCTGATAAATGATGATGAAGTAAAAATGCTATGCAACACCAGTGTTTCGTAGAAGGTAGAGAGGACGAAAAGCGTGAGGCCACCTCTCAATTAACTTATGCAGTACTGGGAGCGGACATGTGTTAAATTGCTTAGTCTTGCGTAAGTGTTTAATTGCGAAAGTGTTCAATGAGCATGTGTTATTTTACATGAACAGCAAATAATTGAAGCATGATTAGTAATTGACGGAAATTGAAAGCGTTGTTGAAAAACAAATTCAGCACCGCTTTAATAATATATTATAGTTGGCCTTATATATAATAATTTGTCCCATGGTTAGGGACAAAAATAATTTAAAACCAATAAAAAATACAAATGTCTGGTTTTATGAGATTGGTTGGTTGGTTCTTAAGTTTAGGGTCTGCGACAACGCGGTCATGTAGCCCCGTGTACTTTGGGTGTGTGTAGAATCTGTCTGATAACCGGAGTTAATTGTGATTACTGTATTAGTGTGTGTTATCTTGTTTTTTAATTTAAGTACAGACAGCAACTTAGAATTTTTCAAATAGTTCCTAATTTTGCCGACAAGCGCCACCGTCAATGCCTAGTAGGCCAAGTTCAGAACTTAGCTACTAGACGCCACCGCAGTCGGCTCTTGGCAACGAACGTAGAAACCTAAGAGCGTTGTTTACATTCTTAACCTATCCAATTTAGCTTCACACAGGTGTAATTAGAGGAAGGTTCTTTAACATGCCATAAATCTATGACATGGGACCGCCGGCTTTACTTCCCCTCCGAAGGAAGGCATATTGAGGGATTTTTAACGCTCTTAAAAATCCGACGGCTTCGACCGGGTTTGAACCCGCGATCTTGGGCATAGAAGCTCAGCATGCTACCGACTACGCCACCGAAGCCGCTGTTTTATGAGATTCAGCACAGAAGTTCCTGTGTCAGGTGTAAATGGCAAAGTAGAAGACATTGCAGATGGCCAATACCATGACAAATAATTTTTATGTGTGGCATTATCTTCAGTTTGAGATTGTGATATGAACTACCATAAAACCGAACCTGATCCGAATAAACTAACCTTACAACAAAGATTCAGCTCCATTTTCGTCTTATTTTGTTCATCAACAATTAGGAATATTGATAAAAAGTGGAGAGAAAATTGAGAGAGGAACAGTATGGATTCAGACCTGGGAGATCAACAGTGGATCTCATATTTTCAGTGAGACAGCTCCAGGAACACCACTACGAATTTGGAGAGGATCTGTTGATGGCCTTCCTGGACATCGAAAAGGCCTATGATAGTGTGTGTAGGGAGAAGGTTTGGAAAGCAATGGAAAACATGGGAGTGGAAAAAGAGACTGTAGGCAGAGTGAAGGAGATGTATTGTGTAAGTGTGAGTCGTGTGAATGTTGGAGGGGAAGGAACAGACTGGTTCAGACAAATGAGTGGCCTGAAACAGGGTAGTGCGCTGTCACCCCTTCTCTTCATTGTGGTTATGGACGAGGTAATGACACGGATAGCAGGAAAGATAGGAGAAGATAAGATGAAAGCAATGGTGTTTGCAGATGATCTCATTGTCTGGGGAAACAAGGAGGAGTAATTTCAGGAGCAACTGAAGGCTTGGGAAGAAACAGTGGGAGAGTACGGATGGTAGTTCAACATCAGTAAATGTGAGATCCTGTTAACGACTAGGAAAAAGGACAGACCAATGAGTGGGATAACACTTGGAGGTGGACAGCTGAAGAAGGTGGAAAGCCTCAAGTACTTGGGAAGTATAGTGGAGGAAAATGGGAGAAATGACAAAGAGATTACGGAACGTGGCAGACAGGCAGATGCATTTCTGAGAAGCATTAGGACCTTAGTGTGGAATAAAGATGTCCCACAAAAAAGCAAGGAAGTGTTATACAGAAGCTACTATATCACGATACTGACCTATGCTTCAGAAACGTGGACAATGAAGAAAAGAGACATAAGCAGAATACAGGCAAGTGAAATGAAGTTCCTGCGAAGTAGGATCGGAGTAACTAGAAGAGACAGGTTGAGGAATAAAAGGGTCAGGGAAATGGTGAAAGAGGAGCCCTTGCAAGGTAGGATTGAGACATCAAGACTGAGGTGGTATGGACGCTTAAAGAGAATGGACGAGAGGACGATTCCCAGGAGGATACATGAGATGCAGATGTAGAAGAAACGACCAAGGGGAAGACCAAGAGATAGATGGCGGAAAGGAGTGGAGGAATGTGTCAAGAGGAGAGGCGAGGACTGGACCAGAGTGACAGTGGAGAGGTGGTGGGAAGAAAGAACTAAGTGGCGAGGCTTATGTTCCAAACAGACCCAGCCTGGGGATGGAAACTGTACAAGATGATGATGATAAATATGATAATAATATCGTATGGCCTAGGGTGCCGGGAGCAAGCTTTGTTATTTGACACCCAGAGGGTAGCTTGCATGTCGAATTTCGTTGTTCCTTGATTATGAAAGTCTAGAAGGTTAGATGTTAGATATCTAAGCTCCTTGAACACTATAGCGCTTGCCACGGTGGGTGAGGCGATATCGTGTCGGTCTACTAACCCCAAGATTGCAGGTTCGCTCCTGGCCGTCGTAAGTGTTTTTTTTTTTTAATTAGTGCAGCCAATGGCCAAGTACTTTTCATTTCAGGACGGGCCAGGGAAGGGATATTGGAAGGAAATCGGCCGTGGACCTATTGAAAGGAACCGTCCCGGCATTTGCCTGGTGTTGAAAATGGGAAACCACGAAAACATTAATCAGGACGGCTGAGGTGGGATTCGAACCCACGCTCTCCCAATGCCAGCGAGGCATGTGGTAGCGTGTTAGCGCTCTCGGCCACCGCGGCCGGTGTAAGTGATTTTTGAAAGACGGCAAAAATACGACACGCATGTCATACGATGTTGGCATGTCAAAGAACCCATTTGAATTCAGTAGGCCGAGTTCATAATGGCAAAATTAATCTCGGGAGTTTCCGCCAACACAAAGATAAATATGATTAAGCCTATTGTATAGTCGAATTCCTTCAATGGCATGCCAACGGCTTCGGTGGCGTAGTTGGTAGCATGCTAAACTGCTGTGCCGAAGATAGCGGGTTCAAATCCGGCCGAAGTCGTCGGATTTTTTAAGAGCGTTAAACATCCTTCCGTATGCCTTCCTTCGGAGGGGAAGTAAAGCCGGCGGACCCATGTAATAGATTTATGGCATGTAATAGATCCTTCCACAGACTAAACTTCTGTGAAGCTAAATTGTTAGGTTAGATTTCGTCGGAACGCTCTATCAAAGTCACTGATATCTGGTAGCGAAAGTTGGAAGTACTTGAAATTGAACGGAACTTGTAGCTCACCCTAAGGGTGTCCGCTGAAAGCAGCCACAGACTCAGGCGAGCCGAACATGTCCTCGGACACTCTCGGCAATAAAATCCATACGATAAATAAATAAATTAAATGGCCTCCCTACGTCAGTTGCAGATGTTAGTCCCGTACAACAACAGGCTAATAAAATAAAATCAGTTATAAAACTCGGTACACTGATAATATTTAGTTTTTTAGGAAAGTAAAGAGGGCTCAAATACCACATTATGTACATTGCTGAATTTAAAATCTGTATTTGCAATTATGCTCAGTTTTTTTTAAATATATCTTTTTTTTCAATTCCTGAAAATTTAAAGTGAACTATGAGGGTGGATGGGAGCATAAAATAGTGCATTATGCAACGAGCCTATAATAGCTATAAATAAGACAGGAGTATTTTTATAAAACGAGCGTATGCGAGTTTTATAATTTCCATACGAGTGTCTTAATTACCATTATAGGCGAGTTGCATACGACTGTTTTTGTTCGACGATAATTATAACTTTATTATATGTTTTAACATAAATATTCATAAATATCTGTTGAGAGTCAGCCACTTGAATTTTGTGATTAGAGAGCGAGCGCTGGGTATATCTCTGTCTTTCAAGATCTCTGAACGACCGACGCATGCGCTCTGTGTGCTTGCAATGCCATATTATGCAGGCCATATGTTTACATCTGCCGTCCCTCAGTAATATTGTCACCGGAGTCGTTAGAAGGCAATGCGCTGTGTAGAAAAAAGAGTTGGTGTTATTAAGGTACAGTGCTATTTCTTGTCTCATATTCGCCAGTTTATTTACGCGAACATATGGACGGTGCGTATTCCATGTCGGTAATTTAGTATAGTTCGATGTTGTGTTTATATCCGACATGTTGGAATTTGAGCGCATGCGCGAAGGTGTCGTTACCTAATTGGTGAATGAACGAGCTCTGATTGGCTGGAGAAACTGTATCATAACGAAAAACAGTGTTATAATGACCATCATTATGATACAGTTTTCTGACACATAATAGTGAGGGTCGAACAAAATGTCCATTAGAATCATCAATACCGTAATTATAATAAAATTCGAGGGATTTCTGAACTACAACCATTTGAAATCTTGCTAAATTTGTACGAATCTAGCATCGGTTAGCATAAGATCTCCCTACGAGTTTAACGACGCTTTTGTGAAGGGGCACATAGAGGGTGTGTTCCCTCGCAAAGCAAACAGCTTTGTCCTGCCCGCTGTGCTCAATCTACAAATGAAGATTAATTATCACGTGACTCCGTTTACTGTTGTTGCATCTTGTTTGCCAGAATTAATGGGACTTAGCAGAACTTCTTAGGTTGAACAAATATTTGAGAAATTAACTTCAAACTTATTTAGTGCTCTACATTATTACTTTCATTGAATGAACTTTGTCAGTTGGTATTTACTTGCGAACACACTACGTAACTCATGGGATGTTAATGACAAAATAAGTAACATTCCGTATTATTCAGCTGATGAATGCAGTATTTTCTTCAGTCAACATACTTTTGCCAAATTAGATTAGGTGGGTAACTATATATACAGTATGTCGTAGTCAGATAGTTAAATCCGTCATTTCATGAAAGTCCTAAGCACTTCATGAAAAGCTGTCATATAATACACCAGAGATAGTTGTACTGTCTGGAGCGTTTCTTAATGAAGTGACGGACCGACATAAGAAATGATTTTACATTATCAGCCGAGACATTTCATGACGATTCTGTGTTTTTTGATTCGACTCTTCATGAAAGGAAGCGGCTTCGGTGGCGTAGTTGGTAGCATGCTAAGCTTCTATGCCCACGATCGCGGCTTCAAACCCAGCTGAATTCGTTGGATTTTTTAAGAGCGTTAAAAATCCCTCAGTATGCCTTCCATCGGAGGGGAAGTAAAGCCGGCGGTCCCATGTCATAGATTTATGGCATGAAAACGAACCTTCCACTAATTACACTTGTGGAAGCAAAAATTTGTGGGTTAGTTTGATAACGCTCTATTAGTTCCAACGTTCGCCACCGGGTGCTGGCAGCGATGGGTGGCAAAAGTAGGAACTATAAATTGCGTTCAAAAAGTAACGAGCCGGAGGCATATTTACAGAAACCGGTACCTGTATGTTAGAGGTATTTGCCCTGGCTCTTGAGGAACTTGTCCCACTGTGACACGAGGTGGTGAATGGCTATCGCATAAAATTCCCTGGGATGCGATGTGAACCAGTTCAGCACGTACAGCTGGACGTCGGCGTCCGACGTGAATCGTTGGCCCCGCAGAGACCTTTTCAAGGGGTCAAACTTGGCTTAATCACAGGGTGAGAGGTCTGGACTGTATGGAGGATGACCGAGAACCTCCCATTTGAATTTCTGCAGGAATGCCGCGACTGTGTTGGCCGTATGAGGTCGTGCATTGTCGTGGAGCGGCCACGGCGGCTATGGCGTTCACCGTCACTCGGCGGTCCTGGGTAATGAGTGCATCAACCAGCTGGACGTTGTCATCGGTAATGCAGGGGGGGTGCCCCAGACTGGGCTTCCTCGGCTAACGACACCCGTCCTTCCCTGAGGCGCTTATGCCACGCCTTGACCCTTGCAAGGGACATGCAGTGTTTGCCGTACACTTGTGACATTCGGCGATGAATGTCCATTCCCCCTACTCCTTCCGCTGTCAGAAACCTAACAACACCTCTTTGCTCTTCGTTTGACGCCTCCATGTCACTGTTTTCAATGCGACTGGCAGCGTTGGACGATTGATGCATGCTGCTGCTCGCTTTGTATCGTCACGTGACGTGCACGCGAGCCCTCTAGCGTCCTTCCACGCCCTGGTCGGAACCACACCTCGTTACATACGCCACGATTAGCCGATGTAGACACCGGTATGCGCATTCCAGCGTCTGGTTCGTTACTTTTGAAACGCACCTTATACTTGAAAAAAAATAATCGTCTGCAGTCCTTCTACCTGAATCACAGATAACACACACTAATACAGCCATCACAATTAACACTGGTTATCAGACAAATTCTACACACACCCAAAGTACACGGGGCTATATGACCGCGATGTTTCCACCCCTAAATTAAGGAAACAACCAACCATCTTGAAATGACTGACGCAATGGAGTAGAACATTAGCTTTTCGCCGTCATACACGAATTATTCTTTATGATGGTTTGAAAATAAATTTACAAACATAATAGAACCACATAATTATATTAAAATGGGCATACTCAACAAAACACAGATATAGATATAGATAATTTGCCAAACAAATAACCTCAAGATACACCCCTTTGAACGTCCACATCGTATATTCCCACTACTAATTCTTGGAAAGCACTCTTAACGTACGAGAACACAGCTATCGCAACTTCATGGAATGACGGGTTGAACTTCCCGTCAGATAATGTACAAAAAGAATTACAATATGTGACGGCGAAGTTTAGTAATTTCATTAAACCACGCGTCAGTAAGTGCAACTATCCCTTTTACATCAGTCATATGCCGGCTCTTCATGAAGTGCCTTGCATTTTAGCCTAATTCCAATTTTTGCAAAGCGTATGCTCAAAGTAGCTGTTCCATTTGACTGCGATATCTGAACGTTGGCTGTAAGAATGCCACGCTGAAGGATTCGCGCTCATTACGAGCAGATGACAAGAGTTTGAAGGAAGACGTGCCATCGGATTGAAAGAAACTGCTTGGTCGAATCGAGCTGTGGCTGGACATTTGGGTCGAAGTGATGCGGCGATCAGACGATGCTGGCAAGCGTGGGTCAGCAACGGCAGGCATCAGCGCAGCGTCAGGACGGCAGTGGTCGATCGAGGGCCAAAACAGGACGGGCAGAGAGAGCGATTGTCAGAACAGCTGTCACAGCATCGGAGTCTTCGTTATCAATGATCCAGCGTGTGACCCGCACACATGTGTCCACCATGACCATCAACAGACGCCTGAGCGACAGGAATTTGCGCTCGCGCCGCCCGTTACGCCGCTTACCACTCACGCCTGTTCACCGTCAAGTCAGATTACAGTGGTGCCGTGCTCGAGCAACGTGGAACTGCGCTGACTGGGGACGTATAGTCTTTAGTGACGAGTCCCGTTTCCAATGGTGCCCTAACGACAACCGCAGACGTGTTTAGAGACGCCCAGGCCAGCGTGGGGATCCTGCCTTGACTATCGCACGCCACGCAGCCCCACAACTGGGGGTGATGGTCTGGGGTGCCATCTCCTTTGATTGCCGGACCCCTCTGGTAGTCATTTCTGGCACACTGACAGTACAGCGGTATGTTGATGACATTTTACTGCCGGTTGGGTTACCATTCCTTCAGCGACATCTAGGCCTTACTTTCCAACAGGATAATGCCAGGCCGCACATGGCACGTGTTACTATGGGCTGTCTTCAAGCTTGCCCTATCCTTCAGTGGCCAGCTCGGTCGCCTGATCTCTCTCCCATAGAGCACATTTGGGATGCCATGGGAAGACGATTGCGAACTTCCCGGAATGTTGCCGATTTGGCCCAACAGTTGGAGACCATTTGGCACGAAAATCCGCTGGACACCATCCGGGAACTTTATCAGTCCATACCACGTCGAGTGACAGCTTGCATCCAGGCAAGGGGTGGACCAACACCTTATTGACGTCCTCACTTTGTAACGCTCTAACTATGCAATAAATCATTCGATTGGTGTTCTGCAATTTGATCGTTGGTTTTTCTATGTCTGTTGCTCACATCCCCCGATTTTTATCGCCATAGGACAATTCCTTCCTCGTGCGTCGTTCTTTTTTGTTATGCAGTGTAGTGCAGTGATATAACAATGCAATAAATTAAAGCATGCACACTAATACACTAATTATGATTGCCCATTTAGAGTACTGTAGTCCAGATCAGGCACGTTTGTTGCACAGGTGTTCGATTGAAACTACAGTATGTGCACCCCTCTCTTGCCACTAGCCCAACCACTAGCCGCTGCCTGACTGAAGCGCTAATGAGCACGTTATAAAAAGATCAGATAGGCTATTAGGCTACATCATGAACTTTAGTAAGAATATTTTTAAGCCTACTTTCGATTTTTGCAAAAAATGAAAGTAGACTTATCAGGGCGAAAAAAGTGTGTCTGTCTGTGTGTGTGTATGTGTGTGTGTGAGTCTGTGTGTGTGTGTGTGTGTATGTGTGTGTGAGTCTGTGTGTGTGTGTGTGTGTGTGTGTGTGTGAGTGTGTGTACTCTGAATGTCTGTCCCCCCCTATCAATTCGAACACGGTGAATGCGAATTGAACGAAATTTGGTACAAAGGTAGCACTAGCAAAGGACACCTCAGTGTCATGTTTTATATCGCCGCCATCTTGACGAAAACGCAATGGCGGCCCAACAAATGTTCAAAGCTTAAATCAAATTACGACTAACCTAATCATTCGATCTCTACCAAATTTTGCAACAACATACCTTTATGGGGGGAGCATCCTTTGACCGAAGCAATAGGTCATCAGCGTAATAGTTTGCAGATGGCGGCCATCTTTGTGTGAAAATCGATTTCCCCTATTAATTCGAACACGGTGCAACCGAATGGAACGAAATTTGGTACAGAGGTAGTACTAACAAAAGGCACCTCAGTGTCATGTTTTATATCGCCGCCATCTTGACGGAAACGTAATGGCGGCCACACAAATGTTCAAAGCTTAAATCAAATTACGACTAACCTAATCATTTGATCTCTACCAAATTTTGCAACAACATACCTTTACGGGGGCAGGATCCTTTGACCAAACTAATAGATCATCAGCCTAATAGTTTGCGGATGGCGGCCATCTTTGTTTGAAAATCGATTCCCCCTATTAATTCGAACACGGTGCAACCGAATGGAACGAAATTTGGTACAGAGGTAGTACTAACAAAAGGCACCTCAGTGTCATGTTTTATATCGCCGCCATCGTGACGGAAACGTAATGGCGGCCACACAAATGTTCAAAGCTTAAATCAAATTACGATTAACCTAATCATCCGATCTCTACCAAATTTTGCAAAAACATACCCTTATAGAGGAAGCATCCTTTGACCAAACGAATAGGTCATTAGCCTAATAGTTTGCGGATGGCGGCCATCTTTGTGTGAAAATCAAGCACGGCGAAACCGAATGGAACGAAATTTGGTACAGAGGTAGCACTAGCAAAGGGTATCTCAGTGTCATGTTTTATATCGCCGCCATAGTGACAGAAACGTAATGGCGGCCACACAAATGTTCAAAGCTTAAGTTAAATTACGACTAACATAACCATCCGATCTCTACCAAACTTTGCAACAACATACCTTTATGGAGGGAGCATCCTTTGACCAATCTAATAGGTTATTAGCCTAATAGTTTGCGGATGGCGGCCATCTTTATGTCAAAATTGATTCCCCCTATTAATTCGAACACGGTGGAACCGAATGGAACGAAATTTGGTTCAGAGGTAGCACTAGCAAAGGGCACCTAAGTGTAATGTTTTGTATCGCCGCCATCTTGACTGAAACGTAATGGCGGCCACACGAATGTTCAAAGCTTAAATCAAATTACGACTAACCTAATCATTTGATCTCTACCAAATTTTGCAACAACATACCTTTACGGGGGGAGGATCCTTTGACCAAACTAATAGATCATCAGCCTAATAGTTTGCGGATGGCGGCCATCTTTGTGTGAAAATCAAACACGGTGAAACCGAATGGAACGAAATTTGGTACAGAGGTAGCACTAGCAAAGGGCACCTCAGTGTCATGTTTTATATCGCCGCCATCTTGGCTGAAACGTAATGGCGGCCACACGAATGTTCAAAGTTTAAATCAAATTACGATTAACCTAATCATCCGATCTCTACCAAATTCTTTATGGAGGGAGCATCCTTTGACCAATCTAATAGGTCATTCGCCTAACAGTTTGAGGATGGCGGGCATCTTTATGTCAAAATTGATTCCGCCTATTAATTTGAACACGGTGGAACCGAATGGAACGAAATTTGGTACAGAGGTAGCACTAGCAAAGGGCACCTCAGTGTCATGTTTTATATCGCCACCATCTTGACTGAAAAGTAATGGCGGCCACACGAATGTTCAAAGCTTAAATCAAATTACGATTAACCTAATCATCCGATCTCCACCAAATTTTGCAACTACATACCTTTATGGAGGGAGTATCCTTTGACCAATCTAATAGGTCATTCGCCTAATAGTTTGCGGATGGCGGCCATCTTTGTGTCAGAATCGATTCCCCCTATTAATTCAAACACGGTGAAACCGAATGGAACGAAATTTGGTACAGAGATAGCACTAGCAAAGGGCATCTCAGTGTCATGATTAATATCGCCGCCATATTGACAAAAACGTAATGGCGGCCACACAAATGTTTAAAGCTTAAATCAAATTAGGACTAACATAACCATCCGATCTCTACCAAACTTTGCAACAACATACCTTTATGGAGGGAGCATCCTTTGACCAATCTAATAGGTCATTAGCCTAATAGTTTGCGGATGGCGGCCATCTTTATGTCAAAATTGATTCCCCTTATTAATTCGAACACGGTAGAACCGAATGAACGAAATTTGGTACAGAGGTGGCTCTAGCAAAGGGCACCTCATATTCATGTTTAATATCCCTATAGCACGTTGTATTTCAAAATGCTACTACAACCAACATTCAATCATACTCCTTGAAAAGGACAAAGAGTTATAACAATGCCCATGCATTTAGGAGAAAGTAGGCTATATGTTCTTTACTGAACATCTTGTTTTAATTTATTATCTTAATTGGATTATTTCATGAATAAAACCAAGGTGTCATCCCGTCCTGACCAGCACGCAATAACCGATCTCTGTTGACGAAATGTTTAACTATGATTTTGCAAAGTTGTAGGCCTATTTTATGTTGTCGATTCTGGAACTTTCTCATTACTATTGTAGGTCATTTAATCACATGCCACAGCGTAGACAAAAGATCATATGCTTGTAGATGGTCCTAAAAGTGTTAGAGGAAGCCCGAGGCCTTGGTTTGTTGATAATTGGCACAGCGTTTTGACCAACTGAAGAAACTGCGAATTGATAGTTTGTACAGACAACACTGAAAAAGAAAGCGGGCTTCTAAACTGCACATAATTTTTATCCTGTTTAGGAAGCGAAATGAATTATTTCATTATTGGCTGAATTCTGCATCAGACAAATAACTATTAGAAGTACAGTAGCCTCAATTCTGTACTGTAATTGTCCACCTCGTGTTGAAGTAGCTGCCATTCTTGGCTGTGACCCTTGGGGTCCTGGTTTGATTCCCGGCTCTGTCAAGAAATATTTTTCTGGGCTGAGGGATTGTAATGGATATACACTCAATCTCGTGAGGCAAAGTCGAGAATAGATGGGTTCTATTCTTACGTCGACATCGTGGGGGGGTTCTTTTAATTCACTTGTGAGATGAGATCTATCATTCTTTTCTGAATGCGAAGAACACTAAACCAGTCTACAAGTGGCAGGATTTTCAACCAACTTCGCCATTCTAACTAAGCACTATCAAGAGTGAACAACAGACAGTGATCTTTATGACCCAGAGCAACTACCGTGCATGCGGCGAACTGGGATGGCAGCGATGCCGAAGCAATGTATACAAATGGATCTTGCTTTCTGGACGTGCCTAGTAACTTGTAATGTTTGAAACTGAGAAGAAATGCATGTATACTATAATTCTGATACGAGAATAATAGTAATAATAATCGTAGTTATCCATATCAAAATAGTCTCTGATGTTATAAGGAAAAGGAGAAAGACATTTTATGGCTCCTTGATAAGAATGACACCAACACGATTGACGAACCGGATCGTTAATAGTACATTATGCATCGAGCCTATAATGGCAATAATTAAGACACGAGTATGTTTATAAAAAAAGAGCGTAGCGAGTTTTATAATTTCCATACGAGTGTCTTAATTACTATTATAGGCGAGTTGCATACGACTGTTTATGTTCGACGATAATTATAACAATTTATGTTCCAACATAAATATTCATAAATATCTGTCGAGATTTCACCAATTGTATGTACTGAACAGAGCGCATGAGACACAGAGAATACCTTGTATTTGACCATGGCCTCCTGGAATAGCTCACTATGATACTCGCCACGCAGTGAAATTTAAAATAGGGGGCCATGGAAGTGAGCGCAGGTGCAATGCTATCCTGACCTGATGGGTCACGCCACTGTTTCTTGAGCTCTGATTGGTGGGAGAAACAGTCCCATAATTAAAACTTTTACTATAATGAGCCTCATTATAGTACAGTTATCTGACATATAATATTTACATTTCGCCAGGGTCGAATATAAAAATAAGAAGACCAAGCCAGCCTGGTTCGATGAGGTGGAAAATGACCAACAGGAAATGGAGATAGTTTAGTTAGTTGTTATTGTTTTAAGGGGCGGAACCACGAGGTCATCTGCCCCTAGATGGTGATAACCCGTGGAGATATTCAAGATTGAAATCCCCTCAGGAAGAAACTAAACGACCACCAGGATTTTCAAGAAAAAACAAAGTTGATGACGGGAAAGATGTGGACGAAAGAAAGAAAAGAGCAACACCGGCAGCGTATGAAGGAGCACTGGACAAAGATCAAATCCCAGAGAAGACAGTTGAAATGACGTCGTCCTTAGTAGGCCGATACGATTAGAGAAGAAGAATTGTACTTATCTTCCGCGCCTTAGGAGGGTATTGCAGCAACCCAAACAAACACATAGTAGCCTCCATTGCCATAGCTAAAGCCCTGCGCTGATGCTGATATCTGCGGATAAACCCGCGGATATCCGCAAAAATTTTCGCCATGCGGATATAGTTTGCATGGCTGTGTGGATAGCGGATAAGCTGCGGATAATATTTGGAGAAAATTTGCGGATAGTTTTTATAACTTGATTAACATCATTATTAGGACCCGGATGTTTATGACATACCGGTATCACATTTTTCCGTTATGTTTTTTTTTTGTCATGACAAATGTAAGATGATGATTTAAGTTAATGTCATTCAAATTATGTCATTAAGCATAATTAACAATCCGAAAAGGAACGGGTTGCAATTCTGGATGTATAACATTCATTTTAAACATATCACATGACACACAAAGCCTGAGGGAACGACTTTATCCTCAAATGTCTAAACATGTTGCTTTAGTAATTTTTAGCCTACTTTTCACATTTTGCAAAAATGAGGAAAAAGTAGACTTATGAGATCGGGCAAATGTGTGTGTGTCTGTCTGTCTGTCTGTCTGTCTGTCCTTCTGTCTGTCTGTCTGTCCTTCTGTATGTCTGTCTGTCTGGCTGTGTGTGTGTGTCCCCCTATCAACTCCTTAACGGCTGCAGCAATCGCAACAAAATTTGATAGGAGTAAATATCTATACCTGAATATCTCACAGCCATATTTGAAAATGATGTCAGTGCTACCAACTGCTGAACAATCGCAATTGAAATTTAAGCTCCACGCTGGATATCTTGGAAAGTATGAATGGGAGCTATTCCAAATTTGCACACGTATAGACAATAATATTGCAGTTTAATTTCCAGGAGGCCATACATGGCAGTATTGACAAAATGATTATAAGCCTGCTGATAGGTCCAAATTTTAAAATCATATAACGTCTGCACTATCAATTGGATTTCAACCAAATTTCATATGTGCTATATGTACATAAACCGATATGACTGTGCGCATTCTTAAGAGCCACCAGGGCTGCCAACTGTTAATAAATGCTCTCTCTATTTCTCATTCAAAGCCCCATACATCACAAAGTATGCAAGCCGACAGCTTTAAACTATGCACACGTATAGTACCTGACATTCTATATTAATTTGGAGTAACTTATAATGTCAGTGCTACCAACATGATTCTAAGCCTACTGAGAGGTCCAACTTATATACATGTAACTTCTATTCTATCATTTGGATTTCAACCAGATTTCGTGAGTGCTATGTGTACCATAACAGATATGACTATGCCGATTCTTAAGAGTAACCAGGGCTGCCAACTGATAATTAAAACTGTCTCTATTTTTGTTAACCTAATATCAATATATCAGAAAGTATGCAAGCCAATAGCTCTAAATTTTGCACACGTATAGTACTGTACCCAACTGTCATCATGTGGACCATGTGTTCGTATCCCAACTAACTCACGGTCTTTCGAGGTATGGGACGTTCCTGCCCACCATACGACCACATGCTCAGGATTTGAGTCTACCAGGTAACTACTCTACATGAAATACACAACATATTCCTAAAATAAAATATTTACTGGTATAAAATCATGGCTATACAACAAATACAAATAAAGGACAAATTATATTTAACTCCCAAAAATAAAAATAGGGTTATTCTGTGAGTTTTCTTCTTAAAAACAGTGCTACACTGCACTCAAATCTAATTCTAGCATCCTGTCAATGATACTTTCAGACTTCCATGGGTTTCCATAGTGTTCACCATGTGATAAAATTACTTAACTGGAGTATCATAACACAAAAATCACATATAACATTAAAATGACATTAATACAACATTACACCGTTTCTTATGGCATTTACTTTGATTAGCATAAATTCATTATTTTCTGCATTAATTAACAAATATTTGTTGTGTCGTGTGAATCATCTTCCTTCTTTCCATCACTATGAACGCTTTTAAAAGTGATACACTTCCCTTCCAAAATAAACATGGATAGAATTATTTATAGTTTCACCATACAACGATTTTCTGGGTCTTGTCGGGCTTATATCGTTACAAACGTGTCATGTTCTGGGAAATCACATACCCGTCTGCATAAATTAGCGTGAACTGGCAAAATGCACTCCAAAAGAAGATGCCTACATTATTTTGTTTCAGTTTTCCTCCTCAGAGAATAACTGAGCCAAATATTATCTGATTTCTATGATCCAACAACGTATGTGTGTTGCAACACACCATTCAATTCAATTGGCATCATCATAATAATCATATCTTAATTGCATATTGAAATATCGAGATTCTTCAGTGTCCTACTATGACTCTAATTTACAAGGGACTGGTCAACCGAAAATCTCTCCCCTCAGCAGACAATAAAATTCGTTCCAGCTGGCTAGTCAAGATGGCTGCCGCAGAAGTGGTCTACAACCCCACCTCCTCTCATCTGCTGTCAAGGTCAGGTTTGTTTACAATTGCAGTACTGGAGTTACGCTAGGTGTGGTTCCTAAGTAATTGAGTCATTTAATTATTTAACACCTATCTTTATGGTGTTTTGGGCTCAACTCGGCTCCTTATTAACATTCATGGCTGGGGATGGTATTCCTGTGATAGGCTTGCCGTTTTATGGTGACTACTGTGGCTTTAGACGCGCATCATAGTGAAAATCCACGATTTTCACCAGCAGCTGTCAATAAAATATAAGGAAATCTGCGTTTCCTAAACGACGAATATGATCCTTACCTCTCAGGGTAGATCATTTATACACATGCTCACTGCGTCTCGACGGACGTCAATCGTGGCCATAATTCATGCAAACGATGGATACAGACAGGCTCTGTCCAATTCGCTGCGAATAATACAGTATGCTCAAGGGCGATACTACTCGTAGATTTAGCCAACTTCTCACCTAACGCGCAAGCTATACTAGTTTGGTCCCCGCAATTATTTATTTACGTAAATCACTGGATTCTACGTTAATTCTGCACGCAATATGCGGCTTCAAACAATACTTCACATAGATGACTCAATTATTAAGGCACCCGTGTTCTCTCTGTCATACCACTTAAGCCAAAGCTTTAAATAGCTCTTAATAAAAATGTATAAATTTACTGGCTTACTTTACTTTAATGGTCCTCAAACATAATCCTAAGGATTGACCATATCAAATATTCATTCACATTTCACTGACACTGAAAAAGCTCTCGTATTTCGCTATATTCCACGTTACTTTCTTACTGTTTACCAAAATACAGTATCTTTATATTAGACATGACACACTTTGAACGTTAATTAGGCCAAAAGTGCCTATTACTTTACTGTTGCCGACCCCAGATTATTATTATTATGCATTTATCGTTACCGTTACATCCATCACTATTTTCGACCTGAATGGCCCTAAACAAATCACCTTCCAAGCCATATTTTATTCAAGACGAGTGGTGAAAACTCGTTCAGTAAGTGACTGTTACATCTTATTCTCAAAGTGATAAATCGTTACATGGTGAACTATTTAGTTATAATAACATTGTAAATTGGTACTCACTTTTTCTTTCTCGCTGGATAGTGCCAGCATTTCAGCTTCAGCGCTACCATGACGCTTGATTTAAGCCATCACGTTATATTTTACACAACACTTAAATTCACACATTTTCCACCTGATAAACATACTTTTATCAGTGGCCTCTTTCACTTCTACACAAAGCATATTAATCACTATACACATGAACACTTTTAAATCACTATTACACAATTTATGTACACTTATTCACTACTTCACAGGTTGATCCTAAAATCGGACTCTTCCTACGCCTGATCTCAGAGATGCGATGCGATTACTCCAACCGCTGGTCCCCGTGAAAATCTAACAGCGTTTTAGGGACGTTCGATCCTCGTCACCTGCAACATCGTTCAACTCACTGTCAAGATGAAGTTGCGATGCTTCCCAAGCTCCCATCATTGTAGTGATCCTGATGATAATGTCATATACAACTCTGACAATACCTCCCGGTATATGAAATGTTCAAAAACATTATAAGTTCATTTTTCGCTGTGGCGAATTTATATTTGAGTCAGATAATAGATAAATATCTGTATTAAATTGCTTCGACGCACTTCATGATTACTTATGAAGCTTTATGACTTGCTTCTATTGTTCTTCGACGGCTGGGCGTTGATACTTTAACATTTCGCGTGCTTACAGGCAGCGTATTAGTTACGTGTATACAGACTGAAGACAACAAGACAACTCCCTTGGTCTGCACTGCTCCCACCTTATAAAGGTTTCTCGTACAAAATAGTCCACTGGACACATGAAAGCGACTCCTTTCTTGAAATAATACCTCTTCAGCCGAAATGACATATACATCTTGTTTAATTAAGTGTGGAGGTTTCATAACCATTCGTGTGCCGGCGATCGCTTCGGTCAATTAATTACAATTAATTGCCTTAGTTCCGCACGTTAGGACGCCACTGTGGTGGTTCCCCTTTGGCTGGTCACAAAATCACTGCTCTTGAGCGTAGGCTAGGTTGTAATTCGTTCAGTTGGAGATATAGGCATGAATTTAGGTGAAAAACCACTCCTAAATTACCTCTCCGTGAATATATTCACCTGGGTGTATATTTCACTCCATTCCAATGCTCCACTTGGCTGTAATTAATTTCCGTGGGCCATCATCCCTACTCCCGATTCCATCGTTGTCAAGCGGGGAATACCCGAGCCATTAATTTTGAGCTGTCCCCTCGGTCCAGACGTAAATAGTGCGCTCGGCGCCTAAGATCTCCGCCCACTTGCTAAGTGTAATTTGTAAAACGCCAAACTGGCCTCCTCTCATTCTCGTATGCTCTGAAAACGTATATTTCCTTGCATTTGGCTACAATTTTTCATCTTAAATTGCTATGATATTCACATATAGGTCGTGAAATCATGCTACAATATTATATGTCAGTATACCTCTCATTGCTCTTTGGGTTCCCTGTAATTGCTCCCCCTCAGAGATCAATGGTTCGACTCTAGGCATAACCATGTGCCTGGTCTTTTCTGATGAGACCCGAGTTCGATGCCAGACTGCCGTGACTGATTGGGCACATCTTTCCCCTGCTAAGCTCGGAAAATTCATTTTACAAGTGAATATTTCGTGCCTACAGATGGCATCGACTCCATGCAGTATTTACTTTAAGCGGTCAGTGCTCTCGGCAATGGGCTGTCTAGTTCCCCATTCCACTCTGTCTGCCGTCTCATACTCTTGTTCTGCCTTCTCAATTGTTCAGTCATTTCTTCTAGCTCCGTAGCGGCCTCCCTCAACTGGTCATAAAGTTCCTTCAGTTGACAGCTGCATTCTCCCTTCGGATCCCTTGGGTCTGCGAGCTGGTCGCTTCGCTCCGTTCCTTCTTGGGACTGCAAGCTTTTCTCAAGATGCTTTCCGTGCATACTTAATGACTCCCCGTCCACTTGGGTGTGCATTGCTTGCTCCTCTCTCGTATCATAATCCTCTGGTGGACTATATAGTTTTAAATTAGCCACGTTTACAACAACTTCTCTACCTGTTGCTTCGTCTTTGATCCGATATGCATTATTTTGCAGATCCCTTATAATCAGGTAGGGTCCGTGATAGGCATGCTGAAATTTTTTATATTTCCTGCTCTCTGGATCTGAACTGGCGGGTTTCTTCAATAAGACGTATTCCCCCACGAGTAATGGTCTATGATAGCGTTTCCTCCTGTTTCTCCGCTGCCGTCTGTCTGCTTGTTTCTTGAGATACTCGAACGTTCTTTGGATCCTCAACTCACGTCCAAGTTGTGCATCGATGGGTGTCCGAATGACATTATGCCATGGCCTCTCTGGTCTTCTATCGAGATGTAGGCTCACTGGCACCTCTCCTGTCGCTTCGTGTTCGGTATTGTTGATACAATATTCAATAATCTCAAGTACGTCAATCCATTTCCAGTTCTCGGTAGAGCAGTATATCTTCTTGTACTTTTGCAGTTCCCTCATAACTCTCTCAGCGGAATTCGACTCCGGGTGTCGAACTGTGGATAAAATCTGTCTTATGCCCAGATTTTCCAACTCCCTGCGAAATTCTACGCTGGTAAAACAGCTCCCATGATCAGATAAGATGTTCTCCGGCTTCCCTAATATAGGAATGATTCTTTCCTTCAGCCTCTTAAGTACCTGTTTTGTACTGGTTTTCTGAATTGGACACAGGACTACCATTTTAGAAAACACGTCTAGTGCAACTAGGATGTGTCTATTTCCTCTTCTAGCTCTAGGAAGCGGCCCAAAGTTGTCCAGTGCCAGAAGCTGACATGGCTTCTCTGGTAAGAGTGGTATAGGTTTTTGCCTCATTAAGTACGAGTTAGGCTTTTCTCTTGGCAAATATCACATGTCCTGATTGTATTCCTGACTGTATCTCGAAGTTTTGGCCAAATAAATGCTTCTTTAAGCAGGGCAACAGACTTATCTACACCGGAGTGACCAAAAGCTCGGTGTGCTAACCATACTAGCCTCCTCTGCAATGCTGGTGGTACAACGATCCTGGGTCGAGTGTGGTCTGAGTCGCTCCATTTATGTAACATCTGGTTAAACCATAGATACTCCGCTGATAGTTCTTCGGCTTCCACATACATCGGGGTTTCTCTATCCAGCTTTCCCTCGAAGTAATTAATCATCAACCGTATCCAGGGATCTTCACGTTGAAAAACGGTGATGTTCCTCAGATCATCTAAGGTCTTCTGATCTCTATCTTCTATCTCGATAGCTAGAACTTCTTCTTCATCAGCTGTAGGGTATCTGCTTAGCAAGTCAGGTATGATATTGTCCTTCCCCGGGCAATGCTCGATTTCCACTTGAAATTGCTGTGTGTACAGAGACCATCTCGTCAGTCTTTGACTCGACAAGTCAGTTTTCAGCAGGAACGTTAGGGCTTTATGGTCTGTTCTCAATATAATTCTAAAACCATAGACTAGCTTTCGCCAATACTGTAGGGCATACAGTATCGCGAGTAATTCGATCTCCGTGACCGTATAATTCTTTTCATTAGGTTTCAACCTTCTACTTATGAATGCAATGTAAGTTTTCTCCTCTGGCCTGTCCACATTTTCCTGATATAACATTGCTCCGATACCTATGAATGATGCGTCAGTCTGGATCATAAATTTCTGAGTGTAGTCAGGATATCCCAATTTTACATAATCTAACAGCATCTGTTTAGATTTCACGAAAGCTTCCTCGCATTGCTCCGTCCAGCGCCATCTTCCTCCTTTCTTAAGTAAGTCTTGGAGTGGTGCTACGGTCTCGGTATACTTCGGGCAATGGCTTGAAAAGAATCCAATAACGCCTAGATATTGCCTGACGTTCTTTATCTTCGTTGGTCTCGGGAAATGTTTAATGACTTCCAATTTTCCCGGATTAGGTCTGACTCCTTGTGCATCTATCACGTGGCCTAGAAATTTAACTTCTCTCTGAGCAAAGTTAGACTTCTTTATATTGACCTTAAAGTTAGCCTGACTTAGGTCATATAACAACTTGCGTAGATCTCTGACGTGTTCCTCAACTGTTTCAGATGTCAATAGTATATCATCTACGTAGCATATGGTTGTGGCTTTTACTTCTTCGGACAGGTTCCGATCTAGCGCTCGTATCAACGCTGAACCTGCTCTTTTCAATCCAAATGGAAGACGCACGTATGAATTCGTGTGCTGGTCAAATAAAAATCCAGTTAACAAGCTAGTTTTCTCCTCCAGAGCAAGATGGTGAAAACTTGCCGTCAGGTCAAGATTTGAGAACACAGTCTTTCCTTTGAACCTCCTGAGTACCTCCTTAATGGGCGGCACATGGTCAAATTCCGGTATGACCTTGGAATTCAAATTTCGTAGGTCCAGGCATATCCTCACACTTCCGTCCTGTTTAGGTACAACTACCAGTGGGCTGACAAAAGGTGTGGCTGTCTTCACAATAACGCCTGCCTCTAGCATTTCCTGTATTGCTTCTTTGACCTTTAAATAATGTTTCTCGGCTACAGGATACGGCTTCTGTTTGAATGGTGTCCAATCGCTGACTTGGAACGCATATTGGAAATTCTTGATCCGGCCAGGTCTCGAATCGAAGACTCCTTTATACTCAAATAGCAGTTCCCTTAGCATTTGCTTATATTCTGGACCAAATTTAGCTTCCTTAATCTTCTCTTCCAGGCATTCTTCAAATTTTGGTTCAAGGTCCTTTTCAATGTCTGCGGCCAGTGTTGCCAACTCTTCCTCAATGTCTTCTGTTGTCGACACTGCATCCCCAGTCATATCTCCGTATGTATGCCATACGTACTCTTCTGGTCTCGTTTCATTGTGCTTTAATGAGAGTTCTAAGTCTTCCTTTCCCTCACTTGCGCGAAACATAACAATGTCTTGCGAGAGATCTATAATAACTTTATATTCTCTTATGAAATCCATGCCGACAATAAGGTTATACGGCAGCTTATTCACAAGTAGGAAGCTCTGTGAGAATGTAGAGTTCCCTATCTGCAGATCTAAAAATACTTGGAATCGGCATATCATAACTTTATCTGGTATCACACCTTTTATTTTCACGCTTGAAATAGGTATTTTCAATACGTGGATTTTACTTTGGATTTCATTATATAATGCCTGGGTTATCAAGCACACTGTTGACCCTGTATCAATGAGACTTCTTATCTTCATGCCCGCAATGTTTACAATAATAATGGGTAGTTCCCTTCTCACATTGACCGTCCCTTCATCTAGGTCTTCGATAAGCTCCTCAGGTTTGGCAATCCAGTTAACAACATTCACTGTATTCCATCCTGAACTTATCTCTCTTTGGTAATTTAATATTGGTGTTTTTTTTCAATTGATCCATTCTTTGTGGAGTTCTTCTGCCTGTCTTCATGCTGTTGAAGTTCCAGACTCTTGGCACCGTCATCATTTTTATATATGTCGGGTAACCTTCTATTCCTAATCGCTTCATCCCAATGAACTCGCGATTGTCTCGGGTCATCTCCGCGCTCTTCCATGTATCTTAAAAACGCGTGATAGCGTTCTTCCGCCTCTTCATCGAACCCGCGACTCTGCTCTTGGGATCTCCATCCTTGGTTGTTCCCATTTCGGCCGTAATTCCTTCTGTTATCAGGCTGCTGGTCTCTGGTACCACGCTGATTCCAGTTTTTCCTTCCTCGGTTTCCACGGTTCGATCCTCCTCGATATGCTGGCCTCCAATTTTGGTTTTCACGTCCTTCACGTTGCCAGTCGGATTTTTCTGTTTCGGTGCTTGTAGACTTGCTTTTTGTCTGCACCTTAGTCGGTTCAGTCGGTGTAGTCGTCATGTTGACTTGTTCCACATTTCGACTTTGCCTTGTGTACTGCACTGTGGTTAGGTCGAGTTGTCTCAGCACCTCCTCCATATCGATCGCAGTTTTGGCGTTTGCTGAGATCAGTAGACGTTGTACTTCATACGGTAGCTACTTGGCTATCGCTATGCACAAATCTGACTCTCTAAGTCCTTCATCAAGCTCGCGAAAACGGCACAATTGATTCACAAAGAATTCTCCGTACTTTGTTGGATTACTAGTACTATAACGCCTGGAATACAAGTCCAATCTGAGGTTCTGTTGTATGCTCGCGTTTCAGTATCTGCTTAGAAATGCTTGGCGAAATTCGTCAACGGTGTCGAACGTGTACCGAAAACTCCTAAACCATAAGGCACACTCGCCTTCAGTTAGTTTTTCAATCGCTCTCAACCTGCGCTCTGGCGGTACTTTCGCGTCATTCAAGTACTCGGAAACTTCTTTAAGCCAGTACTTGGGTGTCATGTTAGAATTACTCCCAGAGTATTTCTTTGGTTTCTCATCACTAGCCCTTACAACTGTGACTATTTGAATTTGAACAGCATTTTCATGCGGTGTTGACATGGCAATTGGCATACCAGGTGTGGTATACGGGCTGTCACTTGGCATGGCTGCATTCTTTGGAGTGGGCTGTATTTCTATCTCTGCCCATTTATTTCTCCTATTCTCGTCTATACTTCCTTCGCTAGACCTAGGATTCCGCAACATGGATTCCTCCTGCGCGATCATTCTAGTCTCGATTTGGCTGTGCCTATTTTCTGCCCTTTCCAAACGAGCTAATACCTCTCGTTCTATTTTCTCTAGGCGATCTCGGTTTCTTTCTGCCATAGAAACTACCTTTTCCTTATCATCCTTAAGGTTTTCCTTCAGGTGGATAATTTACCCCGCTAGACTTTCTCTTACTTCGGCAAGAGTCTTATCACTGGCTTCAGTCTTCAAGCCTTCTCGAAGTTCTAATGCTTCTCGTAAGCCTGTAACTTCCTTTTGAATGTGACCCTGCATATGAGAGATTTCAGTCCTAATTTTCGTGATTTCTCCCTGGTCCTCATCCTGTCTTTTATGAATAACTGCTAGGTCGCTCTGAGTTTGTTCCAACTCTTTCTGCACCTTCCCGACTTGCCTCTTCATATTTGACATTATCTCCTTATTCTCTTGATCAGAAGTTTTTATTTCCTGGATTTCCTTGCATTGGTCAAGGATATTCTGATCCTGTTTTCTCAAGGCTTCGTCTACCGCCTTGGCGTACCCTGCCATTCGCGTATTCCATTTTACGTCGCTATCCTCGAGCCTTTGATCCACGGTCTGAGTGAACGTATTAAATTGCTCTAGTTGACGTTTAGTATTAGCTTCATTCTGACTTTGAATGTCTTTAAGCTCCATGGACATACTGCTTAAACTATCGTTAATCTCACGCTGTGACTCTCTGCACGCTTGCAGATTATTCTCTAGTTTTAGCTCAATAGACTCAAAGCGTTAATCGTTATCAGCTTGCATTTCTGAGACCACGCTAACAATATTAGCTCGATTATTCTCTAATTGAATATTTACTGTAGCCAACCTCTGGCTTACCTCAGCTTGATTAGCCTCTAACCTAGTGTTTACTTCAGCTTGATTAGCCTCCAATCGTACATTTATTGTAGCCAATCTATCTGCTATTTCATCTTTAAATGCTTTAGATTCTTCCTTACTCTTAGCATTAGAATTATCAAAATGTTCCCTTAACTCAGCAATACACCTGAGTACGTCTTCAGTTCCAGCCATCCTGTATTTCTTAATTTGAGATTCAGGTAGGCCGCAGCTGAATATGCTGGTGCGTTCTATTGGAAAGAAAAGGATTCCGATCCCGCGACAACAACAACAACATATTACATAATGTCAAAACCACCTATGGAATGGGTATAGACCCTCGTACCCTTCTGACAACAGTGTCTGACGTCTGAATATCATCTAGAAAGACTCACAATCGCTCAAACAGAGTTTGAGGAAAAATATTATTTTTATGGTTTTCCCCATGAAAACCATGCTATTATTATGGGTTTTTCTGAATCCCATAAGCCATCCTCGTACTGGGCACCATGATAAATTAGAGGGTATCCCATGCTTTGCCACACACAACTGGGCGACATGATAATGAGATGGGGTGAACATGCTATGCTATGCTTTCCCTGGCCAGTTTGTGCAATGCCAAGATCGCTCATATTGCACTGACGCAGGCGGTTCCATAATGAATTAATACCGTCCCACAATGCTTGGGCCATGATAATTAAAGGGGGTTGTGTAAGTTACATTTACATTTAAGCATGTCTTATGGAGGATTATCAACATTTATTTTACGTGATGGCTTATTAACAAATGGGACGCGGCCTTTTCCTATTATATCCTAATTTCTATGCTGTATTTGCTTCTACCGCTACTATCTTGGCCGACTTTCAGCAGTACCTGAGACTCAATCCTAGTACAGAGACATATCCTCCATGTACCCAACTGGACCATGTGTTCGTATCCCAACTAACTCACGGTCTTTCGAGGTATGGGACGTTCCTGCCCACCATACGACCACATGCTCAGGATTTGAGTCTACCAGGTAACTACTCTACATGAAATACACAACATATTCCTAAAATAAAATATTTACTGGTATAAAATCATGGCTATACAACAAATACAAATAAAGGACAAACTATATTTAACTCCCAAAAATAAAAATAGGGTTATTCTGTGAGTTTTCTTCTTAAAAACAGTGCTACACTGCACTCAAATCTAATTCTAGCATCCTGTCAATGATACTTTCAGACTTCCATGGGTTTCCATAGTGTTCACCATGTGATAAAATTACTTAACTGGAGTATCATAACACAAAAATCACATATAACATTAAAATGACATTAATACAACATTACACCGTTTCTTATGGCATTTACTTTGATTAGCATAAATTCATTATTTTCTGCATTAATTAACAAATATTTGTTGTGTCGTGTGAATCATCTTCCTTCTTTCCATCACTATGAACGCTTTTAAAAGTGATACACTTCCCTTCCAAAATAAACATGGATAGAATTATTTATAGTTTCACCATACAACGATTTTCTGGGTCTTGTCGGGCTTATATCGTTACAAACGTGTCATGTTCTGGGAAATCACATACCCGTCTGCATAAATTAGCGTGAACTGGCAAAATGCACTCCAAAAGAAGATGCCTACATTATTTTGTTTCAGTTTTCCTCCTCAGAGAATAACTGAGCCAAATATTATCTGATTTCTATGATCCAACAACGTATGTGTGTTGCAACACACCATTCAATTCAATTGGCATCATCATAATAATCATATCTTAATTGCATTTTGAAATATCGAGATTCTTCAGTGTCCTACTATGACTCTAATTTACAAGGGACTGGTCGACCGACCTTCTCTCCCCTCAGCAGGCAATAAAATTCGTTCCAGCTGGCTAGTCAAGATGGCTGCCGCAGAAGTGGTCTACAACCCCACCTCCTCTCATCTGCTGTCAAGGTCAGGTTTGTTTACAATTGCAGTACTGGAGTTACGCTAGGTGTGGTTCCTAAGTAATTGAGTCATTTAATTATTTAACACCTATCTTTATAGTGTTTTGGGCTCAACTCGGCTCCTTATTAACATTCATGGCTGGGGATGGTATTCCTGTGATAGACTTGCCGTTCTATGGTGACTTCTGTGGCTTTAGACGCGCATCATAGTGAAAATCCACGATTTTCACCAGCAGCTGTCAATAAAATATAAGAAAATCTGCGTTTCCTAAACGACGAATATGATCCTTACCTCTCAGGGTAGATCATTTATACACATGCTCACTGCGTCTCGACGGACGTCAATCGTGGCCATAATTCATGCAAACGATGGATACAGACAGCCTCTGTCCAATTCGCTGCGAATAATACAGTATGCTCAAGGGCGATACTACTCGTAGATTTAGCCAACTTCTCACCTAACGCGCAAGCTATACTAGTTTGGTCCGCGCAATTATTTATTTACGTAAATCACTGGATTCTACGTTAATTCTGCACGCAATATGCGGCTTCAAACAATACTTCACATAGATGACTCAATTATTAAGGCACCCGCGTTCTCTCTGTCATACCACTTAAGCCAAAGCTTTAAATAGCTCCTAATAAAAATGTATAAATTTACTGGCTTACTTTACTTTAATGGTCCTCAAACATAATCCTAAGGATTGACCATATCAAATATTCATTCACATTTCACTGACACTGAAAAAGCTCTCGTATTTCGCTATATTCCACGTTACTTTCTTACTGTTTACCAAAATACAGTATCTTTATATTAGACATGACACACTTTGAACGTTAATTAGGCCAAAAGTGCCTATTACTTTACTGTTGCCGACCCCAGATTATTATTATTATGCATTTATCGTTACCGTTACATCCATCACTATTTTCGACCTGAATGGCCCTAAACAAATCACCTTCCAAGCCATATTTTATTCAAGACGAGTGGTGAAAACTCGTTCAGTAAGTGACTGTTACATCTTATTCTCAAAGTGATAAATCGTTACATGGTGAACTATTTAGTTATAATAACATTGTAAATTGGTACTCACTTTTTCTTTCTCGCTGGATAGTGCCAGCATTTCAGCTTCAGCGCTACCATGACGCTTGATTTAAGCCATCACGTTATATTTTACACAACACTTACATTCACACATTTTCCACCTGATAAACATACTTTTATCAGTGGCCTCTTTCACTTCTACACAATGCATATTAATCACTATACACATGAACACTTTTAAATCACTATTACACAATTTATGTACACTTATTCACTACTTCACAGGTTGATCCTTAAATCGGACTCTTCCTACGCCTGATCTCAGAGATGCGATGCGATTACTCCAACCGCTGGTCCCCGTGAAAATCTAACAGCGTTTTACGGACGTTCGATCCTCGTCACCTGCAACATCGTTCAACTCACTGTCAAGATGAAGTTGCGATGCTTCCCAAGCTCCCATCATTGTAGTGATCCTGATTACAATGTCATATACAACTCTGACAATACCTCCCGGTATATGAAATGTTCAAAAACATTATAAGTTCATTTTTCGCTGTGGCGAATTTATATTTGCGTCAGATAATAGATAAATATCTGTATTAAATTGCTTCGACGCACTTCATGATTACTTATGAAGCTTTATGACTTGCTTCTATTGTTCTTCGACGGCTGGGCGTTGATACTTTAACATTTCGCGTGCTTACAGGCAGCGTATTAGTTACGTGTATACAGACTGAAGACAACAAGACAACTCCCTTGGTCTGCACTGCTCCCACCTTATAAAGGTTTCTCGTACAAAATAGTCCACTGGACACATGAGAGCGACTCCTTTCTTGAAATAATACCTCTTCAGTCGAAATGACATATACATCTTGTTTAATTAAGTGTGGAGGTTTCAATACCATTCGCGTGCCGGCGATCGCTTCGGCCAATTAATTACAATTAATTGCCTTAGTTCAGCGCGTTAGGACGCCACTGTGGTGGTTCCCCTTTGGCTGGTCACAAAATCACTGCTCTCGAGCGTAGGCTAGGTTGTAATTCGTTCATTTGGAGATATAGGCATGAATTTAGATGAAAAACCACTCCTAAATTACCTCTCCGTGAATATATTCACCTGGGTGTATATTTCACTCCATTCCAATGCTCCACTTGGCTGTAATTAATTAATTTCCGTGGGCCATCATCCCTACTCCCGATTCCATCGTTGTCAAGCGGTGAATACCCGAGCCATTAATTTTGGGCTGTCTCCTCGGTCCAGACGTAAATAGTGCGCTCGGCGCCTAAGATCTCCGCCCACTTGCTAAGTGTAATTTGTAAAACGCCAAACTGGCCTCCTCTCATTCTCGTATGCTCTGAAAACGTATATTTCCTTGCATTTGGCTACAATTTTTCATCTTAAATTGCTATGATATTCACATATAGGTCGTGAAATCATGCTACAATATTATATGTCAGTATACCTCTCATTGCTCTTTGGGTTCCCTGTAATTGCTCCCCCTCAGAGATCAATGGTTCGACTCTAGGCATAACCATGTGCCTGGTCTTCTCTGATGAGACCCGAGTTCGATGCCAGACTGCCGTGACTGATTGGGCACAGTACCTAGCATTCTAGATTAATTTGGAGTAACGAATATAGGCCTACGCCAGTGCTGCCAACATGATTATAGGCCTGCTGATAGTTCCAATTTTAAAACGCATGTAACTTCTATACTAACTAATGGATTTCATTCAAAATTGACACAACAATAGATCAGATTATTTCAGATTATTTCTGACCAATACATGTATGTTATTGTTGCCAACATGATTTTACGCGCGCTGTTAGATCCAATGTTTAACTGCATGTAACGTCCATGCTATCCATTGGACTTCAACCAAATTTTGTATTCTGTACCTTAAGAGATGGAACTAAGAATATATTCAGTCACCAGGGCTGCCAACTGTAGTTCTCTACTAGGCTACATTATGCCAGGTATATAGTATATCTAACTAATTAGAAATTTCGATATTACCAACTTAATTTCGTCATTATTCTAGATAGATCCGTATAGATTAATCATTGGCTTGAATCTTAAATTTTAAGAAAAGTAGGCTCTTTAGTTCGTCACAGAACTTCTTGTTGCTTTATCTATTGAAAACTGTTATTGTAATGGCTGTAGATTCGGATAACAAACGTGGGAATGCGAAAAAAAAGTCATGTGGATGAGGGGCGGATGCGGATAACAGACAGTTGAGCGGATGCGGGGCAGTTGCGGATAACAGTCATGCGGATGCGGGGCGGAGGCGGATAACGTTTTGGTTATCCGCGCAGTGTTCTAGCTACTGTATATCACAGGCGTTCTCGACCTGGTGCTCTTTAAATGAAATTTGTTGCATTTTATCATACGAGCCAAAAAGTGCTCGCTAGCACAAGCTCCTCTGAGATCCACTCTTCAATTCAAATGTTGTTGCACGAACCACAAAATAGCGTTTTCATTAAACATTTTCTCGGTCAGAATTCTTATTGTTTTGTGAATTCTAAATTTTTTCTTATCTGTGCGGGCCTCAAGATTTTCAATGTTGATCTGTCTGGACCTCAGTCAGCCACTCCGTGCCACACTTACTCTGTGTTATAACGTTGAGCAATTTCTTCTCCGTTCTGAAGTTTTCCATCCTGTAAATGTGTGTATAAAACTGTGCTCGGCGTTTTCTGATTAAGTCCGTTATCGTGTGGATCTTTTGGTAGAGTTCATTTTGAGGTCTCTTCATCCAAATACCGTTATTATTAACTGCCCCGGAAATCCTTCTGAGAATTTTTCTTTCCTGTTTTTCTATATCCATAATTTTGGAATAAACGTCGATCACCATTGTTTCGGCTGCGTAAGTTGCTTTCGGAAGAATCACCGTTGTATAGTGCCTTAATTTTGCGTCTAGCGCTATGCACTTTTTGTTGTAGTGAGCCCACGTTAGCATGTAGGCCTTCTGTAGTTTGGTGATTCTTTGTTCATTGGCGATTCTGTTTAGTACTGATGGCTGTATGATTTCACTGAGGTATTTAAAATGGGTATTTTGTGATTAAAGACGAGTTATTTTCTGGCCGTCTTTCCATATAGTGGGGGTTTTCTTAAGAAATGTGTAGTCCGGTTCATTGCGCAATTTCACGTTGCATTATTATTATTTATTTATTTATTTATTTATTATTCGCTAATCGGCCAACTAGCGACCACGATAATTTCCACAATACATTCTGGTGTTTATTCAATATACGATTGATCCAGTGGGTTTTCATTAGCTTGCTGTATCGAGCATGGCGTTCATCCGACCACTTTGCACCGGTTGTCCATTTCTCATCTCGGAAAGTGAAAAACGTCACGATGCTTGTTAGGAAAAGGTCTCGTTTGTGCGCGTCACAGGTTGTAGGCCCATTTCTTGGAGGTCTTTCTTGACCTTAACGTACCAGGGGACTGTTGTTTTTGGTTTTGTGTCGAAAGTGATAAATATACATTAATTATTATTATTATTATTATTATATTATTATTATCATCATTATTATTTCTATTTTTTTATAATCGTTTCGGTCTTCTATGCACCGCGTTATTTCAACTGCATTTTCCCTCGTTCTTTCACATTGGCCCAGTATTCGCGCATTCTTCTTCGGTGAGCTTCCTTTCGTTTTTTCGGTCCACTTCTTGCCGGTTTTCAATATAGGGTTTGGCTGAAAACTCTGTATTTCCCCAAGTTTCTTCTTCAAAGAGTCACGTTCCAAGATGTCCTAATGATATATCCCCAGTTCTTGTAGGTCTTTTTCCACCTCTGTAAACCAGATCCCTTTGGTTTTCTTTCCCACAAAGTATGCACAGATTCGATTAGACAATCTTCCGGAGTTCACTCGTGTTAAATGGCCATAAAAGGAGAGTCTTATTTTGCGAATAGTGTCCGTTATTTTCTCCACATGTGAATGACGTTCATCGTTGTGTCGTCTTCTATACTCTCCCCATTATTATTATTGTTATTTTTATTATTAATATTATTATTATTATCTTTAATTTCTCATAAATTATTATGGTACAACTCAGTCTACAAGATACGGATTTGATAATCAAGTATCCTGTAAACCTATTATTGAGATAAAAAAAATAGCCTAACAATATGGCATGTATCCAGCAGCACTGCCTTCTGTATTCTGGCAATCAGGTGTTTCATTTTCAGTTCCTCCAAAGCCATTGCCAACGTCTTTGAAACAACTCCCGTGGAAGAGATCACCACTGGCAAAATCCTTACGCATTTTAGACCCCATAGTTTTCGCATTTCTTCCGCCAATGGTGCGTACTTGTTTGTCTTTTTAGCTTTATTATTATTATTATTATTATTATTATTATTATTATTAATATTATTATATTCGATTTGATAGTGCTCGATACGTGGTATGGCGTGAAGTTGGTGCTCACAGTTTCAAAATGGTTGATAATGCCTGCTATACCATATTATGAATGCAATAACAAAGTATTTGGGACTGCCGAGTGCCACTGTATGAGAGAGAACGAAGTGAGCAGGCATGCAAACACAATAGAGGCCAATAAATCAATCAGTCACAGCCCGCGAGCCACACCCGGACAGCTGTCATTACTCGTCTGTATCAGAGTTACGTCACGTAAGATATATGGCATGCTTCTTCCTTCCACAAAAAATTTAACTACTTCGGGAGCTTTAATCATAAATTGATAAGGGAAACGCTGCCTTTATAACATGGATACGTATGGAATTTACCTTTATGTTCGACGATGTCGAAATGTAAATATTATATGTCAGAAAACTGTACTATAATGAGGCTCTCTATAGCACAAGTTTTCATTATGGGACAGTTTCTCTCACCAATCAGAGCTCAAGAAACAGTTGCGTGACCAATCAGGTGAGGATAGCATCACACCTGCACTCACTTCCATGGCTCACTATTTTAAATTTCACTGCGTGGCGAGTGTCATAGTAAGATATGCCAGGAGGCCATGGTCAAATACAAGGTATTCTCTGCGTCCCATACGCTCTGTTCAGTACATAAAACTGGCGAAATCACGACAGATATTTATGAATATTTATGTTCGAACATAAAATAGTTATAATTATCGTCGAACCTAAACAGTCGTATGCAACTCGCCTATAATTAGGCTTGCCATATTTTTGGTGAGTTAAACCGGGACACATTAATGGGGGAGGGGCAGAGCGGAGGGTCCTCCCCCGGGAATTTTTTAAACATTAGAAGCCAAATGGGGAGTTTTAAGCCTTTTTTAAGCCTCTCAAGTGACGGGAGGGGGTATCTGGCACCCTAAATGGTTAGTTCTACACACCTTTTAAATATAAAAAAAAGGATTATTTGCTACATAAAATTATATAATTTTTCCTTTTTAATGATTTTTTTCTGGTCTACCATCTAAAAAGAAGTGTTAATAAAATACAATTTAAAATACTGCATACAATTGTTTACGGTATTTGAACAATTTCTAAGTCTTATTATCTTTTGAAAAAAAAAATACATTTTTTTGTCTAATTACAAAACCAATTACAAAAAACTTCTTTTGTCAAACTAAAAGAACAATTAATTAATGAGTTAACAATTTGGGTTATTGTTTTGTGTCATTCGTTTGAATACTTCTAAACTTTTTGACGCTGTGCGCGATAGTCAACGAAGTTGATTGTTGAAAAGTAACCGATTTATAAAGGATTCATTACTTTTTACATCTTACAGCCGTTTTCCGGGACATTGATAAAACCGGGCGGGACACCGGGACAACAGCGAAATTCCGGGACTGTCCCGGTCTAACCGGGACGTATGGCAAGCCTACCTATAATGGTAATTAAGACACTCTTATGGAAATTATAAAACTCGGTTCGCTTGTTTTCAAACGTACTCGTGTCTTAATTATTGTCATTATAGGCTCATTGCACAATGTACTATTATAACATACAGTAGATACGCATTTTAGCTGAGGGCTTATCTGAAATTTTGCGTACAGTAGACATATTCCCAACACCTAGGCCTAGTTACCATGAGGAGAAGAGATGTTTTTGATAATTTTTATGAGCTTTGAGATATCGTGGTCATGTAGCCTCAAGTACTTGAGTGTGTGTAGAATTTGTCTGATAACACTGTTAAACAAATTTTGATGAAATGTGTAAATGACTTCAGTTTGGGGTTTTCACATTCATTTGTGCATACAGTAATATGAGTAAATATTACTATCTAACCAAATCCTCAGCTCTAGTGTTCGAAATAAGTTCTTCTATATTACAATGCCTAATACATACGCATACGACAGTATTCAACAAAATTTACAACAAATACTGGAATGAATAGCTGTCACATTCTGCATTTATCAAGGCTGCAATTGTATGTCCCAATATGAGTTAAGATACATAACAAATGCATATTTTCAGATGTGCACAGAAGAATATTATGAAAATGATAACACTATGTCAAAGTGATACGTTTCCTGATGACCGTTTTCGCTTCACTTGTCGTTTGTAGACTGTCTCTGGAGCATCTCTCTCATCACCTGATTGTCTCTGGAAAGCTCCCGAATCTGTGGTCCAACAAAGATACCCTCCTTGATCTTTGCGTCACTTAATCGAGAGAATTTTTGCCTTAAATATTTGAAAGCCGCTCCCTCTCGGTCATTTTCTTGACAAAGTTTTTTATAAGCCCTAATTGTATGTATAATGGTGGGCGTAATATTAGTTTAAGATCAACCAATGGTTCGTTTGTGACGTTCTTCACACATGTTGTCAGGGCTTTTCTGAGAGGCCAGCCTGCTTTTAGCCTACTTTTCTCATTTTGCAAAAATGAGGAAAACGTAGACTTAGAGATCGATCCGGGAGAATGTGTGTCGGTCTGTCTGTCCTTCTGTCTGTCTGTGTGTGTGCCCCCTCCCCCTATCAACTCCTAAACGACTGCAGATATCAAAACCAAATTTGGTATGAGCAAATATCTGCACCTGAATATCTCATGGTCACATTTGAAATTGACGTCAGTGCTACCAACTGATGAAAAATCGCAATTGAAATTTGAGCTCTATGTTGAATATCTCAGAAGTTATGCATGCGAACTATTCCGAAATTGGCACAAATTTAGATAATAACATTCCAGATTAATTATCAGAAGTCCATACATGCCAGTGTTGCCAACATGATTCTAAGCCTGCCGATAAGTCCATTTCTAAATGCATGTAACTTCTATACTATCGATTGGATTTACACCAAATTTCGTATGTACTATGTGCACTATAAGAGATATGACTGTGCGTATTTTAAAGAGCCACCATGGCTGCCAACTGTTAATAAATGATCTATCTATGTTTTAAACCTAATATTAATATTTCAGAAAGTATGCAAGTCAACAGCTCTTAACTTTTCACACGTATAGTACCTGACATTCTACCTTAGTTTGGTATAACTGATATATACATCAGTGCTGACAACACTATTCTAAGCCTGCTGATAGGTCCAGTCTTTTAATGCATATAGGGGCGTGGTGGCTCAGCGGTCTAGCTGTATGCCTCTCACCAAGGCGGTCCGGGTTCGATTCCCGGTCAATGCATGTGAGATTTTCAAAGTGAAATGCCATTTCCTGTGGTTCAGATTCCACGTAAAAGGAGGTCCCGTGGCTCATAATCTACAGATTAACGGTCACGTTAAACTACAAGCTTCCTTTTTCCTTTTTTTTAAATGCATATAACCTCTATACCAACAAATGGATTTCAACCAAATTTCGTATGTACTTTGTGTACTGCAACAGTTATGACTGCGTATTAGTAAGGACCAGCAGGGTCGCCAACTGTTAATAAATGCTCTCTCTATTTGTATTCCTAATATCAATATATCAGAGATTACTGTATGCAAGCCATCAGCTCTAAACTTTTCTCACGTATAGTACCTGACATTCTAGATTAATTTGGTGTAACTAATATGCCTCAGTGTTTCCAGCATGTTTCTAAGCTTTCTGATAGTTTAATTTGTTAATTACATGTAACTTCTATACTAATAAATAGATTGTATCCAAGATTGGCACTATAATAGTTCGTAATATTTTAGATTAATTCTGAGCTTCACATACATGACATTGTACCCAACATGATTTTACGCACACTGATACATCTAATATCAAAGAGCATGTAACGTCCATACTATCCAATAGACTTCAACCAAATGTAGTATGTGCATTCTATACCTTAATTAAGAGAAGGAACTAAGAATATATTCAGAGTCACCAGGGCTGCAACCTGTAGTAAGTTTACTAGGCTACACTGTTTCAGGTGTTTTTCAAACTGCAGTACTTAGAAATGTTAGGATTTCCAACTTGACTTCGTCATTATTCTAGATAGGTCTGTATATAGATTGGCATGAATGTTAATTTTTAAGAAAAGTAGGCTCTTTAGTTAGTCACGGAACTACTACTTGTATAATGAGAAGCACGAGTCCTGCTATCCCACTCACATATAAAACAGTTGCACTTGGTATATTTCCTAAGTTAGCGTGACTTTCCCAAAATATGAGATAATTGTTACCAACCTATATAAAATGAAAACTAGAGCTAATTTTCAATTTTGTCTTTGATATTCATAATCAGAAGCGCAATATCTATCAGAATTGGCTAGTTTTGTTCAATTTACATTTTCACTGCTGTACAGTGTAATCTGTGTCACTGTGTGCCTGTACTAGTAAGTGCGTTTGTAATTGACGTTGGTTGGTTGGTTGCTCAGTTTAGGGGCTACGACAACGCGGTCATGTTGCCGCGTGTATATGCCGGACGTTTGTTTTAGACGAGTGAAAAATCTTAATGGAAGCCTGGATGCGAGATACTAAAGTACCTGTGTTGTTATCAGCTGCCCCAAGCGGTCCGATGATTGACAACGCTGTCTGACACTACTGCTGGAGTGCAGTCATTGGCAAATGAAGAGCCTATTTCCAAAAGTCGACATGTGCATTTTTTTAGTTATTGAGAAAAACGAAAAAAACGCTTAAACGGTAAAATTCAGGAAATGTTATGTTATTCTTGGTACAAACTCTAACATAAACATAACATAAACATAAACAAGATGTTCAGTAAAGAACATATAGCCTACTTTCTCCTAAATGCATGGGTATTGTTATAACTCTTTGTCCTTTTCAAGGAGTATGATTGAATGTTGGTTGTAGGAGCTTGTTGAAATACAACGTGCTATAGGGATATTAAACATGAATATGAGGTGCCCTTTGCTAGTGCTACCTCTGTACCAAATTTCGTTCAATTCGGTTTCACCGTGTTTGAATTGATAGGGGGAATCGATTTGCACACATACTTGGCCGACATCTGCAAACTATTGGGCTGATGTTCTTGCAGTTTGGTCAGAATATGTTTCCCACATAAAGATATGGTGTTGCAAAATTAGGTAGAGACTAGATTATTAGGTTGGTCGTAATTACATTTTAGCTTTTAACATTTGGGTGGCCGCGATTACGTTTCCATCAAGATAGCGGTGATATAAAACATGACACTGAGGTGCCCTTTGCTAGTGCTACCTCTATACCAAATTTCGTTCCATTTGGTTTCAGCGTGTTTGAATTAATAGGGGGAATCGATTCTGACACAAAGATGGCCGCCATCCGCAAACTATTAGGCGAATGACCTATTAGATTGGTCAATGGATGCTCCCTCCATAAAGGTATGTAGTTGCAAAATTTGGTAGAGATCGGATGATTAGGTTAATCGTAATTTGATTTAAGCTTTGAACATTCGTGTGGCCGCCATTACGTTTCATTCAAGATGGCGGCGATATAAAACATGACACTGAGGTGCCCTTTGCTAGTACTACCTCTGTACCAAATTTCGTTCCATTCGGTTCCACCGTGTTCGAATTAATAGGGGGAAAAAATTTTGACATAAAGATGGCCTCCATCCGCAAACTATTAGGTGAATGACCCATTAGATTGGTCAAAGGATGCTCCCTCCATAAAGGTATGTAGTTGCAAAATTTGGTAGAGATAGGATGATTAGGTTAATCGTAATTTGATTTAAGCTTTGAACAATCGTGTGGCCGCCATTACGTTTCAGTCAAGATGGCGGCGATATAAAACATGACACTGAGGTGCCCTTTGCTAGTGCTACCTCTGTACCAAATTTCGTTCCATTCGGTTCCACCGTGTTAGAATTAATAGGGGGAATCAATTTTGACATAAATATGGCCGCCATCCGCAAACTATCAGGTGAATTACCTATTAGATTGGTCAAAGGATGCTCCCTCCATAAAGGTATGTAGTTGCAAAATTTGGTAGAGATCGGATGATTAGGTTAATCGTAATTTGATTTAAGCTTTGAACATTTGTGTGGCCGCCATTACGTTTCCGTCAAGATGGCGGCGATATAAAACATGACACTGAGGTGCCTTTTGTTAGTACTACCTCTGTACCAAATTTCGTTCCATTCGGTTGCACCGTGTTCGAATTAATAGGGGGAATCGATTTTCACACAAAGATGGCCGCCATCCGCAAACTATTACGCTGATGACCTATTGGTTTGGTCAAAGGATGCTCCCCCCATGAAGGTATGTTGTTGCAAAATTTGGTAGAGATCGGATGATTAGGTTAATCGTAATTTGATTTAAGCTTTGAATATTTGTGTGGCTGCCATTACGTTTCCGTCAAGATGGCGGCGATATAAAACATGACACTGAGGTGCCTTTTGTTAGTACTACCTCTGTACCAAATTTCGTTCCATTCGGTTGCACCGTGTTCGAATTAATAGGGGGAATCGATTTTCACACAAAGATGGCCGCCATCCGCAAACTATTACGCTGATGACCTATTGGTTTGGTCAAAGGATGCTCCCCCCATAAAGGTATGTCGTTGCAAAATTTGGTAGAGATCGGATGATTAGGTTAATCGTAATTTGATTTAAGCTTTGAACAATCGTGTGGCCGCCATTACGTTTCAGTCAAGATGGCGGCGATATAAAACATGACACTGAGGTGCCCTTTGCTAGTGCTACCTCTGTACCAAATTTCGTTCCATTCGGTTCCACCGTGTTCGAATTAATAGGGGGAATCAATTTTGACATAAAGATGGCCGCCATCCGCAAACTATCAGGTGAATGACCTATTAGATTGGTCAAAGGATGCTCCCTCCATAAAGGTATGTAGTTGCAAAATTTGGTAGAGATCGGATGATTAGGTTAATCGTAATTTGATTTAAGCTTTGAACATTTGTGTGGCCGCCATTACGTTTCCGTCAAGATGGCGGCGATATAAAACATGACACTGAGGTGCCCTTTGCTAGTGCTACCTCTGTACCAAATTTCGTTCCATTCGGTTCCACCGTGTTCGAATTAATAGGGGGAATCAATTTTGACATAAAGATGGCCGCCATCCGCAAACTATCAGGTGAATGACCTATTAGATTGGTCAAAGGATGCTCCCTCCATAAAGGTATGTAGTTGCAAAATTTGGTAGAGATCGGATGATTAGGTTAATCGTAATTTGATTTAAGCTTTGAACATTTGTGTGGCCGCCATTACGTTTCCGTCAAGATGGCGGCGATATAAAACATGACACTGAGGTGCCTTTTGTTAGTACTACCACTGTACCAAATTTCGTTCCATTCGGTTGCACCGTGTTCGAATTAATAGGGGGAATCTATTTTCACACAAAGATGGCCGCCATCCGCAAACTATTACGCTGATGACCTATTGGTTTGGTCAAAGGATGCTCCCCCCATGAAGGTATGTTGTTGCAAAATTTGGTAGAGATCGGATGATTAGGTTAATCGTAATTTGATTTAAGCTTTGAACATTCGTGTGGCCGCCATTACGTTTCAGTCAAGATGGCGGCGATATAAAACATGACACTGAGGTGCCCTTTGCTAGTACTACCTCTGTACCAAATTTCGTTCCATTCGGTTCCACCGTGTTCGAATTAATAGGGGGAATCAATTTTGACATAAAGATGGCCTCCATCCGCAAACTATTAGGTGAATGACCCATTAGATTGGTCAAAGGATGCTCCCTCCATAAAGGTATGTAGTTGCAAAATTTGGTAGAGATCGGATGATTAGGTTAATCGTAATTTGATTTAAGCTTTGAACAATCGTGTGGCCGCCATTACGTTTCAGTCAAGATGGCGGCGATATAAAACATGACACTGAGGTGCCCTTTGCTAGTGCTACCTCTGTACCAAATTTCGTTCCATTCGGTTCCACCGTGTTCGAATTAATAGGGGGAATCAATTTTGACATAAAGATGGCCGCCATCCGCAAACTATCAGGTGAATGACCTATAAGATTGGTCAAAGGATGCTCCCTCCATAAAGGTATGTAGTTGCAAAATTTGGTAGAGATCGGATGATTAGGTTAATCGTAATTTGATTTAAGCTTTGAACATTTGTGTGGCCGCCATTACGTTTCCGTCAAGATGGCGGCGATATAAAACATGACACTGAGGTGCCTTTTGTTAGTACTACCTCTGTACCAAATTTCGTTCCATTCGGTTGCACCGTGTTCGAATTAATAGGGGGAATCGATTTTCACACAAAGATGGCCACCATCCGCAAACTATTACGCTGATGACCTATTGGTTTGGTCAAAGGATGCTCCCCCCATGAAGGTATGTTGTTGCAAAATTTGGTAGAGATCGGATGATTAGGTTAATCGTAATTTGATTTAAGCTTTGAATATTTGTGTGGCTGCCATTACGTTTCCGTCAAGATGGCGGCGATATAAAACATGACACTGAGGTGCCTTTTGTTAGTACTACCTCTGTACCAAATTTCGTTCCATTCGGTTGCACCGTGTTCGAATTAATAGGGGGAATCGATTTTCACACAAAGATGGCCGCCATCCGCAAACTATTACGCTGATGACGTATTGGTTTGGTCAAAGGATGCTCCCCCCATAAAGGTATGTCGTTGCAAAATTTGGTAGAGATCGGATGATTAGGTTAATCGTAATTTGATTTAAGCTTTGAACAATCGTGTGGCCGCCATTACGTTTCAGTCAAGATGGCGGCGATATAAAACATGACACTGAGGTGCCCTTTGCTAGTGCTACCTCTGTACCAAATTTCGTTCCATTCGGTTCCACCGTATTCGAATTAATAGGGGGAATCAATTTTGACATAAAGATGGCCGCCATCCGCAAACTATCAGGTGAATGACCTATTAGATTGGTCAAAGGATGCTCCCTCCATAAAGGTATGTAGTTGCAAAATTTGGTAGAGATCGGATGATTAGGTTAATCGTAATTTGATTTAAGCTTTGAACATTTGTGTGGCCGCCATTACGTTTCCGTCAAGATGGCGGCGATATAAAACATGACACTGAGGTGCCCTTTGCTAGTGCTACCTCTGTACCAAATTTCGTTCCATTCGGTTCCACCGTGTTCGAATTAATAGGGGGAATCAATTTTGACATAAAGATGGCCGCCATCCGCAAACTATCAGGTGAATGACCTATTAGATTGGTCAAAGGATGCTCCCTCCATAAAGGTATGTAGTTGCAAAATTTGGTAGAGATCGGATGATTAGGTTAATCGTAATTTGATTTAAGCTTTGAACATTTGTGTGGCCGCCATTACGTTTCCGTCAAGATGGCGGCGATATAAAACATGACACTGAGGTGCCTTTTGTTAGTACTACCTCTGTACCAAATTTCGTTCCATTCGGTTGCACCGTGTTCGAATTAATAGGGGGAATCTATTTTCACACAAAGATGGCCGCCATCCGCAAACTATTACGCTGATGACCTATTGGTTTGGTCAAAGGATGCTCCCCCCATGAAGGTATGTTGTTGCAAAATTTGGTAGAGATCGGATGATTAGGTTAATCGTAATTTGATTTAAGCTTTGAACATTCGTGTGGCCGCCATTACGTTTCAGTCAAGATGGCGGCGATATAAAACATGACACTGAGGTGCCCTTTGCTAGTACTACCTCTGTACCAAATTTCGTTCCATTCGGTTCCACCGTGTTCGAATTAATAGGGGGAATCAATTTTGACATAAAGATGGCCTCCATCCGCAAACTATTAGGTGAATGACCCATTAGATTGGTCAAAGGATGCTCCCTCCATAAAGGTATGTAGTTGAAAAATTTGGTAGAGATCGGATGATTAGGTTAATCGTAATTTGATTTAAGCTTTGAACAATCGTGTGGCCGCCATTACGTTTCAGTCAAGATGGCGGCGATATAAAACATGACACTGAGGTGCCCTTTGCTAGTGCTACCTCTGTACCAAATTTCGTTCCATTCGGTTCCACCGTGTTCGAATTAATAGGGGGAATCAATTTTGACATAAAGATGGCCGCCATCCGCAAACTATCAGGTGAATGACCTATAAGATTGGTCAAAGGATGCTCCCTCCATAAAGGTATGTAGTTGCAAAATTTGGTAGAGATCGGATGATTAGGTTAATCGTAATTTGATTTAAGCTTTGAACATTTGTGTGGCCGCCATTACGTTTCCGTCAAGATGGCGGCGATATAAAACATGACACTGAGGTGCCTTTTGTTAGTACTACCTCTGTACCAAATTTCGTTCCATTCGGTTGCACCGTGTTCGAATTAATAGGGGGAATCGATTTTCACACAAAGATGGCCGCCATCCGCAAACTATTACGCTGATGACCTATTGGTTTGGTCAAAGGATGCTCCCCCCATGAAGGTATGTTGTTGCAAAATTTGGTAGAGATCGGATGATTAGGTTAATCGTAATTTGATTTAAGCTTTGAATATTTGTGTGGCTGCCATTACGTTTCCGTCAAGATGGCGGCGATATAAAACATGACACTGAGGTGCCTTTTGTTAGTACTACCTCTGTACCAAATTTCGTTCCATTCGGTTGCACCGTGTTCGAATTAATAGGGGGAATCGATTTTCACACAAAGATGGCCGCCATCCGCAAACTATTACGCTGATGACCTATTGGTTTGGTCAAAGGATGCTCCCCCCATAAAGGTATGTCGTTGCAAAATTTGGTAGAGATCGGATGATTAGGTTAATCGTAATTTGATTTAAGCTTTGAACAATCGTGTGGCCGCCATTACGTTTCAGTCAAGATGGCGGCGATATAAAACATGACACTGAGGTGCCCTTTGCTAGTGCTACCTCTGTACCAAATTTCGTTCCATTCGGTTCCACCGTGTTCGAATTAATAGGGGGAATCAATTTTGACATAAAGATGGCCGCCATCCGCAAACTATCAGGTGAATGACCTATTAGATTGGTCAAAGGATGCTCCCTCCATAAAGGTATGTAGTTGCAAAATTTGGTAGAGATCGGATGATTAGGTTAATCGTAATTTGATTTAAGCTTTGAACATTTGTGTGGCCGCCATTACGTTTCCGTCAAGATGGCGGCGATATAAAACATGACACTGAGGTGCCCTTTGCTAGTGCTACCTCTGTACCAAATTTCGTTCCATTCGGTTTCACCGTGTTCGAATTAATAGGGGGAATCAATTTTGACATAAAGATGGCCGCCATCCGCAAACTATCAGGTGAATGACCTATTAGATTGGTCAAAGGATGCTCCCTCCATAAAGGTATGTAGTTGCAAAATTTGGTAGAGATCGGATGATTAGGTTAATCGTAATTTGATTTAAGCTTTGAACATTTGTGTGGCCGCCATTACGTTTCCGTCAAGATGGCGGCGATATAAAACATGACACTGAGGTGCCTTTTGTTAGTACTACCTCTGTACCAAATTTCGTTCCATTCGGTTGCACCGTGTTCGAATTAATAGGGGGAATCTATTTTCACACAAAGATGGCCGCCATCCGCAAACTATTACGCTGATGACCTATTGGTTTGGTCAAAGGATGCTCCCTCCATAAAGGTATGTAGTTGCAAAATTTGGTAGAGATCGGATGATTAGGTTAATCGTAATTTGATTTAAGCTTTGAACATTTGTGTGGCCGCCATTACGTTTCCGTCAAGATGGCGGCGATATAAAACATGACACTGAGGTGCCCTTTGCTAGTGCTACCTCTGTACCAAATTTCGTTCCATTCGGTTCCACCGTGTTCGAATTAATAGGGGGAATCAATTTTGACATAAAGATGGCCGCCATCCGCAAACTATCAGGTGAATGACCTATTAGATTGGTCAAAGGATGCTCCCTCCATAAAGGTATGTAGTTGCAAAATTTGGTAGAGATCGGATGATTAGGTTAATCGTAATTTGATTTAAGCTTTGAACATTTGTGTGGCCGCCATTACGTTTCCGTCAAGATGGCGGCGATATAAAACATGACACTGAGGTGCCTTTTGTTAGTACTACCACTGTACCAAATTTCGTTCCATTCGGTTGCACCGTGTTCGAATTAATAGGGGGAATCTATTTTCACACAAAGATGGCCGCCATCCGCAAACTATTACGCTGATGACCTATTGGTTTGGTCAAAGGATGCTCCCCCCATGAAGGTATGTTGTTGCAAAATTTGGTAGAGATCGGATGATTAGGTTAATCGTAATTTGATTTAAGCTTTGAACATTCGTGTGGCCGCCATTACGTTTCAGTCAAGATGGCGGCGATATAAAACATGACACTGAGGTGCCCTTTGCTAGTACTACCTCTGTACCAAATTTCGTTCCATTCGGTTCCACCGTGTTCGAATTAATAGGGGGAATCAATTTTGACATAAAGATGGCCTCCATCCGCAAACTATTAGGTGAATGACCCATTAGATTGGTCAAAGGATGCTCCCTCCATAAAGGTATGTAGTTGCAAAATTTGGTAGAGATCGGATGATTAGGTTAATCGTAATTTGATTTAAGCTTTGAACAATCGTGTGGCCGCCATTACGTTTCAGTCAAGATGGCGGCGATATAAAACATGACACTGAGGTGCCCTTTGCTAGTGCTACCTCTGTACCAAATTTCGTTCCATTCGGTTCCACCGTGTTCGAATTAATAGGGGGAATCAATTTTGACATAAAGATGGCCGCCATCCGCAAACTATCAGGTGAATGACCTATAAGATTGGTCAAAGGATGCTCCCTCCATAAAGGTATGTAGTTGCAAAATTTGGTAGAGATCGGATGATTAGGTTAATCGTAATTTGATTTAAGCTTTGAACATTTGCGTGGCCGCCATTACGTTTCCGTCAAGATGGCGGCGATATAAAACATGACACTGAGGTGCCTTTTGTTAGTACTACCTCTGTACCAAATTTCGTTCCATTCGGTTGCACCGTGTTCGAATTAATAGGGGGAATCGATTTTCACACAAAGATGGCCGCCATCCGCAAACTATTACGCTGATGACCTATTGGTTTGGTCAAAGGATGCTCCCCCCATGAAGGTATGTTGTTGCAAAATTTGGTAGAGATCGGATGATTAGGTTAATCGTAATTTGATTTAAGCTTTGAATATTTGTGTGGCTGCCATTACGTTTCCGTCAAGATGGCGGCGATATAAAACATGACACTGAGGTGCCTTTTGTTAGTACTACCTCTGTACCAAATTTCGTTCCATTCGGTTGCACCGTGTTCGAATTAATAGGGGGAATCGATTTTCACACAAAGATGGCCGCCATCCGCAAACTATTACGCTGATGACGTATTGGTTTGGTCAAAGGATGCTCCCCCCATAAAGGTATGTCGTTGCAAAATTTGGTAGAGATCGGATGATTAGGTTAATCGTAATTTGATTTAAGCTTTGAACAATCGTGTGGCCGCCATTACGTTTCAGTCAAGATGGCGGCGATATAAAACATGACACTGAGGTGCCCTTTGCTAGTGCTACCTCTGTACCAAATTTCGTTCCATTCGGTTCCACCGTGTTCGAATTAATAGGGGGAATCAATTTTGACATAAAGATGGCCGCCATCCGCAAACTATCAGGTGAATGACCTATTAGATTGGTCAAAGGATGCTCCCTCCATAAAGGTATGTAGTTGCAAAATTTGGTAGAGATCGGATGATTAGGTTAATCGTAATTTGATTTAAGCTTTGAACATTTGTGTGGCCGCCATTACGTTTCCGTCAAGATGGCGGCGATATAAAACATGACACTGAGGTGCCCTTTGCTAGTGCTACCTCTGTACCAAATTTCGTTCCATTCGGTTCCACCGTGTTCGAATTAATAGGGGGAATCAATTTTGACATAAAGATGGCCGCCATCCGCAAACTATCAGGTGAATGACCTATTAGATTGGTCAAAGGATGCTCCCTCCATAAAGGTATGTAGTTGCAAAATTTGGTAGAGATCGGATGATTAGGTTAATCGTAATTTGATTTAAGCTTTGAACATTTGTGTGGCCGCCATTACGTTTCCGTCAAGATGGCGGCGATATAAAACATGACACTGAGGTGCCTTTTGTTAGTACTACCTCTGTACCAAATTTCGTTCCATTCGGTTGCACCGTGTTCGAATTAATAGGGGGAATCTATTTTCACACAAAGATGGCCGCCATCCGCAAACTATTACGCTGATGACCTATTGGTTTGGTCAAAGGATGCTCCCCCCATGAAGGTATGTTGTTGCAAAATTTGGTAGAGATCGGATGATTAGGTTAATCGTAATTTGATTTAAGCTTTGAACATTCGTGTGGCCGCCATTACGTTTCAGTCAAGATGGCGGCGATATAAAACATGACACTGAGGTGCCCTTTGCTAGTACTACCTCTGTACCAAATTTCGTTCCATTCGGTTCCACCGTGTTCGAATTAATAGGGGGAATCAATTTTGACATAAAGATGGCCTCCATCCGCAAACTATTAGGTGAATGACCCATTAGATTGGTCAAAGGATGCTCCCTCCATAAAGGTATGTAGTTGCAAAATTTGGTAGAGATCGGATGATTAGGTTAATCGTAATTTGATTTAAGCTTTGAACAATCGTGTGGCCGCCATTACGTTTCAGTCAAGATGGCGGCGATATAAAACATGACACTGAGGTGCCCTTTGCTAGTGCTACCTCTGTACCAAATTTCGTTCCATTCGGTTCCACCGTGTTCGAATTAATAGGGGGAATCAATTTTGACATAAAGATGGCCGCCATCCGCAAACTATCAGGTGAATGACCTATAAGATTGGTCAAAGGATGCTCCCTCCATAAAGGTATGTAGTTGCAAAATTTGGTAGAGATCGGATGATTAGGTTAATCGTAATTTGATTTAAGCTTTGAACATTTGTGTGGCCGCCATTACGTTTCCGTCAAGATGGCGGCGATATAAAACATGACACTGAGGTGCCTTTTGTTAGTACTACCTCTGTACCAAATTTCGTTCCATTCGGTTGCACCGTGTTCGAATTAATAGGGGGAATCGATTTTCACACAAAGATGGCCGCCATCCGCAAACTGTTACGCTGATGACCTATTGGTTTGGTCAAAGGATGCTCCCCCCATGAAGGTATGTTGTTGCAAAATTTGGTAGAGATCGGATGATTAGGTTAATCGTAATTTGATTTAAGCTTTGAATATTTGTGTGGCTGCCATTACGTTTCCGTCAAGATGGCGGCGATATAAAACATGACACTGAGGTGCCTTTTGTTAGTACTACCTCTGTACCAAATTTCGTTCCATTCGGTTGCACCGTGTTCGAATTAATAGGGGGAATCGATTTTCACACAAAGATGGCCGCCATCCGCAAACTATTACGCTGATGACCTATTGGTTTGGTCAAAGGATGCTCCCCCCATAAAGGTATGTCGTTGCAAAATTTGGTAGAGATCGGATGATTAGGTTAATCGTAATTTGATTTAAGCTTTGAACAATCGTGTGGCCGCCATTACGTTTCAGTTAAGATGGCGGCGATATAAAACATGACACTGAGGTGCCCTTTGCTAGTGCTACCTCTGTACCAAATTTCGTTCCATTCGGTTCCACCGTGTTCGAATTAATAGGGGGAATCAATTTTGACATAAAGATGGCCGCCATCCGCAAACTATCAGGTGAATGACCTATTAGATTGGTCAAAGGATGCTCCCTCCATAAAGGTATGTAGTTGCAAAATTTGGTAGAGATCGGATGATTAGGTTAATCGTAATTTGATTTAAGCTTTGAACATTTGTGTGGCCGCCATTACGTTTCCGTCAAGATGGCGGCGATATAAAACATGACACTGAGGTGCCCTTTGCTAGTGCTACCTCTGTACCAAATTTCGTTCCATTCGGTTCCACCGTGTTCGAATTAATAGGGGGAATCAATTTTGACATAAAGATGGCCGCCATCCGCAAACTATCAGGTGAATGACCTATTAGATTGGTCAAAGGATGCTCCCTCCATAAAGGTATGTAGTTGCAAAATTTGGTAGAGATCGGATGATTAGGTTAATCGTAATTTGATTTAAGCTTTGAACATTTGTGTGGCCGCCATTACGTTTCCGTCAAGATGGCGGCGATATAAAACATGACACTGAGGTGCCTTTTGTTAGTACTACCTCTGTACCAAATTTCGTTCCATTCGGTTGCACCGTGTTCGAATTAATAGGGGGAATCTATTTTCACACAAAGATGGCCGCCATCCGCAAACTATTACGCTGATGACCTATTGGTTTGGTCAAAGGATGCTCCCCCCATGAAGGTATGTTGTTGCAAAATTTGGTAGAGATCGGATGATTAGGTTAATCGTAATTTGATTTAAGCTTTGAACATTCGTGTGGCCGCCATTACGTTTCAGTCAAGATGGCGGCGATATAAAACATGACACTGAGGTGTCCTTTGCTAGTACTACCTCTGTACCAAATTTCGTTCCATTCGGTTCCACCGTGTTCGAATTAATAGGGGGAATCAATTTTGACATAAAGATGGCCTCCATCCGCAAACTATTAGGTGAATGACCCATTAGATTGGTCAAAGGATGCTCCCTCCATAAAGGTATGTAGTTGCAAAATTTGGTAGAGATCGGATGATTAGGTTAATCGTAATTTGATTTAAGCTTTGAACAATCGTGTGGCCGCCATTACGTTTCAGTCAAGATGGCGGCGATATAAAACATGACACTGAGGTGCCCTTTGCTAGTGCTACCTCTGTACCAAATTTCGTTCCATTCGGTTCCACCGTGTTCGAATTAATAGGGGGAATCAATTTTGACATAAAGATGGCCGCCATCCGCAAACTATCAGGTGAATGACCTATAAGATTGGTCAAAGGATGCTCCCTCCATAAAGGTATGTAGTTGCAAAATTTGGTAGAGATCGGATGATTAGGTTAATCGTAATTTGATTTAAGCTTTGAACATTTGTGTGGCCGCCATTACGTTTCCGTCAAGATGGCGGCGATATAAAACATGACACTGAGGTGCCTTTTGTTAGTACTACCTCTGTACCAAATTTCGTTCCATTCGGTTGCACCGTGTTCGAATTAATAGGGGGAATCGATTTTCACACAAATATGGCCGCCATCCGCAAACTATTACGCTGATGACCTATTGGTTTGGTCAAAGGATACTCCCCCCATGAAGGTATGTTGTTGCAAAATTTGGTAGAGATCGGATGATTAGGTTAATCGTAATTTGATTTAAGCTTTGAACATTTGCGTGGCTGCCATTACGTTTCCGTCAAGATGGCGGCGATATAAAACATGACACTGAGGTGCCTTTTGTTAGTACTACCTCTGTACCAAATTTCGTTCCATTCGGTTGCACCGTGTTCGAATTAATAGGGGGAATCGATTTTCACACAAAGATGGCCGCCATCCGCAAACTATTACGCTGATGACCTATTGGTTTGGTCAAAGGATGCTCCCCCCATAAAGGTATGTCGTTGCAAAATTTGGTAGAGATCGGATGATTAGGTTAGTCGTAATTTGATTTAAGCTTTGAACATTTGTGTGGCCGCCATTACGTTTCCGTCAAGATGGCGGCGATATAAAACTTGACACTGAGGTGTCCTTTGCTAGTGCTACCTTTGTACCAAATTTCGTTCAATTCGCATTCACCGTGTTCGAATTGATAGGGGGGACAGACATTCAGAGTACACACACTCACACACACACACACACACAGACACACACACACACAGACTCACACACACACACACACACAGACAGACACACTTTTTTCGCCCTGTGTTGATCTCATAAGTCTACTTTCATTTTTTGCAAAAATCGAAAGTAGGCTAAAAATTGGTTCAGAGGTAGATTCAGCAATGCGTTTAGGAGATATTTAGCATTAAAATTCGCAGATGTCGGATTTTGGAAGTACGTTAATGGAAAATCGTATTTTGGAACGAACTTCTAGCATATGACGAGTTTTGGAACAAAACATGGATTTTGCTTAGCAAGCATTTTAAGCCACATAATGTTGTTATGCACTCGTAATTTAATAAAACCACAAAATTTCCAGTGAACACAAGTTTCCAGCATATTAGATTAAAAAAATAGTATGCAGTAACAAAATAATACACAAGGAGCAATAAGTCACATGGATTAGATTCTCATGGCGTCATCCTCCTCCTGGGGTTCACAAACAAGATCGTCTTCCACGTCAACTGTCACGTTTTCTGGATCCATGACTATCTTATAATATTAAAGTTCTTAATTATTTTTCCACTCTACCCGGTAGTGAAGTGTTAGTAGTTTGTTCTCATCATTTATCTTCTCTTCTTTGACGGCTACTCCAAGAGGCAACTGAACTTTCTCGAAAGTTACCGTTTTTCCCTTTTTAGTTATCCCTTTAAAATCAGGTAAGTCACCCCTATAATTTTGCTCTCCACTAAGAAGAGTAGAGGATTTTACTTTCCTAAACACGAATCTCTTTCGGGATTGAATTCTGAAATGCCATGACCCTGGTGCTTTAAAGGAAGATTGGACGCTACCTTTCCAGTCATACACCGGACAATCAACACCTAACGTGTTCACTGTCCCAAACAGCATGAAAATTTGAGTGTAGGTTTTACAATAGTGTCTCGCACTTTAATCTCCTTTTCAATTCTCCCGAAGACTCGGTCTGGGGGTTTGGAGGAGTGTCCTACAATGGGAAATACCATCTCCGCTTCTTGAACTTGTGCGGGGGAATCATTATACAGCCAATAGGAAACCATTCCAATCATGATACTATTTTTATTTTGACCCCCACAGCCGTCAGAAACTAAATTAACTTTTGTGATACCTGTAAGATCAAGATCAATAAGTCTGTCATCAACACAGGAAGCTATTTCATTAGATCCTTTTGGACGAGAAGATTCCAGCCACTGGTATATAAAGGTGTTTCGTATAGTTTGACGCCCACGCGATGTTCCTACACAGATTGTAAAATTGTACATATACAATTGTCTGGAGTAATACGTGGCTTGATCTGGTAATTTTGGAAGGGGTACATTTTTATTTTCACTGTACTTGCTACGAGTGTCTACTCCTCGTTTATCTATAGGCAACAAATACTGCGTTGAAACAGTGCATTGTCACGTTAGAACGAACATGGCGGGAACACTTAGAAAGAAGTTAATTGGCGCGGACATTGCTAAGTACTACAATCAAATGTTCGCGGGAAACACTGTCTCGAAGTAAAGCAACAGGAATGTCGAGTATTGGAACACACTTTGGAAGTTGCATCAATTTTCTTATGCAAAATGCCGGATTTAGGAACGAAGTGCAGATGTCGGATTATGGAAATAACTTAACAAAGCAGATGTCGAGATTTGGAAATAAAGTCAAACTTTAATATTGATTTTTAACCACAAATATCGTGTTTTGGAACATCTTCTACCATCCATTTGATGCGTTTCTCCAAGAGGAATATAAAATAAAATAAATCAACTTTTTGTAAAAAAAAGTCAGATGTCGACTTTTGGAAATAGGCTCCTCAATAATATAATGACGTTTTGTTCGTAACTACGTAACGTGTACTTCCCCGTCACACAATACTTCGACGAGGACTGTCCTGTCTCCAAGGCGATGTCGCCACGTGCTCAAGTCTGGAATTCCATTACATCAGATCGGTGGTGACAAGTGTGAAACGATAGGGCGAGAGAGTGACTGTGTGCAGGCTCACCCGCTGGCTTCAAGATCAAGGACAATCGTCTAAAACAAACGTCCGGCCTGTACTTTGGGTGTGTGTATAATCTGTCTGATAACCGGTATTAATTGTGATGGCTGTATTAGTGTGTGTTATCTGCTTTTAATTCACGTAAGGACTGCAGACATTCGATTTCTAGTAGTTCCAACTTTTGTTATCAAACGCCACCGTCAACAAACAACTATAATTAGTTCTGAACTTTGTTACTAGATGCCACCGCAGTCGGCTCCTGGCGACGAACGTTGGAACCAAAGAGCGTTAGTCAAATATAACTTTTAATTTAGCTTCACACAATTGTAATTAGTGGAAGGTTCTTTCTCATGCCATAAATCTATGACATGGGACCACCGGCTTTACTCCACCTCCGAAGGAAGGCATACCGAGGGATTATTAACGCTCTTAAAAATCCGACAACCTCGGCCATGTTTGAACCCACGACAGTAGTAAGTGTTTGTTAGACTCTAAATATTGCATCATCATGACCAGAAATTGCGTAATCCTGATGACGTCATGGGATGACGTCATGGGTCCTTAGAGCGAGCACGTGGTCCAGGAGCGAGCATGTGCAGTGCACGTGTTAGCGTGGGAAGAGGTTGACCCTTTGGCTTGTTTGTGCGATGGTGATAAAAAGTTAATGGGTGTTGACGTCATGGAGGATGTTTATTAGGATGCTAACTGTCATCTGACACCCATGCGAGTGTGAGCACCAAAACAAAAGGTTATTCGCGGGTAGTGGGGTAGTGTATGTTCTCTTGCAAGTCGCGTGTGTGCTTGAATACGTATGGCTATGTTGGGAAATGTTTGGTGGCGGGCGAGGACTAGGGTTGAGTGAGGGTTCGTTTAAATGCTATTTTTCCCGCTCTATTTGATGGTGAGGTAATTTTTTAAAATGGGTGGAATTTGGAAACGCAATTTGAGGTAAACGTGCTTTTTTGACAATTTGGCGAATTTAATGAGCTTGTAAGGCTAGAACGATGCATATAGGGTGTCGTAGGACTTGTGGTGAACCACCCCTTGCTATGGACGGGAGTATATCCACCCCAAAATAAATCTACCCTTACCCGGAGGTTAAGTAGTGGTTATTTTTGTATGCATGCGCACTTGAGGGCTTTTGTAAGAGAGCGGAATTTTTAAAAGATTCTTTATAGATGAGGCTTTTTAAAAAATTTATTAAAAAAACAAAAAACTAATAGGTCATTCGATTTTTAGTATCTCGCTAACCAATAATGCGATGTAAACATATGGGGTGTCATAGGACTCGTAGTGAATTCTCCTTTTGTATGAATGAGGTATGTCAACCCCCAAAATAAAAACTACCCTTACCTGGGGTGAAAGAGCAATTTTTGTATGTATGCACACCGGTGGCTTTTGTCAAAAGGGTCTAACTACACATTTGTTAATATTTTCTGAACCCAGGATGGGATTTTCCCATAGGCAGTATCCTAGCACTTGGGGTGACACCTCGTTTTTGAAAGTATCATTCATTTATTTTCTTGTCAAAAGGGCCTAACTACACTTTTGTTAATATCTCGTGAACCAATCATGCTAGGGACTTGTATGAGGGGTCCTAGCACTTGGGGCGACGTCCCCCTTTATGGGGTGAAACTACCCCCCCAAAATTGAAAACTCAATATCTTGGAAACTATGAACCCTAAAATTAGGCGTTATAGCTTTAAAAATAGGTGATGACATAGGCTTTTACCTGGATTGGTCATTTCACCCCTAAAACAGTAAATAGTCATGTTATGGGGAAAAAAACGTGTTAAACACCTAAAAATGATAAATGAAACTAAGATCTTTTGTTTTTGATGAAAAATAGCAGGGGGGGTGAAAACTACCCCCAAATTGAAAAATCGATACCTTGGAAACTAAGAACCGTAAAATTATGTGTAATAGCTTAAAAAATTCGTTGTGACATAGGCTTTTACCCGGATAGATGATGTCACCCCTAAAACAGTAAATAGTGATTTTACAGTGGGGAAAAAGGTCTTAAACGGGTAAAAATGATAATTGAACCTAAGATCTTTTGTTTTTGATGAAAAATAGCAGGGGGGTGAAAACTACCCCCAAATTGAAAAATCGATACCTTGGAAACTAAGAACCGTAAAATTATGTGTAATAGCTTAAAAAATTCGTTGTGACATAGGCTTTTACCCGGATAGATGATGTCACCCCTAAAACAGTAAATAGTGATTTTACAGTGGGGAAAAAGGTTTTAAACGGGTAAAAATGATAATTGAACCTAAGATCTTTTGTTTTTGATGAAAAATAGCAGGGGGGTGAAAACTACCCCCAAATTGAAAAATCGATACCTTGGAAACTAAGAACCGTAAAATTATGTGTAATAGCTTAAAAAATTCGTTGTGACATAGGCTTTTACCCGGATAGATGATGTCACCCCTAAAACAGTAAATAGTGATTTTACAGTGGGGAAAAAGGTTTTAAACGAGTAAAAATGATAATTGAACCTAAGATCTTTTGTTTTTGATGAAAAATAGCAGGGGGGTGAAAACTACCCCAAAATTGAAAAATCGATACCTTGGAAACTAAGAACCGTAAAATTATGTGTAATAGCTTAAAAAATTCGTTGTGACATAGGCTTTTACCCGGATAGATGATGTCACCCCTAAAACAGTAAATAGTGATTTTACAGTGGGGAAAAAGGTTTTAAACGGGTAAAAATGATAATTGAACCTAAGATCTTTTGTTTTTGATGAAAAATAGCAGGGGGGGTGAAAACTACCCCAAAATTGAAAAATCGATACCTTGGAAACTAAGAACCGTAAAATTATGTGTAATAGCTTAAAAAATTCGTTGTGACATAGGCTTTTACCCGGATAGATGATGTCACCCCTAAAACAGTAAATAGTGATTTTACAGTGGGGAAAAAGGTTTTAAACGGGTAAAAATGATAATTGAACCTAAGATCTTTTGTTTTTGATGAAAAATAGCAGGGGGGTGAAAACTACCCCAAAATTGAAAAATCGATACCTTGGAAACTAAGAACCGTAAAATTATGTGTAATAGCTTAAAAAATTCGTTGTGACATAGGCTTTTACCCGGATAGATGATGTCACCCCTAAAACAGTAAATAGTGATTTTACAGTGGGGAAAAAGGTCTTAAACGGGTAAAAATGATAATTGAACCTAAGATCTTTTGTTTTTGATGAAAAATAGCAGGGGGGGTGAAAACTACCCCGTATATGAAAGGAGTGTAGACTTATTGATGTTGCAGATTGGAAACAGTGAAAGTTATCACTTTTGTTTAATTAGAAATCTTGCTCGCCTTGTGCGTTCAAGCATCACTAGCACTCAGAGAAGGATTTATATATGTAGACGTTGTTTGTCATATTATCTTCTTGAGGATGAGTTAAATGTTCACTTTGCAGACTGTAAACAGTTTCCTGTTGCAAAAAGCATAATGCCGACTGATGAACAAAGATTTGTTAATTTTACAGAATTCCGAGTTAAAGATACAGTTCCATTTATAATATATGCAGACACTGAATGCGTTTTGTCTCCAATTTCCTCCTGTTTTCCAAATAGTGACATTCATAACTCTACTTTAACACATAAACATATTCCTTACAGCATTTCTTTATACCTTCATTGTAATTTCGATAGTGAATTGTGCAGTTTCAAGCTCTTTAGGGGAAATAATTGCATTGAATTGTTTGTAAAGGAACTTTATAGTATTGTGGATAAACTTCAAACATATTACTTATCGGTTAAGCCAATGTTAAAGATGACCGAAAATGAAGAAAGATTATTTTTGTCAAGTAAAATGTGTCACATTTGCGAGAAACCGATTGCAGTTAATGAACTCAAAGTACGCGATCATTGTCACTTAACTGGAAAATATAGAGGAAGCGCACACAATAGTTGTAATTTAAATTACAAAGTAACAAAGGTTTTGCCTATAGCATTTCATAATCTAACCGCCTATGATGGACATTTTATAATTAAAGAAATTTGCGAGAAACGTGATGGAGAGGTGTTACATAATCCTGGTCATATAAAATTGTTAGCGATGAATATGGAACGTTACAAAGGGTTTACAAAGTATGTACGGGCTAAGAATGGATTCATTCAGTTAAGATTTTTCGATACATATAATTTCTTGTCCTGTTCACTAGATCAATGTTCATCTTCGTTAAGCGAAGATTCAAAGCAAATAACACAACGTTATTTTAATGATGATGCACAGTTTCGACTTACTGCGAGAAAAGGTGTGTTTCCCTATGAATACGTCACGAGTATGGATGTTCTTAACGAAACTAAATTACCTGAAATATCCAAGTTTTATAGCAGCCTTAATGATCAAACAATATCGAATGAAGAGTATGAGTTTGCTCAATCGGTGTGGGAAACGTTTTCCTGTCAAACATTAGGAGAATACGCAGATTTGTATTTAAAAGTTGACACACTTCTTTTGGCGGATGTCTTTGAAAATTTTAGATCGAATGGCATGGAAACTTATGGCATTGATGCAGCTCATTTTTACACTGCTCCATCTATGTCTTGGTGTGCTATGAAAAAGATAACCAACGTTCAACTTGAATTGCTTCAAGATATTGATATGTTACACTTTTTTGAACGATCTATTCGAGGAGGAAATGTTCAGTGTATAACACGACATGCGATTGCTAATAATAAGTATATGAAAACTTATGATGAGAAAAAGCAAGAGTCCTACATAATGTACTTTGACGTTAATAATTTGTATGGATATGCGATGATGGAATATCTTCCAACGGGTGGCTTTAAATGGATTGCAAATGTTGAAGGCTTTGATGTTTTAACTATTGATGATACTTCAGAAATTGGATATATTTTGGAAGTAGATTTGACTTATCCTCAAGAGTTACATGACAAACATTCAGATTACCCTCTATGTCCAGAAAAGTTGACAAAGCTAATGGCTACCCTAGATAATAAAGAACGTTATGTTTTGCATTATAGATTGTTAAAGCAATGTATTCAACTAGGAATGAAATTAGATCGTATTCACAGAATAATTGAATTCAATCAGAGCCAATGGCTAAAACCATATATTGATGTGAACACAGAGAAACGAAAACAAGCCAAAAATGATTTTGAAAAGAATTTTTATAAATTGATGAATAATGCAATTTTTGGTCGTTCACTGATGAATGTGAGGAAGTTAAGGGACATCAAATGGGTCACCAAATGGCATGGAGCTCGTGGTGGTAGGTCTTTAATAGCTAAGGCTAATTTTAAACATAGAATTATATTCGATGAACAATGTATGGTCATCGAGATGAGTAGACTAAAGATTTTTCACAATCAACCAGTATATGTTGGTGCATCTATATTAGATTTGTCTAAATGTAAAATGAATGACTTTCATTACAATGTTATTTTAGCAAATCCTGAATCAAATGTGAGGTTGTTATACACAGACACCGATAGTTTTATGTATATATTCTATTATGATATTTATGAGTTCATGAAACAACATTCAAATTTGTTTGATACTGGAAACTATGAAACAAACAATCCTTTTGGCATTGTGAGACAAAATAAAGGTGAAATTGGTTTAATGAAAGATGAAAATGCTGGAAGGATTGTTGAAGAATTTGTGGGGTTACGACCCAAAATGTATGCAATAAAATTGTGTGATGAAATGAATAGCTTGTGTAAGGCTAAAGGCATTAAGAAGAGTGTGAGTAAAAGTAAGAATATTGATGAGTATCGAAAGTGTCTTTATAACAGAGAAAAAGTCAACAAAGTTCAAGTTTGTATAATTTCAAAATCTCATTCTGTATTTACTGTTCGGCAAAATAAGTTGGCAATTTCATCAAACGAAGATAAAAGACACATAACTGAAAACGGAATTGATACTTTACCGTTTGGTCATTTTTCTCTGAAAAATGATTAGAAACAAATTGAGATTAAAGCAGTTCATCTCACTTACTTTATTTCTTTCACACACACACTTTTATGCTGGTAATAATACTAATTTTTGTGTGTTCCTTTGCTTATGAAATCCTAGACTAGGAGTTCCACATTCGACATGATAGCGGAGTTTCATCTCCCATAAACTCGTCTCTGAGGTGGGTGCCAGAAAAGGCATCCAGCTGTAAAAACCACACCCTCACATAGACTTTCATAACTTCTTACGTTGAGGTTCATAACACTACGTTGATTGATTTATCGGTTTCCTTTTCACAATTCCTGTCTATACATTCCTCTTGAAGGTTGCAAGATGCTTGCAAGGTTCCTAAAATGCAATTAAATTTAATAAATACCTTAAGATGGTTTGATTTGTTTAATGATATGGTGTTAATAGTATTTTTAGGTTTTGACTGGCTTTGCATTAAGAATTGACTAACCAAACATGAGTTACCTATCAGGGAAACATTTTGGCCACTATGTTGGCTATTGACCAGTGAGTTTAGCTGTTTATCATTTTTTTAAATCATAAACAACAGAGGGTTAAACGTATAGATAAACCGTGTGACCATGTTTGTTAAACAAGACATTATACCAGAGACAATTAGAATACTTATGTAGAGTTTACCAAAAATAATGTTGTGTAACAGTAAATGCTAGTCAACAGTTATACACTTCTAAAAAAAATCATCATACAATACCTGAGAGCTCTTCTAAAATTATTGATGTGTAACATGATTCCACTAACTTGCTATGTATTTTTTGGCTTGGGGGTGATTTTCAAGAAATGCAAATGGAACTGAAATGCAATACAAACAATGAGCGTGCCTGGTGGCTGAGATTGATACCACGACGTACTGTCGGTTATGTAGCTATGTGGAATGTATATCAAATATGGTTTACTTCAAGGTCTGGAGATCCCTACAATTCCTACAATAAATGATCTTGAAATGGTCATCCTATGGTGTGAAAATATTTATTAGGTATATATATATTTACTGAAAACAATTATGATTTATTAAATGTTTATATGTTTACAGTATTGTTATTTAATGTAAGCACTTGAGGCACTACCGACCAATGGGAAGCAAAAAGTGGGAGCATATATGGGATGAAATGTGGGAGCAAAGCAAATATAAAAAGTGGGAGCAAATATGCTAACTTGAATTGTGTATATACTTTACTTTCAACTATCTTGAATTGTGTATATACTTTTGCCGGCATATTTGTTGACATATTTGTTAGCATATTTGCTCCCACTTTTTATATTTGCTTTGCTCCCACATTTCATCCCATATATGCTCCCACTTTTTGCTTCCCATTGGTCGGTAGTGCCTCAAGTGCTTACATTAAATAACAATACTGTAAACATATAAACATTTAATAAATCATAATTGTTTTCAGTAAATATATATATACCTAATAAATATTTTCACACCATAGGATGACCATTTCAAGATCATTTATTGTAGGAATTGTAGGGATCTCCAGACCTTGAAGTAAACCATATTTGATATACATTCCACATAGCTACATAACCGACAGTACGTCGTGGTATCAATCTCAGCCACCAGGCACGCTCATTGTTTGTATTGCATTTCAGTTCCATTTGCATTTCTTGAAAATCACCCCCAAGCCAAAAAATACATAGCAAGTTAGTGGAATCATGTTACACATCAATAATTTTAGAAGAGCTCTCAGGTATTGTATGATGATTTTTTTTAGAAGTGTATAACTGTTGACTAGCATTTACTGTTACACAACATTATTTTTGGTAAACTCTACATAAGTATTCTAATTGTCTCTGGTATAATGTCTTGTTTAACAAACATGGTCACACGGTTTATCTATACGTTTAACCCTCTGTTGTTTATGATTTAAAAAAATGATAAACAGCTAAACTCACTGGTCAATAGCCAACATAGTGGCCAAAATGTTTCCCTGATAGGTAACTCATGTTTGGTTAGTCAATTCTTAATGCAAAGCCAGTCAAAACCTAAAAATACTATTAACACCATATCATTAAACAAATCAAACCATCTTAAGGTATTTATTAAATTTAATTGCATTTTAGGAACCTTGCAAGCATCTTGCAACCTTCAAGAGGAATGTATAGACAGGAATTGTGAAAAGGAAACCGATAAATCAATCAACGTAGTGTTATGAACCTCAACGTAAGAAGTTATGAAAGTCTATGTGAGGGTGTGGTTTTTACAGCTGGATGCCTTTTCTGGCACCCACCTCAGAGACGAGTTTATGGGAGATGAAACTCCGCTATCATGTCGAATGTGGAACTCCTAGTCTAGGATTTCATAAGCAAAGGAACACACAAAAATTAGTATTATTACCAGCATAAAAGTGTGTGTGTGAAAGAAATAAAGTAAGTGAGATGAACTGCTTTAATCTCAATTTGTTTCTAATCATTTTTCAGAGAAAAATGACCAAACGGTAAAGTATCAATTCCGTTTTCAGTTATGTGTCTTTTATCTTCGTTTGATGAAATTGCCAACTTATTTTGCCGAACAGTAAATACAGAATGAGATTTTGAAATTATACAAACTTGAACTTTGTTGACTTTTTCTCTGTTATAAAGACACTTTCGATACTCATCAATATTCTTACTTTTACTCACACTCTTCTTAATGCCTTTAGCCTTACACAAGCTATTCATTTCATCACACAATTTTATTGCATACATTTTGGGTCGTAACCCCACAAATTCTTCAACAATCCTTCCAGCATTTTCATCTTTCATTAAACCAATTTCACCTTTATTTTGTCTCACAATGCCAAAAGGATTGTTTGTTTCATAGTTTCCAGTATCAAACAAATTTGAATGTTGTTTCATGAACTCATAAATATCATAATAGAATATATACATAAAACTATCGGTGTCTGTGTATAACAACCTCACATTTGATTCAGGATTTGCTAAAATAACATTGTAATGAAAGTCATTCATTTTACATTTAGACAAATCTAATATAGATGCACCAACATATACTGGTTGATTGTGAAAAATCTTTAGTCTACTCATCTCGATGACCATACATTGTTCATCGAATATAATTCTATGTTTAAAATTAGCCTTAGCTATTAAAGACCTACCACCACGAGCTCCATGCCATTTGGTGACCCATTTGATGTCCCTTAACTTCCTCACATTCATCAGTGAACGACCAAAAATTGCATTATTCATCAATTTATAAAAATTCTTTTCAAAATCATTTTTGGCTTGTTTTCGTTTCTCTGTGTTCCATCAATATATGGTTTTAGCCATTGGCTCTGATTGAATTCAATTATTCTGTGAATACGATCTAATTTCATTCCTAGTTGAATACATTGCTTTAACAATCTATAATGCAAAACATAACGTTCTTTATTATCTAGGGTAGCCATTAGCTTTGTCAACTTTTCTGGACATAGAGGGTAATCTGAATGTTTGTCATGTAACTCTTGAGGATAAGTCAAATCTACTTCCAAAATATATCCAATTTCTGAAGTATCATCAATAGTTAAAACATCAAAGCCTTCAACATTTGCAATCCATTTAAAGCCACCCGTTGGAAGATATTCCTTCATCGCATATCCATACAAATTATTAACGTCAAAGTACATTATGTAGGACTCTTGCTTTTTCTCATCATAAGTTTTCATATACTTATTATTAGCAATCGCATGTCGTGTTATACACTGAACATTTCCTCCTCGAATAGATCGTTCAAAAAAGTGTAACATATCAATATCTTGAAGCAATTCAAGTTGAACGTTGGTTATCTTTTTCATAGCACACCAAGACATAGATGGAGCAGTGTAAAAATGAGCTGCATCAATGCCATAAGTTTCCATGCCATTCGATCTAAAATTTTCAAAGACATCCGCCAAAAGAAGTGTGTCAACTTTTAAATACAAATCTGCGTATTCTCCTAATGTTTGACAGGAAAACGTTTCCCACACCGATTGAGCAAACTCATACTCTTCATTCGATATTGTTTGATCATTAAGGCTGCTATAAAACTTGGATATTTCAGGTAATTTAGTTTCGTTAAGAACATCCATACTCGTGACGTATTCATAGGGAAACACACCTTTTCTCGCAGTAAGTCGAAACTGTGCATCATCATTAAAATAACGTTGTGTTATTTGCTTTGAATCTTCGCTTAACGAAGATGAACATTGATCTAGTGAACAGGACAAGAAATTATATGTATCGAAAAATCTTAACTGAATGAATCCATTCTTAGCCCGTACATACTTTGTAAACCCTTTGTAACGTTCCATATTCATCGCTAACAATTTTATATGACCAGGATTATGTAACACCTCTCCATCACGTTTCTCGCAAATTTCTTTAATTATAAAATGTCCATCATAGGCGGTTAGATTATGAAATGCTATAGGCAAAACCTTTGTTACTTTGTAATTTAAATTACAACTATTGTGTGCGCTTCCTCTATATTTTCCAGTTAAGTGACAATGATCGCGTACTTTGAGTTCATTAACTGCAATCGGTTTCTCGCAAATGTGACACATTTTACTTGACAAAAATAATCTTTCTTCATTTTCGGTCATCTTTAACATTGGCTTAACCGATAAGTAATATGTTTGAAGTTTATCCACAATACTATAAAGTTCCTTTACAAACAATTCAATGCAATTATTTCCCCTAAAGAGCTTGAAACTGCACAATTCACTATCGAAATTACAATGAAGGTATAAAGAAATGCTGTAAGGAATATGTTTATGTGTTAAAGTAGAGTTATGAATGTCACTATTTGGAAAACAGGAGGAAATTGGAGACAAAACGCATTCAGTGTCTGCATATATTATAAATGGAACTGTATCTTTAACTCGGAATTCTGTAAAATTAACAAATCTTCGTTCATCAGTCGGCATTATGCTTTTTGCAACAGGAAACTGTTTACAGTCTGCAAAGTGAACATTTAACTCATCCTCAAGAAGATAATATGACAAACAACGTCTACATATATAAATCCTTCTCTGAGTGCTAGTGATGCTTGAACGCACAAGGCGAGCAAGATTTCTAATTAAACAAAAGTGATAACTTTCACTGTTTCCAATCTGCAACATCAATAAGTCTACACTCCTTTCATATACGGGGTAGTTTTCACCCCCCCTGCTATTTTTCATCAAAAACAAAAGATCTTAGGTTCAATTATCATTTTTACCCGTTTAAGACCTTTTTCCCCACTGTAAAATCACTATTTACTGTTTTAGGGGTGACATCATCTATCCGGGTAAAAGCCTATGTCACAACGAATTTTTTAAGCTATTACACATAATTTTACGGTTCTTAGTTTCCAAGGTATCGATTTTTCAATTTTGGGGTAGTTTTCACCCCCCTGCTATTTTTCATCAAAAACAAAAGATCTTAGGTTCAATTATCATTTTTACCCGTTTAAAACCTTTTTCCCCACTGTAAAATCACTATTTACTGTTTTAGGGGTGACATCATCTATCCGGGTAAAAGCCTATGTCACAACGAATTTTTTAAGCTATTACACATAATTTTACGGTTCTTAGTTTCCAAGGTATCGATTTTTCAATTTTGGGGTAGTTTTCACCCCCCCTGCTATTTTTCATCAAAAACAAAAGATCTTAGGTTCAATTATCATTTTTACCCGTTTAAAACCTTTTTCCCCACTGTAAAATCACTATTTACTGTTTTAGGGGTGACATCATCTATCCGGGTAAAAGCCTATGTCACAACGAATTTTTTAAGCTATTACACATAATTTTACGGTTCTTAGTTTCCAAGGTATCGATTTTTCAATTTTGGGGTAGTTTTCACCCCCCTGCTATTTTTCATCAAAAACAAAAGATCTTAGGTTCAATTATCATTTTTACCCGTTTAAAACCTTTTTCCCCACTGTAAAATCACTATTTACTGTTTTAGGGGTGACATCATCTATCCGGGTAAAAGCCTATGTCACAACGAATTTTTTAAGCTATTACACATAATTTTACGGTTCTTAGTTTCCAAGGTATCGATTTTTCAATTTGGGGGTAGTTTTCACCCCCCTGCTATTTTTCATCAAAAACAAAAGATCTTAGGTTCAATTATCATTTTTACCCGTTTAAAACCTTTTTCCCCACTGTAAAATCACTATTTACTGTTTTAGGGGTGACATCATCTATCCGGGTAAAAGCCTATGTCACAACGAATTTTTTAAGCTATTACACATAATTTTACGGTTCTTAGTTTCCAAGGTATCGATTTTTCAATTTGGGGGTAGTTTTCACCCCCCTGCTATTTTTCATCAAAAACAAAAGATCTTAGGTTCAATTATCATTTTTACCCGTTTAAGACCTTTTTCCCCACTGTAAAATCACTATTTACTGTTTTAGGGGTGACATCATCTATCCGGGTAAAAGCCTATGTCACAACGAATTTTTTAAGCTATTACACATAATTTTACGGTTCTTAGTTTCCAAGGTATCGATTTTTCAATTTGGGGGTAGTTTTCACCCCCCCTGCTATTTTTCATCAAAAACAAAAGATCTTAGTTTCATTTATCATTTTTAGGTGTTTAACACGTTTTTTCCCCATAACATGACTATTTACTGTTTTAGGGGTGAAATGACCAATCCAGGTAAAAGCCTATGTCATCACCTATTTTTAAAGCTATAACGCCTAATTTTAGGGTTCATAGTTTCCAAGATATTGAGTTTTCAATTTTGGGGGGGTAGTTTCACCCCATAAAGGGGGACGTCGCCCCAAGTGCTAGGACCCCTCATACAAGTCCCTAGCATGATTGGTTCACGAGATATTAACAAAAGTGTAGTTAGGCCCTTTTGACAAGAAAATAAATGAATGATACTTTCAAAAACGAGGTGTCACCCCAAGTGCTAGGATACTGCCTATGGGAAAATCCCATCCTGGGTTCAGAAAATATTAACAAATGTGTAGTTAGACCCTTTTGACAAAAGCCACCGGTGTGCATACATACAAAAATTGCTCTTTCACCCCAGGTAAGGGTAGTTTTTATTTTGGGGGTTGACATACCTCATTCATACAAAAGGAGAATTCACTACGAGTCCTATGACACCCCATATGTTTACATCGCATTATTGGTTAGCGAGATACTAAAAATCGAATGACCTATTAGTTTTTTGTTTTTTTAATAAATTTTTTAAAAAGCCTCATCTATAAAGAATCTTTTAAAAATTCCGCTCTCTTACAAAAGCCCTCAAGTGCGCATGCATACAAAAATAACCACTACTTAACCTCCGGGTAAGGGTAGATTTATTTTGGGGTGGATATACTCCCGTCCATAGCAAGGGGTGGTTCACCACAAGTCCTACGACACCCTATATGCATCGTTCTAGCCTTACAAGCTCATTAAATTCGCCAAATTGTCAAAAAAGCACGTTTACCTCAAATTGCGTTTCCAAATTCCACCCATTTTAAAAAATTACCTCACCATCAAATAGAGCGGGAAAAATAGCATTTAAACGAACCCTCACTCAACCCTAGTCCTCGCCCGCCACCAAACATTTCCCAACATAGCCATACGTATTCAAGCACACACGCGACTTGCAAGAGAACATACACTACCCCACTACCCGCGAATAACCTTTTGTTTTGGTGCTCACACTCGCATGGGTGTCAGATGACAGTTAGCATCCTAATAAACATCCTCCATGACGTCAACACCCATTAACTTTTTATCACCATCGCACAAACAAGCCAAAGGGTCAACCTCTTCCCACGCTAACACGTGCACTGCACATGCTCGCTCCTGGACCACGTGCTCGCTCTAAGGACCCATGACGTCATCCCATGACGTCATCAGGATTACGCAATTTCTGGTCATGATGATGCAATATTTAGAGTCTAACAAACACTTACTACTCACGACCTTGGGCATAGAAGCTCGGCATGCTACCAACTACCCACCAAAGCCGCCGTAATTGAGGATAGGATTTGGGTAGAAAGTGACCGTTGCCTCAAGTTAGGTATCATCCCGGCATTTTCCTGGAGTAGAAGTGGGAAACCACGAAAAACCACTTCCAGGATGGCTGAGGTAGAAATCGAAGACTTCTCTTCTCAGTTTTGCCTCACGATGCTGAGTGGATAGATGAGCTGTTCATTCGTGGCCAGTCGTAAGCACTTGATAATTCTTCTTAAAGCCCGAGTAGAACACTTAGATCACTGAATATGCACATGTGCTGCCGTGAACACATTGCGCACTTTATTTGCATTGATCACAAAGGTATGAAGGCTCACTGTGCGTGGAGACACCACTGCGCATGTAATATGTAGCCTACCGGTCAAGAAGGAACGGCCCACTTATACCTTATCCCATTCCATCCCTCACACTAGATAATACTAATAATATCGTATGGCCTCGGGTGCCGGGTGCAAGCGTTTGTAATTTGACACCCAAAGGGTAGCTTGCATGTGGAATTTCGTTGTTCCTTGAATCACTATGAAAGTCAAGGAGGTTAGATATCTAAGCTCCTTGGACACTATAGCGCTTTCTAGTAGAGAAATGAGGAACTTTTTGTTGGCGGAAACTCCCGAGATTAATTTTGCCATTATGAACACGGCCAACTGAATTCAAATGAGTTCTTCGACATGCCAACATCGTATGACATGCGTGTCGTATTTTCGCCGCCTTTCAAAAAATCACTTTCCACGGCCAGGAGCGAACCTGCAATCATGGAGTTGGTAGACCGACACGCTATCCACTCACCCACCATGGCAATCTCTCACACTTGATGTATTTATCGTATGACATACAAGAAAATTATTTATAATTTGACATCAAGTTTAGAAACTTAATGAAGTGCCTGGGGTGTCCCTAGGAAGAAGTCGCTGAAGTCACCGCTGTAAGATGTTTGAGGGCATTCTTGAACTAGGTGCCGAACACTCTGTCTTTCAGCACCGCACTCGCAACATGATCAAGATTTTTTCCGCCACTGGTACAGGAGATCCTCGCATACACCGTGATTGGTCCGGATTCTATGAAATTTTGACCAGGTCTTTCTAGGCTGAGTGAACCCTGGCACCTTCTCAGTTAAGCATGGCATTACTGAACTCTCTGCAGGAGCAAACGAATTCCAATCAGAAGACCATCTCTCAGTCACGTTGAATTTGTTAGTTGCGAGATTGTCCGCAGTGCAGATAACGTAATTGTTTCACATGTAAGCACAATACTCAGCAACAGAATAAACTAAACCGTGAGCTGAGCAACGGAGAGTAGTTGCATTGGCACCCCAAGTGGTGCCACGTATTTCCGCAAGATGTTGTTTCTTGTCTTCATTTTGGCAGAAGTCATTCGTAGGTACTCTTTGAATGACAATTATAATTTCTTGGCAGAGATGAGAATCGAACCCGGATCTCCGAGGGTGGTGGGCACCAGATCGCCTACGTTTAGGTTCGAATGAGTAGATTTGAATGTTGTTGGGTCTGTTTGTAGTATTTGTGGTTAGTTATAGCATGAAGTCGAGTAGGTGGAAGTTTCCGTGCGTCTGTGTAAGTCAGTAATACGAGTGACGTGTGGGACTTTTAACGCTAGTCTTCGCATCAAGTTTTGAATCCTTTGTAATCTTAGGATGTTATTGATTGACATGAAAGCTATTGACGGTGTTGCATATGTGAGTAATGGTCTGATAAGTGTTTTGTGTACAAGTGTTACGTTTTTAGTACATAGTGTAGATTTTGGATGTATCATGGGATACAGTAATTTAATGCTGATTTTGGCTTTGTGTATTATGCTGTTTATGTGTGTTTTACGGTTGAGTCTTCTGTCTAGAAAGATTCCTAAGTATTTAATTTCGTGAGTCCATTTTATGTCGTTGTTAAATAGCTGGATGTGTTGTTGGGGCTGTCCGTATCTGTGTGTGAAGTGTATGGCTTTAGTTTTAGCTACGTTGAATTGGATTTTCTTCTTGATGAGCCAAGATTGAAGTTGTGTCACGTGTTCTTGTATGTGTCGGATTGCTAGTTGAGTGTTGCGTGATTTGGCGAGTATTGCAGTGTCTTCGCCGAAGACATGGGTGGATGTGTGCTCCGATAATGGGATATCATTTATTGCCACCAGGAATAAATGAGGTCCCAGTACTCTGCCCTGTGGGACGCCGGCGTTAACCCGCGAGGAATGGCATATGGCTATTTTTCACCCAAGGCTTAAATAATGCTCTATATTTCATTTTGGTCAGCCCTCATTTCCTGTCGCTTACTGTACCTTCCTTCCTAGCCTTGAAATTCACCCTGCAAAAGATACATGTCCATAGCTTTTTGAATAGTACAGTACAGCTGGAATGGTTTTGTTCCAAAAACCGTGCTATGGTTGGCTTTTTGTAAATCGTTAGAAAAGCACAATAGTACATTATGCAACGAGCCTATAATGGCTATAATTAAGAGACGAGTATCTTTATAAAACGAGCGTATGCAAGTTTTATAATTTCCATACGAGTGTCTTAATTACCATTATAGGCGAGTTGCATACGACTGTTTATGTTCGACGATAATTATAACTTTATTATATGTTTTAACATAAATATTCATAAATATCTGTTGAGATTGACACTAGAATTTTGTGATCGAGTGCTGCGCTGAGTATAGGATAACTCTGATTTCCAAGCTCTCTGGTCGACCGACGCATGCGCTCTGTGTGCTTCAATGTCATATGTGCAGATTGAGCGCCAGTATTCAGTAAAACTGTCACCGAATGCGTTTGAAAGCAACGCGCTGTGTAGAAATTGAATTTGGAGATATTAAGGTACAGTGCTATTTCTTGTCTCATATTCACCAGTTTATTTACGCGAACATATGGACGGTGCACTTTCGGTAATTTATACAGACATGTTGGATTTTGAGCGCATGGGCGAAGGTATCCTTATCGAATTGGTCAAACAACTGTTTCTTGAGCTGTGATTGGTGGGAGAAACTGTTTCATAATGAAAAATAGTGTTATAATGACCATCATTATGATACAGTTTTCAGACATATAATAGTCAGGGTCGAACATAATAGAAGCTTAATTCTAAATTTCGGAATAATTTGTAGTTATAGCGCAGCAAATTCAACGCTGCGTAGTCGAGGCTACTATTGTTACTGCGGAGAGAGCGGTGGACATAGTTTAGACCGGGACCGATGTCGGACAATTTTCACACTTCGGCAGACTATAAGTTTGGAACGGTAAGTCGGAGGAAAAAAATGTTTCAATAAATGTTGTAGACAATTTTGAGAGGAACAAATTTCTGATTCGATCTTTTGTGAACAATCATTTTTTCTAGGACAAAAAGTGAAAAAACACTTTCTTGGAAACTTTTGTGCCACCTAGCTTCTCCATTTCAAAACGTATGACATGACCTCAATGGGACGAATTGTAGGCGACAATGTCCTCTTCATTTTTTTCGTTTAAAAAACTTTTCTTTAAAATACGTCGATTCAGAGGAAAACGCTTTTCATTTTTTTTTAGTTTTCCGACAAAATGATCGTGCAAATTATTCTGAAATTTAGAGTTAAGCTTTTCTTGTGCTTTTCTAACGATTTACTAAAAAGCCAACCACAGCACGGTGTTTGGAACAAAAGGGGGTTCTTCTGTGAAGCTGTACTGTACTAGAACACTTCAGTTATCTCTATATTATTTACGGTTGGGTCAGATTTACCCATGGCGCCAGTCCTCGCGTGAGCATTTTCGGCGTACGTTAGTCGGGACAATCTGCAAAAAATAATGGGGAACATCTATCTATTTTGGTGCAGCGCAATCACATAGCTCACGTTCTTGTTGATCCATGTTTAGGGTTAAGGGCACCTTGGTCATCAGCTCCTTTGCTCAAAAAAATTAAGATGACTGCTTTGCCACTACTATAAAGACCAACTGTTGAGAAAATTATTGTATTTTATAGTTCATAGAAAGACACCAGGAGTAAAATTACTTCATTAAAATCCGTACGCCAGTATTCGTGTTATATTTGTTCACGCCATATCTCAAGGGTTAATGTATTTGAGCGAGGAGTTGGTATTGCTGATAGAGATAAAGAATTTACGTCGATATGGTTGTATAAGTGTGGTGAATGATAAGTTTGATTAATTTGTGTATGATATTAGGGTGGTGGACTCTGTCAAAAGCTTGCTGAATGTCAATAAAGAGTCCCACCGTGTGTTGTTTATATTGGTATACTGTTGTAGTGTATTCCATCACTCTGAGTAATTGTTGTGTGGTTGAATGAATTAGTTGTCTTTGATGCAGGCAAGTAGTATTATTTCAAACAAATTTGATATACGACTTTATGTCTTTAACGTGATTAGGGACAGTATTATACCATAATTACAGAAATTTCGGTATTACCCTTGCATTCGTACAGATGACTTGGTAACAAATGTTGGAAACAATTATAATATAAAAGGTTATCTGAAGATTATATGCAGGCGGAAAAATTTCTGCTCAGTATATTGAGCCAGGGGTAAATTACACTTCCTAGCAAAGGAAGGCATAGGATTTTCCAAAAAATCTCCTCAGAAGCAAACTAAATAAAGAGACAGAACTCCAGTATATTCAGGTTTTTGCCATGCCTCTTACGGGGTTTTAATTGTTTGGCTTAGTCTGCCCTCTGTTGGTCGTGTGAATTACTATTGTAATCCAGGTTCATTTTTTAGCCTACTTTCGATTTTTGCAAAAAATGAAAGTAGACTTATGAGATCAACACAGAACGAAAAATTGTGTGCCTGCCTGTGTGTCTGTGTGTGTGTGTGTGAGAGAGAGAGTGTGTGTGAGTGTGTGTACTCTGAATGCCGCCCCCCCCCCCCTATCAATTCGAACACTGTGAATCTGAATTGAACAAAATTTGGTACAGAGGTAGCACTAGCAAAGGGACACCTTATATTCATGTTTAATATCTGTATAACACATTATATTTCAACAAGCTACTACAACCAACATTCAATTAAACTCCTTGAAAAGGAAAAAGAGTTATAACAATACCCTTACATTTAGGAGAAAGTAGGCTATATGTTCTTTACTGAACATCATGTTCTTATATCTGCGAAGATAGTTCACGATGTGTAATTTTAGTAATTTATTCAAAATAGCCTATGCCCGTTGTCTTCAAATTTGAGTTATTTGTGCCGTCATTTACAAAGAAAGATAGAACCAGAAAATCTCAGCTACAAATTTGTTCTTGGGTCTGAAGAGGATAGATGAGAAAGAAGTAGTACAGAATGCGTGGGAAGGTAATGTTCACCGACTGAAAAGCATTAAACTTTCGTTTGAATTAACAATAACAACTTTTCGAACAAGCTGCACTCAGCTGACTTCGCACGCGTATTATCTTTTATGTCGACTTTTAGTAGCCTACATACTGTTGAGTACCTCCTCTAGAAGGTCTACCCACTACAATCACCGTGAAATATTACATCAATGACCTCTAGCGTGTCAGTGGCGTACACCAGACCATGGGGCCTAGTTCTTGGTAGACATGGGTTCGAGCCCCACCGTCGTCCACCCTTGCAATAGTTTTCCGTGGTTTCCCATTTACAACTCCAGGAAAATACTGGGACGGTACCTTCCTCATCCTTGCCCAGTCTCATTCATTTTCATTCATTTCATCCCCCATTAACTCCTCTCATGATGTTGGCGTCAGGAAGGGCATCCGGTCGTAAAAACCACACGCCACATAGACTTCAATCGCATCTCATTACCGATCATGTTGAAAACGGGAATAATAAGGGGTAGACATACTGTACTCCACGCGACTATTCACGGAACTACGCTTCAACTGCGTTTGTTTGCTTTTTTGTATGTATAGCATTGTACAGAATTGGGAACAATTCATAGTAGAAAAAAGTTAATCTGTTCGCAAATAATCATGTATTTATTCAATACGGGAAATATTACGAATTACGTTTTACATGCTGTGACCAAAAATTTTGTACTTCAAGTATTTGTCTATGATTGGTAGTCTATATTTATCATTTATGAAGGCCTTTGTCTGGAGCGTAGCGCTGTATGGAAGTGAAACTTGGACTGTTGGAGCAGCAGAAAAGAGGAGAATTGAAGCGTTTGAAATGTGGTGTTACAGGAGAATGATGATCAGATGGCCAGATATGGTTACAAATGAAGAGGTATTAAGACGATTGGGAGAGGAAAGATGTTTCTGGCGACTGATTATAAAGAGAAGAGATAGGTTGGTAGTTCACATACTAAGACACCCAGAAATAGCACACCTAGTTATGGAAGGAAGGGTCATGGATAAGAACTGTAGGGGCAGACCAAGGTTAGAATATGTGTAACAGATTGCCTTGGATGTAGGGTGTGGTAGCTATGTAGAGATGAAACGATTAGCTCAGGATAGGGAAGCATGGAGGGCTGCGTCAAACCAGTCAAAAGACTGAAGACTCAAACACATATTTATTACACTGCATCCTTGTTATGAAATTGCAAATAAAAAGTAAAATATAGCTCATGAAATATACTAATTAAAATGGCCTGCGATTGAAATCCACGCGACTACTGGCGTTGAATTTTTGACTGCAACCACTGGAGGGTTGAGCACATCTGCAGGCTTCTGACACACCCAGCTTGGAACGTATTAGGATAGTGAACCGTGTAGTATACTACATTATAAATTACATTGTTAGGGAACTAATAGCTCCATCAACATAATCGCGTCCCGGAAGATGTAGGCTACCAAGGGCCACGGCAAAAGCCTAGAAATGTTGCTGGAGTTTGATTACTTGAACGGTGTGCACTCGGCCTCGTGAGGATAATTGAGTAGCAGTTTGACAGTGAGACAGCGCCCTGCTCAGAGAAGCCAAGATTAATGGTTGAGGCGATTTGATCTGCCGATCGCGTATGGGCCCACAATCTGTCGGCCAAAGGGCTGGGCCGCGGTGCCACGGGATTCAGGGGGCGTTTTATTAATTGACCGTGAAAGCCAATATTTGATCTGTTGGAAGAAGATATCTTCCATGATATGATGATTATTGTGATGAAGACAAAGAGACGGATATGGTGAAATCTTTTCACAGAAATGGTGCGTTCAAGTTATAACACCTTCGATCTTTTTTCTGACAAAAAGATGAATCTCTCATATAAATTAATGGGAAGTAGCGAGTACCATACATGTTGGAACGGACAGCCCTGACCTCCCAAGCACTCAAGGCTGGTAGGAAGAAGCCGCACGCTCCAGTCAGCATATACACCCCGCCTCGCTACTACGCCTGAGTGCCACAGGGATGTCCAGCTCCTCCAGCCGTCATGCCTGCATACCAGGACGTCAGGTACGATTTCAGAGCCTTGCAGTTCAATCTGGGAGCTGAATTTCCGCACGTTGTCTTCTTATAGTCCACACCGTTTCTAGATAAGATTCGACCTGTCTTACTCGCACCCTTGTGAGTACTGGAAACAGAGAGAAACATGCGGTTTTGTTTTAAAATACTCGCGCACTCGTTGTGAATGCGTGACAGAGATAACAGCAATGTATGGCACTCGGAACGCCAGCGACAACGGCGAGAGTTAGGACTGTTTTGGATATTTAAAAGGGTGACGTTTTTATTACAAGAATAGCGTGTAATCATTCATTTTCTCCATTTGCGTGATGTGACACCGAAAGAAATTCTTCACCAGTAGAGTGAGACTTGTGGTGAAGGTGTTTTGAATGTGTCCAATGTGCGTGCGTTCGTGGTTGCGACAGTTCAAAGAGAACGTCGCGTGACAACCAACTAAGACAATCTCGGCATCGCACCAGCCGGTCTAACGACATCATCCAGCGAATACAGAAAGTTGTTTTGGAGGATCGCCGATTGATTGTGGGTCACATCACCTCCAAAGTTGGCATTTCCTTGGGATCTGTGCACACAATCCTGCATAAAGACCTCCGAAAATGCGAAATGTGTCCTCCAGGTGTAGTAGAGGAATCTATTCTACTATGTAGTGTGTTGCGGCGAGAATAATTAATTATTTGATGTTCTCTTTGCACTATTTTTATATCTTATAATTTTCATATGTTAATTCATTATTTAATTTTTAATTTTGACAATTTATTTGCACGAATATCATGACATTTTAAGATCATTTAAGTGCAATATATTCAACTAACCTCTACCATTGATTCCCGCTTCTACGGAGTCAGGCCGGAGGAAAGATGCGTTTCTATGTGGTGAATTGTTTTAAAGGCCAGGAACCTTGCGGGATGAGAAGAGGGACACAGCAATGACGGGTTGCTGTCTCCATAGGAGTCAGAGAGCACTGCGCACGCTACTTGTGTTAGACAGAAGTTATATTGTGAATTGTGAACGGCAAAATCTCTACTTATTATAAAACCAAGTTCCTGAGTCTCGGATGTTCCGGGTAATCTCTAGAACCATTGGATGGATTTTGATGCAGTTTTCACCATTCTGTAAAGGATTTCTCGAAAAAGGCTTTTGTAGAAAATTATTTATTTATAATCAAAGGAAGCCGAGCAATAATTATTTCAGTGAAAAAGTCGAAAAAAAAACTAGTGGTCGTGCGCCTTTTAAGCTTACGCTGGGTAATCCGTTAAAAATATCTACAGTCAATGTAAGAATTGTTCAGCATGAAGAGTTCTACAAAAATGTCCCCGACAGCATATCTCTATCTTCAATACGTCGCCCACTGTAAGTGTTTTTACGTTGTCATATCTTCCAACAATCTCCATTCAATTACTAGCTTCCGCGACAGTTTAAAAGCTAGCTAGCGAGCGAACCTATCACCCCAGTTACAGCCTGTAGCAAACTGTTGAGTTAAGACTTCAAAGAAGAGTGGATGTGTTTGGAGTTTCCCTGGAAGTGCAACTCGTTTTTTCTTCGTTTCGCCTGTGAACTTTTCATTCTGCAGATTGCAGAGTCAAGTTTAGATTGGACGGTAAGGGAATTGTGTTTAATGAACCTCGCCATTCTTAAATTATGTCTGACATGAATTCGTTACACCTGCTATCTCCATGATAATATTATTAATAGTCCAGTCAGTGATTTTAACCCATCATGTCGAGACGGAAAACGGATATTGGTCGCAGTTCATTGAAATCGACAAAAGTACGCATTTTAAGCTTACTCTGGGTAAACTGTTAAAACTACCGGACCAAGCCGGGGCGGGTTGCTAAGTAATAATGGGCGAATTAAGAATGATACGTTTCCAATTCTGTAGTGCCGGGTAAAAGTGGCATAAGTCAATATTCCTTAGTTATTTCTTTGCTTCTTTCTTTCTTTCTTTCTTTCTTTCTTTCTTTCTTTCTTTCTTTCTTTCAATTATTTATTGGTTTATTTATTTATTTACTTATTTATATCTTTGTCATTTTTCTTTTATGTTATTTTATGTTTTACTAGCAGAAGTACCCGTTCTTCGAACGGTGTTCGTTGTTAACACCAGACATTATCAATTGAGCTACTGTTGCAATGGTTAGCGGTTTGTCATTCCTTCAAGTTAATCAGAACGAAGTTAGTTTTCTGGGAATATCACACACACGGTTAATTTAAGGCCCTTAAAATGTAGTTTTCGTAGGCCCTTTATAGATTCCCGAATTTTGTGTCTAACATTGAGAAGCGCAACATATGCTTCAGTCGTCCTTCTAGGATAATTTTTATATTTCGCCTATTTTAGCATGTTTTGAGAAGTTTTTCTCTATATCCACCCTTCTACTGTATGAAAAGTGCGGTGAAGAGTTTTATAAATGATTGGTGTATTGACTCTCATGGTTACCATACCTAATTTTACGATGCTCCAAGCATCCGAACACGAGTTATAGGCGTAGGCTACATAAAGATACAAAGAAAGACAGACAGACAATTCTATTGTCTACAACATTATTACCGAGATATCCAAATATGGGTATATCTACCACACATTATCAAACAAAATCATTCTTACGATGAACCCGTTTGTCGACAACAGCAAAATTCGTTAAAATGTGCTCTCAGACTAAATTCACCTAACGCGTACTTCCTGACGTGAAATAGAATTGAAAGCCTTGTAGACGAAACGCAATACACGTCACATAAAAACTGACCCTCTACGTTGTGCTAGGTGCCCATACACAGGAAGACCCCTTTCATATATTATATAGGCTTGTGGTGCATGAAAATTCAGGTTCTTTAGCCTCAAATTGCACAAATCCCTAAAAGCCGCAAAAAATGCTGGTTCAATTCAAGAATTTTTGAAAATAATGTTGCTGTTTGGAGATATAATAGACCTTCTGTACTATATGTCGAACGTGAAAATTGCATGAAAAAATTCTAGGTTACCCCTTCACCCCCTTAATTGCATTGATGAATTGTACAGTCTACGTTAGTTCCGTGATAACCTTATAGCTATTTGCAAACTTTCACAGAAATGTAATAAATGGAGTGACATTGCTTCTTACAGAAATAGAAGGAAAGTTGTAAGCCACCCCTTGATATAATGTTCTCATGGTTACCGATTTGCATTCCTTCATTAGTTTGTTAAATTAAATTAAATTAGTTTTCTGGGAATATTTCAGAAACTGTTGGATTTAGAGCCTTATAATGTAGTTTTCGTGGACCCTTTAGGGCCCCCGAGTTTTTTTTTCTGGCACCGAGGGGATTTGTCTCGTCGTTGTACGCCATAATATAATACTAATAATAATATAATGTTACGGCTGTGAGTTTGTGTCATCACACGCCGCATGAGTCACAACTTCCCCAGAGCTGGGCTGTGCCCTGCCTCCTGTATTGCGTGCGCCTTATGCAACAGGGCTACTAGGACAAAGGGATAGTCCAGAATATTCGTGACTGGACCAGCGATGGAAACCTCGAGAAGCCGTGAACCCTGGATGGATCTAGAAGCATTTATTGAGTCACCGGCCTGCTATATAAGTGCGACCTGTCAAGCAGTTGTGGTTGTTGTGTTTTATGAGCTAGTGCGAGTGTTTATCCTGGGCGACAGAAGTGTGGTGACTTGCGAAATCCCTAGTGAAGCTGATTCTCTTGACACCGAGGAAGTGATTGTGGTGCTTGTGAAACAGTGTATAGTACAGTGACAGACCTAGTACAGCTATTTCCAGCTAGCGTACGGGACCGGACTCATTAGCGAAGAGGATTAACTGTGGTCTGTTGATAAGTGAAAGGGAAAGTATTCTCGACGTGAGGAAACTGGAGTAAGGTAATAATTGCTGTTGAGTAGTGTATTTTTCTGGCTGCAATAAAATTAATTATTTCTTTAAGCAATAATTGGTATTGTGCTTTATACCCACCGTAATCCAGTTAACAAAGGTGCCACTAGGGGGTGGCACGTAACAACTGGTGTCAGAAGCCGGATTACGAACTCAAGCACAACACCAGACGGTCCTGGTTTCAAAACCCGAGCAGGTTATTTTCTCTAATTTTCCTGTGAGTGCATGCCCTTTACAAGACAAACAACTAAAATGGAGGAGAAATTGGCAGCATTGCTAGAAAAGTTAAATGGCATGGAAACCAAGATGGAGGACGGCCAGAAGAATTTAACCAAGGTGCTAACTGCCAAATTAGAAGACGGCCAGAAGAAGCTAGAAGACGGCCAGAAGAAGATGGAAGACGGTCAAAATAAGTTAGTGGAGGACCTGAAGAAGATGGAGGACGGCCAGAAGAAGATGGAGGATGGCCAGAAGAAGTTAGCCGAGGACCTAACTGCCAAACTAGAAGACGGCCAGAAGAAGATGGAAGACGGTCAAAATAAGCTAGCGGAGGACCTGAAGAGGATAGAGGACGGCCAGAAGAAGATGGAAGACGGTCAGAATAAGTTGACACAGGACCTGAAGAAATTAGAACTGGGTCTGCGTGAGGAAGTCACGGCAGTGGAAAAGAAGTTCGACGCCTTACAAGTGGAAGTTGCCGAGCTGCGCCAACGCCCGCTGATGGGGGTGGAGGAGAAATTCAACGTCTTACAAAAGGAAGTTGCCGAGCTGTGCCAACGCCCACTGACGGGGGTGGAGGAGAAATTCAACGCCTTGCAAGTGGAAGTTGCCGAGCTGTGCCAACGACCGCTGATGGGGGTGGAGGAAAAATTCAACGCCTTACAAGTGGAAGTTGCCGAGCTGTGCCAACGCCCGCTGATGGGGGTGGAGGAGAAATTCAACGCCTTACAAAAGGAAGTTGCCAAGCTGCTCCAACGCCGACTGACGGGGGTGGAGGAGAAATTCAACGCTCTACGAGAGGAAGTTGCCGAGCTGCGCCAACGCCCGCCCACCGTTACACCGGGAATATCAGGAACGGGACATAGCAGAGTGACTACCCCAACCTTCGACGGAAAGGTCCCGTGGAGCACCTACTTACGTCAGTTCGAGGCGGCCTGTTCCATAAATAACTGGAACAACGCAGAAAAGGCTACAGATCTCATTGTAGCGTTGAGAGGTGACGCCCTTAACGTCCTTCAGGCCATCCCGACTGGATCCCAGGACTACGCTTCCCTGATCGCCCATATGGAGTCCCGATATGGAGACAGCCATCTTCAGCAGGCCTATCAGATGCAGCTCCGGACCCGGGTACAGAAGAACGCGGAAACCCTGCAGGAGTTCGAGATGGACATCGCACGCCTCGTAAGGCTCGCCTATCCAACAGCGCCGGCCGACTTTCTGGAGCAGATAGCGACGCAGACTTTCACCGACGGGCTACGGGACTCGGACACTCAACAGGCGCTGCGTCTCGCGCGCAATAAGACCCTGGCAGATGCGCTGAGCCACGCACTTGAGTTCGAGACGGCAAAACAGGCATTCAGAATGCACGCGCGGGTGGGTCAGGTGGACGTCGACGAACCAGTAAAAACCAACGTGACCAAGCCCCTGGCCGACGAATTAATGGAGGCGCTAAGCCGTTTCTTCGATAGTCGCGGTACCACCAGCAACGACACAGCCGGAAGACAACCGGAGTGGCGGCCCGGAAGAGGACTACCGACCTGCTGGGCCTGTGGTAAGAAAGGCCACCTGAGCAAGGACTGCGGTGATCGCCGCCGCCGAGGGTATCCGACGGGAAATCAGTCGTCTGAAAACCGCGCGGCCCAGGGAAAACGAGTATTAGCCAGCCTTGGGGGGCAAAGGTTGGCTTGTGACAGTCGTCAAGCCCCAGCAGTCCAAGTGCGTGTGACGAAGTTACGGAGGGACAATAGCAGCCTGATGGTCGACGGAGTCGTCAACGGAGTGAGCTGGCCCATGCTGATCGACACGGGAGCGTCGAGGACCATCGTCAATCCCACCGAGATCCCGAAGTGGAGAGTGCAACCCACACAAAGGAACCTCCAGCTAATAACCGCGACCGGAGAGACCGCACCGGTACATGGCGAAGCATCACTGGAGCTCGTCATTGGTCGACGGGTGGTGAAGCATCCAGTGCTTGTGGCTGACGTATCAAACGAAGTGATCATCGGACTGGACTTCCTGGACCAGAACAACATCATCTTGGACTTGAGTACCAACACTCTGCACTTCGGAGGTGAGGAACTTGCTTTGCAACCAGCACACGAGGCCGTCACCGCACGACGAGTAAGGCTGAGAGAGGACGTCATCGTTCCTGCCAGGACGGAAGTCAGCGCCGCCGTAATTGTCGACGGAACTGCTGAGGGAGTGGCGGCTGTCATCGAGCCAAAATATGAGGACATCCAGACAAGAGGATTGCTAGTTGCCAAGACCCTCATCAACACGACGCCTCGGCCGTACGTCCTCCTGTCCAACCTGAACGACTACGATATTACGGTACACCGGGACACCAACCTAGGAGTCTGCGAGCCCGTTACCTGGATTGCCCGCATCACAGAAACGACGGACGGACACCTGCAGACGGACGACCGAAGAAGACGCGCCCTGCCAGAAGAAGTACAGAAGCTGTACCAAGGATCCCAGGACCATTTAGACGAAGAGCAATCACGCCAACTTCAGGACCTGCTACGCGAATTCCAGGATGTCTTCTCCGTGGGGAGCAAAGACTTCGGCAGGACAAGCTTGGTCCAGCACAGAATCGTCGTTGGGGACAGCGCACCGATTAGGGCCCCATTCCGACGTGTCCCGCTCGCCAAGCAAGCCGAAGTCGACCGGATGGTAGAAGAGATGAAGGAGCAAGGGGTGATCGAGCCATCACATAGTCCTTGGAGTTCTCCGGTCGTGCTTGTGAAGAAGAAGGACGGTTCCACCAGGTTCTGCGTGGACTACAGGCGGGTGAACGACGTCACGAAGAAGGACAGCTACCCTCTACCCGGGATCGACGACACGCTGGACACCACATCAGGGTCAAGATGGTTCTCCACCTTGGATTTGCAGAGTGGCTACTGGCAGGTGGAGGTCCACCCTAAGGACCGGGAGAAAACGGCGTTCTCTGTGGGCAGCGGGCTCTGGCATTTCACCGTCATGCCATTCGGTCTGTGCAACGCCCCTGCGACCTTCGAAAGGCTAATGGAGTCCATTCTGAGGGGACTACACTGGAAAACCTGACTGGTATACCTAGACGACGTCATCGTTCTGGGGAGGAGCTTCGAGGAGCACTACAGCAACCTGAAGGAGATCTTGTTGAAGCTACGGGCTGCCCAGCTGAAGTTGAGCCCCAAGAAGTGTCAGCTCTACCAGATGCGGGTCCAGTACCTTGGGCATATCGTCTTCGAGGAAGGGGTGCGCACCGAACCAGAGAAGACCGCAGCTGTGAGGGAGTGGCCAGTTCCGAAGGACAAGTCCCAACTACGAAGCTTCCTGGGACTCTGCACTTATTACCTTCGCTTCGTGAGAGGATTCGCCGACATCGCCAAACCTTTACATCGACTGACTGAGAAGGACCAACTCTTCACGTGGACAGCAGAATGCCACAGTGCCTTCGAACCACTCAAGCAGGCTCTGTGCACCGCACCTATTCCGGCCTACCCCAGACCTGGAACAAGGTTCATCGTCGATACCGATGCCAGCGACTTTGGCATAGGGGGAATCCTGTCGCAAGTAGTGGACGGCGAGGAGAGAGTAGTGGCCTACTTCACCAAAGCCTTGTCAAAGCCAGAAAGGAACTACTGCGTCACCAGGAAGGAGCTGCTCGCCATCGTAAAGACCATTGAACACTTCCACAAGTACCTGTATGGGCAAGAATTTCTCATCAGGACCGACCATGCATCCCTTCGGTGGCTCCTGAACTTCAAGCAGCCCGAGGGTCAACTCGCGCGGTGGTTAGAGAGGATTCAACAGTACAACTTTGAGATTCAGCACAGGAAAGGCCAGCTGCATTCTAATGCCGACGCCCTGTCACGAAGACCGTGCCCCGAAGACTGCACCTTCTGTGCCCGAAGGGAGGAGAACACCGGGATACAATGCCGAAGGACTACCGTGGAACTTCAAGGGAGCTGGAGCCGTGAATCTTTCACGCGGGCACAAGCAGAAGATGATGACCTGGGACTGATAGCCGAATGGAAGGGGGCCTGTGTCCCCAGACCCGGGTGGAACATTGTGAGTGATTGCAGCCCAAAGTTCAAGTCCTACTGGGCGCAATGGGACTCGCTGATTGTAAGGGATGGCCTCATCTGCCGCGACTGGGAGAGCACCGACGGGAAGACATATCGGGAACAAGTCGTCGTTCCAAAGGCTATGACGGAGGAAGTCCTGAAGGAAGTTCATGGAGGATCATCTGGTGGACACCTAGGGATAAAGAAGACCCTGGAGAAGCTGAGAGAGCGGTTCTACTGGATCGGATGCCGAACAGACGTGGAAAACCACTGCACGAGGTGCCACGATTGCGCAGCCAGCAAGGGCCCAGGACGAAGAAGACGGGGTCCACTGAAGACCTACAACGTGGGCGGCCCCATGGAGAGAGTGGCCATCGATGTTGCTGGGCCATTCCCGTTAAGCGAGGCAGGGAACCGCTACATATTTGTCGTCAGCGACTACTTTACCAAATGGCCGGAGGCGTATGCTCTCCCTAACCAAGAAGCCGCGACTATCGCAGAGACCCTGGTGAAGGAATTCGTCAGCCGGTACGGAGTACCCCTGGAGCTGCACTCCGACCAAGGGAGGAACTTCGAGTCGCAGGTGTTCCAGAATCTATGCCAGCTGCTGGGAATCCGGAAGACAAGGACAACGCCGCTACACCCTTAGTCCGACGGGATGGTAGAGCGATTCAATCGCACCATCGAGAACCATCTCCGAATAGTTGTCAGCGAGCACCAGAGGGATTGGGACAAGCATCTTCCACTATTTCTCCTGGCCTACCGCGCCACCGTGCATGAAGCCACCGGATGCACACCAGCCCGGGCCATGTTTGGGAGGGAGCTCCGTCTACCTGTCGATCTTGCCTTCGGCCGACCTGGGAATGATCCGATCCCGGTAAGCCAGTATTGTCAAGAACTGGTCGACCAACTGGAGGAAGTGCACGCGTTCGCGAGGAGGAAACTGCGGATCGAGACCGACCGAATGAAGACCCGATACGACCAGCAGACGGATGCCGGAGGATTCCACGAGGACGACCTGGTCTGGCTCTTCAACCCATTACGGAAGAAAGGCCTGTCACCCAAACTGCAGAAGTCCTGGGAGGGCCCGTACCGAGTCGTGAAACGGATCAACGATGTCGTCTACAGGATCCAGCGGAGCCCGAGGGCGAAGATGAAGATCGTGCATCGAGATCGCCTGGCAGCCTACGGAGGGACACAGACGGACCAATGATTGATCGGGACGATCAGCCTTTTTAGGAAGGGGGTGGTGTTACGGCTGTGAGTTTGTGTCATCACTCGCCGCATGAGTCACAACTGCCCCAGGGCTGGGCTGTGCCCTGCCTCCAGTATTGCGTGCGCCTTATGCAACAGGGCTACTAGGACAAAGGGATAGTCCAGAATATTCGTGACTGGACCAGCGATGGAAACCTCGAGAAGCCGTGAACCCTGGATGGATCTAGAAGCATTTATTGAGTCACCGGCCTGCTATATAAGTGCGACCTGTCAAGCAGTTGTGGTTGTTGTGTTTTATGAGCTAGTGCGAGTGTTTATCCTGGGCGACAGAAGTGTGGTGACTTGCGAAATCCCTAGTGAAGCTGATTCTCTTGACACCGAGGAAGTGATTGTGGTGCTTGTGAAACAGTGTATAGTACAGTGACAGACCTAGTGCAGCTATTTCCAGCTAGCGTACGGGACCGGACTCATTAGCGAAGAGGATTAACTGTGGTCTGTTGACAAGTGAAAGGGAAAGTATTCTCGACGTGAGGAAACTGGAGTAAGGTAATAATTGCTGTTGAGTAGTGTATTTTTCTGGCTGCAATAAAATTAATTATTTCTTTAAGCAATAATTGGTATTGTGCTTTATACCCACCGTAATCCAGTTAACAAAGGTGCCACTAGGGGGTGGCACGTAACAACTGGTGTCAGAAGCCGGATTACGAACTCAAGCACAACACCAGACGGTCCTGGTTTCAAAACCCGAGCAGGTTATTTTCTCTAATTTTCCTGTGAGTGCATGCCCTTTACAAGACAAACAACTAAAATGGAGGAGAAATTGGCAGCATTGCTAGAAAAGTTAAATGGCATGGAAACCAAGATGGAGGACGGCCAGAAGAATTTAACCAAGGTGCTAACTGCCAAATTAGAAGACGGCCAGAAGAAGCTAGAAGACGGCCAGAAGAAGATGGAAGACGGTCAAAATAAGTTAGTGGAGGACCTGAAGAAGATGGAGGACGGCCAGAAGAAGATGGAGGATGGCCAGAAGAAGTTAGCCGAGGACCTAACTGCCAAACTAGAAGACGGCCAGAAGAAGATGGAAGACGGTCAAAATAAGCTAGCGGAGGACCTGAAGAGGATAGAGGACGGCCAGAAGAAGATGGAAGACGGTCAGAATAAGTTGACACAGGACCTGAAGAAATTAGAACTGGGTCTGCGTGAGGAAGTCACGGCAGTGGAAAAGAAGTTCGACGCCTTACAAGTGGAAGTTGCCGAGCTGCGCCAACGCCCGCTGATGGGGGTGGAGGAGAAATTCAACGTCTTACAAAAGGAAGTTGCCGAGCTGTGCCAACGCCCACTGACGGGGGTGGAGGAGAAATTCAACGCCTTGCAAGTGGAAGTTGCCGAGCTGTGCCAACGACCGCTGATGGGGGTGGAGGAAAAATTCAACGCCTTACAAGTGGAAGTTGCCGAGCTGTGCCAACGCCCGCTGATGGGGGTGGAGGAGAAATTCAACGCCTTACAAAAGGAAGTTGCCAAGCTGCTCCAACGCCGACTGACGGGGGTGGAGGAGAAATTCAACGCTCTACGAGAGGAAGTTGCCGAGCTGCGCCAACGCCCGCCCACCGTTACACCGGGAATATCAGGAACGGGACATAGCAGAGTGACTACCCCAACCTTCGACGGAAAGGTCCCGTGGAGCACCTACTTACGTCAGTTCGAGGCGGCCTGTTCCATAAATAACTGGAACAACGCAGAAAAGGCTACAGATCTCATTGTAGCGTTGAGAGGTGACGCCCTTAACGTCCTTCAGGCCATCCCGACTGGATCCCAGGACTACGCTTCCCTGATCGCCCATATGGAGTCCCGATATGGAGACAGCCATCTTCAGCAGGCCTATCAGATGCAGCTCCGGACCCGGGTACAGAAGAACGCGGAAACCCTGCAGGAGTTCGAGATGGACATCGCACGCCTCGTAAGGCTCGCCTATCCAACAGCGCCGGCCGACTTTCTGGAGCAGATAGCGACGCAGACTTTCACCGACGGGCTACGGGACTCGGACACTCAACAGGCGCTGCGTCTCGCGCGCAATAAGACCCTGGCAGATGCGCTGAGCCACGCACTTGAGTTCGAGACGGCAAAACAGGCATTCAGAATGCACGCGCGGGTGGGTCAGGTGGACGTCGACGAACCAGTAAAAACCAACGTGACCAAGCCCCTGGCCGACGAATTAATGGAGGCGCTAAGCCGTTTCTTCGATAGTCGCGGTACCACCAGCAACGACACAGCCGGAAGACAACCGGAGAGGCGGCCCGGAAGAGGACTACCGACCTGCTGGGCCTGTGGTAAGAAAGGCCACCTGAGCAAGGACTGCGGTGATCGCCGCCGCCGAGGGTATCCGACGGGAAATCAGTCGTCTGAAAACCGCGCGGCCCAGGGAAAACGAGTATTAGCCAGCCTTGGGGGGCAAAGGTTGGCTTGTGACAGTCGTCAAGCCCCAGCAGTCCAAGTGCGTGTGACGAAGTTACGGAGGGACAATAGCAGCCTGATGGTCGACGGAGTCGTCAACGGAGTGAGCTGGCCCATGCTGATCGACACGGGAGCGTCGAGGACCATCGTCAATCCCACCGAGATCCCGAAGTGGAGAGTGCAACCCACACAAAGGAACCTCCAGCTAATAACCGCGACCGGAGAGACCGCACCGGTACATGGCGAAGCATCACTGGAGCTCGTCATTGGTCGACGGGTGGTGAAGCATCCAGTGCTTGTGGCTGACGTATCAAACGAAGTGATCATCGGACTGGACTTCCTGGACCAGAACAACATCATCTTGGACTTGAGTACCAACACTCTGCACTTCGGAGGTGAGGAACTTGCTTTGCAACCAGCACACGAGGCCGTCACCGCACGACGAGTAAGGCTGAGAGAGGACGTCATCGTTCCTGCCAGGACGGAAGTCAGCGCCGCCGTAATTGTCGACGGAACTGCTGAGGGAGTGGCGGCTGTCATCGAGCCAAAATATGAGGACATCCAGACAAGAGGATTGCTAGTTGCCAAGACCCTCATCAACACGACGCCTCGGCCGTACGTCCTCCTGTCCAACCTGAACGACTACGATATTACGGTACACCGGGACACCAACCTAGGAGTCTGCGAGCCCGTTACCTGGATTGCCCGCATCACAGAAACGACGGACGGACACCTGCAGACGGACGACCGAAGAAGACGCGCCCTGCCAGAAGAAGTACAGAAGCTGTACCAAGGATCCCAGGACCATTTAGACGAAGAGCAATCACGCCAACTTCAGGACCTGCTACGCGAATTCCAGGATGTCTTCTCCGTGGGGAGCAAAGACTTCGGCAGGACAAGCTTGGTCCAGCACAGAATCGTCGTTGGGGACAGCGCACCGATTAGGGCCCCATTCCGACGTGTCCCGCTCGCCAAGCAAGCCGAAGTCGACCGGATGGTAGAAGAGATGAAGGAGCAAGGGGTGATCGAGCCATCACATAGTCCTTGGAGTTCTCCGGTCGTGCTTGTGAAGAAGAAGGACGGTTCCACCAGGTTCTGCGTGGACTACAGGCGGGTGAACGACGTCACGAAGAAGGACAGCTACCCTCTACCCGGGATCGACGACACGCTGGACACCACATCAGGGTCAAGATGGTTCTCCACCTTGGATTTGCAGAGTGGCTACTGGCAGGTGGAGGTCCACCCTAAGGACCGGGAGAAAACGGCGTTCTCTGTGGGCAGCGGGCTCTGGCATTTCACCGTCATGCCATTCGGTCTGTGCAACGCCCCTGCGACCTTCGAAAGGCTAATGGAGTCCATTCTGAGGGGACTACACTGGAAAACCTGCCTGGTATACCTAGACGACGTCATCGTTCTGGGGAGGAGCTTCGAGGAGCACTACAGCAACCTGAAGGAGATCTTGTTGAAGCTACGGGCTGCCCAGCTGAAGTTGAGCCCCAAGAAGTGTCAGCTCTACCAGATGCGGGTCCAGTACCTTGGGCATATCGTCTTCGAGGAAGGGGTGCGCACCGAACCAGAGAAGACCGCAGCTGTGAGGGAGTGGCCAGTTCCGAAGGACAAGTCCCAACTACGAAGCTTCCTGGGACTCTGCACTTATTACCTTCGCTTCGTGAGAGGATTCGCCGACATCGCCAAACCTTTACATCGACTGACTGAGAAGGACCAACTCTTCACGTGGACAGCAGAATGCCACAGTGCCTTCGAACCACTCAAGCAGGCTCTGTGCACCGCACCTATTCCGGCCTACCCCAGACCTGGAACAAGGTTCATCGTCGATACCGATGCCAGCGACTTTGGCATAGGGGGAATCCTGTCGCAAGTAGTGGACGGCGAGGAGAGAGTAGTGGCCTACTTCACCAAAGCCTTGTCAAAGCCAGAAAGGAACTACTGCGTCACCAGGAAGGAGCTGCTCGCCATCGTAAAGACCATTGAACACTTCCACAAGTACCTGTATGGGCAAGAATTTCTCATCAGGACCGACCATGCATCCCTTCGGTGGCTCCTGAACTTCAAGCAGCCCGAGGGTCAACTCGCGCGGTGGTTAGAGAGGATTCAACAGTACAACTTTGAGATTCAGCACAGGAAAGGCCAGCTGCATTCTAATGCCGACGCCCTGTCACGAAGACCGTGCCCCGAAGACTGCACCTTCTGTGCCCGAAGGGAGGAGAACACCGGGATACAATGCCGAAGGACTACCGTGGAACTTCAAGGGAGCTGGAGCCGTGAATCTTTCACGCGGGCACAAGCAGAAGATGATGACCTGGGACTGATAGCCGAATGGAAGGGGGCCTGTGTCCCCAGACCCGGGTGGAACATTGTGAGTGATTGCAGCCCAAAGTTCAAGTCCTACTGGGCGCAATGGGACTCGCTGATTGTAAGGGATGGCCTCATCTGCCGCGACTGGGAGAGCACCGACGGGAAGACATATCGGGAACAAGTCGTCGTTCCAAAGGCTATGACGGAGGAAGTCCTGAAGGAAGTTCATGGAGGATCATCTGGTGGACACCTAGGGATAAAGAAGACCCTGGAGAAGCTGAGAGAGCGGTTCTACTGGATCGGATGCCGAACAGACGTGGAAAACCACTGCACGAGGTGCCACGATTGCGCAGCCAGCAAGGGCCCAGGACGAAGAAGACGGGGTCCACTGAAGACCTACAACGTGGGCGGCCCCATGGAGAGAGTGGCCATCGATGTTGCTGGGCCATTCCCGTTAAGCGAGGCAGGGAACCGCTACATATTTGTCGTCAGCGACTACTTTACCAAATGGCCGGAGGCGTATGCTCTCCCTAACCAAGAAGCCGCGACTATCGCAGAGACCCTGGTGAAGGAATTCGTCAGCCGGTACGGAGTACCCCTGGAGCTGCACTCCGACCAAGGGAGGAACTTCGAGTCGCAGGTGTTCCAGAATCTATGCCAGCTGCTGGGAATCCGGAAGACAAGGACAACGCCGCTACACCCTTAGTCCGACGGGATGGTAGAGCGATTCAATCGCACCATCGAGAACCATCTCCGAATAGTTGTCAGCGAGCACCAGAGGGATTGGGACAAGCATCTTCCACTATTTCTCCTGGCCTACCGCGCCACCGTGCATGAAGCCACCGGATGCACACCAGCCCGGGCCATGTTTGGGAGGGAGCTCCGTCTACCTGTCGATCTTGCCTTCGGCCGACCTGGGAATGATCCGATCCCGGTAAGCCAGTATTGTCAAGAACTGGTCGACCAACTGGAGGAAGTGCACGCGTTCGCGAGGAGGAAACTGCGGATCGAGACCGACCGAATGAAGACCCGATACGACCAGCAGACGGATGCCGGAGGATTCCACGAGGACGACCTGGTCTGGCTCTTCAACCCATTACGGAAGAAAGGCCTGTCACCCAAACTGCAGAAGTCCTGGGAGGGCCCGTACCGAGTCGTGAAACGGATCAACGATGTCGTCTACAGGATCCAGCGGAGCCCGAGGGCGAAGATGAAGATCGTGCATCGAGATCGCCTGGCAGCCTACGGAGGGACACAGACGGACCAATGATTGATCGGGACGATCAGCCTTTTTAGGAAGGGGGTGGTGTTACGGCTGTGAGTTTGTGTCATCACTCGCCGCATGAGTCACAACTGCCCCAGGGCTGGGCTGTGCCCTGCCTCCAGTATTGCGTGCGCCTTATGCAACAGGGCTACTAGGACAAAGGGATAGTCCAGAATATTCGTGACTGGACCAGCGATGGAAACCTCGAGAAGCCGTGAACCCTGGATGGATCTAGAAGCATTTATTGAGTCACCGGCCTGCTATATAAGTGCGACCTGTCAAGCAGTTGTGGTTGTTGTGTTTTATGAGCTAGTGCGAGTGTTTATCCTGGGCGACAGAAGTGTGGTGACTTGCGAAATCCCTAGTGAAGCTGATTCTCTTGACACCGAGGAAGTGATTGTGGTGCTTGTGAAACAGTGTATAGTACAGTGACAGACCTAGTGCAGCTATTTCCAGCTAGCGTACGGGACCGGACTCATTAGCGAAGAGGATTAACTGTGGTCTGTTGACAAGTGAAAGGGAAAGTATTCTCGACGTGAGGAAACTGGAGTAAGGTAATAATTGCTGTTGAGTAGAGTATTTTTCTGGCTGCAATAAAATTAATTATTTCTTTAAGCAGTAATTGGTGTTGTGCTTTATACAAACCGTAATCCAGTTAACAAAGTTGCCACTAGGGGGTGGCACGTAACAATAATATAGGGAGAAATTATAACACCTATTTTTAAAATTATTAATGCAACCAATGGCCATGTACTTTTCTTTTCAAGACGGGTCAGGGAAGGGATATTATCAGAGGTAGAAGCATTCAATCTCGCATGAGCAAAATGGAAATGGCCTACCATTTAACTAAGGACATCTATAAGAAAAGGTCAATATCCTTCAACGCAAAACTAAAACATTACTGCAGTGTCATCCGTCCGGAGGTCTTGCATGCTTCTGAATGCCTCACGATGAACAAAAAAGGCTTGGTCGAGAAACTGGAGGACAAAGAAAGAAAATTTTTGAGAAAGATATTGGGTTCCATCAAAGACAATGGGGAATAGAGAAGACGGCATAACCATGAACTATATACTCATGTGGAGAAGATAAGTAACGTCATCCGGAAGAGAAGGATACCATTTTTTGGCATGTGAAACGAATGAGCCCAGCGAGACCGACCAACCGCAACATAACTTACTTTCAGGAGAGGAAAACAAAATGGGGCTGGTTCATAGAACTAGATAAAGATCTGAAAGAAGTGGGGATTACACCAATAGACATTCAGGAGCGCGCCCCACTCAAAAGGCAACTTCAAGCTTGCAAAGGTTTTCAAGAAAAACCGAAGCTGAAAACGGGAAAGATTTGGACCCAGGAACGGAAGGAAGTCCACCGAGAACGAATGCGGGCGTACTGGGCGAACATCAAAGCCAGTAGGAGACAGAATGACGCGGTCCATAGATGACCTATACGGAATGAATGAATAATATGGGGATAGGAATATAATAGACCTGCCGTACCATACCCGCATGTGCAAATCGCGTGAAAAAATTCTAGAGTACCCCTTGATCCCCTTAAGCGCGTTAAACGTATTGATGAATTTTACGGCTTAATTTGGTTCCGTGATAACCTTCTAGCCGTTTGCAAACTTTCACACTAATGTAATTAATGGAATTGCATTGCGTCTTACAGCAATAGATGGACCTCTGAGAATCTGTTGCCATGGTTACTGGCTTGCATTTGTTCATTAGTTTATTAAATGAAATTAGTTTTCTGGGAATATCTCAAAAACGGTTGGTCTTAGGGCCTTAAAATGTGGTTTTCGGGTACCCGAGTTTTGTCTCTCACATCGAGGGGCTGAAAATGAGCTTTGTCTCGTCCTTCTACGCCTATTTCAGCATGTATTTTAAGGGGGTAGGCCCCCTTTTATGAGGGGTACGGAGAAGAGTTATATCAATGATAAGTGTCGTGCCTCTGATGGATATCTGTACCAAATTTTACGTTGATACACCCAGCCGTTCTCGAGTTATAAGGGAACAAATTTGTCCACAGACGAACAAACAAACAGACAGACAGACGAAAAAAATATCGCGCGCATCCATCAAAAAACAGTCTGAAACGCGTAAACAACTCAATTTTCCGTAGAAATTCAGAGAAAAACAGACAAACTTTCATTTTTATACCAGGTATATAGAGAGATATACTGCACCGGTCGGTGTTGACCGTGTTATATTGCACAAATTTATGTTTCACTCGCTAACCGTTGGAGATACATGAAAAGTGATAAGGACCTTTCGGATAGAAAATTAAATGCTAAGTTCATGTATGCCATCAAAAGTTTGCTATTTCTTAGCGTTCTCTTTTTATTTGAAATGCAATTATGAAATTTTGAAACCAAAGGTTGTAGTGACGTCACAAATGTCGGTTTTACTCGCCAACCGTTGGAGATACACGAAAAGTGATAAGGTCCTTAAGGATAGGAAATTAAATTTCAAAGCTCATTTGTGCCATCAAAAGTTTGCTATTTCCTACCATTCTCTTTTTATTTGACATGGAATTATGAAATTTTGAAACCAAAGGGTGTAGTGACGTCACTAAAATAGTCGCTATTTTTTAATAGTGCAAAATTTCGAAATCAAAAGTATCCTATATGTAAACCAGGTAAATCAGCTACATCCATGCAAAATTTCATTTAAATCGGACCAGTGGTTCTTGCGTTATTGAGTAACACACAGACAGACAGACAGAGAGACACACACCATCTCATTTTTATATATTAGTAATAGTATGATGTATATTTTAATTTAATTTTATAATTAGTTATTGATTCATTCATTCTGTCATTTATTTGTTTATTTATTTATTTGTATATGTATTTTTTATTTATTCATTCATTATATAATTATTAAAGCGCTTATTTGTTTATTTACAGTATTTATTTATTGATTCATTCATTTATTTATTTTATTTATTTGGCATTTCCAACTTGAGAAGAGAGGCACAAGTGATTTAGCAATCACAAAGGAGAAACCGATGTTTTAACAAGTAGTTCCGTGAAGAACTATACGGCCTATTTTCATACAACCTACTTATGTTAATTGCCTCTATATACATACAAAATTTCAGTTTGATTGCTGTAATAGATTCGTAGATATTGAGAACCGACAAAATATTTCGGATGGTCGCCATGTTGGATGGTTAAATGTATAAGCCATAGAGTCATGTACCATTAAAAGAAAATTATTGCGTATGTTCATTATTCAAACTTTCACTTCGATCGCATGATTACGACACAAGAAATAAAAACATAATTTTAAAATTCGCAAAGCCGCTATCTTGAGGTTATGTAAACAATTGAACTAAATTAGATACCAGTGCATTACAATGTGTATAAACATTTCCTGTACCAGATTTCATTGCGTTTGGAACTTTAAATCACGAGAAAGGTCTATTTAAAATTTTCAAATTCGCTTGGCCGCCGTGTTCGTTTTGTAGTCAACCGGATTTTGAAAGTCTTATAGATGAACATCCAGTAGTGCCCTTTATCTCCGTACATAATTTCAGGGTGATACCGCAAACAATTTCAGAGATATAGAATGCTGGGGAAATATTTCCCACATCCGCCATCTTGTGGTTATCTAAACAATTGAACCAAGTTAGATGTCGGTGCATTACAATGTGTATAAAATATACTGTACCAAGTTTCATTGCGTTCGGTTGGTTAAATCGCGAGAAACTTCTATTTAAAATTCGTAAATTCGCGTGGCCGCCATGTTGGTTTTGTAGTTACCAGTTTTTCAAAAGTTACATAGGTGAACTTATAGTAGTTTCCTTTGTCACCGTAAAAAATTCCAGGGAGATATCGCGAATAGTTTCGGAGATATTGAATGCTGGTGAAGTATTTCGCACAGCCGCCATGTTGGATTGGTGAGAGGTAACAAAATTTGAAGGGCACGGTCGGAGTCGTCCTGAATTGTGCAATGAACTTTCCGAGTTTCATTGAAATCTCTCCAGCCGTTTAGATTTTATTAGGGGACACACACACGCACACTCCTCACACGCACACACACACACACACGCACGCACACACACACGGACAAAAGGTGATCTCATAAGCCTATTTTTTCAAAATTGAAAATAGGCTAAAAATATATCAATAATAAAAAATTATTCGTTAGGACAGTTGTTTCACTATCTCGTAAAATTTTATTTTTAGACTTGTGCCACTTTGCCCCGGCACTACAGAATTGTTTCGCAACATTACAAGTAAACGTAACAGGAGCACAATCATGTCACCACGGAGAGGAGAACGTTGACTGAGACTACTGGTGCTGAGACATATTCTACCCGCTCGACTCTACCCGTCAACGAAGCAGACTTACAGCGTGACACAAATCAACGAAGAATAGTTCTCGCCTCGACTGCCGGCACTCGTATCTTGAAGGGATTATACCTCTAAAACTCAGCAATCCTTCTAGGTTTGTGCCGTGTCTTGTGTAGGGTTTCGCCTAGGACACCAAGCTGGTTCATCAGCGGGCTCTAGGGGTCCCCGCCCGGGCCCCCACTGGAGTAGCGAACTGCGCACTACCTCCCTATTTATGAAGCGCGCCTGCGCCTCTTCACTGCGAGAGCTAAACACTCAAGCAGTCCTCACCTCCCTATGAAGACTTCCAAAAAAATTGGTGTATTGGCTTCCACGGCCAGCAAATTATAACTCAGCAATCTTTCTAGGTTTTTGCCGTGTCTTGTTTAGGGTTTTGCCTTGAGCACCAAGCTGGCTCATCTGTGGGCTCTTGGTACCCCGCCCGGACCCCCACGGCACAAACCTAGAAAGATTGCTGAATTTTAATTCACTGGCCGTGAAAGCCAATATACCATCCTTTTGGAAGCCTTCATACGGAGGTGAGGACTGCTTGAGCTTTTAGCTTTCGCAGTGAAGAGGCGGAGGTGCACTTCATAAATAGGGAGGTAGCGCGCCGTTCGCTACTCCTGTGGGGGTCCGGGCGGGGACACCAAGATCCCTCTGATGAGCCAGCTTGGTGTCCTAGGCGAAACCCTACACAAGACACGGCAAAAACCTAGAGAAATTGCTGAGTTTTAATTCACTGGCCGTGAATGCTAATATACAATCTAATACCTCTAGTTTATCATGTAGGCCTATCACGTAGTGGCACCCTGTTCCTTTCTAGGAAGATAAGTTCATAAGTTACTCCACCAAGTTAACAGCACGTCCGAGAGAATTTTGCATTGCTAAGAACTTGCAGCTTTGCTATTTACACATGTTTATCTTATCCAGGCTTTGGTAAGTTCGTGTGCTGTTCTTAAGCTACCGGTACACAAGTTTCACCCCTTTGAAATTTCAAACAAGGAAACCGGGAGCTCCATACAGCCGGAGAGCCCGACCTCCATCGAGCTTCCATAAGGAACACAGCAAATTCCCGCTACTGCTGTAAACGCCTCTAGAGGAGATGAAATCTCATGACGTATGAGGTTACAATACTTTATTTAGTATTGCAGTGTTGACATTTTCAGATTTAAATTTATTCGTATGTGACTTCCAACCGGTGTGTCACATCCATAAGGGAGTGTTGGACATTGCACTATTTTATACATAACTAGTAACCCACCCCGGCCCCGCCCGGGAATAGTTATGAATACATAACGCGATAAGCGCTTCTTTTTTCGATGTCAATGAACTACGACCTATATCCGGTTTACGTCTCGGCATGATGGGTTAAAATCACTGACTGGACTGTTAATTATATTATCATGAAGATGCATGTGCACCAAATTCTTGTCAGACGTAATTTAAGAATGGCGAGGTGCATAAAACACAAATCCCCCTTCCGTCCAATCTTAACTTTACTGTGTAAAGTGCCTGTCAAAAGTTTAAAACCACTAGCTTATTTTCAGCAAAAGCTTCCTGGTCTTAAATTTTTGGATTTAAATTTTGCCAAATACTGTATTTTATGAATGCACTTTGATTTAATAGACATCCACCTGTGCCAAGAACATTGTAATATGGCTTTCAGTGTTGGAATTTCAATTCATTTAATACAAGTGGTGTATCGAAGAAAAACGCAATTTCAGCCACAAATTAATATGTGGACACTAAATTAATGGGGTTACCTTATTAATTATTTTATAAGTATTGTAGAATGTATGCAAATGTTTTGGTAAATGAAAAAAAAAAGAAATCTTGCCATTTTGCAGTGATTTTTGTATACCTGGCTTCTCAGAATAGACGAGGGAAACTAATTCCAGGTACTCGGAGTGTTGACCTTGGACCTGTCTCTTTGACAACATGCTGTGCTGCGCCTGGTGAAGGTTTGGGTCCACCTGCTCAACCCTCACAGAAACTACAGGGTCTTTATATTTGCTTGGCAAGGACATTCTCGCTCACGCGCTCCGCCAGCGACGGCTCAGTTCCCGGCTGCCGCGCGCACGTATGTACGACAGAATACGGTGCTTAAAATCAGTATCATGCATTTTTACTCACCATGTTTACAGTAGATGCTGAAAATGTTCCCCATCCGCTGCCAAACCTAATCGGCATCTCTTTAGGAAGTTTCCGGTTACTCCGGTTAATTTAGCTTCAGTAAGGAAATAGGCCTAACGGCCTTTACGTCTATTTTTATTGTCTACTGAACCTGTACGTTTGAATCTCTTAGCCAGTTGTTTTATTTTATTGTCTCTTTTGTAGAACGTTTCATGCTGAATAATTCTTACACTCATAGTATACTGATATTTTTAACGGTTTGCCCAGGGTAAGCTTAAGAACCGCACGGATTCCAGGTTTTGTTTTTTGACTTTTTCACTGAAATAGTTACTGCTTGGCTTCCTTTGATCAGAAATATTTTTATACAGAAACCTTCCTCGGGATATTCTTTAGTCTATAGAATGGTAAAAACCGCATCAAAATCCATCCAGGGGTTCTCGAGATTACCCGTGACATCCAAGAATCGGGAACTTTGTTTTATACTAAGTATAGATTCCTTATTGACGTATTAATTATAATAAACTATGTATTACCTTAAGTCAATATGTTGTATATTAAATCTGTACCGGTTTCGGTCATATTGTGAGTTTCCTCAGCGTGGTATAGGATAAGTAAATGTGCAATAACATACACTTAATAAAATTTTGCCATAACAAAATATACAATAATATTGACTTAAGGAAATAAATAGTTAATTATAATTATAACAAGATTTTCAGTAATAAACACATAACCTACTTCTTCCGAAATTTATAGTTATACTGCCGGCACAGAAATTACGTGAACTGGAGTTAGGAGAGAAATAGCAAAATAGAAAGAACACCTACAGAAAAACAAGTAACATGACCATTTGTCTCGTTTATTTCTGCGTTGATTGATGATTAATAAGGGAACGGATTGCAGTGTAAAATTCTAATCTGGTTGAAATTTAGTACACAATATTCCAGCAAAGTTGTACAATGAAGTAGTGAAAACCGCATGGGCCACTTTCAATTTTGAACGCCAATATTGAACGCAGAAAACCTGCCTGGCGGCGGCATGAGCGAGGAGGTGGGAAGAGGTAAAACTGACCGTGAATGCTAGGAGCACGCGATGGCTCCCTGCGACCTGCCGTGCTGCGTTGCATTCCCAACTTTCAACCTACCCCTCACTCTCGTCTATCCTCTCGATTAGAGTATAAAATGCAACATAATGTGATGTTTTGCGCTTGACCATACTGCAATTAATGGAACTACATTTCATTTATTTCCTCCTTTACTCTTAGTAATCCTTGCAATAGAGGATGCGAACTGACAAGTGAGTGACGGGATGAGGGGAAGGTGGAAGGTGGGGAATGCAACGCTGCCTGGTGACCACGAGCCATCGCGTGCTGCTAGGATTCAAGGTCAGCTTTACCTCTTCCCACCTCCTTGCTCATATCGTCGCCCGGCAGGTTTTCTGCGTTCAATATTGGCGTTCAAAATTAAAAGTGGCCCTTGTGGTTTTCACTATGTCATTGTACAACTTTGTAGGAATATTGTGGACTAAATATCAACCAGATTAGAATTTTACACCACAATCTGTTCCCTTGTAAGTTAACTTTTAGAAACGTATTTCAATATCTTTTCTTGCAGGTAGAATGCGAAACAAACAGGATTTTGGCGGGTTTTGAAGGAAGTGTCGACTTAAGAGATTCTCAACTCACAACGCCGTGCCGTTGTGTTACAACAATCAAATTTTAATATGTGTTAGATATGTTTTCTGTGTGTATTTGAGTTTAAACTTTAACTTGCAACACCAACAACAAACCAATAAATAAACTATATGAAAGGCTCGCACTTCTATACTTTATATTTCTAGGCTCGTTGTGGAGTGTATCATAGGTTGGAATGCTCCAATGGAAATTTTGATGAGCTCCGAAATGGAAAAAGTCTATGACAAAAAACTGTTGTGTCGTAATCTGTCCATAGATGTGAAATATTTTTTGTGCCACAAGTAATTTCGACTTAAAAATTTACGACACACTTTTTTGCTGCACAAAATTTTGTGTCATAGATTTTTTTACCGTATTAATTAATATTGTAGCTTCCAGGCGGTCAACACGAAAAAAAAATTGTTTGCCTCATATATTTGCTTTGTAAATATTTTTGGCGCAATTCTTTACGAAGCGAATGATTATGCCACAATTTTTTGCTGCAAAATTATTTTCGTTGTTAAAATTTGCGGTACTATTTTTCAGAGAAAATAAGACTAGTATAACGTATGGTTTACCGTTTGATGTGATGATGGGCCCTAGAAATGAACTGCAAATGTTCCAATAAATCCCGTAGCGGTTGTCGTGCACATCAATTTCCGGACACCATGTAAATACCCAACCCATTCCATATTCCCGTGAGCAATTGAATGACCGCAGACAGATTACTTGCCCGCCTCCCCTGAACGGATTCATTACTCAACATCCTGAGCTACAAGTCCCTTACTGATGACTTCTCACAGGGATGTGACCGTTCGCCATCTAATTGGTTTTCTGTCACTCTTTTTGTCTGCGCCAGATTGCGCAGGTAGACAGACACTACGTCATTGTGAGAGATATATTGTTCGTGGTCTCCAGTCACCACACAGGCAGACGGATGGAAAGCTGCTTGCTCCGCAACATATCCTCACGCGTTAAGTCACGCATCACGACTGCAGGGGAGAACATGAAGACTGGAGACTGGAGGTTCGAATTTCCCCATAAACAGGGTCCATCTTGGCGTTACCTCTGTTTCAGCTTGCCACGATCGGTGAGTGGTTATCGTGTCGTTCTTCTAACCCCAATCTTGCAGGTTCGCTCCTGGCCGTGGTAAGTGATTTTTGAACGGCGGCAAAATTTACGACACGCATGTCATATGATGTTGGCATGAAAAAGAACCCATTTGAATACAGTAGGCCGTTTTCATAATGGCAAAATTAATCTAGGGAGTTTCCGCCAACACAAAGATCCTCATTTTTCCACTAGAAAGCGCTATAGTATTCAAGGAGCTTAGATATCTAACATCCTTGACTTTCATAGTGCTTCAAGGAACAACGAAATTCGACATGCAAGCTACCCTCTGGGTGTCAAATAACAAAGTTAGCACCCGCCACCCGAGGCCATACGATATTATTATTATTATTATTATTATTATTATTATTATTATTATTATTATTACCTCTGTTTTTCCATATTCCGCAGGCAATGGACGGACGACTTCAATATTCCGTCTCCTAACCCTTCGTTGATCGCGTGGATTTCTATTGTAATCAAGGTTCATTTGTGTTTTATTTGCGAATATAATACACTAGCTTTTGGTACATACTGTAAAGTACCTTTCCTAGAAGATCTCAACATTACAATCACCGCGAAGTATTATATCAATGACCGCTAGCGTGTCAGTGGCATACCAAAGATTTAACTTGGATTACAATATTGAAATCGACGCGACTATTTACGGAACTATGCTTGAACTGCGTTTGTTTACTTGTATAGGTGAGTGAGTTATCGTGTCGGTCTGCCAACCCCAGGCTTGCAGGTTCGCTCCTGGCCGTTGTAAGTGATTTTTTTTTTGAAAGGTGACAAAAATCACGATACGAATGTCATACGATGTTGGCATGTTAAAGAATCCATTTGAATTCATTAGTCCGTGTTCAAATTGGCAAAACTAATCTCGGGATTTTCCGCCAACACAAAGTTCCTCTTTTCTCTACTAGAAAGCGCTATAGAGTCAAGGAGCTTAGATATCTAACCTCATTGACTTTCATAGCGCTTCAAGGAGCGATGAAATTCGACATGCAAGTTGCCATCTGGGCGTCAATTAACAAAGCTTGCACCTGGGACCCGAGGCCATACGATATTATTTTTATTATTATTAGCACTTTATAGAATTGGGGAACTTAATATAGACTATTGTAGAAAACAACTCATACGTTCGCAAATATTTCATGTTTTTAATCAATACGGGAAGTATTATAAAATTTCTTTCAAAATTGTTAATCTGTTCAGTATTTCAAGCTGTGTCAAAATATTTGATTTTTAAATGTATTTGTCTATGATTTATTATATTTATCACTCTTTCATCCTACTTATAAAATCAAAATTTTGAAGAAGAAAAAAAACCAATGAAATACCCATTAAAATTGGCCTACGATTGTAATTCACGCGACTACTGGCGTTAAATTTTCAAGCGCGACCACTAGAGGGTTATAATAACAATATCCCCCGCCAGCATCACTTCAGGTCAATGCCAGATACCTTAAGACCCGGGGCTCCCTTCCTTATATACTGTTACATAGTTTACTACCGTCACTATAGAAGCAAATGAAATCAATACACACACACAAGTACAGCGAGTTGTTGACCAATATGTTCCAATTTAACAACTACAACGAGAAAATAATACTTGAGGAAAGAATTCATAATGAGAATTAATAAATGTAAAACAAAAATATTGGAATTCAGCCGAAATAAATCAGAAACCTCTATGGACATCAAATTGGCAGGTGAACAACTAAAGGAAGTAGGAGACTTCTGTTACTTAGGAAGCAAAATAACTAGTGATGGACGAAGCAAAGAGGATATAAAAAGTAGGTTGGCTCAGGCTAGAAAAGCATTTCTACAGAAAAGGAATCTGTTGACATCGAATATAGATTTAGGTATTAGAAAGTCATTTTTGAAAGCCTTTGTCTGGAGCGTGGTGCTCTATGGAAGTGAAACTTGACTATTGGTGCAACAGAAAAAAGGAGAATTGAAGCGTTTGAAATGTGGTATTACAGGAAAATGATGAAGGTCAGATGGGTAGATAGGGTTACAAACGAAGAGGTATTAAGACGAGGGAGAGAGGGGAGATGTTTCTGGCGACTGCTAATAAAGAGAAGAGATAGGTTAGTGGGACACATACCGTACTAAGACACCCAGGAATAGCAAGCTTAGTTATGGAAGGAAGGGTCGAGGACAAGAACTTTAGGGGTAGACCAAGGTTACAATATGTTAAAAAGATTGCCTCGGATGTAGGGTGTGGTAGCTATGTAGAGATGAAACGATTAACTCAGGACAGGGAGGCATGGAGGACAGCTGAATCAAACCAGTCAAAAAACTGAAGACTCATACAACAACATTGGCTGGCAACGTTGAGGGTGTAGAAATATTTCCGTTGGCTTACCTTCAATATACTGTGTCATAGTATAAATACAGAAGTCGAGGGTTTTAATCCCGCTGGTGGTTTGGGATTTTAAAAATAATTTTGTTAGTATTTCCTCTTTTCTCTTAATTTCCAAGTAAATTTTACACACTGCCAAGTTCATGGGACTAAATGACCACGATACCCAGGCCCCTCAAATGAAGCAACAACTACAACAATAACAACAACTTATTTCCAAGTAATTTCTTAACAACTTTCTAAGTATCATGCTGATAAATTATTAACAATACAATTTGGTCAGAAATATTAACAAGAAAGTTTTGCTAGCAATAACTTCAGATCTTTATTACAAAGCCACTGAAGAAAGTCAAAATCTGGCCAGAACTGGTACATAGTAATTAATTTATATTAATTTATTTAATTACTATTGACTCAGCAGTAATCAATTTATTAAATACCAATTAATGATATTCATTCAGATAACTTATCCTACCATTGGTGAAACTGATATAAACCTAGCGTTCAAGAGACTTGCAAAAATGTACCTACTTTATGGCAGAACATGTAGTTCCGTAAAGAACTAAACAGCCTTTTTTATATATTTATTGAATCGTTGATTTGAAGAGGGGAAAAATTTCACTTATTTGCAAACAGATAAGATGAAATATGCGTTTCATTTTTTAAATTATTTATTTATATTGTTTATACTTACTTATTTATTTATTTGTTTACTTATTTATTTGTTCATTTATTTATTTATTTAAAATCTAAAGGAATTAGGGGAAGCAAAATAACCAGTGATTGACGAAATGATGCACGTTATAGGGCAGAAATGTTCTAAGAATTGTCAGAGGTAACAAAATGTAATGAAAAACTTCAACCTCATTTTTCTCAGTTTAACATGTTTCACTTCTTTGGTACCATTTGTAAGAAAACTAATAAAGGTAGGTCCATCTTTTTTTAAATGTATCATCATGCTAATGAACAGTAATAAGAAAGAGTATCCCCTTAAATAATATACAAAATGAAATATAAATATTTTTCGACATAATTTTGGATTAAAATATCCTACCTTAAACAAAAATGCATATTGGCAAAAGTATTTCATTTTTTATTTTTCCCTGAAACTTTCAATTGGCTAACCAAAACAAATTTTGAGTAAAGAGTACCAACAATTTGAAGATTTAACATGGGCGATATAGGCAGGTCCTTCTTACCCTAAAAGCTCCCCTGGCTATTAAAAGGATTTTCCATGTAACGTTGATTTCGATCGCATGATTAGGACGCACAAGAAATAAAAACTAGTGGCCACAATTTTTCAAAAGGACTTGTGTTATTGTTGGTAATAAACAATCTTTATAAAAATGTACTTATAAGCACCTCACTTTCACAGCAAAAGGAAGATATGTCACTGCTAATACGTTTATAGATGGTTTAAGCAGTGAAGTTTTAAAGCTTTACAAAGTGGTGAAACTAATCTGCCTGTTGCAAAAGTGTATAATGAAAAGGTGTCCGTCAAAAAGGAAGAAACTTGAAGACAATTCAAAAACAAGAAGTTCCGTGACGAACTAAAGAGCCTACTTTTCTTAAAATTTAAGATTCATGTCAATGATTAATCTATATGGATCTATCTAGAATAATGACGAAATTAAGTTGGTAATATCGCAATGTCTAATTAGTTCGAAATACTGTATAGCCTACCTGGCATAATGTAGCCTAAGAGAGAACTACAGTTGGCAGCCCTGGTGACTGAATATATTCTTAGTTCCATCTCTTAAGGTAAAGAATACAAAATGTGGTTTAAGTCCAACGGATAGCATGGACGTTACATGCATTTAAACATTGGATCTAACAGCGCGCGTAAAATCATGTTGGCAGCAATGACATACATGTATTGGTCAGAAATAATCTGAAATAATATGATCTATTGTTGTGCCAATTTTGAATGAAATCCATTAGTTAGTATAGAAGTTACATGCATTTTAAAATTGGACCTATCAGCAGGCTTAGAATCATTTTGGCAGCACTGGCGTTGGCCTATATTAGTTACGCCAAATTAATCTAGAATACCAGGTACTATACGTGTGCAAAGTTTAGAGCTATTGGCTTGCATACTTTCTGATATATTGATATTAGGGTACCAAAAATAGAGACAGTATTTATTAACAGTTGGCAGCCCTGGTTACTCTTAAGAATCGGCATAGTCATATCTGTTATGGTACACATAGCACACACGAAATTTGATTGAAATCCAAATGATAGTATAGAAGTTACATGTATTTAAATTTGTACCTCTCAGCAGGCTTGGAATCATGTTGGTAGCACTGATATATATAAGTTACTCCAAATAAATATAGAATGTCAGGTACTGTGTGCATAATTTAAAGCTGTCGGCTTGCATACTTTCTGATATATGGGTATTTGGATTAAAAATATTGACATCATTTATTAACAGTTGGCAGCCCTGGTGGCTCTTAAGAATACGCTCAGTCATATCTGTTTATGTACAAATAGCACATACGAAATTAGGTTGAAATCCAATCGATAGTGTAGAAGTTATATGCATTTAAAATTTGGACCTATCAGCAGGCTTATAATCATTTTGGCAACAATGCCATGTATGGCCTCCTAGAAATTAAAGTGCAATATTATTATCTATACGTGTGGCAATTTTGAAATAGCTCCCATTCATACCTTCCAGGATATCCAACATGGAGCTCAAATTTCAATTGCGATTTTTCAGCAGTTGGTAGCACTGACATCATTTTCAAACATGGCCGTGAGATATTCAGGTATAGATCTTTACTCCTACCAAATTTTGTTTCGATTGCTGCAACCGTTTAGGAGTTGATAGGGGGGGACACACACACAGCCAGCCAGCCAGCCAGACAGACAGACAAAAGGACAGACAGACACACATTTACCCGATCTCATGAGTCTACTTTTTCCTCATTTTTGCAAAATGAGAAAAGTAGGCTAATAATATATTATTTACCTGATATATACAAAGAGGTTTATAACAATATTTTACAATGGCCTACAGCTACCACTAGTCAGATAATAATAATAATAATAACAAGAAGTTCCGTGACGAACTCAAGAGCCTACTTTTCTTAAAATGTAAGATTTATGCCAATAATTAATCTATATGGATCTATCCAGAGAAATGAGGAACTTTGTGTTGGCGGAAACTCCCGAGATTAATTTTGCCATTATGAACACGGTCTACTGAATTCAAATGGGTTCTTTGACATGCCAATATCGTATGACATGCGTGTCGTATTTTTGCCGCCTTTCAAAAATCACTTACCAAGGCCAGGAGCGAACCTGCAGTCTTAGGGTTAGTAGACCAACATGCTATCCACTCACCCACCTTGGCAAGCTACTAGTCAGACTGAAGATAATGACTGAATACGGACTAAGAAACTCTGCAAAGACTAAAAGTTGAAAAATGTACGTCTTTTCTGAAATGTAAATATGTCTCTATCTTCGATCATCAATCCAATAGATGGCTGATGACGTACGTCACATTGTTGAGAGCAACATCTCGATCAGCTGACTGAAGGGAACCGCGGTAGTTTGGAACATTGAAATACTACACGTGATGATAGAATTGGGCTATTTAAAGTGAGTTCTATTCATTACTAACGAAGCCAGAATGGTGTTTTACTGTGTCGCGTATGGATGAAAGGAGACGTTTAAAAAGGATCGGGCATTTCTTTGCATAGGTAAGTTAATTCATTGTAAAATAACCTTAAAATTCTTGACTTGACGACTTGCATATTTTAGTCTACGTTTCCTCTTAACTCCGAAACATGAAAGAAAAATAATTAAACAGGTAAATGCTGGCATTTATTATAAATTATTCTAATTTACCCTAACCCTTACTCCACCGAACAGGCCTGTATTTATGGTCGAAGGTATCAAGTATTTACATATCCATAGACTGTTTCCTTGTTGTTTTGTTGAGACTGCTAGTAAATGCATCTCTGAACATAACAATGTTTTATATCCCTATGTTGGATTAAATGTAGTGTGAACTACGCAATGCTGTCGTCAATCATGTTCAGTGTCAAATTTCAGGTTATGCTACAGATATGACGGTGTAGTCTTCGATAAGAAATACGCTGAGGTAATATTTGTCATTTTATTAAACGTATGGACAGTGGGTTTGGTAGAGGAAATTTGGAGATTCTCCTAGGATACATTGCATCCCTATATTAGTCTACTTAATTTTCGTAGAATTTCATAGTTCTGGGTTATTTTTGTGAAGGTTTGTATGGTTCATGGAAAATGGAATTAAAAAAGAAACAGTTCATTGATTGTAATGTTTTCCTTTGTAGCAAATGTAATGCATAGTTGTTAAAAAGCAACGCTGACCAAATCATTTCCATTTGCCCATGTTGTTTTGTTCATTTTCATATAATAGTGAAATGGAAAGTAACGCTGAATGAGAGTTCATCGTACGATAAAATTTTCAAAAGTACTGAAATTAGCCAAAATCACAGAACACCAAATATAATAGAAGTGAATGACGTATGGTAAATCATGGAAATAAGAAACTACTGCAGCACGCCTAGTGGTGTGGCAGCCAACTACCAGTATGGAAATATTAGCTCCCAAATATGTTTTCATTTTATGTTTTTATTTTATTTAATTGGGTAACTCCAATACGTATTTTATTCAAGGACACATTTCCATTTAAAAAAATCTCACCAACTTGAGACTTTGGACTGGATGGTTTTATTCTGAACTGTTCACGCTGTTATCGTATGACGCATAATCTTTGGCATGAGCAACACCTGCATTTTTCAAATACGGCTTACGAAAAAAAAGTATATGGCACGATTATAAGCTGCAGAAATACGACAATATCGTGTTACCCAGAAAAAATATTTGCCATTGCGAGTAAGTTAGTTTGAACGAGTAAGGGACTTAAATATCTCTCAAAATCATGATAATGAACAGTTACCGTAACGTGTCTCCAGCATGTGGAGCCACCATGTTATCAACAGCACAGAACCAAAGAATATGCAGAGAACACCAAATATAACAAGGCCAAATCAACCAATCACGAGGCGACCTTTTGTCTAGCAGCGCTCGTTGTGGGGTGGCGCTGAATTACCCCGTGTTGTCAATTACTCGCATCATAGCTTCATCCAAAATACATTTCCTAATGATGAAAAATAAATTAAGAAATTATGTAGTATTAGATTGAACTTGTTACCGTGAGGAGCCCGAGGGCGTTGAATCACAAATGACCAGCTACAGAACAAATTCAGTTCAAAACAAATAGTTCCGTGAAGAACTATACAGCCTATTTTCATATATCCTGCTCATGTTAATTGTCTCTATCAACATACAAAATTTCAGTTTAATTGCTGTAACAGATTCGTAGATATTGAGAACCGTCTAAATATTTCATATGGTCGCCAGGATGGATTTTTATTTTTGTACTATTACATTAAGATTATTGTGTACGTGTGGTATTCAAACTTCAATCGAATGATTAGAACACAAGAAGTAAAAACGAGATTTTAAAAGTAAGCACACCAGCCATCTTGTGATTATGCAAACAATTGAAATAAATTATATGCCAGTGGATCAACATTTGTATAAGCATTTAACGTGCAACGTTTCACGGCACTCGGATAGTTAATTCGCGAGAAACTGTAACCGTGTGAAAGAGCATCAGTTGCTGGTTATGGAGATGTTGTTTTTTGTCGCGGCTATATTTTGAATTTGAAGCGAGCGCCTGACTGAGTTGAGTTTTACTGCCGTTGGTTGCAGGCTGGATGAGATGTGCGGACGACGATGCGCGTATGTATGTTATCACCTGACAGTCTGCAGGGTGGAGCAGACAGCTGTTAGGACTGGGACAGTCGCGTTTGTGCAGTTAATCCGTGTATAAGCGGGCGGCTTAATCAATCTCAAGTTACTAGTACCTGACCTGGAAGCCAAAATTAGCCTACAAACGAGGCATTGTTCAAATGTGCTCAGGATAGTTTTACTAGATGGGACTAGCTTTTGTAAATGCAAGGTTGTGTTGGGTCTGGCCCGAGCTTACCGCATATTAAGGCATATGGGCTGGAAATGACTCCTTACTTGAGTTATGAGAATATAATACCTCATACCAGGGTAGATTTCTGGCTAGTAATTGACTTGGAATTAAGGCTAAACAGGTGTGTAAGCGTACTGTGATAACTACAGAAGGATTACATCAAGTAACCGGGAACATTACTGTGACTATTTGGAGTATTTCGGGACGTTAAAACACCGGGTGATTGTCGTAAAATCAGTGACAGTATTAGACACGTGCTTTCTCATAGCAGAAGTTATGGTGTTAAGACAATCCGATCAGGACGTCATGGTAGCGATACGCCGGTATGAACTTTTGAAATCTACCATGAATCGAGCCAGTATTATGGTGCGTTAAATATGAATGGGGCGTACGATGGATGCTGACGTCTGGATACTTGGGACTTGAACCAGTGGAGCCATGAAGTCGAGACGTACACATTTCCGTGTGCGGAGGATCGCGTGGAATTTTATGCTCCGACTAAGGGCATCCCGCAGGAACTTGGACCTTCTTCAAGAACATCTGAAATGGACGTGAGCCCCTTATTCTATTCTTAATATCTAGTACCGGTGAATATCAGACCTTAGACTATACCATTCAACCATGTAGGAATCGTTTTACACGCCATAGATCTTTATTTTCTGCATTATATTGGGACATAAGCATGGATCTTTTTGATGTTATCCACTCTTCGAATTTTATTTTATTTCTTTTGAGATAGCATATCCACGGTGGGCATATCGTAGAATGAGTATATTTTCGGAAGGCATCCGGCTGTTCTAATTAGACAGGAGTTTCATCCTGATTTTTGTTGTACAGTTCCGTGCATATTTTTATGACACATTGTTATTTTAGCGATCGTTTTGAGATAGTTTTTTGGTAATTTGTTTATTTAAATGTAGTTCTTGATCATTTTGATGCAATTCGTCTTGGATGAGTTCTGATTGTCATTTATCGCATAATGATTCGATTTTTCTGATGGTTAAGGATTTTCTTTAAAATGATAATGCGGAATGATCATGTATGAGAATTTACAAGGGGAAGTAAGGAGGCATATTCATAACAATTTAATGGATCTTATGAAAAATAGAACATGGTAATTATCCATGAGAATTTCATATTAGTAATAATAATAAATGAATGAGTTTGGATTATTTAGGTGATGTTTCCTTAAAACAAATATGAGAAATTAACATGAATTAATGCACATTGGATTGATAAAGCAATCGTAACGTTTTGTTATTAGAGCAAGGTGTATCAATTAGGAGGATTTTTGTTATGGTGACAAGCGGATAATTGAACAGGTTAATTAGAGACAGTTACTTATAACATTCATATGATAAATCTGATCGGGTGATGAGTTGAATTGGGAATGCACGTAGGCATTTGTCCCATTAATAATTATGATAATCCATTAAATACAGTAAATATGACTGGATGGAAATTAATATGTGAAAATAATATGTAAAAGAATTATAGTTGTTGAATATAATGAAATGTTGGAATTTGGAGGATGTTGCCTCATTTTACTCAAAAGAAGGGCGGTGCCGCTGTTGCAGCCCCACGCCGCTATCTAGATATTGTCACCAATGGAATTCTAGATTCTACTTTAATTTGCTCTAACCATAATTACATATTTTCTGGTTGAATTATATAAACCTGCAGATAGATAAAATGCCTAATAGTTTTGCCATATTGTGATATCAAGGAATAAACTAAATTGATAAAGTGCATAAATAAATGGGGCATTTAAAATGCGGCCTCATGTTCCGATGAAAATCTTGAAATAGCTACGAATCATCCATACGTGTTCGAAATTGGTTGGAATAATAAGGATGAGTTGCAATTTATATCACTGAATAATTAATCCCATAATTTATTTTATTATCGAGGATAAATCACAGATCCATAATTTATAATTTCTAATATGAATATTCCTTTTGTGGGAATAATGAAATATAAATGGTATTACGTTTCTAATGGGTCCATCTTTGTTCGACTTGGTCTGACTTGCATCAAGTTGTATAATTAACAATTCTAGTATGTTTTGGAATTTCATCTCGTTTCATGGAAGAGAATATCCCATAGGATTATCCATGATTTTGGAAATATGGAAATGTGTAGAACTTCAGAAATAAAATTTTTATTCAATTGTGATAGGACGATCAGTGATCTACACAACTTGAATACTGTAGATATCGTTTATAATATAATAGAATACCATGATGGACTATTAATTTCATGGGTATTCTAACACAATGAAATGTTTAAAAAATGACGTTTTCGTTGCATATATTTTTTTTGGAACGTTATTCTACACCTGCGATTAAATAGTATAGGATCCCAGGGGGAGCGCAGGATGTTATTTTTTCCAGGTGGTGTTTTAGTTTTCTCCCTGAGGATGCCCTTGTAAAGATTAGGATGGTTGAATGGATCAATTAAATTGATGCAAATTTTATCTTAACTGATACTGTGGTCATTCATGATTCTTGAAATATTCCTTCTATCCATGCTGTAGTGTGCATCTTGGGAACAACAGAGCTTTTCTTTTTCTTTATTCTACATCTTTGTAGAATGCTCACTGTTAACCCCGAGATGTTTTTGAGTCTTTGTGCTCGACTGTTGTTCGGATGCGCACTTGTGTGGTCGTAGGACGTTCGTCAAACGGTCACAAACCGTCCATTTAAATATTTATACTTCGCGTCGCCGCCATGTTGGATTTGTGGTCACCAGGTTACTGAAAGTCCTATAGGTGAACATATGTTCATAGTCTCTATGAACATAAAAAATTCAGTTTGGTAGCTGTAAAAGATTCATAGATATTGAGAACCGTCTAAATATTTCGGAAGCTCGCCATTTAGGATTGTTATATGTATAGGCCATAGAGTTATGTACCATTCAAGGACAATTATTGCCTAGCTTCATTATTCAAACTTTCACTTCGATCGCATGATTACGACACAAGAATAAAAACTTAATTTTAAAATTTCGCACAGCCGCCATCTTGAGGTTATGTAAACAATTGAATTAAATTAGATGGCAGTGCATTACAATCTGCAAAATCATTTACTGTACCACATTTCACTGCGCTCAGAGAGTCAGATCACGAGAAAAATCTATTAAAATATTTCAAATTCGCTTGGTCGCCATGTTCGTTTTGTACTTAAGAGGTTTCGGAAATATACATAGGTAAACTTGTATCAGTACCCTCTATCACCGTACAAAATTGCATGATGATATCTGTAATAGTTTCGGAGCTATAGAATGTCAGTGAAATATTTCGCACAGCCGCCATTTTGAGGTTATGTAAACAATTGAACTAAATTAGACTTCAGTGCATTACAATGTGTATAAACATTTGCTGTACCAAGTTTCATTACGTTTGGATAGTTAAATCGCGAGAAATGTCTATTTAAAAGTCTCAAATTCGCTTGACCGCCATGTTGGTTTTGTAGTCACCAGGATTTTGAAAGCCTCATAGGTGAACTTCTAGTAGTGCCCTTTATCACCGTACACAATTTCAGGGCGATATCGGTAATAGTTTCGGAGATATTGAATGCTAGTGAAATATTTCGCACAGCCGCCATGTTGGATTGGTGAGACGTAACAAAATTTGAGGGGCACGGTCGAAGTCGCCGGGAATAGTGCTATGAACTTACTGAGTTGCATTGAAATCGCTCCAGCCGTTTAGATTTTATTAGGGGGACACACACACACACCTCACACACACACGGACAAAAGGTCATCTCATAAGCCTATTTTTTCAAAATTGAAAATGGGCTAAAAAATCAGTAGATTTAATTCAGGTTAGAAGGAACAAGTCAATTAATATACAAGTGCTTTTGAATTGCCTTTGTGGGTTAGTCATAAGTAATAAATTAACAAGTGAATATTCAGACAAAATTAGAACATTGTCTGTGATGGAGCATTACTGCAATTAATACCCAACAACACAAAGGTTGCCAAAGAGAAAATATAACCAAATGATGGCCACGTAATTTGTACGTAGGGAGTATCGATGACTGCGTTATTTGTAGGGACATCTAGCGGCGTTGATGCAAAGTACTTATATACAGTATAAGGTGCCGTACACACGAGCGCTTTTCTCTCGTCGTAGTTGACTGCGAAAATACGCTATTTTGTCGCCGCCCCGACCATTTCTGTAGTTCAGTTTAGCCACATTTTGTGGATAGGCCAGCGTCAAAATGTGGTCCGACCAGCTTCACCGCGGATAGAATAATATAATGGAGTTTAATAATGTAGTACGGCAAGTAGAACTTCGGTCATTCACGGTATAGGTTCACAGTATGGGTTCTGAAGAGGAGGCTGTACTTCATTTGCTCATGCGAAGACACACACACACACAAAAAGAAGGAAAACGCGAAGAATGTGGATACATCCAATTGTAGAAGTACGGCAACAGTCAGGGGAGTTTCATTCTTTATATCGTAGACATTGTGAACCGCCTAAAAATTTCGCATGGTCGCAATGTAGGATTGCTATATGTATAGGCCATAGAGTTATGTATCATTAAAGGAAAATTATTGCGTAGGTTCATTATTCAAACTTTCATTTCGATCGCATGATTACGGCACCAGAAAAAGAACTTAATTTTGAAATTCGCACAACCGCCATCTTCAGGTTATGTAAACAATTGAACTATATTAGATGCCATTGCATTACAATGTGTATAAACATTTTCTGTGCCAAGTTTCATTGCGTTTGGATGATTAAATCACGAGAAAAGTCTATTTAAAGATTTCAATTTCGCCTGACCGCCATGTTCTTTTTGTAGTTAACAGGTTTTTGAAAGTCTCATAGATGACCTTCTAGTAGTGCCCTTTATCTCCGTACGAAATTTCAGTGTGATATCAGTAATGATTTCGGAGATATAGAATACAGGTGAAATATTTCGCACAGCCACCATCTTGAATTTATGTAAACCATTGAACGACATTTGATGTCAGTGCATTACAATGTGTATAAACATACACTGTAACAAGTTTCATTGCGATTGGTTGGTTAAATCGCGAGAAACGTCTATTTAAAAGTCGCAACTTCGCTTTGCCGCCATGTTGGTTTTGTAGTTACCAGGTTTTTGAAAGACCCATTGGTAAACTTCTAATAGTTCCCTATCACAGTGAGGGTGATATCAGTAATAGTTTCGGAGATTTTGAATGCTGGTGAGATATTGGTGAGACGTAAACAAATTTAAAGGTCGGGGTCGACTAAAATGGTGCTATGACCTTACCGAGTTTCATTGAAATCGCTCCAGCCATTTAGAAGTTATTAGAGGGACACACACACACACACATACGCACACATACCGACAAAAGGTGATCTCATAAGCCTATTTTTAGCCTACTTTCGATTTTTGCAAAAAATGAAAGTAGACTTATGAGATCAACACAGGGCGAAAAAAGTGTGTCTGTGTGTGTGTGTATGTGTGTGTGTGTGTGTGAGTCTGTGTGTGTGTGTGTGTGTGTGTGTGAGTGTGTGTGTACTCTGAATGTCTGTCCCCCCTATCAATTCGAACACGGTAAACGCGAATTGAACGAAATTTGGTACAAAGGTAGCACTAACAAAGGACACCTCAGTGTCATGTTTTATATCGCCGCCATCTTGACGGAAACGTAATGGCGGCCACACAAATGTTCAAAGCTTAAATCAAATTACGACTAACCTAATCATCCGATCTCTAACAAATTTTGCAACGACATACCTTTACGTAGGGAGCATCATTTGCCCAATCTAATAGGTCATTAGGCTAATAGTTTGCAGATGACGGCCATCTTTGTGTCAAAATCGATTCCCCCTATTCATTCGAACACGGTGAAACCGAATGGAACGAAATTTGGTACAGAGGTAGCACCAGCAACGGGCACCTCAGTGTCATGTTTTATATCGCCGCCATCTTGACAGAAACGTAATGGCGGCCACACAAATGTTCAAAGCGTAAATCAAATTACGACTAACCTAATCATTCGATCTCTACCAAATTTTGCAACAACATACCTTTACGGAGGGAGCATCCTTTGCCCAATCTAATAGGTCATTAGCCTAATAGTTTGCGGATGGCGGCCATCTTTGTGTCAAAATCGATTCCCCCTATTCATTCGAACACGGTGAAACCGAATGGAACGAAATTTGGTACAGAGGTAGCACTAGCAACGGGCACCTCAGTGTCATGTTTTATATCGCCGCCATCTTGACGGAAACTTAATGGCGGCCACAAAAATGTTCAAAGATTAAATCAAATTACGATTAAACTAATCATCCGATCTCTACCAAATTTAGCAACAACTTACCTTTATGGACGGACCATCCTTTGACCAAACTAATAGGTCATTAGCCTAATATTTTGCGGATGGCAGCCATCTTTGTGTGAAAATCGATTCCCCCTGTCAATTCGAACACGGTGAAACCGAATGGAACGAAATTTGGTACAAAGGTAGCACTAGCAAAGGGCACCACAGTGTCATGTTTTATATCACCACCATCTTGACGGAAACGTAATCGCGGCCACCCAAATGTTAAAAGCTAAACCTAGTAATCTAGTCTCTACCAAATTTTGCAACAACATATCTTTATGTGGGAAGCATATTCTGACCAAACTGCAAGATCATCAGCCCAATAATTTGCAGATGGAGGCCAAGTATCTGTGCAAATCGATTCCCCCTATCAATTCAAACACGGTGAAACCGAATTGAACGAAATTTGGTACCGAGGTAGCACTGGCAAAGGGCACCTCAGTGTCATGTTTTATATCACCGCCATCTTGACGGAAACGGAATGTTGGCCACCCAAATGTTAAAAGCTTAAATCAAATTACGACCATCCTAATAATTTGATCTCTACCAGATTTTGCAACAACATGCATTTTTGAGGAAAGCATCTTATGACTGACTACAAGGTCATCAGCCCAATAGTTTGCAAATAGTGGCCATGTATGTGTGCAATTCCATTCCCCATATCAATTCAAACACGGTGAAACCAAATTGAATGAAATTTGTACAGAGGTAGCACTAGCAAAGGGCACCTCATATTCATGTTTAATATCCCTATAGCACGTTGTATTTCAACAAGCTACTACAACCAACTTAAAATTATTCTCCTTGAAAAGGACAAAGAGTTATAGCAATACCCAAGCATTTAGGAGAAAGTAGGCTATATGTTCTTTACTGAAAATCTTGTTTTTCATAAAATGAAAATAGGCTAAATATGCTAGTTCCGTGCTCTGTTGGTAGGTCTATCAATTTATCCGCAGCATCAGCGCTCTAATTTGTAAACTTTGATATGATTCGAACGCTGCCAATTCCAATGTCTTTTGGTGTAATGACTCGCGTGCCAACAATACTACTTAAAATGGTGCATTTTCTGTCTATGCTCATACAGTAACGTTTATCACTCATTGACATACATTTTGGGCCACATTGTTTTGTTCTATTAAATCTAATTCAGAAACCTGTGTGGGAGAGCGCTCAACAACTCGCTGAAGTTTCATTGTAATCGGATGAAATGGTATATGACCGCATACGGGACTTTGCTGAACGATTCGCACGATAAAACAATTTTGTAAAAATTACTCCCGCGCCATCTATTGTAAAATGGGTGTACTTATTAATAAATATTTGCGGTAGTAGGCTCAACAATTCTCCGAAATTTCTTCGCAATGGGGTGAATGGTAGGCACACGGGACAACCATACAATGAAACCACAGAAAATTCTGCTTTACGGTATGAAATACAGTCATTTATCGAAATGGTTCGCGCGACAACACTCATTAAATGACTCGCGTGCCATCTTTGTAAAATGGAGTCACGTATAAGTTACAGAAAATCTTGCGTGCTTGCACCAACTCACCAAAGTTATGTTGTTGAAATAATTCGTACGGCAATACCCTTTTGTTGAAACGACACCCGGGCCATCTATTTTAGAATGCATTTACTAATTCAGAAACCTTCGTGGGAGTGGACATAACAACTCACCAAAATTTCATCGCAACGGGACGTATGGTATATTAACGCATGCGGGACTTTGTTGAAACGATTCGAGTGCCAAGATACTCGCATGCCATATATTGTAAAATGGGTCTACTGATTCATAAACCTGCACGGGGGCGGGTACAACAATTCACGAACGTTTCATCGTAATGGGATGAATGGTATATGAGCGCTTGCGGGACGTTGTTGAAACGATACATGCGACAACACACATTTGTTGAAACTACTCGCGCCCCATCTATTGTAAAAAGGATTTACTAACTTTATAACATGTCTGGGAGTGGGCACAACAACTCCATGAGGTTTCATTGCAATCGGATGAATGGTATTTGAATGGTATGTGAACACAAAGGGACTTAACTCGAAAGTATTCGCGCGCCAACACTCATTTGTTGAAAATACTCGTGCGCCATCTGTTATAAGATGGATTTACTAAGCCTATTACTTTCCCACGAATGGCAATAACAACTCACCAAAGTTTAATCGCAATCGGTTGAATGGTATGTGTACGCATAAAAGACGAACAAGGGAACAAGCGTCCTATTTGATATAGATATGTGATTACATTATTTTCGTGACTTTATCAATAGTACTAGCAGATGTATCCTTTCTTCGAACGATCTTCGGTATTAATAGCCAGACGTTATCAACTGAGCTACTGTCGCAATGGTTAGGGGCTTGTCATTCCTTCATCAGTTTACCACAGCGAATTTAGTTTCCTGGGAATATCACACACACTGTTAAATTTAGTGCCTTAAAATGTGGTTTCCGGAGACCCCTTATAGACTCCCGGGCTTGGTGTCTTACGTTCAGGGGCTAAAAATTAGCTTTGGTCGTCAATCTAGGATAATTTTTATATTTGACCTATTTTAGCTTGATGAATCCAGTACATTTGTTTGTCTATTGGCACAGGCTAGAGTAAAATGTGGCTTTTCTCCGATGTCTCAGTCTCACTCATGGCTGTGATTATATGGAAGCTACTGAGGTATGGGTGGTGCTTAGTAATGACATTCAGGGCACAGTCAGTGCTTGTGGATACTGTGAAAGGTTCTACTCATGGGGTTAGTACTGCGGTGCTGACTCACTGAGGAAAGCAATTGCAAACTCCCTCACTCCTCATCTTGCCTACTACGCCTCAATATAGCGCTGCCTTGGGTTTTTGTGGGTATCTACGCACATAACCTAACGGCGGTGCTTTTTGAGGATCCAACCAGCCTTAGAGCTGACTACCTAACACACATACAGCATGTATTTGAAATGTTGTCCCCTATAGCCACACTCCTATGAGAAGTACAGTGAAGAGTTACATTAAAGATTAATATCATGCCTCTGATGGATATTTGTACCATATTTCACATCGAACCCCCCAGCCGTTCTAGAGTTAAAAGCGTACAAACTTGTCCACAGACAGACAGACAAACAGACAGGCTCACACTTTGCTTGCATCCGTCAAAAGACTGTCCGAAACGCGTAAAGAAAAACTAAATTGAAATCTGAATAAACAAACATTTATATAATGATTGGTATATTGGCTTTCATTGGAGGTCCGAGCGGGGATATCAAGAGCCCGCTGGTGAGCCAGCTTGGTGTCCTAGGCGAAACCCCACACAAGACACGGCACAAACCTAAAAGAATTGCTGATTTTTAAACATTTATTTATTTACAAATAGAGGAAAGACACCTAGTGGCCCCGAGGCAAACTAACTCTATTGACTACACTTTATCACCCGGATGGCCAAATATGTGTATGTTAAACACACAGTGTTAAATAGCAAATTCTTTATGATGAAGCCGTTTGACAACATATATAAAAAGATTGGCGAAAGTGTGTTCTCATACTAAATTTACTGAACGTGTCCTTAACGTAAAAATGAAAGTGACAGTCTCCTAGAAGAAACCCTCACCGTTGCGCAAAGTCCCCATCCCCATGAAGACCCCTATAATAAAACAAAAATGCCTCTGGGGCATGACAATTCAGATTGTTTAGCCACCAATGGCCACAATTCCTTAAAGCCGCAAAAAGTACTAATTCAATTCCGGACTTTTTTTGTAAATAATGTTGCTGTTTGTAGATATAATAGACCTTCTAAATAATATACTAGCAACCCGACCCGGCTTTGTCCGGGAGCAGTTATGAATGCATTAGGTGATAAGCGCCTTTTTCCAATGTAAATTAACAACGATCAATATCCGTTTTACGTCTCGGCATGATGGGTTAAAATCACTGGCTGGACTATTAATTGTATTATCATGGAGATGCATGTGCAACAAATTCTTGTCAGACTTAATTTAAGAATGGCAAGGTTCATGAAACACAAATCCCCCTTCCGTCAAATCTTAACTTGACTGTGAATTTTGCGGAACGAAACGTTCACAGGCGAAATGAACAAAAGCCGAGTTGCACTTTCAAGGAAACTCCCGACACAACCACCATTCTCAGAAGTCTTAACTCAACACGACTCAACTGTTTGTTGCTGGCTGTATCTGAGGCAATAGGTTCGCCCGCTATCTAGGCTGTAACAGGGATGATAGACTCGCCCTTAGCTAGCTCGTAAACTGTCGCCTCAGTAGTTGAATGGACCTGGTTGGAAGAAATTAAAACGTAAAAACACTTATAGTTGGCGATGTATTGAAGATAGACATATGCTCCCGCGGACTTTTTTGTAGAACTTTTCATGCTGAACAATTCTTACACTCATAGTATTTAGATATTTTTAACGGTTTGCCCAGCGTAAGCTTAAAAACGGCTCGGACGCCAGGTTCTTTTTTCGACGTTTCCACTGAAATCGTTACTGCTCGGCTTCCTTTGATCATAAATATATTATTTTTTACAGAAATCATCCCCGACATATCCGTTACAAAATTGTGAAAACCGCATCAAAATCCATCCAATGGCTTTCGAGTTTACCCGTAACATCCAAGAATCGGGGACTTTGTTTTATACTAAGTAGAGATAGCACGTGTAAATCGCGTGAAAAAGTTCTGGTGCACCCCTTGACCCCCTTAATCGCATTATACGTATTTATGAATTTTACAGCCTAAGTTGGCACCGTGATAACCTTATAGCCATTTGCGAAATTTCACAGAAATGTTATGAATGGATTGGCATTGCATATTACAACAAGAAGTTCCGTGACGAACTAAAGAGCCTAATTTTCTTAAAATTTAAGTTTCGTGCCAATGACTAATCTATATGGATCTATCTAGAATAATGACGAAATTACTGTAAGTTGGTAATATCGAAATTTCTAATTAGTTCGAAATACTGTATACCTGGCATAAAGTAGCCTAATAGAGAACTACAGTTGGCAGCCCTGGTGACTGAATATATTCTTAGTTCCATCTCTTAAGGTACAGAATAGAAAATTTGGTTGAAGTCCAATGGATAGCATGGACGTTACAGGCAGTTAAACAATGGATCTAACAGCGCGCGTAAAATCATGTTGGCAACAATGACATACATGTATTGGTCAGAAATAATCTGAAATAATATGATCTATTGTTGTGTCAATTTTAAATGAAATCCGTTAGTTAGTATAGAAGTTACATGCATTTTAAAATTGGACTTATCAGCAGGCTTAGAATCATGTTGGCAGCACTGACGTATATTAGTTACTCCAAATTGATCTAGAATGCCAGGTACTATACGTGTGCAAAATTTAGAACTATTGGCTTGCATACTTTTCTGATATATTGATAATAGGGTAACAAAAATAGAGACAGCATTTATTAACAGTTGGCAGCCCTGGTTACTCTTAAGAATGGTCATAGACATATCTGTTATGGTACACATAGCACATACGAAATTTGGTAGAAATCCAATTGATAGTGTAGAAGTTATATGCATTTAAAATTTGGACTTATCAGCAGGCTTATAATCATTTTGGCAACACTGCCATGTATGGCCTCCTGGAAATTAAACTGCAATATTATTATCTATACGTGTGCCTTCCTAGATATCCAACATGGAGCTCAAATTTCAATTGCGATTTTTCAGCAGTTGGTAGCACTGACATCATTTTCAAATATGGCCGTGAGATATTCAGGTATAGATCTTTATTCCTACCAAATTTTGTTTCGATTGCTGCAGCTGTTTAGGAGTTGATAGGGGGGGGGGACACACACTCAGCCAGACAGACAGACAGACAGAAGGATAGACAGACAGACAGACCAAAGTACAGACAGACAGACAGACAGGCACACATTTGCCCTATCTCATAAGTTAATTTTTTCCTCATTTTTGCAAAATGTGAAAAGTAGGCTAAAAATTGGGAAGTTGTCACCTCTTGAGAAGGGGCAGATGACCTCGTAGTTCCGCCCCATAAAACAACAATAACTAACTAACACTTCTTGAGATACTGATGCCATGATTACTGGCTTGCATTCCTTCATTAGTTTATTAAATGAAATTAGTCTTCGTGGAATATCTCAGAAACTGTTGATTATAGGTCCTTAAAAAATTGGGTTTCGGGGTCAGGGACTCCCGAGTTTTGTTTCTCACATTGAGGGGCTGAAAATGAGCTTTGTCTCGTCCTTCAACGCCTATTTCAGCATGTATTTTAAGGAGGTAGATCCTCTTTTATGAGAGGTATGGAGAAGATTTACATAAATGATTAGTGTCGTGCCTCTGATGGATCTGTACCAAATTTTACGTCAATCCACCCAGCCGTTCTCGAGATGCGTACAAATTTATATACAGACAGACAGACAGACAGACAAACAATAATTTTGTTTTTGCGCGCAATGGTCATAAAACAGTCTGAAACGTGTAAATAACTCAAATTTCCTTCAAAATTCAGAAAAATAAGACACATTTTTATTTTTATATTATACTAGCAGTAGTACCCGGCTTCGCTCGGTGGAATGATGATAATGTTTTAAGGTCTCCTTAGAAATATAATAGACTTAAAATCTAAGTCATTTGCCCCCAAAGACAATGAGGGAGTAATATCTAGGTCATTTGCCCTTTTGATAAGGATGATAATAAAAACTACTGTTGAATTGACACGTCAAACTTACAAACTACCGTAATAGAAATACATATTTCAAAATTCACAGGCGAGGAAGACTTATTGTGTGTGGTGATTAATGGTGTAATGGGCGTAACATCTACTGTAGGTCATTTGCTCTTATGATGAGGATGATAAGGGAAACTACTACCGGTATTGAATTGACACTTCAACGTATAATGTACACAATGTACTGTAATAAAAATAACTATATGGCGGTTTCGGTGGCGTATTTGGTAGCATGCTGAGCTTCTATGCCCAAGATAGCGGGTTCAAACCCGGCCGAAGCCATCGGATATTTTAAGAGCGTTAAAAATCAGTCAGTATGCCTTTCTTCGGAGGGGAAGTAAAGCCGGCGGTCCCATGTCAGATTTATGGCATGTTATTGAACCTTTCACTAATTACACCTGTGTGAAGCTAAATTGGATAGGTAAACAACGCTCATAGATGTCTACGTCCGTTGCCAAGAGCCGACTGCAGTGGCGTCTAGTAGCTAAGTTCCGAACTTGGCCTAGTAGTCGTTGACGGTGGCGCTTGGCGGCAAAAGAACGAACTATTTGAAGAATTCTAAGTTGCAGTTTGTACTTAAATTAAAAAACAGGTAACACACACTAATACAGTCATCACAATTAACACCGGTTATCAGACAGATTCTACACACACCCAAAGTACACGGGGCTACATGACCGCGTTGTCGCAGCCCCTAAACTTAAGAACCAACCAACCAAAAATAAATATCTTAAAAATCACAGTCGAGTAAGACTTTATGCGGCGGTGATTATTGGTATGATGCGCGTAACATCTAGGTCATTTGCCCTTATGATGATAATAATAAGGTAATGAAAAAATGACTACTAAACGAACATGGTGTTATTTTAAAACTGATATAGGTAATTCAGGTGTCTAGCTTCGATGTCTTCCAAAGTCTCAACCTTATTTTCTGGCTTAGGCCTGTACTGGATGCGTCTAGTGAAAGAGCGTACTGCTCGGCAAAGACAAAGAATATAGGTCCAAGCTGCACGAACCTGAGATGATCGCAGATGATGACGAAATATGATGACACACGTTCGGGGTTCCCCGTCCTATACAGATTGACCGGGAATCACTCACTGTTTCGCAACGGCCCTGTGCTGGCATCAGCATAGACAGCATGAGATAACACGGCGGGCTCTGGAATGTACTCTCAAGTCACCTCACGATGAATAAGCAAGCTATTCTAACAACTGACCCCCCCCCCCAGGGTCTCACAACTTGTGGGACGTGGGTTGGCGACCACGGAACCCCAGCTGAGTTGGCATCGCTTCTACTTCCTAATGCCGGGCTCATTTCAATTCTCTTTCCTGTCGGCCTCCCTTGGTCAACTCTTGTTCTCTTCCGACCCAGACTGTATTAGGGTATCCGAGGGCTAGGGAGTCTTTCAATTTCCTGCCTTAATTGGCTTTGTCTCATCTTTCCTGATACCCTCATTCTTCGAGGGGTCTGCCTTCTTTTCCTTTTCATAATATCTCCTGTCTTCTGCTCAAGGCCCTCAAAGAGGCAGGGTGTGTGTAGACCCACCACTTCTGGTACACCCTCAAGGGCTCATGACTGGTGAGTTAGGAAGCTGGCAACCCCGAGGAATTCCTGAGCTACATGCAGGGAATGGAGTGGTATGTCAGAAATTTCAAGTGGACAGTGTTACGCATCGGGTTCCAAAGGGTAAGTATACACACTTTGTTTTCGATCGGTGAACGATGTAGATTTGTACCAAAGGGCCTTAATGCGGGAAATAGAGTGGTCTGTCCGAAATTTCAAGTGGACAGTGTTACTCGTCGAGTTCCAAACGGTAATTATGTAAAATCTGGTTGAGATCGATGAAACGGTGTAGTTTTGTGCCAAGGGCCAAAATGCAGGGAATGGAGTGGCCTGTCCAAATTTTAAAGTGGACAGTGTTACTCATCGGGTTCCAAAGGGTAAGTATACACATTTTGTTTTCGATCGGTGAACGATGTAGATTTGTGCCAAAGGGCCTAAATGTGTGGAATGGAGTGGTCTGTCCGAAATTTCGAGTGGACAGTGTTACTCGTCGAGTTCCAAAGGGTAATTATGTAAAATCTGGTTGAGATCGGTGAAACGGTGTAGTTTTCTGCCAAAGGGCCAAAAAGCAGGGAATAGTGTGGTCTGTCCGAAATTTAAAGTGAACAGTGTTACTTGTCGGGTTCTACGGGTAAGTATATAAAATTGGGGTCAGATCAGTGAAACGGTGTAGATTTGTGCCAAACAGCCTAAATGCAAGGGATGGAGTGGCCTCGCCGCAATTTCAAGCAGACAGTGTTAGTCGCAGTGTTCCAAAGGGTAAATATACAAATTTTGGTTGAGATCGGTGAAACGGTGTAGATTTGGGACAAAGGGCCAAAAGCAGGGAATGGAGTGGTCTGTCCGCAATTTCAAGCAGACAGTGTTACTCGCTGGGTACCAAAGGGTAAGTTTACGAATATTGGTTCTGATCGGTGAAACGGTGTAGATTTGTGCCAAAGTGCCTAAATGCAGGGAATGGGGTGGTCTGTCCGAAATTTTAAGTGGACAGTGTTACTCGCAGGGTTCCAAAGGGTAAGTATACAAAGTTTGGTTCAGATCGGTGAAACGGTGTAGATTTGTGCCAAAGGGCCTAAATGCATGGGATGGAGTAGCCTCTCCGCAATTTCAAGCAGACAGTGTTAGTCGCAGTGTTCCAAAGGGTAAATGTACACATTTTGGTTGAGATCGGTGGAACGGTGTAGATTTGGGCCAAAGGGCCTAAATGCAGGGAATGGAGTGGTCTGTCCGCAATTTCAAGCAGACAGTGTTACTCGCAGGGTTCCAAAGGGTAAGTATACACATGTTGGTTCAGATCGGTGAAACGGTGTAGATTTGTGCAAAAAGGGCCTAAATGCAGGGAATGGCGTGGTCTGTCCGAAATTTCAAGCAGACAGTGTTAGTCGCAGTGTTCCATAGGGTAAATATACAAATTTTGGTTGAGATCGGTGAAACGGTATAGATTTGGGCCAAAGGGCCTAAATGCAGGGAATGGAGTGGTCTGTCCGAAATTTCAAGCAGGCAGTGTTACTCGCAGGGCACCAAAGTGTAAGAATACGAATTTTGGTTCTGATCGGTGAAACGGTGTAGATTTGGGCCAAAGGGCCTAAATGCAGGGAATGGGGTGGTCTGTCCGAAATTTTAAGTGGTCAGTGGTACTCGCAGGGTTCCAAAGGGTAAATATACAAATTTTGGTTGAGATCGGTGAAACGGTGTGGATTTGGACCAAAGGGCCTAAATGCAGGGAATGGGGTGGTCTGTCTGAAATTTCAAGTGGACAGTGTTACTCGCAGGGTTCCAAAGGTTAAATATACAACTTTTGGTTCAGATCGGTGAAACGGTGTAGATTTGTGCAAAAGGGCCTAAATGCAGGGCATGGGGTGGTCTGTCCGAAATTTAATGTTGACGGGGTTACCCGCAGGGTTCCAAAGGGTAAGTATACAAATTTTGGTTCAGATCGGTGAAACGGTGTAGATATGTATACATAACAGACAGACAGACAGACAGACAGACAAACTTTGTGCTTTATATATATAGAAGATAGGGATTATTTTCTTGATAAAAATGGCCTATTTAGTGCATAAGTAAGTTATAGTAATTCGGTTAATGCTCATGAAGGAATGAAAACATGTTTCATTAATCATTATATGCCTAGTATTTACAGGTGTCTTTCAGTAAATTAAATGAATATACTATTTTGTAAAACGCTTGAATCATGCAGGTACATTACCTCAAGATTTTTAGCTTACTTTTCACATTTTGCAACAAGTAGTTCCGTGAAGAACTATACAGCCTATTTTCATATATCCTACTTATGTTAATTGCCACTATCAACATACACAATTTCAGTTTGATTGCTGTAATAGATTCGTAGATATTGAGAACCGACTAAATATTTCGGATGGTCGCCATGTTGGATTTTATATATGTAGGTCCTAGAGTTATGTACTGTTACATGCAGATTATTGTGAACGTGTAGTATTCAAACTTCAATCGCATAATTAGGACACAAGAAAAAACAAGGAGATTTAAAAAAATTTCACAGCTGCCATCTTGAGGTTATGGAAACAATTGAAATAAATTAGATGCCAGTGGATTAACATTCGGATAAAGATTTACTGTACCAAGTTTCACTGCACGCGGATGGTTAAATTGCGAGAAACGTCCATGTGAATATTTATAATTCGCGTCACCGCCATGTTGGATTTGTGATCACCAGGTTATTTAAAGTCCTATAGGTGAACTTAAGTTCATAGCCCATACGAACATTAAAAAATTTAGTTTGATTGCTAAAATAGATTCGTAGATATTCAGTATCGTTTAAATATTTCGGATGGTCGCCATGTTGGATTGTTAAATGTATAGGCCATAGAGTCATGTACCATTAAAGGAAAATTATTGCGTAGGTTCATTATTCAAACTTTCACTTCGATCGCATGACTACATCACAAGAAATAAAAACTTAATTTTAAAATTCGCACTGCCGCCATCTTGAGGTTATGTAAACAATTGAACTAAATTAGATACCAGTGGATTACAATGTGTATAAATATTTCCTGTACCAGGTTTCAGTGCGCTTGGAACATTAAATCGCGAGAAAGGTCTATTTAAAATGTTGAAATTCGCTTGGCCGCCATGTTCGTTTTGTAGTTAACCGGTTTTTGAAAATCTTATAGATGGACTTCCAGTAGTGCCCTTTATCTCCGTACAAAATTTTAGGGAGATACCGCTAATAGTTTCAGAGATATAGAATGCCGGTGAAATATTTCGCACATCCGCCATCTTGTGATTATGTAAACAATTGAACGAAGTTAGATGTCGGTGCATTACAATGTATATAAACATAAACTGTACCAAGTTTCATTGCGTTTGGTTGGTCAAATCGCGAGAAACGTCTATTTAAAAGTCGCAAATTCGCTTGGCCGCCATGTTGGTTTTGTAGTTACCAGGTTTTCAAAAGTCACATAAGTGAACTTATAGTAGTTCCCTCTATCACCATAGAAAATGTCAGGGTAATATCGGTAATAGTTTTGGAGATATTGAATGCTGGTGAAATATTTCGCACAGCCGCCATGTTGGATTGGTGAGTCGTAACAAAATTTGAAGGGCACGGTCGAGGTCGCCGGGAATAGTGCTATGAACTTTCCGAGTTTCATTGAAATCGCTCCTGCCGTTTAGATTTTATTAGGGGGGGGACACACACACGAATCACACACACACACACACACACACACGCACACACACATGGACAAAAGGTGATCTCATAAGCCTATTTTTCAAAATTGAAAATAGGCTAAAAATGAGGAAAAAGTAGACTTATGAGATCAGACAAATGTGTGTCTGTCTGTCTGTCCTTCTGTCTGTCTGGCTGTGTGTGTGTGTCCCCCTATCAACTCCTAAACGGCTGCAGCAATCGAAACAAAATTTGGTAGGAGTAAAGACCTATACCTGAATATCTCACGGCCATATTTGAAAATGATGTCAGTGCTACCAACTGCTGAAAAATCGCAATTGATATTTGAGCTCCATGTTGGATATCTTGGACGGTATGAAAGGGAGCTATTTCAAATTTGGCACACGTATAGATAATAATATTGCAGTTTAATTTCCAGGAGGCCATTAATAGCCGTGTTGCCAAAATGATTATAAGCCTGCTGATAAGTCCAAATTTTAAATGCATATAACTTCTACACTATCAATTGGATTTCAACCAAATTTCGTATGTGCTATGTGTACATAAACAGATATGACTGAGCGTATTCTTAAGAACCATCAGGGCTGCCAACTGTTAATAAATGCTCTTAATATATTTTATCCAATACCAATATATCAGAAAGTATGCAAGCCGACAGCTTTAAACTATGCACACGTATAGTACCTGACTTTCTATATTAGTTTGGAGTAACTTATATACGTCAGTGCTACCAACATGATTCTAAGCCTGCTGAGAAGTCCAACTTTAAATACATGTAACTTCTATACTATCATTTGAATTTCAACCAAATTTCGTGTTTGCTATGTGTACCATAACAGATATGACTATGCCGATTCTTAATAGCAACCAGGGCTGCCAACTGTTAATAAATGCTGTCTCTATTTGGGGTACCCTAATATCAATATATCAGAAAGTATGCAAGCCAATAGCTCTAAACTTTGCACGCGTATAGTACCTGGCATTCTAGATTAATTTTGAGTAACTAATATACGTCAGTGCTGCCAACATGATTCTTAGCCTGCTGATAGGTCCAATTTTAAAATGCATGTAACTTCTATACTAACTAATGGATTTAATTCAAAATTGGCACAACAATAGATCATATTATTTCAGATTATTTCTGACTAATACATGTATGTCATTGTTGCCAACAAGATTTTACGCGCGCTGTTAGATCCAATGTTTAACTGCATGTAACGTCCATGCTATCCATTGGACTTCAACCAAATTTTGTATTCTGTACTTTAAGAGATGGAACTAAGAATATATTCAGTCACCAGGGCTGCCAACTGTAGTTCTCCATTAGGCTACATTATGCAAGTTATACAGTATTTCGAACTAATTAGAAATTTCGATATTACCAACTTAATGTCGTCATTATTCTAGATAGATCCATATAGATTAATTATTGGCATGAATCTTAATTTTTAAGAAAAGTAGGCTCTTTAGTTCGTCACGGAACTTCTTGTTGTAATTCTTTTCTAAGAGATTCAACGCACGCACTCCTAAATAGTGTTTGGTGATCCCTACCATTTATAGTCTGCCTTATTTTTATATGGTCCTTTTTGATAGTTCTTTTCAGTAGGTATATTTTAATGACTGGTGAGTTAATTCCCATTCAAATGTCATCCTTTTCTTACACGTGGTGCACCCTGCTGTAAATTGACGAAGCTCTGGCGTCCGAATAACTCCTGGGGTAAGGAGTTCTTTACCATGCCAAGGACCTTCTTTGAGGGCAGATGAACAAGGTGAGGAAATGGGCACTCTATGTCCTTGGGATTAGAAATCTTCCCTAAAGGTGGATGATCCAGCAGATGGACAACGACATAGGACCAGGACCAATTGGTATGGGTAAAGGTAGGTGAGACCCTATGTGCCGTGGTGAAGGCAACTCGCCTAGAAGGAGGTCTCGTTGATAACCAACCGGGTGGTTCAGCACCTTAGATGGCAGCCCCATCACTGAGCTCGGGCTCGGAAGGCTGATAACCTACTAGTCGTAAATTACGAGATCAAAGGAAAAGGTAAGGAAAACATCGGACTGAACAAATGATTGACGACAATGAAATAGTGTTATGCAATGTTGCATATTTGATGTGTTTGTTATGTTTCTTTGTTTACTGGCATGGGCCTAAATGGCCCGCTAGGTACAATAAATGATTATGATTATGATTTTGTAAAAATATATCAAAATTACTGTTTTCCTTTCGATGTCTCAAAAAGTGTGGGATGAGCAAGGACACAGATATGTACAGGTTTCTCTTAAGTGTTCCTTTAACCGTGCTGTTTTCTTATAAATTAGAATAATAATAAAGTTAACGGAGGACTGAAGTCAATTATCTTGTTGTTCCAGCGATACCATCTCCAGCCTGTTCACTCATCAAATACTCTTCGTGGGACGAAGTGAAGCATTCAGACCTGGGGGTTGGCACACCACTCGACTTCACGCCCGCCTTCATCACGCGCATGCGGTAAGTCGCTGCATCCCTCAGACCATTAGATAATTATCACCACTTGCTCTTAAAAGCAAACAGACTTATGGCGACAGCTGCTTTCTCCCGTGTGTACTCGTACGTTAGTCAGCAGTTGTACAACCTGTGGTACTTCCTAAATTGTGGTTTAAGTTTTACTCCTCTCTTCCATTAGCTGTTATTTGCGTTAAGTAGTTTATGGTAATCACTCTGTTCTACTCTTTTGGATGAATGGAGCTCAATGTAGTAAGGTACACGAACGTACAGTCACTTAAACAAAGAGTGACTACATACTAGATAACTGTGGATTACGGCCTGATGTAGTATCCATTATATTCTTTTGAAAATGTCATTCATACTCTCACCCCCCATCCAGCAGAAAGAAATCATATAGCTCTCACCAAAAGATTCGAACGTATTTGTGAGCCATCAACACTGCAGGAAACGCTGCGTAGATTGCCACACGACAAAAAAAAAAAAAAAAAAAAAACTTCAAGCTTCAGCTAATTCTTTCCAATGCCACGTAAGAGAGAGAACCGCGGCAGCCATAAGAAGCATTTATATCTCGGATCCCATGAAACTATCTTTAAGCACGGCTATGAGTCTATTTTACGATAAAGTACTCCCAGTTATAACTTACGGGCTAGACCTTACTTAGGAACACCTAACAGTATCTGACTTCCGAGCTATTGAAAGCGTAAAAGCCAGATTTTTTAAAAGAACATTGGGGATTTCCAAGAGACATTCCTAATGGAAGATCTACGAACCAGAATGCAGCTTCCATTTACCAAACAAGAACAAGAGCTTCTAGAAATTAGACAGAAGAAAAGAGAGGACATCGACGTGGAGTTTTACTCGACTGATGCCATGCTCAATCGTAGCTGGCCTGGACCAAATAATGACATGCGGAGCGCTCTAACTAGGTTGGCAATACATGGTTTTCACTACAAGCTATGTATTCGACAGGGCTATCATGAACCGTCTGAGCAGTGTGTTTGTAAGCTGTATGAAGGTAATTGTGAGCAATATCATTTCAACAAATGCACCAAACGATAGCAATCTCTTATGGGCTACTGTAAAAAAATGTGATGCTTATGATATTATATATGGCCATTTGGCTGCAATAAAGTTATTATTATTACAATGATTTGACAATTACTAGTAGGCCCTACTCTGCATCCTAGAAAGAGACAGGCAACAATTTCAGAGATCAGACGTGAGGGGAAACGCTTACCTCCTTAACATTCATAACACCACAGATTATCCGCTAACACAAGATAAAACAAGATGGTCAGGAAAGAACATATAGCCTACTTTCTCCTAAATGTAAAAGTATAGTTATAACTGTATGACCTTATCACCTCCTATTTTCTTCCTATTCGAAGTACGAATTGGCACACTGGATTTGAGCAGCGGCGTTCAAACCATAGTTTATAATTTACCCCAGCATTTTGCAATTCCATCACGAAACACTCCAAGCAACGTAGGAATTCAGTATATTAACACCGACTACTAACGATAATTGAAACTTCGTTGATCTAAACGTATCATTGGGAGAATCACATTTAATATACCTACTGCACACCTAATTTTTAATCGCGCCTATCCTTGGGAGTACGCTCTGTCAGCAACAAGAGGACATTTTCAATTACACAGTAGGCATGGGTTCACTAACTGGCCGGTATAGAGCGCAGCTCGCATCTAGTTGGCCGTGGTTAGCTCCCGCATACTGTAGTTCAACTGGTTGCTAGTTGATGTCACTCGTTCAGATCCGTTGGAGAACTATGTTTTAATTAAATATATATTTTCCATTGCAAAATGCACAATATAACGCTCAATTGTATAACGTCTCGTTACTTAAAAAAATAAATATAAAAAATCAAGCAAAAAAATACAACTCTGTTAGGATTAGAACCCTAGCCGGTCGGATGAAAGACCAAAACTCAAACCACAGAGCCAAATATGTTCTCCCATGATGAACGTTATCAATTGATTTAGATACAACGTCTTAGCAAATAATGGCTTTAACTAAACGATTTCTTCACTGAAGTATAGGCTATTTCAAACAAAGCTCATTTCATACAAAGATCATATTATTTCTATCAGTAGGCTATATTTCATGCAGTATACTCATATTAGTGAAATATAGGTCAGAACGAGAGATCTGCTGTCGAACATGGTATGTAAACGAGTTCGTGTCCGTATATAAAAGAGATACGTCCCTGAAATGCTGTTTGGCAAACTCATAGTGGAATTTTTAGATCACCAATTTAGAAACGTCCGAAATTACTTACCTTAAATAAATGGGCGTATTCATAGTGACATGAATCTTACTCAATTCAATGGTAGCCAAATTTACATCGATTTAAAATTTGGTCTGGCAATGTACCGATGAGCACCGTGACGTCCAGAACTTGTAGCTCACCCCATGGCTGTCCTCTTGAAGCAGCTACAGCTTCTGGCAAGCATGTACTGGGAACATTCCCGGCACTAAAAATGCCATACACTAAATTATTATTATTATTATTCATTCAATTTCATTCAATTTCGCTAATCGGCCAACTAGGGACCACGATAAGCCTCATTTTACATTCTGGCATTTGCTCATTTTTTGCTTGATCCACATTGCCTTCATGAGCTCACTGTGTTTAGCACGACGTTCCTCTGTCCATTTCGCACCAGTTGTCCATTTTTCGTCCCGAAAAGTCCCAAACGTCTTGATGGCTGCTCTATATAGATTTCGGTCTTGTGCATCTTCTGCTCGTATCCCCATTTCTTTCAGATCTTTCTGGACGTTAACATACCATGGCATTGTCGTTTTTGGTTTTGAGTCGAATATACTGAAGATACGTTTCGTCCATCGGGAATCGATCATCCGTCGCATATGACCGTAGAAGCAAACTGTGCGTTTTCGCATTGTGTCTGTGATCTTCTCTATCCTCGAGTAAATTTCTTGCCTGGATTTTCTGATGTAGATGCCATTTTTGTAGTCTGGGCCAAGTATGATGTGTAGGATCTTTCTTTCTTTTCTCTCTAACTTCGCAGCAAACATTTCTCGGATAGGATAAGGCATTCAGATGCATATAGCGGTACTGGTTTGATGACAGTGTTGTAGTGACGAATTTTTGTGTTCATAGAAAAGCACTTTTTGTTATATATGTTGCGGGTGGTTTGAAAAGCGACTTCCATTTTCTTGATTCTTGCTTCTATGGCTTCCTTGTCAAGGCCATTTTGCTGGATCCATTCCCCAAGATATTTAAATTTATTAACACGGTTTATCGTTCCATATTTGGTGTTTAGTTGTGCTGTATCATCCTTGATGTTCGACATTACTTCTGTCTTTTGAAAGGAAATTTGTAATCCTGTTTGTTCTGCTACTTCCTTCAATATATTGACCTGTTCTGTTGCACATTCGAAATCTTCTGTCATCAGGGCTATATCATCAGCGAATGCTAAGCAATCTATTTCCACTCCGTTTTTCTTCGTCCCGATCCTTAAAGGTTTGTAAAGGCCTCCTTCTTTTAACTTCTGTCGCCAATTCTGTATTACCTTTTCAAGCACGCAGTTGAACAACAGAGGTGACAGGCTATCTCCCTGTCGAACACCTGTCTTGATTTCAAAGGGTTCAGAGATACATCCTTGGAATTTGACTTTGGATGTGGTATTAATTAGGGTTGCACTTATTATCGCCAGCAGTTTCATATCGACTCCCATTTCTGCAAATATGTTAATCAACACATCACGGTCGATGCAGTCGTACGCTTTCTTAAAATCTACAAATGTCGATACATACGGTCGACCTCTCAACACATAGTACCTAATTATGGTTTTTAGGTTAAAGATTTGTTCTGCAGTCGATCGGCCTTTCCTAAAACCCCCTTGGTATTCTCCGAGTTTGTGTTCAACTTGCTGTTCTAGTCTTTCAAGGATGGAAAGTGACAGGATCTTGTAAGCTACTGACAGAAGAGAAATACCACGGTAGTTGTTCACATCTCTTATATTTCCTTTCTTGTGTAAAGGATGGATCAAAGCTATCTTCCAGTCCTCTGGGAGTTGTTCTGTCTCCCATATATCTACAATGGTTTGGTGTAGGATGTCAATTGCTTCTTCTGGGGCATGTTTCCACAGTTCTGCAATCATGGAGTCTTCACCAGGAGCCTTGTTATTTCTCAACATCTTTATGTGGCGTTTGATTTCATCGCGATTTGGCGGAGAAGATGGCAAATTGTGGTTCATTTGTTTGTTTGTTCTGATGGGGTTGGATGGCTTTTCACAATTTAGGAGGTCGTTAAAATACCCGGCTAAAATTTCGCAGTTTTCCTCGTTGGATGTTGCTAGAGTTCCATCTTTTCTTAGAAAACAAAGGGAAGGTGCCTTGTATCCTTGTATCTTCTTTTTAAAATCCCTGTAGTATTCACGGGTCTCATTTCTGTGAAAGTTTTGTTCAATTTTGTCCATTTGTTCTTTTTCATACTTGCGTTTCTCGCTGCGTATTATTTTTGCTGTTTGTGCTCGTTGGTCGCTATAGATGTTCCAATCTTCTTCCTCTTTGGTGGTGTAGTACTTTTTCCAAGCATTTAGACGATCCTTTAAGGTCTTCTCGCAGATATTGTTCCACCATGTGTGTTTCTTCCTCTTCTTGGTTTCTGCTACTTCTTTTGCAGCGTTTATCATCTGCTTTCTCGTGCTGTTGAAGTCTTTTTCCACTGGTTGGGCAAGTTCTTTGAATTCATTCTCCCTATCTCTGAGCATGTTTGTGTCGAAGCGGATTATGGTAGGTTTTATTTTCTTTTTGTTTAGTGGAATGGGCCGGAACTTTATTACCGATACATAGTGATCTGAGCCTATGTTCATTCCCTTTCTTACGGTAACGTTCATGATTTCCGGACTAGATCTTCGAGATATCGCAACATGGTCTATTTGGAACTCTCCTAATGTTTTGTTCGGGCATCTCCATGTAGTCTGTTTTCTAGGTAGGTGACGAAAGTGTGTTGACATCAGCTGGAGGTTATGGTTATTACATAGTTCAATGAGGCGTTCTCCATTCTTGTTAGTTCTATTGTGTGCTGGATAAAGCCCAACGACATTCCTGTATTTCCGTTCACGTCCTACCTGTGCCTTGAAATCACCCATTAGGATCTTGACGTGGTGTTTCGGGATTTTTGCCAATCTAGCATCCAAGAGGCTCCAAAATCTATCAGTGTCTTCCAACTCTTTTTTGTTTTGTTCATTAGTTGGAGCATGTACATTGACTAGCGTGTATGTTTTGTTTGCACAGCGCAGAGATAGAAGGCATAACCTATCGTTAACAGCTTCAAAATTCGAGACTGACCTAAGGATTCTGGTGTTGACAGCAAAGGCTGTACCGAAGATAGGGGTGTTCTTCATTACCCTCTTACGGGATTTGCTCTTGAAGAACCGATACCCATCAGACTCAAACGTATCTTGGTCAGTGAAGCGAGTTTCTTGCACGGCCATTATTGCGATTTTGTTTTCGTGAAGGGCAAGGGTCAGCTGTTTCATCTTACCAGTTTGTATTAGAGAGTTGATGTTGAACGTTGCCAAAAAACTCTTAGATTTGGGTTTCAGCTTTCGTGACTGTTCAGGATTTCCAAGACGCTCCGACTCGTCTTTATCATGACGTTGCATCCCCCCCCAGAGTCCGAATGGGATGCATGCGTCGCTCGTGGGCGACGGTGGATTTCTTCGAAAAGTTGCCACCTGGGGTATTAATCTCCTGTATTTGTTTTACCATCATGCTTAAGAAGCTTTAGTTTAGCTTGGAGCAAATTGCTCATAATGAATGCAACCAAGGTTGTTAGCCTTGGAGGGCCTCAAGATGTTATCCGGCGGTGGGCAGGCATTTCCTCCTAACCCGAATAGTTATGGTTTTCCCGCCAATACTCGGGTGGCTGATTGCAGTGGTTTCCCACTGGGCGATGGGGTCGCCACATCCCTACGCCTTATATTATTATTATTATTATTATTATTATTATTATTATTATTATTATTATTATTATTATTATTATTATTATTATTATTATTTATTAAACCGTTACAAGTACACACATTTTACAAAATTCATAATATCTGTACACATTTTATGAATTTCCTTACACTTCCTACTCATTGTTTAACCTGTAAATTTACAATTATTAAATTATATTGTTACAATATGATAAAGACAGGTCGAAATAGGATATCAAATTCATACAGAGCAGGAAGAGATATCACATATGCCACTAAAAGGTGCAACCTTGTGTGTGGCATGCATATCGTTGATTACTATTTCTAAAAATTGTATAATGGCTTAGCCGAATAACACGTTCTATGTAAATGATGCATACACAAAAAAATAATGAATAAGAAGGAAAATTGAATTTGTGTTCGTATAAACTTGTAGGCTCAACTAATTATATTTTCAATTTTAATTTTGTTTTCTCTGAGAAAATGTTTTATATGCATCTTCAGGTTTGCATGATTTCCGTTAAATTATTTTAATTTAATTGGGAGAATGTTATATAATTTTGGTGAGAAATACAGAAAGTTACGTTTGGCTATACCTAACTTAGGTTGATATAATATAGAGTCATTCTCTGTAATACTTCTGGCTAACAACTTGAATTCTATTTCTATCTTTAAAAATGTATTTATATATTTCAAAAGCATACAATTGTTTAATGTTGAAGACCCTTGTCTCAGCATACAGTCTCATAGTCGGCTATAATCTATCTTTCTTCAACATTATTCGCAGTATGAGATTCTTCACTATCTAAACACTTTTTAGTACATTTTCATAGGCGCCTCCCCAGGCAAGAATACCATATGTAAGAACTGACTGGACTAGAGCATGGTAGAAGTCTCTTATTAATTTGTAATTGACAATATGTTTTAAATTGTGAAATATATAGATTTTTCTTCTTATTTTACTTGCAAGGTGTTTGCATTGGCATTTCCATTTCATGTCACTGTCTATAAATAATCCCAGATATTTAACTGTATCCACTTTAGGTATTTTAGGACAGTCACAGTTCTGATTACAGTTCAAATTGTGTATTTTTAGTTCATTAAAATCATCTTCAACTGCTTTTAAACTGAATCTTACGAACTTTGATTTATTTATATTTAAAAATAGTTCGTTACCATCTAACCATATCTTTAACATTTTCAATGCAGCAGTTGCAATTTGTTTTACATTTCCCCATGTTCTACCTTCAAGACAAACTACCGTATCATCTGCGTATGATATGACATTAACATTTTCAATTCTATGTATAGATGATTCAATATCGTTGATAAAAATAAAAAATAATAATGGACCCAGCACTGTGCCTTGTGGTATTCCTCTTTTCACTCTTAAAGGTAGACTTGTAGTTCCATTTATTCTAACGTATTGAATCCTTTCAGTCAAATAGCTATCAATTTCAGTGCTATGCCTCTGATGCCATATCTCTCCATCTTCTGAAGGAGAATATGGTGAGGTATGGTGTCAAAAGCCTTCTCTAAGTCGAGAAATAAGCCCAAGGTCGGTTTCATACTGTTCATATTTTCATAAATTCGCCTAGTTAATTCCCCAATAGCATCAGTGGTGCTGACATTTTTTATAAAGCCAAATTGTCTAGTTGATAGTAGATTGTGTTTCTTCAAAAACTGATAAATATGATTTTTTATACATTTTTCAAATAATTTTGATATGACTGTCGTTAACGATATCGGTCGATAGTTCTTTAGTTCTGAAGGATTGCCTGCTTTATGTAGCGGTTTTACAATTGTAATTTTTAATTGCTTTGGGAAGTATCCAACTGAAAGTGACTCGTTTATTATTGTTAGCAAAGGACTCTTTAAAGAATTAAAATTCTGCTTAATAATTTGAGCTGAGATGTTATCTATTCCCATTGCTTTAGTGTCGCTTATTTCGTGTAGGTACTTATGTAAATCCGCTTCGGTAATCGGAATAAAAAACAACAGGAATATGGGTTTCTGTTGATTTTCAAGGAAAAATCTGGATTGTTCTTAATATTTTTAGACATGTCAGTAGTTTTGTTAATAAAATAATCATTGAATGTATTAGCTATAGTGAAATCATCATCGTAAACATGATTTTGAGATCTTATTTTTGTTATTTTTTCTTTATGACTTATTCTTTGTGTTATTTCAATGACAATGCCCCATACTTTTCTTGGATTATTAGAATTGGAATTTATTAATTGTTTAGAGTGGTCAGTTTTAGCTTTATTAAGCAATTCGTTTAATTTACTTCTACACCGCTTATATTTGTCCTTCGTGGTATTGTTCTCTTTATTTCCTATATATTCCTGATACAACCTATCTCTGGTGTGAATGGACACAATTAGCGCGTGCGTGATCCACTCCTTTCTCTTTCGTTGCTTTGAATTTAATTGTATTGAAGATTTTTTTTTGCAATTTTGGATAGTTTGTATAAATTTATCTACATTAGAATCCAAGTGGTTGTTCCCTAATACTGTGTCCCAATTAATATTGCTCAATTTATTTTTAAGCATCTCACTATCTAACTTAAATCTATGTTCACGTATGTTACGCTGAGCTGCTTCTAAGTCACGGCCATTTTCAAGATTTATACTAACTAATATAGGATAGTGATCTGTAATTCTGCTCTGTGATATAATAGGTAAGATGTTATCATTAGAAATACCCCTACGAATAAGTGCATGATCAATACAGGTTCTGCTCGTTGAAGTTTCTCTAGTGGTGCCATATATCAACGATCTAAAATTATGCTCATGCAGTAAGTTTAAATATTCATTAGAGTCATACTCATCAAATAGAGCTATGTTAGTGTCGCCTAGAATCAACTCAGTTTCTAGTGTACATTTTTGCTGGACATAATCATGGAGATTAATAATAAATAGTTGTTTATTGAATTTTGACGAACGGTATATGACTGTCAATGCAATTCTATTGTTCCTATAATTTATTTTGAGCCAAAGGAATTTGAAATCATTGTAAGTCACAGTTTCTACCTCATGGTAAATAGAATTCTTCACCATAAAAAAACTCCATCACATTTATTAAAGCATCCTTCGATAGTTGGAATGCTTGCATATATTAAAGCTACCTAATTTCCAAGTTTCTGTGAGTATAACGACATCAAATATATGGTTATATGCTTCTAACTCGCCATCTAAATTTATTTTATTTTTAGATAGACGTCTAATATTTGTGTGAAATATACTTAAGTTATTTACCTTCTTAAATTTAAGTATTTGAGACACACATTGATCAATACCTCTACCTACTTCTGTATGAATTTGACATCCTAAAAAGTCATCAGTAAATAAATTCATACACAGAAATATTTGACAGGAAGAGGATATTTACAGTCAGCTGTTGAGATCTGTAGGTAGGACTACGGTATACTAATTACTTTATGTTTCGTCAGAAGTGAAAGGGCGAGGTAGCAGGCAGGGTTGATCGCTGTGGGAGGGGAGGGGTTAGTGACCTTCGCGTGAGCTTGTGTTTCCAAATGACAAAGGAAGCTGAAGTGCGTACCAACTTATGCGTCTTAAAGTATTTAGCAGCTGATGTTAACCTATACTTGAAACTAAGTTGAAGGATTAGAATGAACCATGCAATAAATTGTGAATGAAGTGAAATTAATAAAATATAATGCGTATTAAATTCGTGAGTTTAAATAAATTAAAAATTAAATTGAAAAAAGAAATTTAAAATGTTATGTTTTTATTAGAATATGAGATGGACTCCAGGAATTAAAATGTGTCAATTACTCATCCGGTTTCCTACTGGGCTGGTAACTCCTTCATTTTTGTCACTCGGACCATTCTTCCGTCGGTGTTTCTTACAAAAATGACACCATCTTGACTCCAAACGTTCTTCAATTTAAATCGAGACACAGCAGTCTTCAGAACAGCAAGTCGATTCGCGGTGAGGTCTTTCTCATTAATGCCAAATAGTCTGACATTGAGCCTACGTCCATACTGTTCTATTTCGTCCAGTCTGCCATTCATAGTCTGGTTCAGTTCGTCAAGTTCACGCTTTCTTAATTCTAATTTCCTCTCTAGATCGTGGCATAGTTCGTTATTGAACTTCACGGACTGCTCCAGCTCTTTTATGACACAATCCGTGATTTTGTCCACAATATTGCTGGCAATTAGGTTTATGAATTCCTTCGACTGAAGTGATTCCATAAGTACCTTCCTTACAGTCTCCTCAATTGAGTTGGCACTACTGAGACTGCTGGGCTGCTCCGCGCCTTGCTGCTTTTTCTTGCTCGAACCGCCCATAGCGAAAATTCAATTTTTAGGAGAAACTGTCGCACTTAAGATAATGTTCATTTTTGCAAATAGTTCCCAGCCACTAATAAAAACTTTTAAAAATAGATTGCCACAAACACCTGTATTTAACACCTCCGATTATACAGTTATTCCTGGAGAGAACTCACTCACGTGTCACTCGCACTGCGCCATCGTAAAATTGAATAAATAAATACTTCCAACGTTTGCCGCCACGTGCTGACTGCAAGGCCATCTAGTAGCCAAGTCCGCAAAAGGTGTCTTGGATGGTGGCATTTGGTAGAAACGTTGGAACTACTTGAAATTATAGTCTGCAGTCCTTACTTGAATTAAAACAGTTAAAACACACTATTACAGCCATCACAATTAGGCTAACACCGGTTATCAGACAGATTCTACACACACCCCAAGTACACGAGGCAACATGACCACGTTGTCGCCACCCCTAAACTAAGGAACTAACCAACCATGTGCCACTAGTTGTTAGATCCTGGGGAGAGGCATCAGTGGCCATGTCCCAATTTGTAAATGAATGAATCTGTTACATCATAATTATACTGTATTGTTGTCGTTAATTCATGGTAGGGGTTCGGGCCTTCATTGGTTGTCAGCCCTATGTACTGGGGTGTGTGCTCAATTCTCCTGATAACCTGTGTTGCTGTGGTGATTGTAGCAGTGTGTGTGGTGGTTAATATCAGGGTCAGGATTGGGTAGGGGCCCCGGAACTTTGGCATTTTCCCGGAGGGAGTGTGGAAATACCCAGGGAGGAACCACACTCAGCATAGCCACTGTCAGCGCCAAGATTTGAACCTCTGATCTCCGGATTTGCTGCAGCTCCACGTCACGGTCGTGGTGAGCAATTTAACGCGCAAGGCTACGCCGGAGGGTATTCCATATATCAAATGGAACTCAAATACATACAATATATTATGATTCTTTACAGTACGCTTTTCTTGGGTAACCATTGACTAAACTGTAGTCCCTGACGTCATAAACCCCCAATTAAGTAACACCAACAGTGAGTTCACACTAGGACTGGGAGATTTGATGGACTAATGTCAGTTATCGAATTATTGATAACAGAAAATCCACGGCCTGCTTCCAGTTGACCGACTGGGTCGGCGAGGATATGAACTGTGCCGACTGCCGAAGCCTGTCGCACTCCCCTGGGACAATGATTAAATGAATGACAGATGAAATGAAAGTGGATGGTGTTTCTGGAATGAAATTTGTGACAGGGAAATCCGGAGTACCCGGAGAAAAACCTGTCTGCCTTCGCTTTGTCCAGCATAAATCACACATGAAGTGACCGGGATTTGAACCACGGACCCAGCGGTGAGAGAATGGCGTGCTGGCGCCTAAGCCACGGAGGCTCTATTAATAACTGACAAATATATTATAATCTACAAAACAATAAATTGATTGTTTGCTTAATCGATTACTTGTTTAATCGATTAATCGTTTGGTCGAATAATTGATTAATTGTGTTGTCGATTAATCAATGTACTTCGCTCCTTTCACTACGCTCTCATGGAAGCAGAACAGACATTTAATTAATTAAAATAATTATAAGGTGCGTTCAAAAAGTAACGAGCTGGAGGCTGGAATGCGCAAACCTGTAACAACATTGGCTAATCGTGGCTTGTGTAACGAGGTGTGGTTCCGACCAGAGCGTGGAAGGTCACAGCACATCGCTAGAGGGCATGCGTGCACGTCTCGTGACGATACAAAGCGAGCAGCAGCATGCATCAATCGTCCAACCAAGACCAAGACCAAGACAGTAGGCCATTCGACATGCTTCCTGGTGTGGTTGAAGACTGTGGGGCACCCATAGGGCACACACACTTTCCGCAAGTGCAGTCGTTCCTTCATGACGGTGTGCTCACTTCCGACGCTCAATCCGACCACGGTGGCTATGGCGTTCACTGTCACTCGGCGGTCCTGGGTAACGAGTGCATCAACCAGCTGGACATTGTCATCGGTAATGCAGGGGGGTGCCCCAGACCGGGTATCATCGGCTAACGACACCCATCCGTCCCTGAAGCGCTTGTGCCACCCACGCCTTTACCCTTGCAAGGGACATGCAGTGTTCGCCGTACACTTGTGACATTCGGCGATGAATGTCCGTTCCCCCTACTCCTTTCGCTGTCAGAAACCGAACAACACCTCTTTGCTCTTCGATTGACGCCTCCATGTCACTGTTTGCAATGCGACTGGCAGCGTTGGACGATTGATGTATGCTGCTGCTCGCTTTGTATCGTCACGTGACGTGCACGCGTGCGCTCTAGCGAAGAGCTGTGACCTTCCATGCTCAGGTTGGGACCTAACCTCGTTACACACGCCACGATTAGCGGATGTCGTCACCGATTTGCGCATTCCAACCTCCGGCTCGTTACTTTTTTAACGCACCTTATATATTGTATTATACTGTATACATTTAAATCCCCCAAGGTGCTCACATCTAGTGGGACGTGGGTTGGCGACCATGGGACCCCAGCTGAGTCTGGTATTGTTTCCACTTACTTGTGCTGGGCCCCTCTCCGTCTTCTTTCCTGTTGACCTCTCTTGGTCAACTCTTGTTCTTTTCCTACCCCGACGGTATTAGGGTATCCGAAGTCTAGGAAGTCTTTCACTTTCCCGCCTTCATTGGTCCTTGTCTCATCTTTCCTGATCCCTCATTCTTAGAGGGGCCAGACCTCTTGTTTTCTTTTCATAGTATCTCCTGCCTTCTGCTCAAGGCCCTAACGGAGGCAGGGTGTGTGTAGCCCCACCACTTATAGTGCACCCTAGATTGTGCTCACGTCTGGTGAGTTTGGGATTTGGTGACCCCAAGGGCTTCCTGAACTGGGTCCTGTTTTTCTCCTTCTTCCATTGCCTTTGGGGCGATCCCTCTCCTCTTTACCTTTCCTATCTGCCTTTCGTGGCTCTCCTTTCTTTCAAGTCCCTCAATTCTCATTCTTCGAGGGCTGAGGGCATTTCATTTCCTCCTGTCTTTTGTTTCCCATCTTATTTTCTTTTCCATTTTCTCTTCTAGTTTGAAATTATGTAGTTAGTTTTAGGTAGGTCTATAATTTCATTTACATTTTCACAATCACTCAAACCATTAGGGGCCGATAACCCAGATGCTTGGCCCCTTAAAACAACAATTATCATCATCATCATCATCATAGTTTTAAATATTGTACCTTCTTTGTGAAAACTAGGCCAACACGATGTAAAACTAAAATGCTGCTGTTCTAAATTGAAAACTTTGAAAATGAATTCAAAATCTTTGCTGAAAACTCTTCGCTTTTTTTCGTCGAAACCCTTCACAATTTTATTGATGTTTGTCCTTCCACTGTCACTGACTTTTATTTGGTTATTGTTAACATAAACAAGGAAGAGCACTTTGTATATTTCGACAAAAAGTAACATTTATAAATGTCTATACATGATTCCGAAAATAAGCGATGACCTGTCATTTAAACTTCTTTTCTTATCTCGTGTCTACTAATCTATAAATCGATTTTTCGTTTACGCAATTTTTCGGTTAGCCAATCATCTATTATTTGGATAATCAAATATTAATCGATTGAATGGTCAGTCGATTAAATGATTGAGTGGACAGTGAATTAATCGATCAATCGTTCTTGATTAAATTCATATAATTTTATTAATCGATCACCCGAACATTTCTTATTCTAAACACTAGTTCACACACTATAGTGTAGTCTAAAAGGAAATCCTTCCGTTCATATAGTTGAAAACACAAAGCCTCATGGCGCTGTTTGCAAGGTTTTTCAGAGGCTAGATACGATATTAAAGCCTCTTTGGATTCACCTTTATCGTGCCGCGGTGTTTTAAGCAATGCCTCCTCTCTCCTTCCCACTAAGACGTGTTGCTAAACACGATATCTTCTACTTTACTTGTTATAACTTAATAAAGGAGGTGGTGTTAACGAAAGTTGGGCGCCTAGGATGATCGTAATAATTCGTACTCTGGAGCTGGGAGCAGATATTGATGTTTCATGCGGGGCGACCCAGGCTGGAAGCTGGAGAATGTGGCCATTCCCCTTCCAACCCTCCTTCCTTCCTTCCTTCAGCTCAATAAAATCGTCGTTCCCAACATTAAAGTGGTTCCACTTTCCATTCCAATGTACACCAAAGGGAAGAAAAAGAATCCTTCTATAAGGAGATTTAACAGCAGACTAACATGAAATTAAAGACCTGCGTAGCACGTTAAGTGAGAAAAGTATGGCCGCTCTCCTGAGTAAGTTGTTGTTAATAGACAACGAAAATATACCTTATGTCAATAAAATTAATATTTATGAGTTCCAATTTACCAGTTTCAGTCACATTATGACGATCTTCAGCAAATGTAATTATTAACAAGTAGTTCCGTGAAGAACTATACAGCCTATTTCCATATAACCTACTCATGTTAATTGCCTCTATCAACATACAAAATTTAAGTTTGAATGTTGTGATAGATTCGTAGATATTGTGAACCGTCTAAATATTTCAGATGGTCGCCAGGTTGGATTTTATGTACTGTTACATGAAGATTATTGTGTACATGTGGTATTCAAACTTCGATCGCATGATTAGAACACAAGAAGTAAAAACGAGATTTAAAAATTTCACACAGCTGCCATATTGTGGTTATGGAAACAATTGAAATAAAATAGATGCCAGTGGATTAACATTTGTATAAGCATATAACGTGCAAAGTTTCACTGCACTCGGATGGTTAAATCGCGAGAAACTTCCATTTAAATATTTATACATCGCTTCGCCGCCATGTTTGGTCTGTGCTCAGCAGGTTACTGAAAGTCCTATAGGTGAACTTATGTTCATAGCTTCTATGAACATTAAAAAAATCAGCTTTATTGCTGTAAAAGATGCGTAGATATTGAGAACGGTCTAAATATTTCCGATGCTCGCCATTTTGGATTGTTATATGTATAGGCCATAGAGTTATGTACCATTAAAGGAAAATTATTGCGTAGGTTCATTACTCAAACTTTCACTTCGATCGCATGATTACGACTCAAGAAATAAAACTTAATTTTAAAATTTCGCACAGCCGCCATCTTGAGGATATATAAACAATTGGACTAAATTAGATGTCAGTGAATTACAATATGTATAATTATTTACTCTACCACATTTCACTGCGCTCAGAGAGTTAAATCACAACAAAAGTCTATTAAAATGTTTCAAATTCGCTTGCCCGCCATGTTCTTTTTTTACTTTGCAGGTTTATGAAAGTTACATAGATAAACTTGTACCAGTGCTCTTTATTAGCGTACAAACTTTCAGGGTAATACCTGTAATAGTTTCGGCGATATGGAATGCCAGTGAAATATTTCGCACAGCCGCCATTTTGAGGTTATGTAAACAATTGAACTAAATTAGACGCCAGTGCATTACAATGTGTATAAACATTTGTTGTACCAAGTTTCATTAGGTTTGGATGGTTAAATCACGAGAAAAGTCTATTTACAAGTCTCAACTTCGCTTGGCCGCCAAGTTGGTTTTGTAGTTACCAGATTTTTGAAAGTCTCATAGGCAAACTTTTAGTAGAGCCCTTATCACCGTACACAATTTCAGGGTGATATCGGTAATAGTTTCGGAGATACTGAATGCTGGTGAGAAATTTCACAGCCGCCATGTTGGATTGTTGAGACACAATAAAATTTTAAGGGCACGGTCGAGGTCACCCAGAATGGTGCTTTGAACTTACCGAGTTTCATTGAAATCGTTCCAGCCGTTTAGATGTTATTAGGGGGACACACACACATCACACACACACGCACACACAGACACACGGACAAAAGGTGATCTCATGAGCCTTTTTTTTTTCAAAAATGAAAATAGGCTAAAAAACACAAATGAAGTTGCAAGTTTGTGCGGTAATGTAATGAAGGTAAAACAATATTTTTCGAAATGTTTCTAATAATATTCAGCAAGTAATAATTAAATTTATTAAAAGGTTAGGTTCAAAACTATTTCTAAAATGTAAAAAGTAGGTTGGCTCAGGCTAGGAAATCATTTCTGCAAACAAGGAATCTGTTGACATCGAATATAGATTTAGGAATTAGGAAGTCATTTTTGAAAGCCTTTGTCTGGAGCGTGGCGCTCTATGGAAGTGAAACTTAGAATATTGATGCAGCAAAAAAGAGGAGAATTGAGGCGTTTTGAAACGTGTTGTTACAGGAGAATGATGATGATCAGATGGGTAGATAGGTTTACTAACTAAGAATTATTAAGACGAGTGGGAGAGGAGAGATGATTCTGGCGACTACTAAATGAAGAGAAGAGATAGGTTGCTAGGACACATTAGTCTACATTTTACCAGCGTTTCCTTACCTTACTCTAATTTTAAACTCTTAAGTATCTTAGGTATTCACCCGAGCAATACAACAATTTACTGCCTACACCAACCTAATCCATTTTATATGTATTTTATATTGTATCTACATTGTAATATTAGATTTAAGTTGTACTTGTATTGTTTATTATGTATCAGTTGTATAATCTGGTTAGATGGAAGAGAGGGCCAATGGCCCTAATCTTGCCAGACAAAATAAATCTATCTATCTAAGACACCCAGGAATAGCAAGCTTAGTTATGGAAGGAAGGGTCGATGACAAGAACTGTAGGGGTAGACCAAGGTTAGGATTTGTTAAACAGATTGCCTCGGATGCAGGGTGTGGTAGGTATGTAGAGATGAAACGATTAGCTCAGGACAGGGAAGCATGGAGCGCTGCATCAAACCAATCAAATGATTGAAGACTCAACAACAACAACAACAACAACTATCTATATTATTTAAAGAATAATAGAAACTAATAAAACCTGATATGTTACAAAATTTGATTAATTAAAAAAATATTTGTATTTCTTCAAAAGCAGCTCCATGTAGGTAATTCCAATGTTGTGGAAATAATGTTTAAGTTCAATTTAAAATTTTGAGTTTGGAATAACGCAGGGGTGCCCAACCTTTTTTTTAAAACTAAGGGCCACATTGTAAATAGTTGGGGGACCTTGCTGGCCAATGACAAACCAGAGGTTTCGAGGGGAATGGATTAAAAATAAAATCATAGGTGCAATATGGTGAGTTTTGTGGCTCTCTGACCTTAGTTTTCTTAGGCCCGTTCTTACAATCTCCAGTAAAGTGACAGTAAACTCTAACTGACAGTTGGCTTTATGGTCGGAGTCAAGTCCCGGTAAACATTCGATCCTTCTTACCAAGTTCCGGTTAATGTTTACGGTCGGTTAGCAGATCTATGCATAATTTTCAACAGTTGGTACATATTTCTGGTTCGATTTGCAGATTTCTTGATACCTGTCAATAGTTGGCACGAGGGGATCTGCGTCAGGGAGTAAATAATAAATATATAGTTTATATTCCTTGATCTTGATCTGTGTTCTTGGCGCAATCTGTTTGTTATGTTACAAATATAAAGAGAAATATTAGATATGGAGGGATAATTATCTCCAAATGAGACAAATAAAGGCCTCAAGAGGAAAAGCTTCGTCATACGGAATCGTCTAAAAAAATTCTTGATCATCTAACTCCTCGTAATAATCACTTCGATTCTTACATACTTTTCGTCTACTTCTTTGAACAGCATCAGCATTTACGAGACCCATGAAATTACAGATAATTCTAGGCATATTGACGATGTTTGTAATCAGCTGGCGTTGATATTATAATAGAAAATCTGGCAGTAAAGCAGTTTACGGGAGGAGAATCCTCGGGTGAAGTTCACTGCCGGTTAAGGCTTATTTTACTGTCAGTTTGTCGCTAACCGGGTATTGTAAGAATCAAGTTCCAGTAAACTTGCCGTTAAAGTGCCATTAAAGATTTAATCGGAGATTGTAAGAATGGGGCTTGGTATTGTTGCAGTTTTCAATAATTATTTGTAGTGGATAAAAAATAAAACGCTAAAAATAAATTTAAATATTTCTTATAAATCCCTTTAAAATAGAAGTATGATGATATTCAATACACTCATATAGCATATATGCATTTATGTTCGTTTGACATAATTAATAATCAAATTATGAAATAAAATTCATAATAATTTAGTTTAGTGCGACGACTGGAACTTGTTTCAAAGTTTTGGTGACACGGCCCGGGCCGAACAAAACAGTCTCGCGGGCCATATCCGGCGCAGGGGCTGTAGGTTGGTCAATCCTGGAATAACGTATATTAAAATTGTCATATGCTAAACTGAAAATATCACTTTATAATGACGAAGCTGTGAAATTGCTAGGCCTAATCAAAAAATGATGTTGTTAATGGTTAATATTTGGGCATGGAATAACGTGTAAAGATGTTACCAGTTCTTAGTGTTGCTAAGATTTAGGAAAATCAAGGATATTGTTGTGGTTGTTGATTGGTTTATGGGCTCTACGTCATCGTGGTCATGTAACCCTGTGTCTTTGCATGTGTTAAATCTATCTAATAACCTGTGTCATAGTGATGGCTCTAATAATGTGCGTATTTGTAAGTAATTGATGCTATGATTTGGGTAGGAGGTGCCCGTGACCTCAATTTAGGTACCATCACGAAAGTTACCTAGAATTGAAATTGATCATAATAATTATGTTACTGGATTTACTACCCTTTTAATTACTGCGGCGTTTAGAGACGCCGGGATGCTGGAATTTTTCACCGAAGGGGAAATCTACTGACACGGCTCCCTCATATTACAGTAGTGCACCCTCAAATGCTATCTGGCTGAACAAGGATTCGATCCTGCAAACTTGGGGACAGCAGGCGAGAACGTTACCGCTGAGCCGCGCAGCCAGTCAATAGAAATTGAAAACCACGAACGCTGAGAAGGGAATGGAAGCGACCCCTCCTAAGTTTTTCCTCATCAGCCTGAGTGAACCCCATTTCACCCCTCAAACGAGAATGAAATTTCTAGGAACAGCCGTGAATCGAACACGAACTTCAGCTTTGTTTGTGTACCTATCTCATTCCTGACAAATGCTGGGAAGGACCCACCGACACAGTAGATAGAACTTGGCAATAAGGTAGACAATTAAATATTTTCTTTACCACACTTACCATCCTCTTACTAAACAAGAAGTTCCGTGACGAACTAAAGAGCCTACTTTTCCTAAAATGAAAGATTCATGCCAATTATTAATCTATAAGGATCTATCCAGAATAATGACGAAATTAAGTTGGTAATATCGACATTTCTAATTATTTCGAAATACAGTATACCTGGTATAATGTAGCCTAATAGAGAACTACAGTTGGTAGCTCTGGTGACTGAATATATTCTTAGTTCCATCTCTTAAGGTACAGAATACAAAATTTGGTTGAAGTCCAATGGATAGCATGGACGTTACATGCAGTTAAACATTGGATCTAACAGCGCGCGTAAAATCATGTTGGCAACAATGACATACATGCATTTGTCAGAAATAATCTGAAATAATATGATTTAGTGTTGTGTCAATTTTGAATGAAATCCATTAGTTAGTATAGAAGTTACATGCATTTTAAATTGGACTTATCAGCAGGCTTAGAATCATGTTGGCAGCACTGACGTATATAAGTTACTCCAAATTAATGTATAATGTCAGGTACTATACGTGTGCATAGTTTAAAGCTCTCGGCTTGCATACTTTCTGATATATGGGTATTTGGATAAAAAAATGAGAGCATTTATTAATAGTTGGCAGCCCTGGTGGCTCTTAAGAATACGCTCAGTCATATCTATTTATATACACATACCACATACGAAATTTGGTTGAATTCCTATTGATAGTGTAGAAGTTATATGCATTTAAAAATTGGAACTATCAGCAGGCTTATAATCATTTTGGCAACACTCTCATGTATGGCCTCCTGGAAATTAAACTGCAATATTATTATCTATACGTGTGCCAATTTTGAAATAGCTCCCATTCATACCTTCCACGATATCCAACATGGAGCTCAAATTTCAATAGCGATTTTTCAGCAGTTGGTAGCACTGACATCATTTTGAAATGTGGCCGTGAGATATTCAGGTATAGCTCTTTACTCCTACCAAATTTTGTTTCGATTGCTGCTGCCGTTTATTAGTTGATGGGACACACACACACACACACAGCCAGACAGACAGACAGACAGACAGAAGGACAGACACACATTTGCCCGATCTCATAAGTCTACTTTTTCCACATTTTTGCAAAATTTGAAAAGTGGGCTAAAAATGGTGCATTGTCTGCCATTCAAACACTAGCTCCAGGCAGTCATCCAGTGACGAACAGAGGAACTATCCTACATTTTATAAACTCATTATTAATGCAGCCAATGACCTTTCATTTTATTTTCAGGAGTGATAATGGACGATATTTTGTAGGGAAATCAGCCGTGGAGCAATTGAAAAGAATCGCCTGGCCCTCGCCTGGGGGGTGAAAATGGGAAATCACGAAATTCATTTTCAGGATCGCTGATGTTGGATTCGATCCCACACTCTCCCGATGCCAGCGAGGTGAGTTATTCCGTTAGCACTCTCTACCACAGCGGCAGGTATTAGCTCACATTATGAGATCACATTATCCTGATAATAATCCAAGCACAGGCCCTGGCGATACGTCTAGCCTATTTCAATTAGTTTCAATGCGGCAAAAATATTATTATTATTATTATTATTATTATTATTATTATTATTATTATTATTACTCTGCCCAATGGCTGACAATTTTTGGGACAGTGGTCTCGGTGTGCATATTAAGACTCCAGTCCCAAAGGTCCTGGATTTTATTCTTGGCTCTGCCAAGAAATTTAATTCTTGTCTGTGGATTGGAACGGGGCACACTCAACTTCGTAAGGCAAAACTGAGAAGTGGTGGGTTTGATTCCTACCTTAGTCATCCTAAAAGTGGGTTTCTGTGGTTTCCCCACTTCCACTCAAGTTAAATGCTGAGATGGCTCCTATCGTAAGGCCACCGTCGCCTCCAACACTTAGGGGCAGATTACCTCGTAGTTACGCCCATTAAAACAACAATAACTAACTAACTAACTAACTAACGCCTCCAACCCAATACTATTCGTTATTACAAATACACACGCTACCACAGACACAACAATAAAACATATTCTAAGTCAAAATCCTAAACACACACACCTAAGTACTGGGAACTGACTGACCACGACGTCGCAAACCTACCAATAACAATACAACAACAACAACAACAACAATGACAATTATTTGGTCATGGGTTAGCGACCACTGAGACCCGAACTGAATTAGGCATTGCTTTTTCTTACTTGTGCTCTTCTCCTCATTTCCAAGTTTCCTGTCGACCTTCCTTGGTCAACATGTGTTCTGTAAGGGAGGAAGCTTGTAGTATTAAGTGACTGTCAATCTCGCGATTACGGCCCACGGGACTCTATTTTTACACGAGAAATCCAAACCACAGGACGAGATATTTCACTTCTAAAATCTCACATGCATTGGCTCATTCCGCCAAGGTTAGAGACAAGTGGCTTGAGCACTCCACCATCACGCCCTTTTCTTTGGTTCTCATCCAATCTGGACGGTCTTAGGATATCCGAGGCGTAGGGTGTCTTTGATTTTACTGCCTTAAATGTATTGTATTTACTGATTTCGGTGGCGCAGTCGGTAGCATGCTGAACTGCTATGCCCAAGATCACAGATTCAAACCCAGCTGAAGTCGTCGGATTTTTAAAAGCGTTAAAATTCTTCAGTATGCCTTTCTTCGGACGGAAAGTAAAGCCAGTGGGCCATGTCATAGATTTATGGCTTGTAAAAGAACCTACCGGTACAATTGGTAGTGTGTAGCCAAAATTTGTAGGTTATTTGGTTAGAAATGCTCTATCAAGGTCCAACGTTTGCCGCTGGGTGACAGTAACAGTGGTGTCTGGTAGTCAAAGTTGGAACTACTTGAAATTGAACTAGTTGGGGAGCCTACGGGCATTCAATTGAAATGCCCTGCTTTGGCCATTGGCTGCAATTCAAATATAATAATATTTTTTCCATGAGCAGACCTCTTGTTTAATTTTATCATTTTAAATGACTTGTCGACTTCGTCGATACGCTGGGGTCTGGCGTTACGTTACGGTGACGGGACGAAATGTACCAAGAATACACTGAGGTGTGTGACGTCATAGTACTGCTTGAGTTTCCTCCTTTCCCCGCGCGCTCCGTTGAGCGTGACGTCATCCAGCCAGCTACATCCTTTGACCATGGTTTGCACTTGCTAACGGACTTTGAGTTCACGCAGCATTTGTAGCATTTAAAATGATATAAAGTCTAGTCTTTCAGACTGACTATCAGTCTTTTGGATTTTTGTAAGCCACACATAAGGTAAGAATCCCTAAAGAATGTGAGATTTTGAAAGTGAAATAACACGTCCTGTTGTTCGTATTCCACGTAAAATTCCAACTCATAATCGCAAGATTAACGGTCACGTAAGACTACATGCTTTCTTCTTGAGAGAACCAGAGTGTATTGCGATACACCATCAAGGGCTCACGGCTGGTAAGCTTGTGAGTTGGTGACCGCTAGGATTCCTGAGCTGGGTTCGCTTTATTTTCATACTTTTCCAGTGTCTTTGGGGCGAGTCCATTCCTTTCCTTCCTGTCTTCTTTGACTCAATTTCTTTCTAAGTCTCATGAGCCTCATGAGTCACTTACTGGTATTATCATCGTGAGTTTGTAGACGTGTCTTGATTCGGGAGATGGATTATGTGTTCGCCGTCAATAACATCTCAGAAGATATTAAAGTCGAACACCCGATTTGTCAACGCCAGTCTCCAACGAGACTCGCGCGGATTACATTATTTGACAGCTAATCTATCGGAGCATTCCAGGAAACTGGGTTATGAGATAGCTTTAAATTTGTCGTCTCAAGGACAACATTAACATACGGGGACCTTAAATATTAACAGAGATCAAGAGGATCATAAACTGACGTTTTTCTTAACAATTTGATGACGTCTTCATGTTAGTGCTTAGAATATTTACATGTCTCCCCTGAGGTTCGAGTTTGATTCCCAGCTCTGTTAATAGGTATGAGAGTTAAATCGGGGTTCATAGAGTCTCGCGAGGTAATACTAAGAAGAGGTGGGTTCAATGTCCACCTCAGTTTTCCTAGCAGGGTTTCATTTTTATGGTTTCCAACTCCTACTCCTACCTTATCATCATCACCACGACCACCTCCTTCCCTATACTTGCCTAAAATGCACCCAAATATCAACGAATCCAATAGCTTGCCACGGTGGGTGAGTGGATAGAGTGTCGGTCTACTAACCCCAAGATTGCAGGTTCGCTCCTGGCTGTTGTAAGTGATTTTTGAAAGGCGGCAAAAATACGACACGCATGTCATACGATGTTGGCATGTCAAAGAACCCATTTGAATTCAGTAGGCCTTGTTCATAATGGCAAAATTAATCTCGGGAGTTTCCGCCAACACAAAGTTCCTCATTTCTTTACTAGAAAGCGCTATAGTGTTCAAGGAGCTTAGCTATCTAACCTCCTTGACTTTCTTAGTGATTCAAGGAATAACGAAATTCGACATGCAAGCTACCCTCTGGGTGTCATATTACAAAGTTTGCACCCGGCACCCGACGAGGCCATACGATATTATTATTATTATTATTATTATTATTATTATTATTATTATTAACAAATCCAATGAAAATATTCAAACAAACATCGAGAATAATGGTGAAACCATTCAACAGTGCAGTCAGTTCTGCTACTTAGGAAGCATTTTCACTGATGATAATGGGTGCACTTCAGAAATCAAAAGGAGAATATTGTCCCCGCTAAATAGGTCTTCAGCAATAAAAGACAGGCAGGCATATTAACATTAAAACTATAAAAACATTTATCAAAAATTTGTCTGGAGTGTTTTGTTATACGGATGCGAAACTTGGGTTTTAAGGAAACAAGACCTACAACGCCTGGAAGCATCGGAAATGTGGATGTGGAAAAGGATGCTGAAATTAAGCTGTACGGAGAAAAAGACTAACGAAACAAGAAAATTGAACATTACTATAGAAAAGAGGAAAGCAAAATTTGTTGGCCACACCCTACGTCATAATGAGTTCCTGACCACCAGACTGGAGGGAAAAGTTCTGGGGAAGAAAGGAAGAGGAAGACCGCGGAAGGCTCATCTGGATTCTGTGATGCATGGACTTCAATTTAAACAGTATGCTGACTTAAAACGTTCATCAAGTGAGAGACAAGTGTGGTTGTAGTGACAAGGCCTGGCCTTTAGATGATGATGATGATGACTAATAACAGCTCAATAACACAGGTTATCAGACAAATTCAACAAATGACCACGAAACCCAAGACGTCAATTGAAACAACAGTAACAACAACGTTCATAATTATACAGTACTTACACTCTTACACACCAGTAAACAAGATTGATGACCAACATATCTCTAGTTCTTGAGTTGAGCAACAACAAATATAGGATACATGTACGAAATAGAACAAAAACAAGAGGTTCCGAGACGAACTAAAGATCCTACTTTTCTTAAAATTTAAGATTCATGACAATGATTAATCCATATGGATCTATTTAGAATAATGACGAACTTAAATTGGTAATATCGAAATTTCTAATTAATTCGAAATACTGTTTAACTGGCACATCGTAGCCTAATAGAGAACTAAAGTTGGCAGCCCTGGTGACTGAATATATTCTTAGTTCCATCTCTTAAGGTACAGAATACAAAATTTGGTTGAAGTCTAATGGATAGCATGGACGTTACATGCAGTTAAACATTGGATCTAATAGCGCGCGTAAAATCATGTTTTCAACAATGACATACAGGTATTGGTCAGAAATAATCTGAAATAATCGGATCTATTGTTATGTCAATTTTGGATGAAATCCATTAGTTTGTATAGAAGTTACATGCATTTTAAAATTGGACCTATCAGCAGGCTTAGAATCATGTTGGCAGCACTGGTGTAGGCCTATATTACTTACTCCAAATTAATCTAGAATGCCAGGTACTATACGTGTGCACAGTTTAGAGCTATTGGCTTGCATACTTTCTGATATACTTATATTAGGGTTACAAAAATACAGTATTTATTAACAGTTGGCAGCCCTGGTTACTCTTAAGAATCGGCATAGTCATATCTGTTATGGTACACATAGCACCCACGACATTTGGTTGAGATCCAATTGATAGTGTAGAAGATACATGTATTTAAAGTTGGACCTCTCAGCAGGCTTAGAATCATGTTGGTAGAACTGACGTATATAAGTTACTCCAAATTAATTTAGAATGTCGGGTATTATACGTGTGCATAGTTTAAAGCTGCCGGCTTGCATACTTTTTGATATATGGGTATTTGGATTTTAAAAAATTGAGAGCATTCATTAACAGTTGGCAGCCCTGGAGCTCATAAGAATACGCTCAATCATATCTGTTTATGTACACATAGCACATACGAAATTTGGTTGAAATCCAATTGATAGTGTAGAAGTTATATGCATTTAAAATTTGGACCTATCAGCAGGCTTATAATCATTTTAGCAACAGTGCCATGTATGGCCTCCTGGAAATTAAACTGCAATATTATTATCTATACGTGTGCCAGTTTTGAAATAGCTCCCATTCATACCTTCCATGATATCCAACATGGAGCTCAAATTTCAATTGCGATTTTTCAGCAGTTGGTAGCACTGACATCATTTCAAATATGGCCGTGAGATATTCAGGTATCGATCTTTACTCCTACCAAATTTTGTTTCGATTGTTGTAGCCGTTTAGGAGTTGATAGGGGGGGAAACACACACAGCCAGGCAGACAGACAGACAGACAGACAGAAGGACAGACAGACAGACAGACAGAAGGACAGACAAACAGACAGATACACATTTGCCCAATCTCATAAGTTTACTTTTTCCTCATTTTTGCAAAATGTGAAAAGTAGGCTAAAAATAAAATCACAGTGGGTCAGCGCTTATTACTCAGACATTCCGCGTGGATAAAATAAATATTTTGATTCCAGTTTGATGAAGACAATGATTGCTGTTAAGCGGCTGAACAACGAGGTCATCTGCCCCTGATTCCAGTTTGGTCACGACTATGAGCACGAATGTTTACTTAGTTCTATGCTGACCGTAATTTGACATAGCCAGTTCGTCCCAACGTAGACAAGTTTTAATTTATTTATCTGTAAGCTATTCAACCTGAGTATTTTCGTAAATGTGATGGATGCCAGTTGTGCGATGTTATATATATTTTTATGTTCGACCCTGACTATTAGGCCTATATGTCAGAAAACTGTATCATATTGATGGTCATTATAACACTATTAGCCTACTTTCGATTTTTGCAAAAAATGAAAGTAGACTTATGAGATCAACACAGGGCGAAAAAAGTGTGTCTGTCTGTGTGTGTGTATGTGTGTGTGTGTGAGTCTGTGTGTGTGTGTGTCTGTGTGTGTGTGTGTGTGTGAGAGTGTGTGTACTCTGAATGTCTGTCCCCCCCTATCAATTCGAACACGGTGAATGCGAATTGAACGAAATTTGGTACAAAGGTAGCACTAGCAAAGGACACCTCAGTGTCATGTTTTATATCGCCGCCATCTTGACGGAAACGTAATGGCGGCCACACAAATGTTCAAAGCTTAAATCAAATTACGACTAACCTAATCATCCGATCTCTACCAAATTTTGCAACAACATACCTTTATGGGGGGAGCATCCTTTGACCAAACTAATAAGTCATCAGCGTAATAGTTTGCGGATGGCGGCCATCTTTGTGTGAAAATCGATTCCCCCTATTAATTCGAACACGGTGCAACCGAATGGAACGAAATTTGGTACAGAGGTAGTACTAACAAAAGGCACCTCAGTGTCATGTTTTATATCGCCGCCATCTTGACGGAAACGTAATGGCGGCCACACAAATGTTCAAAGCTTAAATCAAATTACGATTAACCTAATCATCCGATCTCTACCAAATTTTGCAACAACATACCTTTATAGAGGAAGCATCCTTTGACCAAATAACTAGGTCATTAGCCTAATAGTTTGCGGATGGCGGCCATCTTTGTGTGAAAATCAATTCCCCCTATTAATTCAAACACGGTGAAACCAAATGGAACGAAATTTGGTACAGAGGTAGCACTAGCAAAGGGCACCTCGGTGTCATGTTTTATATCGCCACCATCTTGACAGAAACGTAATGGCGGCCACACGAATGTTCACAGCTTAAATCAAATTACGATTAACCTAATCATCCGATCTCTACCAAATTTTGCAACTACATACCTTTATGGAGGGAGCATCCTTTGACCAATCTAATAGGTTATTAGCCTAATAGTTTGCGGGTGGCGGCCATCTTTATGTCAAAATTGATTCCCCCTATTAATTCGAACACGGTGGAACCGAATGGAACGAAATTTGGTACAGAGGTAGCACTAGCAAAGGGCACCTCAGTGTCATGTTTTATATCGCCACCATCTTGACTGAAACGTAATGGCGGCCACACGAATGTTCAAAGCTTAAATCAAATTACGATTAACCTAATCATCCGATCTCTACCAAATTTTTCAACTACATACCTTTATGGAGGAAGCATCCTTTGACCAATCTAATAGGTCATTCACCTAATAGTTTGCGGATGGCGGCCATCTTTGTGTCAAAATCGATTCTCCCTATTAATTCAAACACGGTGAAACCGAATGGAACGAAATTTGGCACAGAAATAGCACTAGCAAAAGGCATCTCAGTGTCATGATTTATATCGCCGCCATATTAACAGAAACGTAATGGCGGCCACACAAATGTTCAAAGCTTAAATCAAATTACGATTAGCCTAATCATCCGATCTCTAGCAAATTTAGCAACAACATACCTTTATGGAGGGAGCATCCTTTGACCAAACTAATAGGTCATCAGCCTAATATTTTGCGGATGGCGGTCATCTTTGTGTGAAAATCGATTCCCCTTATCAATTCGAACACGGTGAAACCGAATGGAACGAAATTTGGTACAGTGGTAGCACTAGCAAAGGGCACCTCAGTGTCATGTTCTATATCACCGCTATCTTGACGGAAACGTAATCGCGGCCACCCAAATGTTAAAAGCTAAAATGTAATTACGACCAACCTAATAATCTACTCTCTACCAAATTTTGCAACACCATATCTTTATGTGGGAAACATATTCAGACCAAACTGCAAGAACATCAGCCCAATAGTTTGCAGATGGTGGCCACGTATGTGTGCAAATCGATTCCCCCTATCAATTCAAACACGGTGAAACCGAATTGAACGAAATTTGGTACAGAGGTAGCACTAGCAAAGGGCACCTCATATTCATGTTTAATATCCCTATAGCACGTTGTATTTCAACAAGCTACTACAACCAACATTCAATCATACTCCTTGAAAAGGACAAAGAGTTATAACATTACCCATGCATTTAGGAGAAAGTAGGCTATATGTTCTTTACTGAACATCTTGTTTTTCATTATGAAACAGTTTCTCCCACCAATCAGAGCTCAAGAAACAGTTGTTTGACCAATAGCATATCACCTGCCCTGAGTTCCACGGCCTTCTACTGTAATTTAAATGTCACTGCGTGGCCTAGTGTCATAGTAGGGTAATCGAGGAGGCCATGGTCAAATACAAGGCATTCTCTGTGTATCATGTGCTCTGTTCAGTACATAAAACTGGCGAAATCTCGACAGATATTTATGGATATTTATGTTCGAACATAAAATAGTTATAATAATTATCGTCGAACATAAACAGTCGTATGCAACTCGCCTATAATGGTAATTAAGACACTCGTATGGAAATTATAAAACTCGCATACGCTCGTTATATAAAAATACTCGTGCCTTAATTATTGCCATTATAGGCTCGATCCATAATGTACTATTTTTAGCCTATTTTCATTTTTTTTTTAATAGGCTTATGAGATCACCTTTCGTCCGTGTGTGTGTGCGCGCGCGCGCGCGCGCGCGCGCGTGTGTGTCCCCCCTAATAACTTCTAAACGGCTGGAGCGCTTTCAATTAAACTCGGTAAGTTCATAGCACTATTCCGGACGACCCCGACCGTGCCCTTCAAATTTTGTTACGTCTCACCAATCCAACATAGCGGCTGTGCGTAATATTTCACCAGCATTCAATATCTCCGAAACTGTTCCCGATATCACCCTGGATTTTTTACGGTTGTAAAGGGAACTACTAGAAGTTCACCTAAGTGACTTTTGAAAAACTGGTAATTACAAAACCAACATGGCGGCCACGCGAACTTGCGACTTTTGAATAGACGTTTCTCGCGATTTAACCAACCAAACGCAATAAAACTTGGTACAGTATATGTTTATACACATTGTAATGCACCGACATCTAACTTGGTTCAATTGTTTACATAACCACAAGATGGCGGATGTGCGAAATATTTCACCGACATTCTATATCTCTGAAACTGTTAGTGGTATCACCCTGAAATTTTGTACGGAGATAAAGGACACTACTGGAACTTCATCTATAAGACTTTCAAATACCGGTTAACTACAAAACGAACATGGCAGCCAAGCGAATTTGAAAATTTTAAATACACCTTTCTCGCGATTTAATTTTCCAACCGCAATGAAATCTGGTTCAGGAAATGTTTATACACATTGTAATACACTGGTATGTAATTTAGCTCAACTGTTTACATAACCTTAAGATGGCGGCTTTGCGAATTTTAAAATTAAGTTTTTATTTCTTGTGTCGTAATCTTGCGATCGAAGTGAAAGTTTGAATAATGAACCTATGCAATAATTTTCCTTTAATGGTACATGACTTTATGGCCTGTACATTTAACAATCCAACAAGGCGACCATCCGAAATATTTAGACGGCTCTGAATATCCACGAATCTATTATAGCAATCAAACTGAATTTTTTAATGTTCATATGGGCTATGAACTTAAGTTCACCTATAGGACTTTAAATAACCTGGTGATCAAAAATCCAACATGGCGGCGACGCGAAGTATAAATATTCACATGGACGTTTCTCGCAATTTAACCATCCGAGTGTAGTGAAATTTGGTACAGTAAATCCTTATACGAATGTTAATCCACTGGCATCTAATTTAATTCAATTGTTTCCATAACCACAAGATGACAGCTGTGCGAAATTTTAAAATCTCCTTTTTACTTCTTGTGTCCAAATCATGCGATTGAAGTTTGAAAGCTACACGTACACAATAATCTTCATGTAACAATACATAACACTAGGACCTACATATATAAAATCCAACATGGCGACCATCCGAAATATTTAGTCGGTTTTCAATATCTCCGAATCTATTACAGCAATCAAACTGAAATTTTGTATGTAGATAGAGGCAATTAACATAAGTAGGATATATGAAAATAGGCTGTATAGTTCTTCATGGAACTACTTGTTTGTATTAGATTCACAGGTACAACTAGCATTTTGTATTTGAGCTCTGGTTGAGGCACTCCTCCCTTTAATCTATCCTATCGATAGGCCGAAGTCATTACTAGGGCAGGGATGTTGATGACATGTCATCTTTTTACCGAGCTGCCTAAAGCAATGCTAAACTACATAGAAAATCCGGACGGGCCACAACGTGTTCAAATATGTCCTTTTTAATTTTGCATCTTTTTGCATTATTTGCTATTTTTCCATTTTAAGAGCATTTTTTTAAGTTTGGTAGATTTTCTAGGTCATATTTTAGAGAAATCGGCCTATTAAGTTCATTTTTTCCAATTTAGTCATGTCACTGCCTTATATGAGGGAGTTACGTCTCTCAGAGTTAAGAATAAGCTAGTAGCAGTTACAAGATAATTTGAAATATTGAAGAAAAAAAAGTCAGTTTTGCTATTAGTAGAAAAATATACATCTTGAATGCAGAAGAATGGTACCGTAGGTATACAGATGGTCTTGTTTTCGTCGCAAACCAGTTATTAGCGGAATGGAATGTTACCTGCTCTGTTGACCAAGGTCAGCTGTGGCGGGGTAGAAAGGGGAAGGTGTGTATATTCTTGTCTCGGTTCATTTTCTCCATTTTATAGTGCATATTTCGAATTTTTGAAATATTGGTGAGTTTATAAGAAAGATCATTTTCTCAATTTGATAGTGCATTTTTCGAATTTTTAGGTCATTTTTACAGTCTTTTTTGAAAATGTTAAGTGTATTTTCTAAACTTTTTTTTATTTTTTTTATTTAGTCAATTTACCCTCTAGGTGGGTGGTTCCCACGGACTCAGCGAGGGAACTCACCACTACTGCCTCTATGGGCAGTATCCTGGAGCTTGGAACATCTGGTCGGGTTGGATACAACTGGGGAGGTGTGATCAGCACTTCGCCCAGGCGGCCTCATCTGCAAAGCGAACAGGGGCCTCATGAGGGATGGGAAGGGATGGAAGATTGGGATGGATAAGCTAGGAATGGGGAAGGAGGCGGCCGTGGCCTTACAGTAGATACCATCCCGGCATTTGCCCGAAGACGAAGTGGGAAACCACGGAAAACCACTTCGAGGATGGCTGAGGTGGGAATCGAACCCCCTCTACCCATTTGGACCACCCGAGGCTGAGTAGACCCCGTTCCAGTCCTCATACCACTTTTCAAATTTCGTGGCAGAGCCGGGAATCGAACCCAGGACCTCCGGGGCGGCAGCTAACCATGCTGACCGCTACGCCACGGAGGCGACCCTTTTAAACTTTTTACGTCATTAATATCCAGGCCCTAGTCATTACTGTTTGAGCTATAACGAAAATCGTGAATTCCCTGTTGGTTGTGAAATTTTAAGATAACGTTGCGTACATTGGTTACATCCTAAATTCAATCGCTAGTAGTCGTGAATTTTGACAATTCTAGTGTTATTTGCTGGTTTTCGGGAATTGTTATGCGTAACTTACATTTTCATTTAAAACTGATTTGCCTTTCAGCGTCCAGTCTAGTCAAGCCTTTGTTTGCGAAGAAGTGGCCTCCATGTTTCCCTATTAGCAGATAGCACTGCAGTCTCCTCTGCTTCTACACCTCTCACTTTCAGATCGTTCATCACTGAATATGACCTTCGCCTCCTTAGTCTACTTCTGCTTCCCTTACCCTCTACAGCCGAACTCATTAAACTCTTAAGTAATCTCTCCTCCCCCAATTTTATCACAAGACCCCACCATCTGAGTCAGCTCTAATTATGAAATTGTCAGTTTTTAAAATGAGTAAAAATTTATTATTTGCACAAAATTATTTAAGTTGAGCAAAATGCAATTGACATTTCTGTTTACAATATTAACTACTACTTAACAGTCGATTTGTATATTAGTCTGTATTAAAATGTTAGCTTCTGAAAGTTCAGTTATTTGTTCTGACTCCGTCTTGAGGAAAGAATCCATGATGAAAATTAATAAATATAAAACAAAAATATTGGAATGCAGCCGAAATAAATCAGAAACCGCTATGGACTTCAAATTGACAGGTGAAAAACTAAAGGAAGTAGGAGACTTCTGTTACTTAGGAAGCAAAATAACCAGTGACGGACGAAGCAAAGAGGTTATAAAAAGTAGGTTAGCTCAGGCAAGGAAAGCATTTCTACAGAAAAGGAATCTGTTGACATTGTATATAGATTTAGGTATTAGGAAGTCATTTTGGAAAGCCTTTATCTGGAGCTTGGTACTCTATGGCAGTGAAACTTGGACTTTTGGTGCAGCAAAAAAGAGGAGAATTGAAGCGTTTGAAATGTGGTGTTACAGGAGAATTATGAAAGATCAGATGGGTAGATAGGGTTACAAACGAAGAGGTATTAAGACAAGTGGGAGAGGGGAGATGTTTCTGGTGAGTGCTAATGAAGAGAAGAGATAGGTTGGTAGGACACATACTAAGACACCCAGGAATAGCAAGGTTAGTTATGGAAGGAAGGGTCGAGGACAAGAACCGTAGGGGTAGACCAAGGTTAGAATATGTTAAACAGATTGCTTCGGATGTAGGGTGTGGTAGCTATGTAGAGATGAAACGATTAGCTCAGGACAGGGAGGAATGGAGAGCTGCATCAAACCAGTCAAAAGACTGAAGACTCAAACAACAACATGGCGTAATAACTTGTGTCCGTGTCTAACCTAAATTTTAATACTAAGAAAGTGAGTGTTGAAGGAATTACAAATTAGTTACTTGAAAGGAAAATTACTTTTTTGATACTCAGCAAATTTTCTAGGTTTGTGCCGTTTCTTGTATCGGGTTTCGCCTAGGACACCAAGCTGGCTCATCAGCGGGCTCTTGGAGTCCCTGCCTGGACCACCACAGGAGTAGCGAATTGCGCGCTACCTCCCTTTTTATGAAGCACACCTGCGCCTCTTTACTGCGAGAACAAAAAGCTGGAGAGGCTGGAGCTGCTTCTAGCGGACACCCCTAGGGTGAGCTACAAGTTCCGTTCAATTTCAAGTAGTTCCAACTTTCGCTACCAGATGTCAATGATACCTAGTGGTGAACGGTGGAACTTTGATAGAGCGTTACAACGAAATCTAACCTAGAAATTTTGCTCCACACAAGTTTAGTCTATGGAAGGTTCGTTTACATGCCATAAATCAATGACAAAGGCCCACCGGCTTTACTTCCCTCCGAAGGAAGGCATACTGAGGGGTATTTAACGCTTTTAAAAATCCGACGACTTCACCACCCGTTTTTAATTAATTGTTCTCCCATTTGAGCTATGTTCGAATTCATATGATTCAACAGGGTCATATATCAGAATGTACAGTAGATATTCACTCCTACAATGTAGTAGGGCACCCTATGGAGTCATATGTTACACTGCTGGCTCCTACTAGCTGGATGACAATGGATTCAATAAATTATGAGCTGGAAGTTAGAGATAGATCCTCATGATACAGTTCTCTGGTGGACCATCTTCTCTGGCCGCGCTCGTAATCCAATTGTGGGTTCGGTCAGCGCCAACCACGCCTGAAAGATTTAACATCGATTGCAGTGCGTCTGGACGGCTCCAGATTGTGGTGCTTAAGGCATGGGGATTCCCCGGCGTGATATTACAATAGAGGGTTCGGCCTTTTCGTATCTTCTGTGGCCAAAGTACTTAGGTTAATTAAATTTGAAACACTACTAAGAACTTCGTGTTAAAGAAAGCGATAACATACTACTCAAGGTAACAATAACAATTTGTCGGTACCCTCAGCTCTCGCTGTAATAAGAGACGAACATTTCTTCCACTACACGGAAAAGTATAAAATCAAGGATATGCTCACTTCTTTCTGACTTCGGAGTTTCATTACATGCTTGGAACGCTTTGTACTTTTCTGCATCGCTAATTATTGTAGAGGAAAATGGTGCGTTGAGGATAAGAGCCTGATACTCATCCTCTTCCTTCTCCTCACGTTTCCGTTTGCGATGATTTTTATCATTTTAAATGATCTTGTCGAATTCGTCGTTACGCTGGGGTCTGGCGTTACGTTACGGTGACTGGACGAAATGTACCCAGATGCACTGAGGTGTGTGACGTCATAGTACTGCTTGGTGCATTTGTTCCCCGACAATCACCACTTCGTTAGTATATGACAAAAATCCCCGAATCTTGGATGTCGCGGGTAATCTCGAGAACCACTGAATGGATTTTGATGCGGTTTTCACCATTCTGTAAAGGATATCTCCAGGAAAGATTATGTAGAAAATAATTTATGTATGATCAAAGGAAGCCAAGCAGTAACGATTTCAGTGAAAAAGTCGAAAACAAACTTGGCACCCGTGCGCTTCTTAAGCTTACGCTGGGCAAACCGTTAAAAATATCAATATACTATGAGCGTAAGTATTGGTCAGCATGAACAATTCTACAAAAACGTCCGCAAGAGCATATCTATATCTTCAATACATCGCCCACTATAAGTGTATTTAGACTGGTTGGAAGGGGCACGTCCCCGCGCGCTCTGGTGAGCGTAACGGCATCCCGCGCGCTTGACCTTGCTTTGCCCTTGGTTTGCACTTGCCGTTCGCGAGTAATTTGAAACAAGATAAGTAAGATAAGTATTATGCAGATAATTTTCTAACATGTCAAGAGTCTTTGGCTTCGAGCGAAGCGAAAAGCCTCCAGCCTTTCTAGCATTTTTCATAATTTGTAGCATAAAAAATGATACAAAGTCTAGTCTTTCAGACTGACTGTCACTTTTTACACTTTTCGGCGTCAACATTATACATAACAAAACAAACAATAAGAGCTTGTGTCCTTATAACAATGCTAGGTGACGCCACTGACCTAGTATACATAGAAGAATAATACATGAATAAGATTTCGTCCCTCAACGCGCAATACCTCGAATCCCACATTGTTCGTCTTTACCAATATTTTCCTTATGAATGGTCACGCCTCCCAATCGTATGTGGATGCTCCAGCCAACAGAACAATTCACGTTCGGTTCATTTTCCTGTGTATAAGCGTTACGAAAATTAACTCCAATTTCATTCTACTGTAGAAACGTATATTACGTGTAGTTATGCACTGCTACAATACGGCTTCATGTAAGCTATATCCTAAGGAAAATGAACTTAGTGAACTATACTGATCTATTAGGGTACAAAATTGTCGGTATAATTGGAAAATGAACTTAGTGAACTATGCTGATCTGTTAGGGTACAAAATTGTAGGTAGCCTATAATTGGAAAATGGACTTAGTGAACTATACTGATCTATTAGGGTACAAAATTGTAGGTATATTTCGAACCAATCATAAATGCCAGTATTAATTTCGTCGTTAATCTAGATAGATCTACTGTATATAGATCAATCATTGGTATGAATCTTACAGTTTAAGAAAAATAGGCTCTTTAGTTCGTCACGGAACTAGGTTGTTTTTCTCTCTATTTTGAACTAGATTTTTTCTAGGTAATCGACATGAAAGAAACATTTAAAGAAAGCCGAACGGATGTTGCGGTGTCGGAGTACACCACGTTCTAAACCCATAACTGTCGCAGTTTCCTCAGCTTGCGGAATAATCTTTGATTCCAGTTTCCTCCTAAATTACATTTCTTAATGTAGAAATCCCTTTATTCCCGCAACTATTCAACATGCAAGGCTGAAAGTCTTTTTTCAAAATTTACTTTAGCTTGATTTTTCCTGATTGAAATATTTATGAAACTTCTGTTCAAATTACGCCTAAAAAAACACGAAAAATCAAATGTTTTCTTATATTAAAAAAACCTCTTCTAAGAAACTCCGCAATGTCCTATATTGCTCATGCTAAGTTTTAACTTTTTATTTACTTTCTTCTCAGAAACAATTAACAGGAACTAATCGTATATTTTCAGGGATGATCTTCAAGACTCTCTTCTTACTTTGACTCAGGCTTTTTGAAAATAAATCCATTTTTGAATTTTTATGATTGTTTTTAAAATTGTATAATTTTCACAGCAACTTCATGAACATTCCCATATTGGCAGAATTAAGCTAAAGAAAATTTTGAAAGACGGGCGTGTTTAAATATAACTTATTTAAGGAGGAATTATATCTAAACATATCAGTTTTCTAAGTTGAAATTTTTCCGAAAAGAGAGAAAATTTGTTATCAACAAGTACTTTTTAGCGAAAAATTAGAATCCAAGATTTTTGCATTACCATAGGATTCCCCTTATTCCTTTTAAAGCACTAGTATCCAATTTGCTTTTGTTTCATGGCTCCTTTGCCCTTGATTCTAACGTAAACTCTTTCTTAAGCGTTGTATTTGGTGTCTAGAAATAAAAATAACTTACAAGTACTTTTGTGGCCTTTCCAATGGGATGCAAGTTTGTGGAAATGTATAGGGAATGTTTTCTCAGGAATGAGATATCAAAAGCATGTATGTTCCGTTAGAGCCAAAAGTCCGTAGATCAATATGGAACAAAAACAAATTTAGAACATTATGAAGATTTTAGGCATTTTGGAGCCACTTTTTGTAAGACGAAAGCATCAAGAAACTATCCTGAAAAATGCAATGAAGCCCTGTTAATAGTTTGTGAGAAAGTGGTAATTAAAAATTTGAAAATTAACATGGGCAGCTTAGGGCGTTCCAGCTCCTCTTAATATGCGTTCGTTAGGTTCAGACCCTCAAATATTAATAATAATATCGTATGGCCTCGAATGCCGGGTGCAAGTTTTGTTATTTGACACCCAGAGGGCGGCTTGCATGTCGAATTTTGTTGTTTCTTGGAGCGCTGTGAAAGTCAAGGAGGTTAGATATCTAAGCTCCTTGACACTATAGCGCTTTCTAGTAGAGAAAGGAGGAACATAAGTAAGGAAGGAAGGAAGCTTGTAGTTTAACGTGACCGTTAATCTTGGGATCATGAGTCACGGGACCTCCTTTTAACGTGGAATCCGAACCACAGGACATGGCATTTCACATCGAAACTCTCACATGCATTGACCGGGAATCGAACCCAAGAACTTAAGTGTTGGCGGAAAATCCTGAGATTAATTTTGCCATTATGAACACGGCTTAATAAATTCTAATGGGTTCTCTGACATGCCAACAACGTATGATATGATATGCGTGTCGTGATTTTTGTTGCCTTTCAAAAATCACTTACCATGGCCAGGAGTGAACCTGCAAGCTTGGGGTTGGTAGACCGACACGATAACCACTCACCCACCGTGGCAAGCAGACCCTCAAATGTAACAACAAAGATATTGTTTTCTTTTTCGATTTTTGATTCGGTTATTCCGGATTCGGATAGTGGTGATTGTACTGTACGAATAACTCATTCTATAACAAGGAGGTACGACCGACAGTCGCCACTGAAGTGAAGAACGGGACTCAGAATGCAAAATATCAAGTGCATAAAATCTGATGGAAAACGGATATAGCTACTACACCAGAGCAGTCGAAGAAGCTCTGAATATCTGAGGGAAATTGATAGTGAATATAAAAATTCATTGTCGGTGATACCATCCACAAGTTTCCGTAAACTTACTTCTTGCACAGTGTTACGATTTCAGCAGGAAATCGATTTCGAGAGGCTATGTCCCCGTGAACACCACATAGACAATACTGGAACTGCTCTTCTTAACCACATACGAATAAATTGCATATTCCAAAGATACTTGCTGTCGGTAGCTACGTAATCGTTGCGACCGGCTTTCGATGTTCTTTGTTGTGGTTGTTGATTCATTTAGGGGGCTGAAGCATCGTGGTCATGTAGCCTTGTACCATATAATAGAATAACTTTCAGTCGGTCAACACGATTGTGCCCTATTAGATTAGCCAGAGAGTGCAAATATTTAACCCTCAACCGGGCGCGCTCATCTGACGAACACTCTCGGGCGCATCGGTCATTTCGACCGCTTTCTAAATGTTTAGTTCTTCACTGAACGATCTTGGGTTCTAATAAAAATGTTGAGGATTAATTTTGTTGCATATAAGTTTATACTTATTTAGATAATATTTATAATATGTTTCTGTACTCATAGGCCTTATAAAGATATATCCCGTTGTAAGACGAGTTGTTTTAAGAAGAAATCTGGAAAGCTCTGAACACCAAAGTTCCTTTCTATTTATTTTTTCTCGGCTAGTAAAATGGAAGAATAATGTCATCTCCGCCCCCCCCCCCTTACCACCCCTCCAGGGGACCCCCACTCCAATCCAACACTCAGTAATATATTGAGACATATCCATCTTGAACGGTCAAATTTCTGTAAAGCACAGTATTTCAGTTTTTACAGCATGACTAGAGAAGGGCCAAACTATCACATGGCTAGATGATCCCTTGGCCGAGATAGTCTGGAGGGGAGGGGACATCGCTAATTTTCTAACGGATTGCCTGCCAAAAATTTTAAGACTTCGGTCGTTTAGACCGCCATGCGCCCGATTAAGGGTTAAACACCTTAATCCGAAAGAAATAGTACATGAAAAATGTATTTATCTTCGTCTTCTTCTTCTTCTTCTTCTTGCCGTGCAGTCTTCCTCCAAAGTTACATTTGGTTGGTTGGTTGGTTCTTAAGTTTAGGGACTGAGACAACGCAGTCATGTAACCCCGTGTACTTTGGGTGTGTGTACAATCTGTCTGATAACCAGTGTTAATTGTGATGACTGTATTAGTGTGTGTTATCTGTTTTTATTTATTCAAGTAAGGACTGCACACTTATGATTTTTTCAAATAGTTCCTACATTTGCCGCCAAACGCCACCGTCGACGACTACTAGTTCAGAACTTAGCTACCAGCAGTCGGCTCTTGGTAACGAACGTAGGAACCTAAGAGCGTTGTTTACATTCTTAACCTATACAATTTAGCTTCACACAGGTGTAATTAGTGGAAGGTTCTTTAACATGCCATAAATCTATGACATTGGACCGCCGGCTTTACTTCCCCTCTGAAGGAAGGCATACTGAGGGATTTTTAACGCTCTTAAAAATCCGATGACTTCGGCCGATTTTGAACCCGCGATCTTGGGCACAGAAGCTCAGCATGCTACCGACTACGCCACCGATGCCGCTAAAAAAGTTACATTAGAATAGATAGATTTATTTTGTCTGGCAAGTTTAGGGCCCTCTCTTCCATCTAACCAGATTATTCAATTAATACTGAACCCTTATTGATCTACGATAAATAAGTATTCATATTTATTATTATTATTACTACGGCCCAGGCAGTACTTGAGGAAGTCGACATGGATAAAGGGAGGCCAGCATTTCGTAATGATTGCAACAAGAGCAGAGCTGGTAGCTATTCTTGGGGGACGGCTAGAATTAGTCGGGTTCAAGGCCAAATTGAGCAACTACTGTACCAAAATTGGAAGCATAAAGGGAGGATCACGAGTCACTTGCAACGAACATACGATTGAATCAGCCAATCACAAGAGACCAAGCCATGACCACGCGGTGGACAGCGTCAGTAGTAAAAAAGCCCGCGGAATTGGTTATCTAAAGAACCGCCGAACGGATTAATCTCCGCACGAGTGAATTGAGACGTTTGATTTATTTGAAGAAGAATGACACTAGTCCCATATTTGTGAGACAAAAACTCTGGAAGTTTTTATCCGATTCCACGCCACTCCTCCGTCCCCTGTCAGTTTCTAATAAATAGTTTGGGATGACGCTACTCTAAGTCAATCGTTTTGGAGCCTTGAGAGGCTAACTTCACGCCAGTTTGCATCGTGATTTTAACGCTCTGAATTTGGTGAAGTTATTTTATTTGTGAGCTCTGAGGAGCTAAAGTTACATCAGTTGTATTATCGAATTTTAAAGCTCTAGTACATTTTTATTTGAAATCAACTTTATTTTGTGAGCTAAATATTTCACGCCAGTGCGTAACTTGTAACATTTACTTAAAGACGACGAGTTCAGCTCTGAGGGGCAAGTCTTGTAACACCCTAATTAGCGCTCACCGGAGCGAAGGTCAACAAGACGGTACGGAAATACCGAGCAAGATAGCGACTGCCTGTGCAGCCAAGATCTTAAACTTGTTATCGAGCCAGTGACGTGGTCTCGAGGTGTATATTTTATGTACAAATTGCAGTATATTTTATATGTGTTTTATTGTGCGTGTGTGCGAGATATCTAGGGCCAGTCTTCGCAATTAATCGCATTAGGACAATTGTGGGCGAACTGAGTAACCTGCAAGCGATTATAGATAGGTCAAATAATTAACATTGAACTTTTCTGCCAAGGAGTCGATACCAAGATGATCAGCACGTGGTTTGGAGTTGGGATGAGCTTCAACAATTCAACGCAGACGACCACGATGGAGTGCTAATTTGTCCATAGGGGCAATGGGTTGAGGAGGATGTCCTTAGTTCTACAAGCAGATCGGTGATGTACAAAAATTGGATTATTTCAATTATGTAGTTAGATTTGGCCGGGGAACTTTTGTAAATAGTCATGTTTCTTTTCTTGTTGTTTAGAGTTTTTCTTGCACCGACACTCAATGTTTTAAATGTCCGTTGGCGCGTGGCCAAAGTGTTTGTTAGATATTTGTTTTTCCTTGAGTCATATGTAATGTGCGCGGCGTGCGTGCGTGATTTTTATCCTTGCAAATGCGGAACCCGTTACATTCGATAAATGGTGCTTTATTAACGTTAATATTTGAAATAGGAATGGGAGGTAATTACTGTAAGATATTTGCTGAACAGGTTATTATTCATATTAGGGTTGCCAAGCGCACCAACTTAAAAGTAATTTTTAGAACACCTTCGTTCTAATTTTGATATATTTTTTTTGATTCCTTTTCAGGTTGACTAGTCATGGCATAGAACGGTGGCGCCAGCATGTGGAAATTATTTGTGTCTTTTTATTTCAGGGTCTGTCAAAATCCATACGTGTGATTCTGTGTGTGTTATTGTGTCAAGTGTGTGTTGATTCTACGTGAGGAGGGGGTAGAGGTCCTACCGCTCTCATATTTTTGCTGCTGTTGTATTTTTGATGGAAAGACAGGGTGCTCTAGGGAGACCGCTGTTTCTTGTCCATATTATTTTCTGACACACACACGTATTATTGTGCTCTGGGGCACACTTCTTCGAGATTCGACCCCATGTTCTGGGAGGTCGAGGTTATTTGACACGTGGGTTGACAGACATGCAGAGTTCCACAAACCGCCCGTTTTGCCTGGTGACTTATTTTTTGATAGGCAGTCCTGATTGTCCGACTGACCCCCGTAAGCTTTCATGTAGCAAACCTGTTCATTGTGATGGTTATTTTTAAGCCATAATTAATTGGGGAGTTCGCCATGTATGTAACGGCTTGTTGTACGTTGTATGGGTAAAATATTGTATTATTAATGTAAATGTTGGCTGTGTGCCTATTGCTTTGTTTATGACTCGATTCATGTAATTTTTGTGTGTCACACCCGTGCGGTGTAGTGGTAGAGTACTTGTAAATTTTGACGGCGGTCATTTGTGTATTTTTTTATTTTGGTCACGTGTTAATGTACTTGTGTTGATTTGTGTAAGAAGTCCTAAGTTTTTAGGCAGTAAATGTTGCTACGGCAATTTGGTTCCAATTTTACACGGAAATGTTGTGTTTGTTTATATTAGATTTAGGAAGTGTCGGTTGTAATTTTAAGTATTGTAGTTGTGTTCCCCCGTGTCGGTCTAGCTCTAGAAATGTGGATTCGTTGTCTGAATGATTTATTCTGGATGATGACGAATCACGCATTCATTGTACACATCGTGATGCATGTAGAACGGCATACGCACATATATGGTCACTTTTGTTATTTTTATCTTAGGTACACTTGGTCCAGGTAATTAATCTCTCCAGAGATTTGGCCTAGTTTTTGGCATTTTTATTAAGTGGGAGTCAGATGGGAGTTTTTGTTGTTAATTGTTTGAGTGTAAATATGGTGATTTGTTATTAAATTCATTTGTTTTAACCCTGGCTTCACTCTTTCCTGCATGTTATTTTGTTATATGTTACCCTGCAAGTTAATGAAGCGCCTTGACAACAACTTACGATATGAACCGTTACACCCCCCGAAACTGAGTCTCATATGCTTCTTTGCAAGGGTTCATAAAACAAAAATGGCTGCCCAAGTGGGGATTGTTGTTGTTGTTGCTTCGCTGATCTCATATTTATTTCGTTGAGAAATGATGCCAGGTCAAGCGGACATGTAAATTCAGTAAATTGAGGCGATGTTGTACCGCCATGTGCATTAGTAAAATCACTGAGTTCCTAAAGTTAGAGATATTGAACAAGGTTAGAATTTGATTTTGTATTTGTTATAAACTTGTTCTGGCGCCCGACATTAAAATTAGAAATTTGCATTATTAATGAACTCAGTCAAAGCAGGAAGGTGTTGCCTTATATTTGACATTTAAGTGACTTCGGTTAATTGGTGTTTCGTAAATTCTGTTGGTTGGGAATTTAAAAGCAGATCACTAGGGGTTATTTTGTTGTTTGGGAATAAGTGTCATTGTATTCAGTAAATTTTGTTACTGAAAATTTTCATTAAATTAGAGCCAGTAATATTTAAATGTGTGACATGTATGTGTGTATATGGCTGAAACCTTGGCCCATGACCCTGTTTTCTCTGAATATATTTGTGTGTGTGAAATGGCGATTGTTGATGAAATTAAGGAATTGTTGGAACATATGTCGATCCAAATGTCCGCGAAGACGGAAGAACAATTACTGCAGATGTCCGTAAAGACGGAAGAACAATTAAATAAACAATTGAAAGAACAATTAGGAGCTCAGCGTGAGCATAGTGAAAAACAATTAGAACAGATGTCCGCGAAAACGGAGAAACAATTAAATGACATTACGGTCCAGTTACAAGCGCAGAAGGTAGACAGTGAAAAACAATTACATGACGTGAGCGGTAATATTTCGGTCCAATTAGAGGTCCAGAAATTAGACACGGACAAACAATTCAATGAACTATATCACAAATTGTCACAACAGGCGGTAACACAAACCGAACAATTAGGAAAAATCACTAACGACATTAATCAGAGCGTTAAAAAGGTAGAGAAACTGGCAGGCGAGGTTGCGGAGAACAACGTCAAACAGTTAGGCGAAATTAAGAAGTTGGAGGCGAAATTTGATAACAAATTAATACAATTTGACGAGATGGTGGCAGATAAACTCAAACAGATAGAGGCAGCATGTGTCAGTAACACCGCGGGAATGAAGAAAACCCAAGAGAAATTGCAGCAGCAAATTAATTCGGTAGACAGCAACGTGCTGGAATTAATAAAGGAAATTGATAAAGTCGAGGTTAAGGCCGAAACCGAACGGATACACTTGCGGGAGAATTTAGAGGAGCAATTAGGCAAAACACAAGAGATCATAAGAAAAGAGATGGAAGGCCAGCTAATAAACACACAAGAGGTCATAAGACAAGAAGTAGGAGAGCAGCTCGTCAAGACTCGGGATAATCTGGGAGAACAGCTAGTAAAAACGCAAGCGGTTATAAGAGAAGAGGTGGGGGAACAACTAGTCCAAACGCAAGAACAGATACTTGAAGAGCTAGAGAAAAATCAGGAAAGGAACGAGGAGAAAATTAATAGCTTGAAAAGTAGGATCCGGCGAGATTGGGACCAGCAGGCTCACGCAAATAAGGAAGACAGGCTGACAGTTTTAAAGCGAATGCAGGCATTGGAGGAAAATGTAAAGTCAAAATTACAGGAACACTCAGAGTTAATCATCAAAAACGAGATTAGATCTTTAGAGAATGCGACATTATTTTCGGCTGAAAATATACCGGAGAAGCAAACAAGTATTGGAAGTCCTGCAGGCTTGAAGTTGGCTGAGGATACAAGCCGGGGTCAAAGTCCCAGACTAACGAGTAATGCATTCCAGCAATACAGGGGAGAGACTTCAACACCGCAACCGAACTTGGCACCCGCCCAAGTCATCCAAGTCATTCGGGGTAATGATTTTAAGCCCGATAAGTTTAAGGAACATTCAGGAACCACTCCCAAAGCATTTCTACGACAATTAACTGATTACTTTAATGACCAGCACATCGGCCCTGAGAAACAATTAAGACTAGTGGAGAAATTTCTAGAAGGACCAAGCCTAACCTGGTTTTTAAGCTTTAAGTACACGTTCACAGACATGGCTCAATTCCGCGAAGCATTTTTGAAGAAGTTTTGGAGCCCTTCGTTACAGCAGGGGTTGAGAATGGACCTGTACACGCGCAAATATCATAGTACGTATCCAACCCGTTTTTCAGAATTCTTCAGCCAGCAATTGGTAAAATTCAGAGATTTTGACGACCCGCCTAGCGAGCAAAATATGGTTCTAACCATCGGGAAACAACTCCCAATGCACATCCAACAACTATTAGTCGCAGGAAACATTCAAACCGCAGTCCAAGCCGAAGAATTACTCAGACACTTAGACGAGACGAGTATGGTGAGCCCTCAGACAGGAAGAAGGAATATGGAATGTGTCAACACGGCAGAGGTAGTTCAGGGACTCCAAAATAACCACAGCCAGGGGAACCAAACCAAGACACAGTCCACAGGGACACAATTCACACCGAGGAGGCAAGACTTTGACGGCCGAAACCAGTTCAACAATAACAATCAGAACTATCAGAATAACCGCGGGAGATACAATCAGAATAACCAAAATCAAAACAATCAGTGGACGTACCAGCGGGAGTACACAAATTGGAGGGGAAACCAGAGACAAGGTAGACCTTACCAAAGAAATGGAGATGGTAGATGGAATAACGGCAGGGACTATCGCCAAGAAAATAGGGGAGATTATCGGAACAACTGGGACGAGCGATATATTGAATCACGGAAATACTTGGATCAATTAAGTACTGAAGAAGCGGAGAAGGAGAAGTGGGGGCGTGCCATGGTGAACAGACAGAGCCCAGACAATCATCAAGGAGAGGGGGCAGAGAGTTTATTGAGGCAACAGGAGCGACAGAATGACAACCGGCGAAACACAACAAATGGGTCCCGGGATTAAAAAAAATGAACTGAAAGGTGATAGGCTGAAAATGGAGGTCGCCAGGGAGCGAGAAGAGATGATAGTGGCCAATATAGAAGAGTGGGTAGCATTCCCGGACGACTGCCTGGAGGAAGTGGTGAAGAACCGTGAAAATGTTATCAGACAGCTACCAATTATTTACGCGCATGTTGGAGGCATGAGGGTGAGATGTTTGATTGATACAGGTAGCCAGGTGAGCTTAGTCACTGAAATTTTGATAAAGGAAATAGGAAGAAAACAAACTGTTCCTATTATGCCGGTACCGCTAATGAAAGTCAGAGGTGTTGTTCCTGACAAAACTATAAATTGTAAACAGCAAGCATTTCTAGATCTGGAAATATTGAACCATACTTTTTCGCAAACATTCATTGTTATTCCAAAGATGAACTACAACATAATTTTAGGAGCCAACTTCATCTGCGATTTTCATACTGTAATTGACTTAAATAACAACACTGTAAGTTTCAAACAAGTAGAGGGGTTGAATCATGTGGATTTAAACATGGAAGAGGGTCCGTTGGAGGGAGAGGCCAATACTTGGGTTGTTGAAGAATGCACTAATGAGGCCGGACATAAGATCTTGACGGGGGAGCGAGTCAGCCAGACAGCAGTGCTAGAAATTGACAGCCGAGATATTTCGCAGGAACTTTGGGTGCATTTGGCGGAAGAAGAAATTAGCGGAACCAAATTTGAAATTCTACTTCAGGAGCGACTTAAGGAGGCCATCGTAGGGGAACCTGATCGAAGAAGACTGGAAGAAATTTTAAGATTACATAAAGGAGCTTTTGACACCATACCTGGGAAAGTTTTAAATTTTCAATATGCCATGCAAGTGACAGATTGGACCCCATTTAAAAATAAATTGTACCCGATCCCAGAGAAGCATTTTTCTCAGGTGAAGGACATTATTACTAACTTATTAGATTCTGGCATGATAAGGAAAGCGGCAACCCCTTACCTGAACGCAATATTGGCTGTGACCAAGCCAAACGGATCAATTAGGCTATGCCTAGACGCGCGGGTTTTGAACAGCAAACTGCTAGTTGAGCATGACCAAGCACCTAGGATCAAAGATGTTTTGAAAGGCTTCCGTGGGAAGAAGATATACTCAAGTGTTGATTTGACGAATAGTTTCCACCATCTTGAACTTGAAGAAAAACCCCAACTGTTGACGGGATTTTTATTCGATAATCAAAGTTATATCTGGTGTCGAATGCCCTTTGGCGTGAAAACTGCGGGTTGTGCACTCATTAGAGCACTCGATAGAAATCTGACTGAGGAGGTCAAGAACTTCACCACGAGATATGTTGACGACATATTAATTGCTTCTGAGAAAATGGAGGAACACCTGATAAATTTAAATAAACTGCTGGACAACTTGAGAACCATGAACTTCAAAATTAACCTAAAGAAGTCACATTTTTGCCAGAGCGAGATATTATATTTGGGACATATAATCGATGTCGAGGGCGTGCGGCCTAATCCAGCCAAGATTGATGCTATTAAGAAATTTCCCACACCTACCAAAGTCAAACATGTGAGAGCGTTTTTGGGAGTGACAGGCTTCTTCAAAGAAAATTGCCCTGGTTACACAGAAACAGTAGCGCCTGTGCAGGAGATGTTGAAGAAGGCGAATCGATGGTCGTGGAACGAGGAGTGCGACAGGTCTTTTAAAGCAACGAAGGATTTATTGGAAAACTGTGTGAAACTTGGATATCCGGATTTTGAGAAGCGATTTATTATTCAAGCAGATGCTTCATTAATTGGAATCGGTGCTATGCTGTACCAAGAGGACGCTGAAGAACCCAAGAAGAAATCCTATTTGGCATTTACGAGTCGTAAATTACGGAAACATGAGAGGAACTACACAGTTACGGAACTTGAGCTGCTAGCAATTCTATATTCTCTTCAACAGTGGCGTAAGATGATATATGGTTATTCCATCATTGTTAGAACCGACCACCATGCACTGACATTTTTATTCAAGACAACAATGGCAAGTGAGAGAGTTACGCGCTGGTCCATCTACATACAGCAGTTTGACATCACAATAGAGCATTGCCCTGGACGGATGAACGTCATACCAGATGCCTTGAGTAGAAATCCTGAGGACGGAGACGAAGTAACAGCGGAAGTTCACAATATTACATTAACACCTAAGGCTCGTGAGTTTTTGGTAAGATTGAAGGATATTCGGAAGGAGCAAGAAGCAGACCCATGGATGATGATGATGATAAAATTCTACAGGAAGGAATTACAACCAAATTCACCTGAGTACCGAGAAGCCAGTGCTAAACAAGCGAGATTTCACTACTTAAATAACTTGTTACATAAGTAAGTGGATGAGCATCATACTAAACTGCGGATCCTAGTTCCAGCATCACTACAGAGGGGATTGACTTGGCATGTTCACGAGAGCCTAGCACATATCGGCACGGATAAGACTGAAGCTACGATAGGGGAGACCATTACTTGGCCTAAGATGAGATTCACCATTGTTGAAGTAATTAGAACGTGTGACGCATGCCAGCGCACAAAACCGAACAACTTTATTCTGAAACAACCTCCAAGACCACTATTACCGCAAAAACCATGCGAGATGCTCGCTATCGATTGCTTTGGCCCTTTGGTAAAAGACGACATCAAGACAAGTCCTCAGTCGAATTAAGAACAAAGTTATTCCGATGCTTGGGAAGCCGGAATCCATTCTATCAGATCATGGAACCTATTTCACGAGCAATGTTTTTAGGCAAGGTTTGGAGAGCCTAGGAATAAAACACGTATTTTCAAGCATTCGTCATCCTTGCGGAAATCCGAGCGAGAGTACAATTCGCTGTGTTGCCAAGTACTATAGAGTAATGATTCCTAACGAACACAATAAATGGGTTGACAAAGTAGGGGAAATTGAGATGTGCATGAACACCACTAAGCACGAGTCGACGGGTCAAGTCCCACTGATTGTACACCACAACAGATTGCCAGAAAGAACTTGGGACAAGATCATTCCTTGCCCAAGGAATCCATTATTAGCGCATGACTTGCGAATCCAGCGAACGAGAGAGCACATGAGGAACCAAGCGGACCGAAGGCTGAGACGGTACCGAGGAAAGAAGTTTCACCGAGAGTTACAAGAACAAGAATTAGTGCTGGTTCGTAGACCACCGATCTCCGACCCTAAGAACAAAGTCTTCGCAAAATTCTGTCCAAAATTTATTGGCCCGTTCCGGGTAATTAAGAATCTGGGTAACAATGCCTATAGGCTTGAGGAAGTGAGCACTGGAGCAAAATCTGTTTTTAATAGCGCCAATTTAAAACCGTACTACAAAAGGGAACCATTTGATGACTAGGAAAGATGATGTGTGCAGAATCTGTATTGCAAAATTTTATTTTGAGAGCCAACACTCAAATCTACGGGGAGCGCCAGAGTACGCACTTTGTTTGTAAACAACGAGCAGCTGAGACGACAGGAGTGGCAACCACTTGAGGAGAAGGGGGAGACCTAGTGAGGAAGTATGAATGACATTCCAGCGTGAAAGAGAGCACACTAATTGAGTCAGAGGGGCGTACACTCGAGCAGCTGAGTGAGATTTAAAGAGATGTGTTGTTACTACAGTGGATTTTGCTTTTCAAATCCAAACCAATAAATTGCTTCGAATTTCAAAACCTTGCTGAGGATAAATGAACCCTTATTGATCTACGATAAATAAGTATTCATATTTATTATTATTATTACTACGGCCCAGGCAGTACTTGAGGAAGTCGACATGGATAAAGGGAGGCCAGCATTTCGTAATGATTGCAACAAGAGCAGAGCTGGTAGCTATTCTTGGGGGACGGCTAGAATTAGTCGGGTTCAAGGCCAAATTGAGCAACTACTGTACCAAAATTGGAAGCATAAAGGGAGGATCACGAGTCACTTGCAACGAACATACGATTGAATCAGCCAATCACAAGAGACCAAGCCATGACCACGCGGTGGACAGCGTCAGTAGTAAAAAGCCCGCGGAATTGGTTATCTAAAGAACCGCCGAACGGATTAATCTCCGCACGAGTGAATTGAGACGTTTGATTTATTTGAAGAAGAATGACACTAGTCCCATATTTGTGAGACAAAAACTCTGGAAGTTTTTATCCGATTCCACGCCACTCCTCCGTCCCCTGTCAGTTTCTAATAAATAGTTTGGGATGACGCTACTCTAAGTCAATCGTTTTGGAGCCTTGAGAGGCTAACTTCACGCCAGTTTGCATCGTGATTTTAACGCTCTGAATTTGGTGAAGTTATTTTATTTGTGAGCTCTGAGGAGCTAAAGTTACATCAGTTGTATTATCGAATTTTAAAGCTCTAGTACATTTTTATTTGAAATCAACTTTATTTTGTGAGCTAAATATTTCACGCCAGTGCGTGGTAACTTGTAACATTTACTTAAAGACGACGAGTTCAGCTCTGAGGGGCAAGTCTTGTAACACCCTAATTAGCGCTCACCGGAGCGAAGGTCAACAAGACGGTACGGAAATACCGAGCAAGATAGCGACTGCCTGTGCAGCCAAGATCTTAAACTTGTTATCGAGCCAGTGACGTGGTCTCGAGGTGTATATTTTATGTACAAATTGCAGTATATTTTATATGTGTTTTATTGTGCGTGTGTGCGAGATATCTAGGGCCAGTCTTCGCAATTAATCGCATTAGGACAATTGTGGGCGAACTGAGTAACCTGCAAGCGATTATAGATAGGTCAAATAATTAACATTGAACTTTTCTGCCAAGGAGTCGATACCAAGATGATCAGCACGTGGTTTGGAGTTGGGATGAGCTTCAACAATTCAACGCAGACGACCACGATGGAGTGCTAATTTGTCCATAGGGGCAATGGGTTGAGGAGGATGTCCTTAGTTCTACAAGCAGATCGGTGATGTACAAAAATTGGATTATTTCAATTATGTAGTTAGATTTGGCCGGGGAACTTTTGTAAATAGTCATGTTTCTTTTCTTGTTGTTTAGAGTTTTTCTTGCACCGACACTCAATGTTTTAAATGTCCGTTGGCGCGTGGCCAAAGTGTTTGTTAGATATTTGTTTTTCCTTGAGTCATATGTAATGTGCGCGGCGTGCGTGCGTGATTTTTATCCTTGCAAATGCGGAACCCGTTACATTCGATAAATGGTGCTTTATTAACGTTAATATTTGAAATAGGAATGGGAGGTAATTACTGTAAGATATTTGCTGAACAGGTTATTATTCATATTAGGGTTGCCAAGCGCACCAACTTAAAAGTAATTTTTAGAACACCTTCGTTCTAATTTTGATATATTTTTTTTGATTCCTTTTCAGGTTGACTAGTCATGGCATAGAACGGTGGCGCCAGCATGTGGAAATTATTTGTGTCTTTTTATTTCAGGGTCTGTCAAAATCCATACGTGTGATTCTGTGTGTGTTATTGTGTCAAGTGTGTGTTGATTCTACGTGAGGAGGGGGTAGAGGTCCTACCGCTCTCATATTTTTGCTGCTGTTGTATTTTTGATGGAAAGACAGGGTGCTCTAGGGAGACCGCTGTTTCTTGTCCATATTATTTTCTGACACACACACGTATTATTGTGCTCTGGGGCACACTTCTTCGAGATTCGACCCCATGTTCTGGGAGGTCGAGGTTATTTGACACGTGGGTTGACAGACATGCAGAGTTCCACAAACCGCCCGTTTTGCCTGGTGACTTATTTTTTGATAGGCAGTCCTGATTGTCCGACTGACCCCCGTAAGCTTTCATGTAGCAAACCTGTTCATTGTGATGGTTATTTTTAAGCCATAATTAATTGGGGAGTTCGCCATGTGTGTAACGGCTTGTTGTACGTTGTATGGGTAAAATATTGTATTATTAATGTAAATGTTGGCTGTGTGCCTATTGCTTTGTTTATGACTCGATTCATGTAATTTTTGTGTGTCACACCCGTGCGGTGTAGTGGTAGAGTACTTGTAAATTTTGACGGCGGTCATTTGTGTATTTTTTTATTTTGGTCACGTGTTAATGTACTTGTGTTGATTTGTGTAAGAAGTCCTAAGATTTTAGGCAGTAAATGTTGCTACGGCAATTTGGTTCCAATTTCACACGGAAATTTTGTGTTTGTTTATATTAGATTTAGGAAGTGTCGGTTGTAATTTTAAGTATTGTAGTTGTGTTCCCCCGTGTCGGTCTAGCTCTAGAAATGTGGATTCGTTGTCTGAATGATTTATTCTGGATGATGACGAATCACGCATTCATTGTACACATCGTGATGCATGTAGAACGGCATACGCACATATATGGTCACTTTTGTTATTTTTATCTTAGGTACACTTGGTCCAGGTAATTAATCTCTCCAGAGATTTGGCCTAGTTTTTTGGAATTTTTATTAAGTGGGAGTCAGATGGGAGTTTTTGTTGTTAATTGTTTGAGTGTAAATATGGTGATTTGTTATTAAATTCATTTGTTTTAACCCTGGCTTCACTCTTTCCTGCATGTTATTTTGTTATATGTTACCCTGCAAGTTAATGAAGCGCCTTGACAACAACTTACGATATGAACCGTTACACCCCCCGAAACTGAGTCTCATATGCTTCTTTGCAAGGGTTCAATACATAATGAACAATACAAATGAAAAATGAAAATCCACAGCCAGCTTCCAGTCTCCGACCGGGTCAGGAATGGAATGAATGAAGCCCCCATCTAGCGGCGAGGATATGAACTGTGCCGGCTGCCGAGGTCTGACGCACTCCTCTGGGGCAATGATTAAATGAATGACAGATGAAATGAAATGATAGTGGAGAGTGTTGCTGGAATGCAATTTTGACAGGGAAAACCGGAGTACCCGGAGAAAAACCTGTCTGCCTCCGTTTTGTCCAGCACAGATCTCACATGGAGTGACCGGGATTTGAACCACGGACCCAGTGGTGAGAGGCCGGCGTGCTGCCGCCTAAGCCACGGAGGCAATACAAATAAACTACTAATTAAATATGATAATAATACTACGTAGATACAATATAAAATAATGTTTTAAGAGCGTTAAAAATCCTTCAGTAAGCCTTCCTTCGGAGCAGAAGTAAAGCCGGTGGTCCCAAGTCATATAGGCTATTTATGGCATGTGAAAGTTCCTTCCAGAGACTAAACTTATGTGAAGCTAAATTTCTAGGTTATATTTCATTGGAACGCTCTATCGAAGCTTCAACGTTCACCACTAGGTATCAGTGACATCTGGTAGCGAAAGTTGGAACTACTTGAATTTGAACGGAAGTTGTATCTCACCCTATGGGTGTCTGCTTGAAGCACCTACAGCCTCTGGCGAGCCGAATATATATTTGGACACTCCCGGCATTAAATGCCATTCGATAAATAAATAAATAAATAAATAAATACATCCCTATATACTAGACGACCACCGTAGTGCATCCGTATGAACCAGAGCGGGCTAGTGTGCAAATACTTCAAGGTTCCATGTCTGCCGCATAGATGGCAGGCCAACCACTAAGTAGGATGTACATTGAAATGCCTTGTTAAGACGGGAATCACAGTTATGGAAATATGTAACCTAGTCTCAGTGTTTGCTGGATATTATTTTAGTTTACTTGATTTTCATAAAAAATGATTTCTAAATATTTTATTTCTGTAATGCATTAACGAAGTGGTGAAATTTTACACACATTTAAGATTCACGGCATTTAATAAGTTAGTTGTTGATCAATTGTAATGTTAACCTATCATCGTCACTTCTGCGTAGCAAATTTCTTAATCTACATTAGGATTGTCATTTATTTTCCACTGGTTTAAAATTAACCGTCATGGCATCCAGAAGTATCAATAAATGGTTGTTTTGAATTGATATATTTCTTTATATAAAAGTAGAAATAATCTGCGATACGCCGGTGAACGAAAAAGTAAAATAAGTGGCGACCAGTATTAGGATAAATATATCAATATGTATTTTAATTAGGGGGACAACCCATTGTGAACTGGATCGAGCGATAAAGCTACGTAAGGTAACACGGGCGGCGTTTTCGAGGCAGTTGAATAACCTCAAAGGTGAAATTGAGGACGTCCAGACGACAGCTCATGAAAAGAGAAGGAAAGTTCAGGTTTCCCTTTCTTTACTTCGGAAGAAAAATGATGAGCTCCTGCAGCTGGATGGTAAGGTCCTAAGTCTAAAACTTGACGTCGGCTAAGACGACTTGGACGACGAATGTAGACTTGCCGATGACTATCAACGTCAATTCATTGATATAGAGGTGAGTGTTGAATATATTCTACCTCCAGGAGGCATCGCTCAAGACAACAGTGATTGCAGCAGTGTAGATCTTGTGAGCAAGAGAAAATTCAAACTACCTAAATTAGAACTAAGGAAATTTGACGGCGATGTAAAACAGTGGCTACAGTTCTGGGGCCAGTTTGAAAAGATAGACAAGGATCCGGATATTGCTCCGGAAGATAAGTTTCAATACTTAATGCAAGCTACAGTGAAGGGGTCTCGTGCTCGAGAAATTATTGAAAGTTTTCCACCTATTGGGGAAAATTATACGAAGGCAGTAGAATGTTTAAAGAGCAGGTTCGGTAGAGATGATCTGTTGGTTGAAGTTTACGTAAGAGAGTTGTTATCATTAGTTCTTAAGAATTCTTCCACTCCCGGTGATGGCAGTTCATTGTGTAGCCTTTATGACAATTTGGAATCGTACATACGGTCCCTTGAAACCTTAGGTGTTACAACAGATAAGTGTGCATCAATGTTGAATCCTTTAGTAGAGTCATATTTATCTGAGGAGTTTCTTAGGGCCTGGCAAAGAAATTCCAACTTTGCACACACACATGATTCGAAAGATAGGTTAGACAATCTCATGCTATTTATGAAAGGGGAAGTGGAAGCCGAGGAACGGATCAGTTTAGCAATTTCCGGTTTTGGAATCAAAGATAATAACAGGAGTAGAGACCATCCCAAATCGTCAGAGCAAATTGCTACTGCAGCTGACTTGTTAAACAGTAACCTAGGTGAGGAGAGGAGAGGGTAGTGTATTTTTTGTGGAGGTCAACGTGATGTCCTTAATTGTTTTAAAGCACAAAAAGCAGGTCTATCTGAGAAACAGAAGGTCCTAAAGGAGAAAGGTGGGTGTTTTAAGTGCTTTAAGATAGGACACTGTGTCAATAAATGTAAAGCCGTAGTACGGTGCATTTTTTTGTAGAAAGAGCCACCAAGTTCTGATGTGCCCTGATTTACCTCAGAATAAACAAAATATATCCCATAATAATGTCGAACACAGACAATCCAGGGGGAAGAATGAACAAAAGGCAAATTCTCTGAGTAATATTTCTAAATATCCTAAAGTTCTTTTGCAAACTTTGGTTATAAAGATGAATGGTATTGGTTCTTCCTTCTCTGTTAGAGCCTTAATTGACTCAGGATCCCAGAGATCCTATGTTAAGATAGACATTGTTGAAAGATTAGGTTACACTCCAGTCAGAACTGAAACAATTAAACATGACCTTTTTGGGGGAGTGAAAACAAGTGTTAATGAACATTCATGTTACAAAGTAGAAATTGAAAGCCTGGATGGAAAATATCAATGTAATTTTGAAGTATTGGATCAGGTTTTAATTTGTAATGGCATCCCTTCGGTCAAGAAAGGACCTTGGTTGAATGAACATGACGAAGGGAATATCAGCCTAATAGATATTGGGGACGAGACTAGGCCTGTGGACTTACTGATTGGGGCGGATGTAGCGGGCAGACTTTTGACAGGAAATATTAAAGTTCTATCTTCTGGTTTGGTTGCTGTGGAAACAAATTTAGGCTGGACTTTGATGAGGAAAGTTCCACAACAATCTTCTGTTAACGTATCAGAAGAAGTTACAGCTCTGTTTTTTAATGAGATCAACGATCTCTGGAGCCTAGATGCCATTGGAATCTCAGACTCAGCTGTTAAAATGTCCAAAGATGAAAGACAGCTTCAAATTAGAGATGATTTTCTAAGAGGTATTACTGTAAATTATGAGAGACGTTAGACGTTAGACGAATTCAAAAGGTTAGAATCTACCACTAGAAAGCTTCAGTCTCAAAATCTTCTCATTTCATACGATGCAGTTCTAGCTGAGTGGGAAGAACTGGGAATTATTGAAGAAGTACCGGTCAAAGAAGTAGGAAATTACGGACACCACCTATCACATCGAGCTGTTATTAAGGAAAATAGCACTACCAGAGTTCGCCCTGTATTTAACGCGTCAGCAACAGATAGAAATGCTCATTCTCTCAATCATTGTTTAGAGTGTGGACCCAATCTGATTGAACAGATTCCTTCCCTGTTACTAAAATTTCGGGAAGGGAAATTTGGGGTGACAGCTGATGTAGAAAAGGCTTTTCTACAAATAAGTGTTCGTCAAGAAGATAGAGATTTTCTTAGGTTCTTCTGGTGTGATCCAAATGTCTGGAAGAATATAAAGATATGTCGGCATCGGAGGGTGGTATTTGGATTAAAATGTAGCCCTTTCCTTTTAGGAGCAGTTCTTGATTACCATTTGGACAAGGCAATGGAAGATTGTCAATATAGTAAAGATCATATATCGAGACTTAAACAGAGCCTTTATGTGGACAATGTTGTAACCAGTGTTGATACTGAATCAGAACTGAAAGAATTCATTAATGAAGCACGTGATGTAATGCAGGAAGGAAAGTTCAACCTCAGAGGTTGGCAGGCCAGCAATGATGCTTTCATTCTTGTAGGACAGACAGCGGTGCTAGGTTTACGATGGGATTTGGAATCTGACACTTTATTGTTAAACTTGGAATGGTTACAGAACCATGAATTGGGAGTGATCACGAAAAGATCCATTTTGTCAGTTGCACAAAAGGTATTTGATCCGATTGACATAGTTAGTCCAGTACTTCTAATTCCTAAATTGTTATTGCAAAAGATATGGCTAAGTGGTATATCTTGGGATGAAGAGGTTACTACTGATATTAAGGACCAATTTGTAACTTGGTATTCAAGCCTTTTTCTCCTGAAAGAGATGAGAATTCCACGTTGGTTTCATTATTCCAAGAACCACAGGGATGTCAGTCTACATATTTTTTGTGATGCTAGTGCACAGGCCTACGCTGCAGTAGTCATCATACGACTACAAATTGACGGTGAGAGTAAGGTACACCTTCTTGCAGCCAGAGCAAGAGTAGCCCCATTAAAGACGGTCACCATTCCCCGACTGGAACTAATTGCTGCAACAGTGGGAGCTAGATTAGGTAATTCAGTGCTAGAAGGACTATAAACTACCAAGATGTCAAGTTGTATTTCTGGACTGATTCTACAACGGTTTTAGCATGGATTCGAAAGGAAGAAACATGGACTGTGTTTGTCAACAACCGTGTTAAAGAAATCCATCGGTTGACTTTACGTGAAATGTGGATATATGTTCCTGGCCACTAGAATCCTGCAGATCTTCCTTCAAGAGGTTGTCTGGCAGAAAAATTGTTAGCACTTGGATGGTGGGAGGGGCCAGAGTTTTTACGAAAGGACCGGCCAGAGTGGCCTGGTGAAGTTCCAACTGCAGAGGCAGAGCTGATTTTGCAAGAAAAGAGAAAATCAACCCAAACAATGAGTTACTTGGTAGATACTTCATGTGAGTTATGTAGCACCCCAAAACATGTAAATAATGATCAGTGCAGGTAACACGAATTTAACTGGTATTACTTATATTTTTCAAGCTATGGAAAAATAATTCGGTTGGTTGCTTGGATAAAGAGGTTTATCCAAAATACGCGAAGAGCAAACCTTACAAGAGCTCGTGGAAAATTATCAAGTGAGGAGATAATGTCAGCAGAAAAAATAGTCGCAAGATTGGTACAGGAAGAGTCCTTCTCTTCAGAAAATGACAAACGTCTCAGTAGCCTACATGTGATTAGGGATGAGGAGGGACTTCTGAGACTGAAAACTAAAATCATTAATCGTAGTGACCATGCCAAACGCATTGATTGGCCATTGGGCCGTGTTATGGATATCATTCAAGGGAAGGATAATGTGACTCGTCTTGTACGCTTGACAACAGCACCTTCATCACAACTCCGTCCCATTCAGAGAGTTTATCCTTTGGAGGTATCATCAAATTGGACTGACAATAGAAAGGGCCAACCAAGATGTATATCTAAATCCCCTATTCCTCTGAGAGAAGAGATGTCAAGAGTAACCACTAAAAGTTGTAGAGCTGTAAATATACCAAACAGATTAGATTTATAATTATTGTATTTTGAGGTAATTATAATTATTTATGTATGGTTGAGTTGTTCTTCCACCAACTCAAGGTGGGAGTATGTCATATCTTTTGGGCAAAGATGCTACATTAAGATTGTCATTTTTGTCTTTATTATCTTTATTTCCACTGTTGTAAAATTAACTGTCATGGCATCCAGAAGTATCAATAAGTGCTTGTTTTGAATTGATATATTTTCCTTATATAAAAGAAGAAAGAATCTGCGATACGCCGGTGAGCGTAAAAGTAAAACTACTTCACTAATTTACTAAAGCATGTGCCCCACTCGTTTACATTAAGAACTGTTATTCATGTTTTGTTTCTCCCACTTGTTCAATTATTACACATCTTCTTCGTATAATTTTATTGGTTTACAACAATGATCACGTGTTAGTATATTTATGTACTTCTTTTAATATGCTTTGTCTTCATTGGCAACCCGAATTAATTGGGATTTTTAGCCTACTTGCAAAAATGAGGAAAAAGTAGACTTATGAGATCGATCCGGGAAAATGTGTGTCTGTCTGTCTGTCTGTCTGTCTGTCTGTCTGTCTGTCTGTCCTTCTGTCTGGCTGTGTGTGTGTCCCCCACTATCAACTCCTAAACGGCTGCAGCAATCAAAACCAAATTTAGTATGAGTAAAGATGTGCACCGGAATATCTCACGTCCATATTTGAAAATGATGTCAGTGCTACCAACTGCTGAAAAAACGCACTAGAAATTTGAGCTCCATGTTGGATATCTCGCAAGGTATGCTTGGGAGCTATTCCAAAATTGTTACACATGCAGATAAACCAATTTCAGTTTAATTTCCAGGAGGCCAACAATGACAGTGTTGCCAAAATAATTTTAAGCCTTCTGATAGGTCCAATGTTTAAATGCATTTAACGTCTACACTATCAATTGGATTTCAACCAAATTTTGTATGTAATATCTGTACATAAACAGATATGTTTGAGCGTATTCTTAAGAGCCACCAGGGCTGCCAACTGTTAATAATTGCTCTCTCTATTTTTGTTTTATCCAAGTACCAATATATCAGAAAGTATGCAAGCCAACAGCTTTAAACTATGCACACGTATATTCTGACGTTTTAGATTAATTTGGAGTAACTTATATACGTCAGTTCTACGAACATGATTATAAGCCTGCTGATAGTACCAATTTTTAAATACATGTAACTTCTATACTATCTGTTGGATTTCAACCAAATTTCGTATGTGCTATGTGTACCATAACAGATATGACCGTAAGTATTGTTAAGATCAATCAGGGCTGCCAACTGTTAATAAATGCTGTCCATATTTTTTTACCCTAATATCAATATATCAGAAAGCATGCAAGCCAACAGCTCTATACTTTTCACACGTATAGCACCTGACATTGTAGATTAATTTGGAGTAATTAATACAAGGCAGTGCTGTCAACATGATTCTATGCCTGCTGATATATCCAATTTTAAAATACATGTAACTTCTATACTAACAAATGGATTTCATCCAAAATTGGCACAACAAGATATCATAATATTCCATATTATTTCTGACCAGCACCGGCATGGTATTGTTGGCAACATGCTTTTACGCGTGCTGATAGATCCAGTGTCTAACTGCATGTAACGTCCATTGGACTTCAACCTAATTTTGTATTTTGTACCTTAAGAGATGGAACTAAGAATATATTCAGTCACTAGGGCTGCCAACTGTAGTGCTCTATTAGGCTACATTATACCAGGTATATTTTGAACTAATTTGATATTTCGATATTACCAACTTAACTTTGTCATTATTCTAGATAGGTTCATATACTGTAGAATAATCATTGGCATGAAAAGTAGGCTGTATAGTTCTTCACGGAACTTCTAGTTTCTTTTTTAATCGCGTATCCTCAAAGCTAGACTTCACCCGCGGGCTCTGTGAGAGATCATTCCTCTTCCTCCACAAGGACAAAGTCTTGGAGCTATACACACTTTGCCAGCAGATACAATTGAATCAGCCGGAACTACTTTTCAGGAGACAGATAGAACGTCATTGAAAGAACAGAACTTAACAAACACACTATATTAGTCATCTATGTTGTGAAGCAACTATTCAGGTTATATTTGTTAGCGGAAAGTCAATTTTAATTTAATAAACATATTTTTCAAATCAATTTAGCAAACGTGACTTAATGCCTTTCAGCTCCGTGGTCAGTTTAGTGTGGCATAAAGCCATCCAGCATTAATATTTTCCTTTAAAATGGATTTGTAAGATAAAAACACCTAAATCCTGTACAAATGTAATTTAGAATTGCACTGTAACACGTGGGTCGCCTCCGTAGCGTAGCGGTCAGCATGGTTAGCTGCCGCCCCGGAGTTCCTGGGTTCTATTCCCGGCTCTGCCACGAAATTTGAAAAGTGGTACGAGGACTGGAACGGGGTCTACTCAGCCTCGGGTGGCCCAAATGAGTAGAGGGGGTTCGATTCCCCCTCAACCATCCTCGAAGTGGTTTTCCGTGGTTTCCCACTTCGTCTTCGGGCAAATGCCGGGATGGTACCTTCTTCAAGGCCACGGCCGCCTCCTTCCCTCTTCCTTGCCTATCCATCCTCACCATCCCTTCCTTCCCTCATGAGGCCCCTGTTCGCTTTGCAGGTGAGGCCGCCTGGGCGAAGTGCCAATCCCACCTCACCAGTTGTATCCCTTCCGATTCGATGTTCCCATCTCTAGGACACTGCCCGTAGAGGCAGTAGTGGTGAGTTCCCTCGCTGAGTCCGTGGGTACCACCAACCCGGAGGGTAAACGGCTAAGATAAGAAGACTATAACACGTGGGAATCATGAAGTGTGGCCAACATTAAATTTTAATACGGAATACGGCGCTGCAAGGCAGCAAGACATGGCCTTAATGCTTTTCTCCTCTGATCGCACTGGATGTAGCAGTGGTTTCTGGCTTAAACAGTAGGCTGACTTAATTAATTCCTATGCCGTTCCAAGGCCCTTGGGACAACGCTTCAGAATACTAATTGTTGATGTGTAACATCTTTCCGCTCGGTTGCTGGATAGTTTTGTGGGAGTGGGAGTTTTGAAAATTGGGGACGGAAGTGGATCGGAACGATCGAGCTGGCAGTGGTGGATCGAACGGAAGTATTCACCGCCCGCTCGATCGATCGAACGGAAGTGTACTAGCTGGCATTGGTGGAAAACGGAAGTATGCACTGCCCGCTCGATCGATCGAACGGAAGTGTACTAGCTGGCAGTGGTGGAACGAACGGAAGTATAAGATGCACTGCCAACTCGATCGATCGATCCAGCGGGCATGGTAAGACCCAGCTGGCAGTGGTAGGAGAAACCATGAGCGCGGTGTCAGAAATTGATACCATGACGTACTCTCGGCCATGTGGAATGTATATGACATACTGAACGGAAAGAACTCATATGAACTCTGGTGTCAAGTGATTGAAACAAATGATATGGTACATGTTCGAAGTCTTCGTATCAGTATTTAAATGGTAAAATGCCTTAATATCAAACATTGTAAGTAGTCGGCATTGCATTGGCATAATGCATTTTAAACTCAATGTCACTCAGGAACATTATCGAAACAAGCAAAATATAAATGAAACTTAATTCCGTAATGCAGTATTATTGGAACGTGGAAATAAGTCACCATCAAGCGCACAAAATTTGCGTAGTCGAAATAGCCGTGGAGTTAATGCTTATGACTGTGAATCTAGTGATCTTGGGTTCGAATCCCGGATGGGGTAGATATTTTTGCTACCAGATTATCATTTTAAACGATATTTATCATATCAATATGACTCATTTTAACAGAATCCATATGAAATTACGTGTTGGTCTGTGAATCAAGCGGACCTGTTTATAAGGAATTTAAGGGTATGAGCGGTGTCGCGTCTATTATTCTAGTTGATCCATATCGTATTCTTTATTTAGGATAGTGCTGGTGGAAGCTACAAATCATGTAATAAAATGAGTTCCGTATTATAAACTACAATATCTGTAAAACACTCCCTTTTACAATAGATTAATGTTTGTGCCAATAATAGTGTAAAATACCGGTGTATCAACAATTTCACGTGAGGTTTCTTCTATATCATATGTTACACATCATATGCAACTACTGTAAGGCTCGTAATTTTTTTAAGGGTTGACCAATTTTGACTTCATGCTTTTCAGCGTCGACCGACTCAAGTGTGGATGGTGACAGGCCGAGGCGATCTCTAATTGGGATCTAAGGATCAGGGAAAGGAGTGGAAGTCGCTTATGGCTTCGGTGGTGTAGTTGGTAGCATGCTGAACTGCTGTTCCCAAGATAGCGGGTTCAAACCCGGCCGAAGTCGTCGGATTTTTTAAGAGCGTTAAGAAATCCTTCAGTATGCCTTCCTTCGGAGGGGAAGTAAAGCCGGCGGTCCCATGTCACAGATTTATGGCATGTAAAAGATCCTTCCACAGACTAAACATGTGTGAAGCTAAATTGTTAGGATGGATTTCATCGGAACCTTCTATCAAAGTTCCAAAGTTCACCACTAGGTAGGCTATCATTGATATCTGGTAGCGAAATTTGGAACTACTCGAAATTGAACGTAACTTGTAGCTCACCCTAAGGGTGTCCGCTGGAAGCAGCTATAGACTCAGGAGAGCCGAACATGTCCTCGGACACTCCCGGCAATAAACGCCATACGAAAAATAGATTTAAACAAATAATTCCGTGAAGAACTATACAGCCTATTTTCATATGTTCTACTCATGTTAATGCCTCTATCAACATTCAAAATTTCAGTTTGAAGGTTGTGATAGATTCGTAGATACTGAGAACCGTCTAAATATTTCAGATGGTCGCCAGGTTATATTTTAATTCTTTTACTATTACATTAAGATTATTGTGTACGTGTGGTATTCAAACTTCAATTGCATGATTAGAACACAAGAAGTAAAAAAGAGATTTTAAAATTTCGCACAACTGCCATCTTGTGATTATGCAAACAATTGAAATAAATTAGATGCCAGTGGATTAACATTTGTATAAGCATTTAACGTGCAAGGTTTCACTGCACTCGGACAGTTAATTCGCGAGAAACGTCCATTTAAATATTTATAATTCGCGTCACCGCCATGTTGGATTTGTGCTCACCAGGTTACTGAAAGTCCTATAGGTGAACATATGTTCATAGCCTCTATAAACATTAAAAAAATCAGTTTGATTGCTGTAAAAGATTCATAGATATTGAGAACCGTCTAAATATTTCGGATGCTCGCTATTTTGGATTGTTATATGTATAGTCCATAGAGTTAAGTACCATTCAAGGACAATTATTGCCTAGGTCCATTATTCAAAATTTCACTTCGATCGCATGATTACGACACAAGAAAGAAAAAGTTAATTTTAAAATTTCGCACAGCCGCCATCTTGAGGTTATGTAAACAATTGAACTAAATTAGATGCCAGTGCATTACAATATGTAAAATCATCTACTGTTCCACATTTCACTGCGATCAGAGAGTTTAATCACGAGAAAAGTCAATTAAAATGTTTCAAATTCGCTTGGCCGCCATGTTCGTTTTGAACTTTACAGGTTTATGAAAATTACATAGATAAACTTATATCAGTACCCTTTATCACCGTACAAAATTTCAGGGTAATATCTGTAATAGTTTCAGAGATATAGAATGTCAGTGAAATATTTCGCACAGCCGCCATTTTGAGGTTGTGTTAACAATTGAACTAAATTAGACTCCAGTGCATTACAATGTGTATAAATATTTGTTGTACCAAGTTTTATTACGTTTGGATAGTTAAATCGCGAGAAAATTCTATTTAAAAGTCTCAAATTCGCTTGGCCGCCATGTTGGTTTTGTAGTCACCAGGCTTTGGAAAGTCTCATAGGTGAACTTCTAGTTGTGCCCTTTATCCCCGTACACAATTTCAGGGCGATATCGGTAATAGTTTCGGAGATACTGAAAGCTGGTGAAATAAAACGCCCAGCCGCCATGTTGGATTGGTGAGAGATAATACAATTTGAAGGGCACGGTGGGGGTCGGCCAGAATATTGCTATGATCTTACCGAGTTTCATTATATGCAGTCCAGCCGTTTATAAGTTATTGGTGGACACACACACACACACACACCTCTCTCTCTCCCTCTCTCTCACACACACACGCACACACACGGAAAAAAGGTGATCTCATAAGCCTATTTATAGCCTAATTTTCACATTTTGCAAAAATGAGGAAAAAGTAGACTTATGAGATCGATCCGGGATAATGTGTGTCTGTCTATCTGTCTGTCTGTCTGTCCTTCTGTCTGTCTGTCTGTCCTTCTGTCTGTCTGCTGGCTGAGTTTGTGTCCCCCCCTATCAACTCCTAAACGGCTGCGGCAATCAAAACCAAATTTAGTATGAGTAAAGATGTGCACCGGAATATCTCACGTCCATATTTGAAAATGATGTCAGTGCTACCAACTGCTGAACAAACGCACTAGAATTTTGAGCTCCATGTTGGATATCCTGCAAGGTATGCATGGGAGCTATTGCAAAATTGGCACTCATGTAGATAAGATTATTTCAGTCTAATTTCCAGGAGGCCAACCATGAGAGTGTTGCCAAAATAATTTTAAGCCTTCTGATAAGTCCAATGTTTAAATACATATAACTCCTACACTATCAATTGGATTTCAACCAAATTTTGTATGTAATATCTGTACATAAACAGATATGACTGTGCGTATTCTTAAGAGCCACCAGGGCTGTCAACTGTTAATAATTGCTCTTTCTATTTTTTTAATCCAAATACCAATATATCAGAAAGTATGCAAGCCAACAGCTTTAAACTATGCACACGTATATTCTGACATTATAGATTAATTTGGAGTATTTTATATACGTCAGTTCTACCAACTTGATTATAAGCCTGCTGATAGTACCAATTTTTAAATACATGTAACTTCTATACTATCAGTTGGATTTCGACCAAATTTCGTATGTGCTATGTGTACCATATCAGATATGACTATAAGTATTGTTAAGAGCAATCAGGGCTGCCAACTGTTAATAAATGCTGTCTATATTTTTTTTACCCTAATATCAATATATCAGAAAGTATGCAAGCCAACAGCTCTATACTTTGCACACGTATAGCACCTGACATTCTAGATTAATTTGGAGTAATTAATACAAGGACATGCTGCCAACATGATTCTATGCCTGCTGATATGTCCAATTTTAAAATACACGTAACTTCTATACTAACAAATGGATTTCATCCAAAATTGGCACAACAAGATATCATAATATTTCAGATTATATCTGACCAGCACACGCATGACATTGTTGCCAACATGCTTTTACGCGTGCTGATAGATCCAGTGTCTAACTGCATGTAACGTCCATTGGACTTCAACCAAATTTTGTATTCTGTACCTTAAGAGATGGAACTAAGAATATATTCAGTCACCAGGGCTGCCAACTGTAGTGCTCTATTAGGCTACATTATACCAGGTATATTTTGAACTAATTAGATATTTCGATATTACCAACTTAATTTCGTCATTATTCTAGATAGGTTCATATTCTGTAGAATAATCATTGGCATGAAAAGTAGGCTGTCTAGTTCATCACGGAACTTCTTGTTTTTCATAAAATGAAAATAGGCTAAAACAAGATGTTCAGGAAAGAACATATAGCCTACTTTCTCCTAAATGCATGGGTATTGTTATAACTCTTTGTCCTTTTCAAGGAGTATGATTGAATGTTGGTTGTAGTAGCTTGTTGAAATACAACGTGCTATAGGGATATTAAACATGAATATGAGGTGCCATTTGCTAATGCTACCTCTGTACCAAATTTCGTTCAATTCGGTATCACCGTGTTTGAATTGATAGGGGGAATCGATTTGCACACATACTTGACCACCTGCAAACTATTGGGCTGATGTTCTTGCAGTTTGGTCAGAATTTGTTTCCCACATAAAGATATGGTGATGCAAAATTTGGTGCAGACTAGATTATTAGGTTGGTCGTAATTACATTTTAGCTTTTAACATTTGGGTGGCGGCGATTACGTTTCCGTCAAGATAGCGGTGATATAAAACATGACACTGAGGTGCCCTTTGCTTGTGCTACCTCTGTACCAAATTTCGTTCATTCGGTTCCACCGTGTTCGAATTAATAGGGGGAATCAATTTTGACATAAAGATGGCCGTCATCCGCAAGTTATTAGGCTAATGACCTATTAGATTGGTCAAAGGATGCTCCCTCCATAAAGGTATGTAGTTGCAAAATTTGGTAGAGATCGGATGATTAGGTTAATCGTAATTTGATTTAAGCTTTGAACATTCGTGTGGCCACCATTACGTTTCAGTCAAGATGGCGGCGATATAAAACATGACACTGAGGTGCCCTTTGCTAGTGGTACCTCTGTACCAAATTTCGTTCCATTCGGTTCTGCCGTGTTCGAATTAATAGGGGGAATCAACTTTGACATAAAGATGGCCGCCATCCGCAAACTATTAGGCTAATGACCTATTAGATTGGTCAAAGGATGCTCCTTCCATAAAGGTATATTGGTGCAAAGTTTGGTAGAGATCGGATGGTTATGTTAGTCGTAATTTAACTTAAGCTTTGAACATTTGTGTGGCCGCCATTACGTTTCTGTCAATATGGCTGCGATATAAAACATGACACTGAGATGCCCTTTGCTAGTGCTACCTCTGTACCAAATTTCGTTCCATTCGGTTGCACCGTGTTCGAATTAATAGGGGGAATCAATTTTGACATAAAGATGGCCGCCATCCGCAAACTATTAGGCTAATGACCTATTAGATTGGTCAAACGATGTTCCCTCCATAAAGGTATGTTGTTGCAAAGTTTGGTAGAGATTGTATGGTTATGTTAGTCGTAATTTGATTTAAGCTTTAAACATTTGTGTGGCCGCCATTACATTTCTGTCAATATGGCGGCGGTATTAATCATGACACTGAGATGCCCTTTGCTAGTGCTACCTCTGTACCAAATTTCGTTCTATTCGGTTGCACCGTGTTTGAATTAATAGGGGGAATTGATTTTCACACAAAGATGGCCGCCATCCGCAAACTATTAGGCTAATGAGCTATTCATTTTGTCAAAGGATGCTTCCTCTATAAGGGTATGTTGTTGCAAAATGTGGTAGAGATCGGATGATTAGGTTAATCGTAATTTGATTTAAGCTTTGAACATTTGTGTGGCCGCCATTACGTTTCCGTCAAGATGGCGGTGGTATAAAACATGACACTGAGGTGCCTTTTGTTAGTACTACCTCTGTACCAAATTTCGTTCCATTCGGTTGCACCGTGTTCGAATTAATAGGGGGAATCTATTTTCACACAAAGATGGCCGCCATCCGCAAACTATTACGCTGATGACCTTTTAGATTGGTCAAAGGATGCTCCCTCCATAAAGGTATGTAGTTGAAAAATTTGGTAGAGATCGGATGATTAGGTTAATCGTAATTTGATTTAAGCTTTGAACATTCGTGTGGCTTCCATTACGTTTCTGTCAATACGGCGGCGATATAAAACATGACACTGAGATGCCCTTTGCTAGTGCTACCTCTGTACCAAATTTCGTTCCATTCGGTTTCACCGTGTTTGAATTAATAGGGGGAAATGATTTTCACACAAAGATGGCCGCCATCCGCAAACTATTAGGCTAATGACCTATTCATTTATTCAATGGATGATTCCTCTATAAGGGTATGTTTTTGCAAAATTTGGTAGAGATCGGATGATTAGGTTAATCGTAATTTGAACTAAGCTTTGAACATTAGTGTGGCCGCCATTACGTTTCCGTCAAGATGGCGGCGATATAAAACATGACACTGAGGTGCTTCTTGTTAGTACTACCTCTGTACCAAATTTCGTTCCATTCGGTTGCACCGTGTTCGAATTAATAGGGGGAATCGATTTTCACACAAAGATGGCTGCCATCCACAAACTATTACGCTGATGACCTATTAGTTTGGTCAAAGGATGCTCCCCCCATAAAGGTATGTTGTTGCAAAATTTGGTAGAGATCGGATGATTAGGTTAGTCGTAATTTGATTTAAGCTTTGAACATTTGTGTGGCCGGCATTACGTTTCCTTCAAGATGGCGGCGATATAAAACATGACACTGAGGTGCCTTTCGTTAGTACTACCTCTGTACCAAATTTCGTTCCATTTGGTTCCACCGTGTTCGAATTAATAGGGGGAATCAATTTTGACATAAAGATGGCCGCCATCCGCAAACTATTAGGCTAATAACCTATTAGATTGGTCAAAGGATGCTTCCTCCATATAGGTATGTTGTTGCAAAGTTTGGTAGAGATCGGATGGTTATGTTAGTCGTAATTTAACTTAAGCTTTGAACATTTGTGTGGCCGCCATTACGTTTCCGTTAAGATGGCGGCGATATAAAACATTACACTGAGGTGTCCTTTGCTAGTGCTACCTTTGTACCAAATTTCGTTCAATTCGCATTCACCGTGTTCGAATTGATAGGGGGGGGACAGACATTCAGAGTACACACACTCACACACACACAGACACACACACATACACACAGACTCTCACACACACATACACACACACAGACAGACACACTTTTTTCGCCCTGTGTTGATCTCATAAGTCTAATTTCATTTTTTGCAAAAATCGAAAGTAGGCTAAAAATGGACCTGTTTAAAGGAACCGTCCCAGCATTTGCCTGGGGATGACTATAGAAAAGTACGGAAAACAATTCCCACGGTGTAGGTGGGGTTCGAACCCTTGCACTCCTGACACCGGTGAGGCACATTAGCGCGCTCGGCCACTGCGACCGCTGGGAATGTACTCTAAATTTTAAAACATCACTTTTGACAAGGCAATCACATTACATAATATCCTTTTACACCTTTCCTATTCTATGAAGACCAAACTTTATATTGTGTTAAAACTCAGCAATTTCTCTAAGTTTGTGCCGTGTCTTGTGTAGGGATTCTCCTAGGACACCAAGCTGGCTCATCAGCGGGCTCTTGGTGTCGCCGACCGGACCCTCACAGGAGTAGCGAACTGCGCGCTACCTCCCATTTTAGGAAGCGTACCTGCGCCTCTTTACTGCGAGAACTAAAAGCTCAAGCAGCCTTCCACCTTACAAAAATATGGTATATTGGCTTTCACAGCCAGCGAATTAAAAGCAATTTCTCTAGGTTTGTGCCGTGTCCTGTGAGGGGTTTCGCCTAGAACACCAAGCTTCCTCATCAGCGGGCTCTTCGTGTCCCCGCCCGGACATCGCTGGCTGTGAAAGCCAATATGCCATCTTTTGGGAAGCCTTTAAAAGGAGTTGTCCAGTCAAATTAGACAAAAAATGATGCGTTTGCTGCATTAAATCATGTAGTTCCAAATGTTTCGGGAATGTGCAGGGGGTGGTCCCCTGAGCAACACCTAATAATGTCCCATCAATTTCAGGTGCCGTGGGCGGGCAGAGGGGGGCTAAAAGCCCCCCTTTTTAGTTCTTGGCGCATAACGTTAAAACGGTGTATCGCACTGAAATTTTTATACTTATTAAACGTAAAGGAAATTAAATGCCCAACAAAATGGTATAATCATATGTATGTACCCTTATTTGTTACTGTCTCCGAGATATGAGCCGATGAACATGGAACATTTGAAAAAAAATATGTAGCGCCTCACGTTTCTCGTCTAACTTGCCCTTCCAGTCCGTTTGTCTTCCATTTTACAGGAAAATCGTAGGCAAGGAAGTTGTAGAACATTAAATTTCATTCAAGAATGTATATACTTATGCTGATTTATCTTCGATCTGTCGATCGTTAGAGCGTTTTGACGTATGGGGGTCAGTTTCGAGATTTTGCTACTTAACTGTTCATTATTGTACTTCCGTTATCAACGGCTTTAACCCTCTGTATTACGTTATTTATTGATTATGCAAACATAAATGGTATTTATTACCCATATAACTATTTATATATATATGAAAGTATGTGTGTCAACTGTTAATTTTGAACACTAATAAACACTAAAAATCTAGCTTAGGCCTTTCAAACGGCGAATATTTGTTCATATCCTTTTAATATGCATGTATAAGACCCCTCTCCGTCTGAAATAGACTGTACATAATACACTGTGTAAATAATATTAAGATACGTGGGCTTAAGATTAATATGATATTGTATCCTATGATATGCCACAGATAAGAATATAAGAAAGAAGTAGAGGAAATAATTGATACTGGGAGATAGTAAAGACAGAGACGGCGAAACATGGAATTAAAAAACCGCCAAGCGTGGACAACAGACGACCTAAACGGAAGGGATAATACTGTAATATTCCGGGATATCTGACAACCCAGGAAAGGAAATAATATTCTGGAATATGAGATACCATGGGATAGGCCTAAGTGACTGATCTCTTTCCCAATCCGGTACGGTTGAAAACTCCAGAGATTTTCATAGATCGTGGCTATTTCAACTGATACACCATTGGCTGGCGTGTGGTCTGATATGGCGATTGAAGTGATACTGATGTGTGACGTGAAAAGTGAAGGGGGACTAACACGAAGGAGAGGCATGAGTGATTCTTTGTTGGCGAAATGGGTTGGAGGGGCTCGTACAGATAGAGCCATATGTTCTTCACTAAGCTTAGAGCAGTATGCCGGCGTCCATTCTGTAAGTGGAGAACAGCATGTCAACTTTTGAGCATCATGAATGAGCAGAGATGACCAAGACAGAAGAAAACTTGCACAGTAGTTGGCTGATCACCCGCCTTTTTCTGTAAGTGATTTTCCCTTTCAACCGGAGTAATAGGACCCAGCTACATCGACTGTTACCAAGCATTGGAAATTGGAACCCCTACAAAGGGGACTTTTGTTGGAAGTAACTTTGCAGAAATTAAGCAGTGTAAGAACAACTCATTAGTCCCTTTGGCTGCTATGAGCAACACTATCAAACTGGGCGATGAAGTAGTGGTGGTCGAGCTTTTAATGATTTTCCACAGAACCGTAATTAACAAGAAAACTGAAGGGGATGTAGAGGAGCTGTTGAAGTGTGAGTTATCCCGATATCCCACGACTCCTTTTGACGAAGGGATCATGAGGAAAACGAAAAAGCCCGCACTCTACGATGCCTTTCCTTCATGCAGTCAAATAACCACCCTGAAGAACTGTTTCGCGGTAATCGATGGTGGATTTCTTCTTCATAGGGTAAAGTGGAACAACGACACTAAGTTCGCCTCCTTCTGCAACCGACATGTGTCTTACGTTATCAAACGGGCGGGGCACCAAGAGCCCGCCGATGAGCCAGCTTGGTGTCCTAGGCGAAACCCCACACAAGGCACGGCACAAACCTAGAAGAATTGCTGAGTTTTAATTACTGTTAAAACTCTGCAGTAGTGTTTGACGTTGATGGAGACACAAGTTCCACGAAAAGAGGTGAACAACATCGGAGAGCATCAACATGGTGGCTTTCAACGAATAGAACAAAATTAAGCTGATTACTATGTTAGCCCAGGCCTGGGGTGCAAAAGGTATACAATTCACCATAGCCAAAGGAGACGCTGACTGCAGTATTGTCAGGCGCGGATTACAAAATACCCCTCATTCAACTGTGGTGGTAGTTGTCAAAGACGTGGACCTGCTCGTCTTACTCGTGGCACTCACACCACGAGACACGAATGTCCTTTTCATGAAGCCTGGACGAGGCAACACAGTTGACTGACTGTACTCCTCCCAACAACTTCAGGCCATGCAATTCTGACAGAACACTCTATTAATTCATGGCTTCACTGGATGTGATACCACATCTGCTATTTTGGGGAAAATAAAGCAAATAATATGTTTGGAGCGGTATCCTGACGAAACAAAAAGCATCGCTGAAGTTTTTATGGCTCCTCGTCCACGCCAGAAGACATCGATGAAGCTAAGGAACAAAATATGTTCCTACTGATGTATCCGACACCACTCCACGAGCATGATCTCAATTATCAGAGGTACATTTCATGTTGTGTTGCATATACTGTACCCGATACCTAGTTGAGGCTATCGGCTACGCCAGCTGACATTGAGCCGTAGTTGAGATTTATGGGAAAAGTTTTAAAGATAGCGCTCACATCGAGTCGAGAAGAATATTAGGAAATGACGTAGAAGGCCAAGGATCAAGAAGGCACTGCCAGTCAAGCAGATGGAATTATAGGAAATATGAAGTTTTATTAAGATCTTTATGGAACATGATATTATATAATCTCAGAAGAGAAGAAATGTCAAGCATTATATATGGTAATAACTTGAAGAAAGACAGATAATCCCTTAAGTTGTTGTATAACTTAATAGCCGAGATGATGGTGGTCGAGATTATACTTGTGACGCGTGACCACAGAAGGTGGGGGAGCATCACGTGACAGCGCCAGATAGGAGCTCCTCAACGCAGTCTAGAGACAGCAGTCGAGTTCAGTCAGCAGGGCTGAGTAGAACACATGCGCAGAGAGTACGGCAAAGTTGAGCGGTGCACGGCACTTGTTACGTGGAGTGAAAGCGACAGTATTACTTCACCAAGCAGAGAGCAGAAAGTAGGTCAGTGAGTCAAGGCAAGCAACGCACGGTAGGCGGCATGAGGACCAGTTACGAGGCAAGCTGTACGGGCCGTGTAAGCAGGAGAAACGCCGGGGCCAGAACAGCATTATAATACGAGATTGAGAACTTTATTTCGAGCTGCATTTTGTAACGCAGAACAGCACAGCAAAGCGGTATGGCGAGGCCGGCCTTAAGCGTAGATCATTCTGGAACAGTGCAGTGGAGCCGAGCGTGCTAGTTCCGACTTTTATACGCAGGCAACATTAAAGAAGCTGAACTTCATTTCAACATTCAGTTACAACATTGTATGGGACTTGTATTCAGTAATCGAATTGTGCAGGCAGATGATTATAATATACTGCAATGGTGAACTTCAAATGAACTTAGATATTCAAATGACATTACGACTATGCATTTCATAACGGAACATGTAGAGCGACCATGGGGTCAAGCTAACATTAACGCTTTTAAGCAAACGAACTGTTACAATTACATGCACTTATGAACATTGGCACGTGCATTAATACAATTCTTTTTCATGAATTATTATAAAATATCGAGTACGAACACAGCTACAGGGTGTTTCAAAAACTTATACACTCTCATAAATAAAATTTATTTTCTGCAAGTGAGACTTAACCGCTGTGGAGATTGAACTTTTAACAAGCAAACCGAACATTGTATGGGACAGTGGCGAAACGTAGAAGAAGAGTATGGGGTACGCTGCTTTTATGAACTTTTACGTAAGGATTTGGACAGTATCCGCTATGGATAACATGCAGTTCATCATGCCGGAGTAAACGAAGACAGAGACGCGATGGCACCACGGAGCGATGGACTCGATTCCTGAAGAAGAGGAGGTCTAACAGCTGATTCACTTGGGATATGAAGGCGATCTTTATCGCGTGGTTGATACGATATTCACGTCGATCTTTCGAGAAATTTATTACACACGAGGATAATCGACGATCTTGGAAATATATTAACAGCTGATATGAGAAGGTACTGTAAGAGTTATGACTTTCTGATATGATTATTTTCATGAACACTGGGCATACTTGTATATTTTTCTAGTAGGAGTTCTACAATTGTTTAGACATGGCTTAAACATTATTTGCTCCAAATTTTGCTAGAATATGGCGTTACCATATGATATGGCAGGCACCATTATACGAAATTCTCACAATTGGTTGGCTTTATTAAGCAGATGTTTGGTCTTTTAGACATTTTCCAGTAAGGATAGTTCTTCTTGGATAGTAATTTTTTTGTGGCGAGTATTTCGAACTCGTGATCTGCAATTGGATTACTTAAATTACTTCGTCAGTTCATCGCATACTAGCGAGTGTGTATTATTCATCAGTAGGGATTTTTTTCCATTGGATTGTTTGGAGATATTAAGATGTTATTCACTCAAGTGAATGAATATCGCTTTTATGTGACAACTAGAGACTTGTTGATTCCAATCTGGTACATTCACTCATTAGACGACGAGATGGGGCATTTCGCTTTAGGCGATTGCGTGGTGGTACACATCTTTACCCATCGTTCAGGGCATTATCATGATAGACAACGGGGCAAGGCCTTTCGTATTTATACGATTGCGTGGTGGTACTCATCTTTACTTGCCATTGAGGAACTCATTTTTATCATCCGAGTGTACTTGAGATTGTAAGAGGATCAGACAAGAAACTACTAGTCACATATCAGTCGAATTTTGTTAAATAAATTAAAAATAAATGTCAGCAGGGTTACATTTTGTAATTCTTGTTTGCCAATCCAATATTTTGTTGCTATACTCATTTGAGAGTACTTTCATTTAACAGCTGATACAGTTGAAGCTTTTGATAAATTTTATGATTGAGTTTAATACCTTTGAGAATGATTTAAAGTAATTGAATCTTGTAAGATGAATCATTAATGGTCAGATTTATTTTAAGGCAGATCAGTATTGCATATTTCGATGTGAGAGATTATAGCACATTGGTGTTTTTCTGTGAAGTGAATTATGAGAATTTTAAGAGAATTTATGCTATTTGAAAGCAGATCTTGAATTTAATTTCGATTACAAAGATAATATTTTTCCTAATTGTTTAAGAAGTTGTCAAGATGTGATCAGATTAATTACAGTTATTGGAGATTGTGTGCGTTGATAATTTGAAGCCAGTTATTTATTTTTGTAGATCATGCAACATGATTAAGTGAAGTTTGTGATAGGCATTTTGTGGAAGTAGCCAAGTGGAAGTTGCAATATTGCTAATGTATTTTGAAGCAGACATGAGGTTGTCGAACCCAGTCTAGCATAATTTTGAGATTCATGCTGTGCGCTGAATATTTATGGAGTTTTGTGGAATAATTGTGGTATTCAAATATGGTATTTGATAAAGTGAGAATATATAATGTAGTTGTGGATAGTGAGATCCAACGTGAATTTGTGAAGGCAATAATATTTTTTTTGGCATGATAATTGAATACGAGATATAACTTGGAGTTGATAAAACTGTAAAACAACGTTCTATAAACCATATTAAACAATTTGTTAGGAAATTAAACAAATAAATAATGTTGATAATACAAGATTTTCTGATAATAATATTTAATGAAATAATAATCTGGAGTTTAAGCATATTAATGATCTGACCTAATGAAATAAAAATCAGAATGACTAGATGAAATAATAAAAATCTAAATAACCAGAAAATAAAATTTAAATAAGTTGATAAATTAAATTTTGGAATCGATCAATGAATTAAATAAATGGATGAATTAAAGATTGAATAAATAAACTGATTTAGATAAATTAATAGATGATTGAATAGATGATGAATAACTGAATTAGAAGGTGATAATTAAATAAAGAAGCTGATGATTAATAAATTTAAATGGATTTAAATACATTTAATTGAGATATGATTTGAAGAATTGCAACTTGAGTTGATGAATTAAACAATTTATATTGATGATTTAAGATGATTTAATCTGAAGGAGATGATGAAATGAGAGAGTGTGAATAATTAGAGAGCATAAAGAATTGATGATTATAATATTCATTTAAATGATTTGATGATAATGAATTAATTATTCTGACTTGAATATAATGAATTTTGAGATGAGAACTAATGTGTGAAATATTTAATTTGATGATGATGATGATTATAACCAATGAGTAGTGGATTTTCTGTGATTCACAAACAAGCAATTATTAATGACAGTGTAAATAGTGTAAATTAATTATTCGATGTTTAGGAGCATTTTACTAACATATTCAGCATTTGAATAATGCCATGCAAGCCATAAATTATGTGATATTTAAATATGTGATTAGAATATATGTGTTTAGACAGATTAAATTATATTTTTACATCCACATTCATGATGTTAATTTAAAGAGAAGTTAGGTCTCAGTTATCACGAATGTCAGTGACGCAAAGACATAGTGCTACGGTGATCCTGAGAACCCAAGAGAACATTAGAAATGTTTCCTATTTTATGTGGATTAAATACACTTTGAGTAGAATAGAGATGGTTCGATTTTCTGGACAATGACAATTTAACGTTGGCATTCGACCATGCTCTCAGGTAGGATGAGTGTTTAATATGTCTGTCTGACTATCAAAGTTGAATAAATTTGTTTTTATCTTAGTTGTGATCTGATGATGATGTGATTTTCCTATTTTTTTCCTTGTCTTAATTAAGGCTTAACCAGGAAGGATGTTGTTTGCTAGGGATTCAGTTGATGGCGCCCATTTATATTTGTATTTTTTTAATTAAATTTAAGCCCGTAACGACCCTGGAGATACTTTATCTCGTGTTACCCTCTGCTTTTGTGATATTTCAACTGAATTTCCGACACATTCCTTATTTGTCTTCATGTTCATTTAACTCCGCTCTGTCCTGGAAATTCAGGAATGCGATGTAATAGCAGATGGGTCATCGTATCCCGAGGACGATCGGGTAGAGAGAGAGAGGGAGAATTGGCTTTACCCATCCGTGGGGCTTCGATTTTGTTTATTCTATGGAATCACATCAGATTTAGATTACGAAGAGATTGATCTCAATTTCATTTAATAGTGTTATAAAATTTATTAAACTTAGTCAGACAATATACTTGTATGCCCATTCCAGTGATCATGTTAATCATATTAGTATTATATCATGTTTAGGTATAAGTCATTTTTCTTATACCCAAGTGAATGCAGGAATTGATACATTGTGATGTGTTGTTATCTAACGTCTCTGAATAAAACGTTTATTAAAAGATATAATTATGTTACCGGAAGATTTAGCTAAGGTGTTAGGAGAGTTACAGAATGGCATGTCTAGTATTGCAGTAACTATTTCTAAAATGGAAACAGAAGTTAAAGAGCAGATAAATGAGTCAGAAGCTAGGTTAGAAGCTAGATGTAAAGAAAATGTGGAAGCTTTACAGACTAGTAATGAAGACAATTTGAAAGATAATTTAAAGTCATTAGAGACCAGATTGCAGTCCAGCAGTAGGGATGAATTGAAGTCATTAGAGACTAGACTACAAACCAGTAACGAAGGTAACTTAAAGGATAGTTTTAAATTATTAGAAACTAGATTACAAGCGCGTAGTGAAGAGAATAACACAGAGTTGAAAAACAATTTATCTAGTTTGGAGAATAGATTAACGTTAAAGAATGATGAAATCTTTAAGGGTTTACAATTAAATATAAAAGCAGTAGAAATGAAAGGAGAGGAAAATGTGCAAATGTTATGAAAAACTATTATTGATTTAGAGATTAGAGAAGAAGAAAACATTCTTAATTTAAGAACAGATGTTATGTCTATACAGAAAGACATTAAATCGGATGTATCGAAGTTCAGATTCGACATTGATGGTTTAGTGGCCGATGTAGGCAAAATACAAGAGTGGTCTACCGAAGTATCTTTCGAAACTAAAATCAAAGGTCTAGAAATGAATCTAGGTAATGAAATCAAAGGTTTAAAGTCAGTAATTGGGACCGTTAAAGAGGAAGTCTTAGGGGAGGTTAATTCTAACTTGAAATCCTTAGAAAACCAATTGCAGATAGACATTAGGAAAATTGATGATGATATAGAGCAGAAGGTTAATGAAAACTTAGCTTTATTCAAAAATATAGTCGGTGCAATAGTGGAAGAACGGTATAGTGAGATCGATGCCGAAGCAAAAGAAAGACGTGCAGGGTTGGATGAGAAATTAATCGCCGGAATGGCGAACTTGGAAGCGAGATTTAATGAGAATAAGGAAGCGATGAAGATAGATTCAATTCAGTTTAGGACGGATGTTGATCAGTTAAAGGAACAAGTCGCGTCAGTAAAGACTACATGCGAAGACAAGATAGACAAATTGAAGAACGATTTAGAAGAGAGTAACAGAACGCAGAATGTTACGTCGTTAGATGATTTGGAGACTAAGGTCAAGACGGTAGAAAAACGAGCAGAAGATATGATGACTAAAATAGAATCCATAATAGATAGTTTCACAAGTCAAAATGTTACAACGGGGGAAGTATCGATAAATCAGACACCGATAGACCGCAGTATGAACAATCAAGAGGTTAGCGTGGGAGAAGACCGTCAAACGCAACAGAATGTAACATTCGAAAGGGCTAGTTCAACCCCTCAAGATAATCCGAATTCGAATAGGAGTACGTTTGGTACGAGTGAACGATACTCAGGTCCAGTGACCATCATCAGAAATCTGGATGATAAGCCAAGGAAGTTTTCAGGAAACACAGGAGTCACACCAGTCGAATTTCTGAGAGATATTCGCGATTATATGGCGGAACATAGAGTAGCCAAGGAAAGAGAACTAAGGATAGTCGAACGCGCCTTAGACGGGCCAGCGTTAACTTGGTTTCGCGCATTCAGGAGCAATTTTGCAAACATGGAACAATTTGCCATAGCATTCTTAAGGAGATTTTGGAGTGCAGAGGATCAGCTGAACGTAAGAGCAGAAATGTATTCGAAGCGTTACTCTACGTCACATCCGACGCATTATGCTAATTACTTTACTTCGCAATTGGCTAGATTACAGTTTTTGATTCCTCCATTGCCAGAAGAAGAGCTTTTGCAAGCTATAGCAAGACAGTTACCAATTGAGGTACAACGATCACTCATAGCATCGGGAGCGAACACACTTGAGCTTTATGACGATATCTTACGCCGATTAGATTATACAAGCGCTCAAATTACACCCAGAACTGCACGGAACGATAATCGAAACACGCAAGAGGTGAATTCGGTAGTTGTCGATAACGCAGCGCAGACGGATAGAAGAGATTTCTGGGGAAACAGAAGGAACGAAGGGAATAGAGGTAATATTCACAACGTTCGCGGGAATGATCGATATCGAGGACCATATGAGAGGCCATACGATCAGGACGCAAGAAACAGTAGATACAGGAACTATGATCAGAATTCCAGATACCAAAATAGGAATAGATACAATAATAGATATCGTGGTAGATACAACTGGAACCAAGGTCAGCAATCTAATCAGAACGATAGGCAGGATAGCAGAAGAAATGATCCAAATGAAAGACAAGACAATCGAGAATATGGGAGATCAAGGCAAGAAAGTAGACAGCCTAGTGCACCACCCGAAGAGATAACTAGAGATATCAATCGAGCAAGCACGAGTGGTGAAGGAAGAAATAAACGACAAATCAATGCAGAATCAGAATACTAATCATTGCGAATCAATCATCATTTTTGAAGGATAGCAAGTCAAAGACAAGGATTTAATTTAAGGAGATATAGTACATCGAGGGAATGGATACTAATGAAGTTGTGGGGACTTTTTACGCAGCTAGCATTAGAAAGTATCATTATGCTGAATAAGAGGATTGTAGAGCTATCGTGTACATATGTTATATATAGAATGCCTGAGAGTGTATTTTTTTTCTCAAGCCTGATAAAAAGGAGATGTACGGGAGATATGTACCCGATACCTAGTTGAGGCTATCGGCTACGCCAGCTGACATTGAGCCGTAGTTGAGATTTATGGGAAAAGTTGTAAAGATAGCGCTCACATCGAGTCGAGAAGAATGCTAGGAAATGACGTAGAAGGCCAAGGATCAAGAAGGCACTGCCAGTCAAGCAGATGGAATTATAGGAAATATGAAGTTTTATTAAGATCTTTATGGAACATGATATTATATCATCTCAGAAGAGAAGAAATGTCAAGCATTATATATGGTATTAACTTGAACAAAGACAGATAATCCCTTAAGTTATTGTATAACTTAATAGCCGAGATGATGGTGGTCGAGATTATACTTGTGACGCGTGACCACAGAAGGTGGGGGAGCATCACGTGACAGCGCCAGGTAGGAGCTCCTCAACGAAGTCTAGAGACAGTAGTCGAGTTCTGTCAGCAGGGCTGAGTAGAACACATGCGCAGAGAGTACGGCAAAGTTGAGCGGTGCACGGCACTTGTTACGTGGAGTGAAAGCGACAGTATTACTTCACCAAGCACAGAGCAGAAAGTAGGTCAGTGAGTCAAGGCAAGCAACGCACGGTAGGCGGCATGAGGACCGGTTACGAGGCAAGCTGTACGGGCCGTGTAAGCAGGAGAAACGCCGGGGTCAGAACAGCATTAAAATACGAGATTGAGAACTTTATTTCGAGCTGCATTTTGTAACGCAGAACAGCACAGCAAAGCGGTATGGCGAGGCCGGCCTTAAGCGTAGATCATTCTGGAACAGTGCAGTGGAGCCGAGCGTGCTAGTTCCGACTTTTATACGCAGGCAACATTAAAGAAGCTGAACTTCATTTCAACATTCAGTTACAACATTGTATGGGACTTGTATTCAGTAATCGAATTGTGCAGGCAGATGATTATAATATACTGCAATGGTGAACTTCAAATGAACTTAGATATTCAAATGACATTACGACTATGCATTTCATAACGGAACATGTAGAGCGACCATGGGGTCAAGCTAACATTAACGCTTTTAAGCAAACGAACTGTTACAATTACATGCACTTATGAACATTGGCACGTGCATTAATACAATTCTTTTTCATGAATTATTATAAAATATCGAGTACGAACACAGCTACAGGGTGTTTCAAAAACTTATACACTCTCATAAATAAAATTTATTTTCTGCAAGTGAGACTTAACCACTGTGGAGATTGAACTTTTAACAAGCAAACCGAACATTGTATGGGACAGTGGCGTAACGTAGAAGAAGAATATGGGGTACGCTGCTTTTATGAACTTTTACGTAAGGATTTGGACAGTATCCGCTATGGATAACATGCAGTTCATCATGTCGGAGTAAACGAAGACAGAGACGCGATGGCACCACGGAGCGATGGATTCGATTCCTGAAGAAGAGGAGGTCTAATAGCTGATTCACTTGGGATATGAAGGCGATCGTTATCGCGAGGGTCATACGATATTTACGTCGATCTTTCGAGAAATTTATTACACACGAGGATAATCGACGATCTTGGAAATATATTAACAGCTGATATGAGAAGGTACTGTAAGAGTTATTACTTTCTGATATGATTATTTTCATGAACACTGGGCATACTTGTATATTTTTCTAGTAGGAGTTCTACAATTGTTTAGACATGGCTTAAACATTATTTGCTCCAAATTTTGCTAGAATATGGCGTTACCATATGATATGGCAGGCACCATTATACGAAATTCTCACAATTGGTTGGCTTTATTAAGCAGATGTTTGGTCTTTTAGACATTTTCCAGTAAGGATAGTTCTTCTTGGATAGTTATTTTTTTGTGGCGAGTATTTCGAACTCGTGATCTGCAATTGGATTACTTAAATTACTTCGTCAGTTCATTGCATACTAGCGAGTGTGTATTATTCATCAGTAGGGATTTTTTTCCATTGGATTGTTTGGAGATATTAAGATGTTATTCACTCAAGTGAATGAATATCGCTTTTATGTGACAACTAGAGACTTGTTGATTCCAATCTGGTACATTCACTCATTAGACGACGAGATGGGGCCTTTCGCTTTAGGCGATTGCGTGGTGGTACACATCTTTACCCATCGTTCAGGGCGTTATCATGATAGACAACGGGGCAAGGCCTTTCGTATTTATACGATTGCGTGGTGGTACTCATCTTTACTTGCCATTGAGGAACTCATTTTTATCATCCGAGTGAACTTGAGATTGTAAGAGGATCAGACAAGAAACTACTAGTCACATATCAGTCGAATGTTGTTAAATAAATTAAAAATAAATGTCAGCAGGGTTACATTTTGTAATTCTTGTTTGCCAATCCAATATTTTGTTGCTATACTCATTTGAGAGTACTTTCATTTAACAGCTGATACAGTTGAAGCTTTTGATAAATTTTATGATTGAGTTTAATACCTTTGAGAAGGATTTAAAGTAATTGAATCTTGTAAGATGAATCATTAATGGTCAGATTTATTTTAAGGCAGATCAGTATTGCATATTTCGATGTGAGAGATTATAGCACATTGGTGTTTTTCTGTGAAGTGAATTATGAGAATTTTAAGAGAATTTATGCTATTTAAAAGCAGATCTTGAATTTAATTTCGATTACAAAGGTAATATTTTTCCTAATTGTTTAAGAAGTTGTCTAGATGTGATCAGATTAATTACAGTTATTGGAGATTGTGTGCGTTGATAATTTGAAGCCAGTTATATATTTTTGTAGATCATGCAACGTGATTAAGTGAAGTTTGTGATAGGCATTTTGTGGAAGTTCCCAAGTGGAAGTTGCAATATTGCTAATGTATTTTGAAGCAGATATGAGGTTGTCGAACCCAGTCTAGCATAATTTTGAGATTCATGCTGTGCGCTGAATATTTATGGAGTTTTGTGGAATAATTGTGGTATTCAAATATGGTATTTGATAAAGTGAGAATATATAATGTAGTTGTGGATAGTGAGATCCAACGTGAATTTGTGAAGGCAATAATATTTTTTTGGCATGATAATTGAATACGAGATATAACTTGGAATTGATAAAACTGTAAGACAACGTTCTATAAACCATATTAAACAATTTGTTAGGAAATTAAACAAATAAATATTGTTGATAATACAAGATTTTCTGATAATAATATTTAATGAAATAATAATCTGGTGTTTAAGCATATTAATGATGAAATAAAAATCAGAATGACTAGATGAAATAATAAAAATCTAAATAACCAGAAAATAAAATTTAAATAAGTTGATAAATTAAATTTTGGAATAGATCAATGAATTAAATAAATGGATGAATTAAAGATTGAATAAATAAGCTGATTTAGATAAATTAATAGATGATTGAATAGATGATGAATAACTGAATTAGAAGGTGATAATTAAATAAAGAAGCTGATGATTAATAAATTTAAATGGATTTAAATACATTTAATTGAGATATGATTTGAAGAATTGCAACTTGAGTTGATGAATTAAACAATTTATATTGATGATTTAAGATGATTTAATCTGAAGGAGATGATGAAATGAGAGAGTGTGAATAATTAGAGAGCATAAAGAATTGATGATTATAATATTCATTTAAATGATTTGATGATAATGAATTAATTATTCTGACTTGAATATAATGAATTTTGAGATGAGAACTAACGTGAGAAATATTTAATTTTGATGATGATGATGATTATAACCAATGAGTAGTGGATTTTCTGTGATTCACAAACAAGCAATTATTAATGACAGTGTAAATAGTGTAAATTAATTATTCGATGTTTAGGAGCATTTTACTAACATATTCAGCATTTGAATAATGCCATGCAAGCCATAAATTATGTGATATTTAAATATGTGATTAGAATATATGTGTTTAGACAGATTAAAATATATTTTTACATCCACATTCATGATGTTAATTTAAAGGGAAGTTAGGTCTCAGTTATCACGAATGTCAGTGACGCAAGGACATAGTGCTACGGTGATCCTGAGAACCCAAGAGAACTTTAGAAATGTTTCCTATTTTATGTGGATTAAATACACTTTGAGTAGAATAAGATGGTTCGATTTTCTGGACAATGACAATTTAACGTTGGCATTCGACCATGCTCTCAGGTAGGATGAGTGTTTAATATGTCTGTCTGACTATCAAAGTTGAATAAATTTGTTTTTATCTTAGTTGTGATCTGATGATGATGTGATTTTCCTATTTCTTTCCTTGTCTTAATTAAGGCTTAACCAGGAAGGATGTGGTTTGCTAGGGATTCAGTTGATGGCACCCATTTATATTTGTATTTTTTAAAATTAAATTTAAGCCCGTAACGACCCTGGAGATACTTTATCTCGTGTTACCCTCTGCTTTTGTGATATTTCAACTGAATTTCCGACACATTCCTTATTTGACTTCATGTTCATTTAATTCCGCTCTGTCCTGGAAATCCAGGAATGCGATGTAATAGCAGATGGGTCATCGCATCCCCAGGACGAACGGATACAATACTAACTTAGTTGAAGCATGCTGTTTGATAAATAAATATTCTATTCTCTTATGTTCTATTCACACGTACATGTGCTTTGTCAGCCACGATGAAAGCAAACTTGTCTTCATTGCCACCTACCTGCCCTATATAACTCGTGCAGTATGTTTCTACAGGTTCAACACAACAAATTGTAATTGAACATCAAATTTGTCCAGCAAGTACATTTATTTTAATTTTAAGAGGGTAACATTGGTGCTAATTAAAAAAATAAAAAAAATTACTTATAACTTATAATTTTTTAAAAGAATATAAACAACCAAATATAACGAACTTTTTAGAACATATATATACTCCAATGGACTCTACTGTAAATTATTAGATCTTGATCATGTTTTCATTCCCATAAAAATAAAATTGTTTTCCGAAATTTTGGGCTTCCCCGAAACATAATCCTATATACGCCACTGCGTTCATATACTTTCTAGGTATATATTATTAGTTATATGGTTGATAATACCATCTATGTTTACATAATCAATAAATAACGTGATACAGAGAGTTAAAGCCGTTGAAAACGGAAGTAAAATAATGAGCAGTTGACTAGCAAAATCTCGAAACCGACCCCGTTAAGGCAAACCGCTCCAACGTTTGACTGGTTCAAGATAAATTAGCATAAGTATGTATATTCTGGAAGGAAATTTAATGCTCTACGACTTCCTTCCCCACGAGTGTCCTGTAAAATGGAAGGCAAACGGATTGGACGGGCAAGTTTGACGAAAAACGTGAGGCGCTTCATATTTTTCTGCAAATAAATTATTTTCACCGGCTCATATATTTCGGAGAGGGTAACACAGAGATAACTATGAATACCCATTTTATAGCGCATTTAATTACTTTTTTGTTTGAAAAGTATAAATATTTCTGTGGGACGCACCGTTTGAAAGTTATGCGCCAAAAACTAAAAAAGGTGGACTTTGAGCCCCCTCCTCCCGCGGCACCTGAAATTGAAGGGACTTTATTAGTTGTTGTTCAAGGAACCTCTCCCTACACATTCCTGAAACATTTGGAACTACATGATTTAATGCAGAAAAAAATTCCTAATTTGACTGGACTAGAGATGAAAGGCTGCTTGAGATTTTAGTTCTCGCAGTAAAGGGGCGCAGCTGTGCTTCATAAAATGGGAGGTAGCGCGCAGTTCGCTACTCCTGTGGGGACACCAAGAGCCCGCTGATGAGCCAGCTTGTTGACCTAGGCGAAACCCTACACTAGACACGGTACAAACCTAGAGAAATTGCTGAGTTTTAATTCGCTGCTGTGAAAGCCAATATACCAGTTCTAGCAGGGCCCGCGTAGACTATCTAAGCAATAACAGTGCAATGTAAGGAACGGCCTGAGCTATTATGAACATTACATTTATTTACGAAAAAAAAACTTCACAAACTTAGAGCGCGGGCGCCGAAATATTACGTTGATCGATTTCTCGCGCTTTGTGTTGGAAACTAACGTAATATTACAGCTCTAGCACTCGCGTGTGGGTGCCAGTAAGCATGAAGTTGCACATACTATCGCTAGATAGCACCACGTCACAGTTCAGCGGAAGAATATCGATCTGTTCGAAGGCAAGCGATGCAAGTTCAAGTAGGTCAAATCTGATTTCTTTTCCTTTGTTTTTACTCTTTGTGGACAGATTTTTCTCTCGCAAAAACGTTGAGTTTATTCTATGACTAGTATATATATTTGGGGTTATAATTCGCATTACAGATTCTGAATCTGACGCAACCGAAGAGACAGTTCTCCCTTCTACTTCTGCCAGCGCGCCCGCTCGTTCCAGGACGAGAGCGCGCGCAACAGCTGTTTACGTCTTTTTTTTTCATTGTAGTTTTATTTTCAATCGTGTCGGATTTTTATTAAATTTGTAATGTTAGGGTTCGGATATCGAGCGGACCTTTCAATTTATTTATAACTCAAACCACATTCAGTTTGTGCCATTACTAACATAGCCATAAATTCTGGATCTATCTATCTATCTATCTATCTATCTATCGTATGGCTTTTAGTGCCGGGAGTGTCCGAGGACATGTTCGGCTCGCCTGAGTCTGTAGCTGCTTCCAGTGGACACTGTAAAGGGTGAGCTACAAGTTCCGTTCAATTTCAAGTAGTTCCAACTTTCGTCACCAGATATCAATGATACCTAGTGGCGAACGTTGGAACTTTCATAGAGCGTTCTGACGAAATCTAACCTAACAAATTTTGCTTTACACAAGTTTAGTCTGTGAAAGGATCTTTTGCATGCCATAAATCTATGACATGGGACCGCCGGCTTTACTTCCCCTCCGAAGGAAGGCATACTGAAGGATTTTTAACGCTCTTAAAAATCCGACGACTTCGGTCGGGTTTGAACCCGCTAGCTTGGGCATAGAAGCTCAGCATGCTACCAACTACGCCACCGAAGCTGGAAATCAGCCAGCACACGGGTGAGGAGCAACATTTAAGGCATCAGCAGGGTAAGTGTTAATATATTGATACCAGTGCATGAAGGAAAGATCCAACTGGGCTGTGAAATTATAACTTCACAGAGGACATTTGGGATACAACCAGGACTTCTTTCACATACAGTAATTCTCGAGTGAGGTGTACAGAGTTGTATCTAAGAAGCCAAATCACATTTCTTCAAGATAATGCATTTTGTTAAGATACTTTTTGAATTTATCTATACAAATTTTCTCTAAACACACAGTTGGTTATTTTGTTACTTGTTGACACAACCGATAGCGAGGTAACGATCTTACCCGTCAAAGGGCTACGTAAAGATGTCCATGAGTAAAGACGGGTTTTGTCAAGTAAAGGCAGATTTTATCGAAAGTCTGACCCTGAGATTTATTTATTGTCATTGAGACAGCCAAACGTACTGGGAATTGCCTTCTTTCAAATTTAAAAGGCTTGTTCGTATCAGAGGGGATGAGGGTCATCCTGGGTATAAAAACGATTTCTCTCTTATCAGAATCTATAATGGTTGCCTCTATGATATTACGTTGTAACCCGTTGATTATTGGCCTTGTCCCATTGCAGACCCCTTTTGAGGGTAGAATATTTCTTAATGACATAATGATAGCACCTTGCTTAAGTCTAAGTTTGTGTGGAGGCATGCCAGTTGGTGTCAGACTGTTCAAAAATTCTTCAGGGTAAGCCAAGTGATCTTGCGAATGCTCACTCACAACACAGTCTACACTCTCGTAGACTACCCCTTCTCCTGAAGTACTCGATTGTTCAGTTCAAGCGATGCTTCATTGGCGACCGTAATAATAGTTCTTCCTTTAAGCTCCTATGGGGTGACAGCAGTAAAATCAAAATCACCGTCTAGCTGTTCACCTGGATCTTGTATTTGTGGATAACATGTAGATGGTTCCGTAACTTCCGCCCCAGTCTTGTCTTTTCCTATTTCTAAAAGCCATATTGAAAATAATTTTCAGAATTTAAAGCTTGCATATTCTGGGTGTGTTTAAGTACATGGAATTTATTCCAGAGGCTATGCCGCTTCAAACAGCTAGCAACTGTCAAAGAACGTGATCCTCTCATTATGACAGGAAGGACTTGGCAAAAATCACCACCCAGTAAGATGACTTTACCACCGAATGCTTCAGTACATTTGGTCAGATATTTGAGAAGTCTGTCCATAGCTAAAAAAAAAGCGTACACATGCGTCATTGGTGCTTCATCCCAAATAATTAATTTTGTATTCAACAGGGCTGTTGCTTCTGGTGTGTGTTGGCGTAACGTTGCACGTAGAATTAGAATTGAGAATCAGAGGGATTTTTGAAGACAGAATGGGCAGTTCGTCCTCCTTGCAGAATGCAGCTGCTATTCCTGTAGACGCTGCTGGAGTCGCTTGATCTCCTTTTGCTCTGATTATATGTAAGAATGTCGAGTAAACAAATTTTACCAGTTCCTACCAGTCCATCTAAAAAGAAACAGTTCTGTTTAAATGTTTCTTCTGGGTTTCCATATAAGGCATTAAAGATCGAATCTACAAGCCTTAGTTGCGCCTCATTAAGATTTTGTCTGATGCTGATAGCCCTAGTGAATGTCTTTCGCTGATTCATTGCCTGCTTTATGGATGAATTACTGTAATTCCAGTGAACTCCTGCTTAACTCACTTACAAAATGTAAAACGTTAATAACACTCATTGATAAAGTAATATTTCAGTGGTAGAAAAAAAGATCGCCGACAGGTGGGAATGAACCTGGATTCACGCGTTCCGGGGGCACGCACCTTATCCACTTTTTTTTTTTTATTAGCTCTTTACAGAATTACAGAATTTTCAGATATGATAAATACCAGACTAATACATCACAAGAAATCCAGATAGTGTCCATATTTATCGTATAATTGTCCACTTTCACTAAGCTTCCAACGCTCTTTTTGCAGGTGATACCTGAGATCCAGGAAAGAGAAATGTTGATCATTGTCCATCACGAAGTGTACATATTGGCCCATTATCCACACAATGGCAGTCTGTTTAATTTGGGGGAAGGCGGTCACCGACAAACGAACCAACTTCCTGTCATCAAGGTCATTCGAGGGCACATTTAATAGTTGACATACTTTCCCCTTACACCACAGCCACGTGGAGGCAACTTGCGTGCATGATGTGAAGCGGTGTATCGCCGTATCAGTTTGACCACATATAGTACACCATGGGTAAGCTTCAAGATGGATGGTATATCGCCGTAGAGCGGTTGGGATGAGATCGTTGAGGAAGATAAAAACTTGGGAGTGTACAGCAGAAGAAATGGACATAGCCCCAAAATTTTTCCAAACAGTGGGCCAATGGACATAGAGGGTGGTGGCCTCTATTCGCGGTTTGGAGTGTACCACTTGCCGCAACATGTTATAGATACTTTTCGTCGTTGGAACAATCCCTGATGGCATTTGGCGAACAGTTTCCAGAAGGTGCTGTTGATGGTCCCTAAATATCTTCGGCAAAGCTCTATCACAACCACGGGCTGTGTTTCGAATATCTTTGTATAGCGCTTTCGTAAAAGTGTCATGTTGGGAAAGAATGGTGATATCGTTCTTGCAGAGGAGTGCACGGCATTTCATGCCATGAGCTGTTAGCCCTAGCCCGCCTTGCCGGGATGGGAGATACAACTGTTCCCGTTGTACTCGGAACAAAAATCCTTGCCATATAAACCAACCTGTATATTTTGCCAATTGGCTCTCAAACATTTTGGGAAGTGGGAAAAGTTGTGCGACATACCATATTTTAAAGAGCGCAAACACGTTGAGGACCATGACCCGTTGCACTATATTGAGGTTTCTTTGACCAAATTGGATCAGGACTCCCCTAACTTTGGCAATGACCTTAGTCCAGTTAACTTGCACTGTGTCCAGAAGCGATTGCTTCCAGGTAATGCCAAGAATTTTCACCTCATTTACTATCCGGAACCAGGGCTGTGGGGTAATCACTGAGTTAGTATTGAGCGGAAGCAAAGCAGTTTTCTGGGGGTTCGATTGTGCTCCAGAGGCGATATGGTAGAGCTGAAGGACGCTATCGATGTGGGAGATGTCTTCTTCATTGCGGATCAATATTGATACGTCATCAGCATAGGCGCACATTCCAAAAACATGTGTGGACAGTTTGTAACCCTGTAGCTTCACCTGGGTAGTCCGAATGAACGGTTCAAGGCCAATGACAAAAAGTAGCATAGAAAGGGGACATCCTTGCCTAACTGATCGTTGTATTGGAATCAGAGGGGAAAGAAAACCGTTGACGAGCACTCTAGACGTAGCATTACAATTTATCATACGAATGTAGTCAATAAGGATTTCAGGAAATTCGAAGTGTTGCAAGACCATGTACAAGTATTCATGACTGATGCGGTCGAAAGCTTTATCAAGATCTAAGGTGAGAAAACTCATTGGCTCAGTGGGGAGCATTTCGGCTTTTAGGTGTAGGTCCCGTAGTATCGCTAAGTTTGTTAACAGAGTTCTTCCAGGAATACTGCAACATTGTTCATCACCAATGATATCAGGTAGAACAGTCTTCAATCGGCATGCAAGTACTTTGGTAAGGACTTTATAGTCACTGCAGAGCAGAGTAACTGGTCGGAAGTCACCAACTGCCATGGGAGAGGATGTTTTTGGTATGAGGACTATGGTACCCTCGTGATGTGATTGACAAAGAGCACGACGTTGGAGAATGGTACGCAGGACATGACAAAATTCTTTGCCAATGAGAGGCCAGAAGTGTTTATACATTTCATATGGCAGTCCATCAATGCCAGGTGAGCGGTTGTTTGGGAGTCGTTTAACCACAGAGTGAATCTCTTCATCCGTAATATCCGCGCTGAGCAGAGTTTTGTTGTCCGGAGATAGTTTGGTACTGCAAGATGACAGCAATAGGGTCACCTGCTGTGGATCAATGGGAGCCTTAGCGTAGAACCGTTGATAAAATAATGATATTTCACTACGTATAGCGTCAGGGGAGGTGACGACACTTCCAGTACTGGTGCGGAGGCGGTGGATATATTTACGTTGCCGCTCACGTTGTCCTTTGGCGATATGGTATACACTTGCACTTTCGTCCGGGAGCACTGTACGATCTTTTAAAGCCACGTTGATATGAGCGAGCGTTCGTTGCTGTAGAGACAGGAGCTTGGTTTTAACTTCCCGGATCTGGTCATATATACGCTCCCCAGCATCAGATCTTTGCTGGAGCTGGCGAAGAACTCGATAGTAAAATTCAACTGTATCCCGTCTTTCCCGACCTCGTTGGTAAGATATGTTCTTAAAGACATCTTAAAGGAATCCGGTCCCTCTATTCGTATTACCGGTATTGATGTATTGTTTGTAGAAGGCAGATATGGGTAAACACGGTATAGCAACTTCTTGAAGGAAAGCAATGTCAATGTCAGCATCTCGAAGGAATCTCTCCAACAGTTGAAATTTCAGAGGGCATTCTATTACATTGATATTCACAGTGGCCACAGTGAGAAATTGCGCCATTACGAGAAGTATAAAAGCTGTGCTAGACATACTGGAAGGTGGACTCGAAAGAAGACACAGGTGAGAATTATCCTGGTGCACTATGTCAAATTAGGTTGAGATAGTTCCTTTTGACTGCCATTCATAGGCCGGCTGTCAGCGGTTGAGAGCGTTCGTGGGTCCCTAGATGACGTAGAAAGAAGATTTTGTTTCTTTTTCACAGCTGCGGAAACGTTTGTGGAGCCAGTTTTATTCTTCGGGGCTGGTACGGCAATCGAGGCATTTGTTTTAATCTTCTTAGAGACGTTCTCGGATCCCCGATCAACAGTCTTAAGTGAGTCGGTAGGGACCAGCGAAGTCTGGGGCAGTGAAGACAAAATTTCTGTGGCAGCCTGTAGTAACGGCAGAGTTGGTTCTGAGGCTGCGATACAGGTTGCCGAGAGCACAGGGGCACTCTGTGTCTCGCAGCTCTGGTCAGGGCAAGGTATCAGTTCTGCGTCAGATGTATCCGAGGTCACTCCTGGTGTTGTCCCAGCTGACTGACCAATGATCATGTTTTCATATGACGTTTGCTGCGTCACAACTTCCGAGTATTGTACACGTCGTTGTTGTGTAGGAGTTATACCGAGGGGAATCATTTTCTTTGGGCAGTTAATACGGAGATGTGTGGTAGCATTGCAAATTAAACAGGTCTGTTTCTGTCCATTATACGTTATATAGCCAGAATGGCCACCAAAAGCCTCAGTGGAGGGGATATCTTGCTTGATTTCCATAGTTACGGCACGTATTCCATTATACACCGGGAACTGATAAGCAGAAGACCATTGTTCTTTCCTGACGTCACTCACAGTGCCATATTTCGACAGGACGGATTTGAAAATTTCAGGGGGTACTTCGAGTGGGACATTAAATATACGCACTGTGGTAAAATTGGAATCCGCTGTGGAGAGCTTAACATTGGTCATTTCGCCGGAATCATACTGAAATTTAATAGGATCTGCAAAAGTATTTAACAATTTCTGATAAATAGATATGGTGATTACCTTGATGTACATGGTTTTTTCGTGCGCATTTAACTGGATGGCTTCTACTTGGTCGACAGTCAACCGGAGGGTATCGCCAATCCAGCAGTGAATTTCTCCTGGTGAGGGGCGAGAACTCTGCCTGTCCCATTGGCAGCGTACGGTGTTTTTTCTCTGGTATCCGGACATGATTTTCAGCGGGGTTTTCTGGGTTTCTGGTTTTGTTGTCCTATCTGGAACACTACTTAAAAAAATATTGTCCGAATGACACACGGAAGGTCAGTACACACGTGGAACTAAGGAAGCACCGGTATTAGGAACCGTAACCTCTTCCAATGCGGTCACACAGCGCGCACACACGTACCGCACTCGGCCACGACCAGTGACCAACTTCCACTGAGCTACTGCTACACGCCTGTGTATGTGTTGTCGCACCAAATCACCATCTCAATAACTCGCTGTCTGGAGAAAATAGTCCTCCCTTCATTTAAGTTGCACATTCGTATACGTTCATATTGTTACTATATTTCATTGTCAGGACTTGGTTAATGCCCGTCTTCAAATATATGGAAGCCTTATGAATGGGTGCGTACAGTTATTAAATATTTATTTATTTATTTATTTATCTTGTCAGAAACATACAAATGTACAGTTGCTATACAGGTACATAAAAGAGTAAAACTGTCTAATTATATAACACGTGCCCAATACTGAGCAACATCCAAGCCGCTCGGAGTGGCTAACAGGAGATCTTCCTCTGCACAAGATGAAGGGCACAGCGGACAATGAAGCCTGTGTCTTGTGGTTTGTTCTTGTCCACATTCGCAAGACGTGTCACATGTACTGAGGCCCCATCTCCTCAGATTTTCTCGGGAACTTCCAACTCCTGATCGTAACCTGTTTAGGGATTTTTACACCATCCAGCTTTCATTGTGTCCGGGTGGTAGTTCTTCAGCTACTGGCATCCAACCGCAGGGGTTAGGGGTCGACTTCTTCCATATATCCAGCCTTGCCTTATCCGGTGAGACGGTAAGCATCTCAGATGTCCTCAGGAAGCTCTTTCGGGACCTTAGCCGTTGCTGAGGAGGATTATATCCATGCAGTGGGTGGGCGCTGTTCTCTTCCACTCTCAGCCTCTCCCTGTTGGCAGCCTCCTCTCTGCGTACAGTTATTAAATAAATCAAATTAGAATGAGTAGTGGCTCGGCCATGCGACCATCTTTGAATGGCAAGTCACAGATTCGTTAGCGCAAGGAAAATATTTAATGTTGAAAACTAAAATATTTCCGTTGACTTTTCAAGAAAGACTAGATTTCTCCTGTACTATTGAGACGATTTGGAAGATTTTGGTAGTTGCTAACAGCGTACGTATTTAAAATGGATTAGAAGGGGTCGCTGAATCTACGATGAACATGTGCACTCTACTTTCTATTCACGGCATTGCCTAGGCCAACCATATTCTGTAAGATGGGCCAAGTCCTTTAGCAATTTTTACCGGACTATCATGATGCAGAGTAAGTCCTTGTCGCCTAGCGACAATCTTTAAGACGGTCAATCTGCCCATCAAGTCAGGTTCAGTATTGGTGCGGCTTTGATTATCATGATACAGAGTTAGTCGTTGTCGCCTAGCGACAATCTGTCCGTGAAGTTATTAGATTCAACTTTATTTGTTTAAACACACTTTTTAAACAAATAAATATATTTCAGTTGACTTTTCAAGAAAAGCAAGATTTTTCCTGTACTATTGAGACCATTTGGAAGATTTTGGTACAAACCACAACTTCTAACTCCCTCTGGTTTAGGAGCTTGAGTGTTGTGATACATACACCTTAGCGTATTATATACTGTACTAGCAGGTACCCGCGGCTTCGCTCGCGATCAAGACAATGGGGACGATGCATTATTGCTGATAATTGGTTTATTCCATTACAGCAATCGCGGCTACAGGTGGGTCGATTCTAATTCTGAAAATTCTGATAAATACAGTATATTGATATGAGCAGCAAAAGTGGGAATTTTATAGAGTTGTGAAAGTCTGCAGGATACGATGTTACATTATGTGAACACATTTGAAAATTTTGGTTTTGGGTTTGCCATCTTCTGCTGAGACATAACGGTTTTGTTGTCCGGATAATCGCGCGCACGCCACATACAGTTGCGAGTGGGAAAAAATTGTTTTGTCTAAACGTACTCCTGGAATGGCAAATCTATCGGAATATGGGGAATTAAAAGTATTTTTCCTTAAGCTATTCTGGGTATAATTTTGCCACACTTATTAATGATTTGAACGTCAACATGTCGCTATTAATAGTCCTATAGTAAAATATCTCTCACCTTGGCCGCTGATGTACATTATGCAGTCTCTTCCCGTGTTACATCCCAGGGATTGAAATTCTCCAACAACCCTTTTGCCTTACATGCCTGTCTAAGTAATTAAAATTCCCGATTGTTGTTGTTTGAGTCTTCAGTTTTTTGACTGGTTTGATGCAGCCCTCCATGCCTCACTCTCCTGAGCTAATCGTTTCATCTCTACATACCTACCGTACCCTACATCTGAGGCAATCTGTATAACCCTGGTCTACCCCTACAGTTCTTGTCCTTGACCCTCCCATCTATAACTAAGCTTGCTATTCCTGGGTGTCTTAATATGTGTCGTACCAACCTATCTCTTCTCTTCATTAGCTGTCGCCAGAAACATCTCTCCTCTCCCACTCGTCTTAATAGCTCTTCATTTGTTACCCTATCTACCCATCTGATCTTCATCATTCTCCCGTAACACCACATTTCAAACGCTTCAAGTCTTCTCTTTTCTGCAGCACCATTAGTCCAAGTATCAGTTCATTATAGTGCCACGCTCCAGACAAAAGCTTTCAAAAATGACATCATAATACCTAAATGTATATTCGATGTCAACAGATTCCTTTTCTGTAGAAATGCTTTCCTTGCCTGAGCCAACCTGCTTTTTATATCTTCTTGCTTCGTCCATTACTGGTTATTTTGCTTCCTAAGTACCGGTAACAGAAGTCTCCTACTTCCCGCAGCGTTTCACCTGCCAATTTGATGTCCATAGAGGTTTCTGATTTATTTCGGCTGCATTCCAATAATTTTGTTTTACATTTATTGATTTTCATCAAGAATTCATTCGTCAAAACGGAGTCCATACCATTCACAAATTCGTTCAAATCTTCTGGCGTATTGGCCAAGATGACGATGTCATCAGCAAATCTCAGAGATGAAATTATTTCTCCTTGAATCTTCACTCCGATTTTAAATTGTTCTCCAATTTCCTGATTATTGTGTTTTTAGAGATCTTTGAAATGCGTTGCCCTCGCACATGGTGCAGATGCATTGTCAAAGGAAAAAATTCCATGTTACGAACATGGGCCGCATAACCTGTATCGAAAGCCTATTCTGGACAGCAGTTCCTTGAACTCAGATTTGCCAACATTTTATTGTATCTTTCCATGTGGTATGTCTCTGTACCTCAACATACAGAAGAGTGAAAAGGTAGTGAGTGTGTTCTTTGCCGGAGTGGATACTCGCTAGTAGAAATTCTTTTCAGTAAAATAGACTGGTTCACAATTTTGTAAGTGCACATTGAGGTATGTGACGGCGGGATGCCTTAAGTGTTAAGGAAACGGCAATAGCCGCCTCAGAGCTCCGTTGCTACTGAAATAATGACCAGACTGATATTTGTACTTAACCTATACAGGATTTGTGAGCCCAGTGTTTATGAAATTGAACGTAGCTATATCGCTACCTTTATTTAATAGCCGCTACTGTAGTGTTTAAAAATTAAAGCTGGTATTAGAAGCCGCTTCCCCTATTTTTTTACCCCTGCCACTACAGCACATGAAGGGCCTAGGCCTATCATGCGACCGCTTCCCTGCCATTTGGCCTGCAGATATTGTGGTGACGCGTGGTGAGTGCATAGTGTCCCCTCAGCCGTTAATCTTGTTATCGTGACCGGGGCACTGCCTCACAGCTACTCAATTGTCCTCACGAATCTGAGTTCAGCCCGTTGCAGCCCTCACGTCAGTGTCTAAAATCTCTGACGGAGCCGGGAATCGAACCCGGGGCCTCTGGACGAGAGGCAGGCGCGCTACACTGTTCTTATTGTGTTTATATATATCTTGAAAAAGATAATAAATGGATTGGCATTGCCTCCTACAGGGATATATAGAAAATTGGATGTCATACCTTGAGGTAGTGTTGCCATGGAAACGGACTTGCGATTAGTTCATCAATCAGAGCGAAGATAGTTTTCTGCGAATATCTTTGAAACTGTTGGTTTTAGGGCTTTAAAATGTAGTTTTCGGTGTCCCGTGGGGACATACCGAGTATTGTTTCTTGCATCGAGGTGAGTAAAATGAGCTTTGTCCGGTCTTTATGCGACAACTTCGATATTTTGTCCTGGTTGAGTATTTTTGGTGACTTTTCAGTTATGTTGCCCGTTCCACGGGAACAATGATTTATTTCCGGACGAAAGGCAGCCTATATGTTATCACATGGTATAAGCTGTCTCCATTTCAAATTTCATCCAAATCCGTCCAGCCCTTTTATTGTCAAGAGGTAACAAACTAACACACACACACACAATCACACGGACACACAGATTTTCACAATTATAATATACTAGCAGGTACCCGCAGCTTCGCTCGCGATGAAGACAATGGTGACGATGCATTATTCTGAAAATTGGTCTATTCTATCACATCAATCGCGGCTACAGGTGGGTCCATTCTAATTCTGAAAATTCTAATACATACAGTGTATTGATATGAGCAGTAAAGTGGGACTTTCATAGAGTTGAGAAAGTCCACAGGGTATGATGTTACCTTATGTGAACACATTTGAAAATTACGTTATGGTTTTGCCATCTTCTGCTGAGACATAACGATTTTGTTGTCCGGATATTCGTGAGCAGGCCACATACAGTTGTTCATGGGGAAAAAATGGTTTTGTCTAAATGTAAACCTGCTGCTCTTAAGTGTGTGTCATTGCGCTTTGTTAATAGAAATTGCGAATATTGTTTGAAAAGAGAACTGCACTGGAATGGCATACCTATCGGAATATGGGGAATTAAAAGTATTTTTCCTTAAGCTATTCACGGTGTAATTTTGCCACAATTATTGATGGTTTGAACGTCAACATGTCGCTATTAATAGACCCATAGTAAAATATCTCTCACCTTGGCCGCTGGAGTACATTATGCAGTCTCTTCCAGTGTTACATCCCTGGGATTGAAATTCTCCCCATGCCTCTCTGGGTAATTAAAATTCCTGATTGTTGTTGGTTGAGTCTTCAGTCTTTTGACTGGTTTGATACAGACCTCCATGCCTCCCTCTCCTGAGCTAATCGTTTCATCTCTACATAGCTACCTCACCCTACATCCGAGGCAATCTGTTTAACCTTGGTCTACCCCTACAGTTCTTGGGCTCGACCCTCCCATCCATAACTAAGCTTGCTATTCCTGGGTGTCTTAATATGTGTCCTACCAACCTATCTCTTATCTGCATAAGCAATCGCCAGGAACATCGCTCCTCTCCCACTCGTCTTAATACCGCTTCATTTGTTACCCTATCTACCCATCTATCTTCATCATTCTCCTGTATCACCGCGTTTCAAACGCTTCAATTCTCCTCTTTTCTGCTGCACCAATAGTCCAAGTTTCACTTCCTTATAGTGTCACGCTAGAAAAACCTTTCAAAAATGACTTCCGAATACCTAAATCTATGTCAACCGATTCCTTTTCTGTAGAAATGCTGTCCTTGCCTGAGCCAACCTACTTTTGATATCCTCTTTGCTTCGTCCTTCACTGGTTATTTTGCTTCCTAAGTAACAGAAGTCACCTACTGCCCGTTGCGTTTCACCTGCCAATTTGATGTCCATAGAGGTTTTTGATCTTTTTTCGGCTGCATTCAAATATTTTTGTTTTACATTTATTGATTTTCATCATGAATTCTTTCCTCAAGACGGATTCCATACCATTCAAAAACGCATTCAAATCCTCTGGCGTATCGGCCAAGATGACTATGTCATCAGCAAATCTCAGAGTCGAAGTGATTTCTCCTTGAATATTCTCTCCCACTATAAATTTTCTCAAATTTCCTGATTACTGTGTTTTTAGAGATCTTTGAAATGCGTTGCCCTCGCACATGGTGTAGATGCATTGTCAAAGGAAAACATTCTATGTTACGAACATGGGATGCATAACCTGTACCGAATGCTTCTGCAGATTTAACACAAGGCCTATTCTGAACAGCAGTTCCTTAAACTCAGATTTGCAAACATTTTATTGTATCTTTCCATGTGGTATATCTCTGTACCTCAACATACAGAAGAGTGCTTTCAAAATCACGTCTTGTGTAAATTTTGCAAAAGGTAGTGAGTGTGGTTCTCAATTTTATAAGTGCACATTGACTATGTGACGGCGGGATGCCTTTAGTGTTACGGAAACGGCAATAGCCGCCACAGAGCTTCGTTGCTACTGACATAACGACCTGACTGATATTTGTACTTAAATATACGGGATTTGTGAGCCCAGTGTTTATGAAATTGAACGTAGCTTGATCGCTACCTTTATTTAGTAGCCGCTACTGTAGTGTTTAAAAATTAAAGGTGGTATTAGAAGGCGCTTCCTCTAATTTTTTACCCCGCACTATAGCCCATGAAGGGCCTAAGCCTATAATGCGACCGCTTCCCAGTCATTTGGCCTGCATATATTGTGGTGACGCGTGGTCAGTGCATCGTGTCCCTCGGCCGTTAATGTTGTTCTTCGTGACCGGGGCGCTGCCTCACTATCAGACAGCTACTCAATTGTCCTCACGAATCTGAATGCACTCCGTTGCAAACCTCACGTCAGTGTCAAAGATCTCTGACGGAGCCGGGAATCGAACCCAGGGCCTCCGGTGAGAGGCGGGCGCGCTACCCTGTTCTTATTGTGTTTATATATATCTTGAAAAAGATAACAAATGGATTGGCATTGCCTCCTACAGGGATATATAGAAAATCGGATGTCATACCTTGAGGTAGTGTTGCCATGGAAACGGACTTGCCATTAGTTCAGTTTATCAGAGCGAAGATAGTTTTCTGCGAATATCTTTGAAACTATTGGTTTTAGGGCCTTAAAATGTGGTTTTCGGTGTCCCGTAGGGACGCACCGAGTATTGTTTCTTCATCGAGGGGCGTAAAATGAGCTTTGTCCGGTCTGTATGCGACAACTTCGATATTTTGTCCCAGTTGAGTATTTTTAGTGACTTTTCAATTATGTTGCTCGTTCCACGGGAACAATGATTTATTTCTGGGTGAAAGGCATCCTATATGTTATCCCAGGGTATAAGCTGTCTCCATTTCAAATTTCATCCAAATCCGTCCAGCCGTTTTAGTGTCAAGAGGTAACAAACTAACACACAAACACACACACACAGACTGTCACAATTATAATATATATAGGGATATAGGGATATACAGGTTGGGCACAATTGATTGAAGTGGTTTCAAAATATTCCTGTTTGTTTATTATTTGTTGTAACATTACAAAATTTTATAGACAGACAGAAGAGCTCACTATTTTTTTTTATTAGCCAACAAGTGCTCGATATGTGCCCCATGAGTGACTGTACACACATCAACTCTATAGTCAAGTTCGTCCCACACCCAACGTAGCTTGTCGCTGTCAATTTGACCAAAGGCGTTGATGATGCGGGCCCGCATTTTTGTCAGATCATCCGGTAATGGTGGCGTAAAAACAGCGTCTTTCACATAACCCCATACGAAGAAGTCGCAAGGGGTGAGGTCTGGAGAGCGTGGAGGCCATGACATGAGGGCGTGGTCTTCATTCCCGATACGACCGATCCATCTTTCTGGAAGTCTGCTTTTCAGAAAATCACGAACATCACCATGGTAATGAGGTGGAGCACCATCCTGTTGGTAGATGAAGTTCATGCTATCGGTCTCCAACTGCCGCATGAGCCACTGCTCCAGCATATCCAGGTAGATGTGCCGTGTAATGGATCTTTAAGCATAGAAGAAGGGACCATAAATTTAAATTTCAAGATGGCACAGAAAACATTGAGCTTTGGAGAGTCACGAGTAGAAAACGCATCATGTCTGCCGAACGTTGCAACTGTTGCGCTCTCGTGGGCGTTAAGGAAAGCACAATGTATGGAGGCTATTAAAACAAAACAAAACAAAACTTTGAGGGCTACGTGGCTTACAACATCAAACACCATCACCATAGCTATAATATGGCTAGAAATGATTGACAAAATCGCTCCAATCATTTGTGCACACCTTGTATGGATAAAAATCAACGTTACGTGATAGTTTGTCTGTCTGTGGGTATGTCTCCGATGCGTTCATATACCATTCATCCTATTGCGTTGAAACTTGGGTGAGATGTTGAGTACATTCTTAGGAAGGATCCTGGATTAGCAAATCCACTTTACAATAGGTAGCGCACGAGTAGATTCAACAAATGTGTGACGTCGCGCGGACCGTTTCAAAAAAGTTCCATCTACGTTCATATAACATTCATCCGATTGCGACGAAACTTTGGTGAGTTGTTGCGCACGCTCCCACAAATGTTTCTAAATTAGTAAATCCATTTTACGATAGCTTAGAGGCAGTTAACGGAAATTGAAGAAAATATTGTGTATCCAAAAAGCACTTCAAGGAACAAAATTCCATTCATTTTTTAAAATTGGCATCACAACGCATACCGGGTACAGCTTGTAAATAAATAAATAAGCATGGTGTAGGCAGTAAATTGTTGTATTACTAATTTATTGTTAGGTGAATAAGATACTTAGCGGTATAATTAGAGTAAGAAAAGGAAATTATGATGAAATATGGACTCATGATGATGAGGATGATGATGATAATGATTAAGATGATTGGTCATTACTGACTTTTGAGCCAGATTAATTATGCAGTGTATTTTGAATGGATGAGGAAGTTTGGCGGTCATCATGGCTATTCTAGTCTTCCAGTCTGCCACATGTAAAAGGGTCGTTTTGGTATTCACATACCAGGTCCTGAGGTTCTTCAGCCATGAGATTCTCCTTCGGCCAGGTCTCCGCTGTCCTGAGATCTTCTCTTGCATCACCAACTGTAGGATCCTGTATTTTTCATTCCACACCACGTGCCCAAAATATTCGAGTTTGCGCTTCTTGGTGGAAAGGAGCACTTCTGTCTTCTTGTTTAATCTTCCCATGACCTCATTCTTTCGGTTCACGTGATACGTAACATCTGCCAATTCATCCTCATTTCGAAGGCTTCCAGCTTCTTGCATAGGGCTTGGGTTAGAGTCCACTCTGGGAAATACATACCCCCTGACCATTTGCAGCCTTAGACTTAGACTGCCCTGTGCGCTTACTGAGGAGCTTTTTCATTTTAAAGAAGGTTGCTCTTGCATGCTCAATTTTTGTCTTAAATTATTTATCACTTAACACAAAAAATAGGCTATAAGTAATATTTCTTACTGATTAGGGTTTTTAAATATATGCAATCTCCGACCAAACTATTGTGGTCAAATATTTATTTTATTTAAGCGTATGGCTTTTAGTGCCGGTAGTGTTCGGCTCGCCAGAGTTTGTAGCTGTTTTTATATGGACACCAATGGGGTCAGCTACAAGTACCGTGGCGTGTGGATGAGATGAAATGAATGAAGATGAGTGAGCAAGATCAATTTCAAGTAGTCCCACTTTGGCTGTCAGTCGCCACTGACACCTAGTGGCGAACGTTGGAATTTGATAGAGCGTTTCTAAAGAAATATAACCTACAAATTTGGCTACACACTACCAATTGTACTGGTAGGTTCTCTTTTATGTCATAAATCTATGATATGGGGCCGCTGGCTTTACTTCCCCTCCGAAGAAGGCATACTGAAGGATTTTAACGCTCTTAAAAAATCCGACAACTTCGGCCGGGACTGAACCCGCAATTTTGGGCATAGAAGATCAGCATATAGTGTTGACCGAATGAAACTGAGTAGAGTATTGTGTGATGAATGGTGAACTGCAGGCTGAAAGGAAAGCTCTGCAAATCGATGGTGAGGCCTGCGTTGGTCTATAGTGCAGAATCTTGGCCGATTACAAAAGCCAAAAGAGAAAGAAGGGATGTGGTGGAAATGAGAATTCAAATATGGAAGAGTGGAGTGTCAAGAATGGATAGAATAAGGGATGATTACATCAGAGGAGCAGTAAAAGTGTGACCCCTAGGAGAGAAGTTTCAAGAGAGTAGGCTCTGAAGGTATGGGCATGTGCTGTGAAAATTGGAGGAATACGTGGGGAAAAGAGTGGGAAATCTGGAAATTTAGGGTCAAGGAGAAGAGGAAGACTAAAACTGAGGTGACAAGGAGGTTGCAGGGGACCTCAGAGAGAAATTATGGGAGAGGAAGGAAGTATGGGATATACTGTATATATAGAAGAGAAAAAAACAGCAAAGAAACGCTGACCCTACGTGACGTGGAGGAAAAGGCTGAGATAAAGATGAAGTGTTGACCGACTGAAATGGCGTCTAATACTTCAATACATGTAGTCCTGTGTAGTTTGGTGTGTGTGTAATCTGTTTGTTGACTTATAGTGTGAGTATTGTGACTAAGGCAAGGGTTTGGGTATGAGGCGGCCGTTGCTTTATTTTTGGTACTGCGCCCGAATATCGCATTAGCCACCACCCATATCCGCTGAGATGGAAAAGGATTGTAAGGACGTCAATACCCAGCCAGAAACATCAACACTTCCCTACTGGGCGAATGACTAGCAAACCCTTGACGCATACAGTCATGCAATAACACTACAAATCAGTTACACATTTACTAGCAAATCAAATTCCATAACAAAAATGGTAGTACGAGAATCTCGGATCTCGAGCGTGAACGGTGAAGTTGAGACTACATGAATACTAGTAACTAACTGGCAGTATTATCGCACGTCGATTGCGAAATGAAAGGATGATCAGTTTCTATTTAAAAAATAAGCAGACAGACCAGAACTATGGCCTGTGATTTATTCACTAAAAATTTACAAACAAGTAACGTTCCCTATCACCAATAAATTAATTAAAAATGAAATTAAAAATATTTAAGCTGGTAGATAAACATTCTACCCTTCAAAATGCAGTTTCAATAAGAAGTGCGTTGCAAAAGGTTACAATTCAAAATTAAATATCGAATGGATAAATTTAACAGTTACCCTGTGACTCGATCACAAAATGCAGCTTGATTTGACGTCAGCTGTTCGTCAACGAAATAATATTTACATTACATAGCCCTACTATATACATCTATCTGTTACACACTTGAATATAAAATAAGTAAAATAACAACTATAAGAATAATAAAATATTTACATAACTGAAATAACCATGTCCAGCACGGTATTCAAAAATCCGAACTAGATCTGACGTGATCTGTCAATCTAGAAGCGCTCCTGTCTTACAAACAATACTTTCCAACACTGGTTCACAAATAATGAAATTCTAGTATCACAGTTTCTGTCCTATTCAGTGGAACTATTTATAACAAACGGTTAAGTTAATTATAGTTCTAGATTGTCATAGCAATGAATAATAATAATAATAATAATAATAATAATAATAATAATAATAGTTTCAAAGATCGAGACGGAACTACTCAATTACATAATAGACGTCGTGGATTTGATAATAACGCTATCTGACGTGAACAACACACAAATACACTCCTAATGTCAGTGATTTTTTAACACATTGTAGTAATACTTTGCTCCAACAGCGATACTCATTTTCCTTTCATATACGTGAACATCTTATGTTAGCGTCACCTATGCTTTCGACATGACACACATCTTTCCATTCCTCTCAACGATAATCATTACATTAATACTGCACGGCATTCCATAAATACAACAACCCATCTTGCTACAAACGTGTAGAAGAATCAGTGATCTTACCACGTTAACACTAACGGTGTAATACGGTTCTTGATGCACCCCTAACCACCTCATCTCTAAGTTAAATATCCTCGTGCTCTTAAATATCAATAACATTCTTGTTCACAACTGTACACCTTGTATAATATTCCACGTAATTTTCATTAATACATTTAGTTTATAAACCTTATCAATATCTTGTATTTCCAAGTTACAATAGAGTGTTAACTTCAAAACACGGTAGTCCGCTCCTTTTTACCAAAATAATAACAATAGTATTCGTCCATCCTCTTCTGGTAAACATTTATGAATCAATTATTCATATTTAAACTTGTTTCAATACATGTTAGACTTCAGGTAGATCTGCAAGTCTCCTGGTCTATAATTTCATTATAGCAGATTATTGCAAAATAATCGTTGCTAATTATAGGCATCACTTGACTTCCATTGTCAACAATGTGATCCTATCTCCCATTTATTACTGTATTTTGTTTATGACCTTAATTTACGTCATATAATATCGACATTCCTTAATTGGAATTGTTCTTTTACAATATTATTATTTATAATATTTAAAAATGTTGCAATTAAATTTTGACATATTAAAATTGTCATTAACAATCTTATAGCATTTTACATTAGTGCTTTATTAGAATAACGGTGTATTCTAGCCATATAGATGCAATTAAATTGCTTATCACGCAAATGTATCGATCGAAGCATTCCCTTTCATAGAACAGTTTTCGCTAAAAGTGAGTATATCAAAACGATCCAAAAGAAATACTTAAAACGGAATATCTAAGTCCAAATGCTAATAAAATTACGTCTCAAACGACACACGTTGACGTATGTTAATATTTACAAATAAATCTCTAAAATAGACAATATAATAGCATGAGTTATGCGAAAGAAAATCTACTAAAAGATGAATTGGTCACCCTTGAAATACATGCAAATACTACGACAAACTACTGAGATAGTGGAACAGTCAATTCTGTACCTTTCCGTCGATCTGCCTCTGAAATACCTCATCAGATAGGTTCGATGTTTCACCCTCGGGATGACATGCGCTGGTCGTCCGTCTGGATCGAGTTGCTGCTTGGAGCGTGGCACTCAGCTGATCGCTTCCCCTCTGCTTGGCTCGCGAACACCTGTTCTCCCGTCTCCCCGCAGTCTGACTCTTGTAACTTCTCGACTTGAGGTCTAGACACTGGAACCCGCAATGATGAAATCTTCCATCCCTCTTCTTCATGTGGCATCTCGTCATCGAAGTAGCTTTGAGCGTCCTTGGATGGTATCTCTTCATGTTTGTAGTAGACATTTGAGTAGCATTAACGGTGTATTCAGAACACTGCAAGTTGGTTGTGCAGTAGCGGTGACATCGATCCAAGGTCTTCTAGATCAACTCTGAATTCCCCGTTCCATAATGTAGATTAACCTCCTTCCATGATTTAGTAGTTCATTGTAATCTTCTCAATAATCGTAGAATGCAAATATCCCCTCTGACTTGAGTCTGTCATCATGGTGAATAATAGATGAACAAGTCTCAGGATATATTCTGAAGTAATGTTGCAGCTTGTTAATGGCAAAGCTGCTCGTTCTATTGTGATATATAACTTGTATAAGCGAAGTCTTCTTTCGATGCGCTTTGTTTCAAAGTTGCTTCTTTCAATAGTCAATTAATGCTTTTGCTGTTTCGCCGGGATCTCCATATCTTCCTCGGCAATCGCACCGTCTCCTAGCAGTCCAGTGGAATCTCCTGACCGCACTTTCAATTACTATAGCGCTCACTCGTGACGCTCTGACAAACAGGTCCGGTCGCTTCAAGAATATCAGTAGGAATGAATTCTCCCCTTCTGCTTATCGCGCACGTGGCAGTCTCGACTGGGTTCTAGCCTCGTGTCGAGTCCTTTTATACAGCATTTCGCTAATATCTCCTCTCCTATCCATAAATATATAATTCTGTTTTTCCAAATTAATTTCGTTTACTCTTCTGGATCTGTAGAAATGCTAATCTCGCTTTATGTAAGCAAATTTGATATAATAGCAATTCCCACAAAAAATATCTGATCCATTCTGATTGGCTGTTGGTTTATCATCAAAAACCTCCCTGTTCTAGCCTCTTATCATAGGGTCGTGTGCATAATCTTTTTGTTGTCAACTCAACTAACCAAAACCGGTCCTGAGCGTGCTAGCTTGAAGCCTCGGACGTATTCCAGCATCGAATGATCTGACTCTCCCTTGGCTAAATTATCATTCACTGAAATATTCCCAAATTTATATATTTCCAAATCATCCAAAATTTTCCAAAAACTTTTCCAAATAATTTTATTCACTTCCCACAACATATCTGTGAAAAAATAAATTTCTATTTCCAATTTCTACTTCTTAAATCAGTAGGTTTGCAAGTCGGTTCGATCCTCGGCTCAGTCAATGGCTGAAGCTGGGGTGAATTTGGGTTCAGTACCATCCCAGCATTCGTCGGGAGTAGATATGGGGGTATGTGGAAAGGGGGGGGGGGGTCAAAAAGAACAATTCTAGGACGACTTAAGTAGGAATCGAACCCACATATTACCATTGGTGTCCCGCGAGACTTGAATGAAATCCGTTCCAGTCCTCAAACCAGAAATAAATATCTTGGCAGAGCTGGGAATTGAACCCTGTCCTCAGCCGTGACAGCTAAGAATGCTAGCCACGGTGCCACGAGGTGGACTGACTATATTGATGATGCTGAGTTAAGTATCCAGCGCGTAGGTGTGCCGTGGACAATGTATGACGTTCAACTCAGAGGGTTAGTACTGCTGTACTGAAGAAATCGTTGGCAAACTACTTCACTCCTTACATTGCCCAGTACGACTCAATACAATTTTACCCTGTATTTGTGTGTTTTAAAAAGGCACTTTGCGTACATTGGCCAAATACTCCACTGAGCAGTGACCATATTTGACTTCACTGGTATAAATATTACCTGAACTATATTCAACCTTTTGATATACAAGCTGTTGTGTGTTTAAATTATTCTCCCTGGGCGATCATTTATCATTCGCAGAAGCAGAGGGCTTTAGGACTGTAATCATGTCTAGTACACATTCTAATGCCATGTAAATCTGACTAACAACCCTGCTAACTAATCTCTCATGATTCGAGTTGGCTCCACCTGCGTAGCCTCATTGATAGTGCGTGGTTTCTGAACTACAAATACGGTGGTATTGTTTCATTTGGGACATGTTGGTCATCAGTAGGCCCCGGATGTTGATGACATGTCATCTTTTTACTGAGCTGTCTAAAACAATGCTGAAGTACATGGAAACTCCGGACAGGCCACCCCGTATGCAAATATAATATATCATTCATCGTTTTGCATGTTTTGCTATTTTTCCATTTTAGGAGCATTTTTTAAATTTGGTAGATTTCTTTGGTCATATTTTAGAGAAATTGGCCATTTAAGGTCTTTTTTCTTCAATTCAGTCATGTCATAGCTTTATATGAGGGAGTTACTTCTCTCAGAGTTAAGAAGAAGCTAGAAGCTGATACAAGATAATTTAAAATATTGAAATTAAATATTTCAGTATTGCTATTAGTAGGAAAATATATATCTTGAATGCAAAAGAACGCTACCATAGGGATACAGATGCTTGTAGTGCAGGTGTGGTATAAAATGTCCACATTATACGGTATTTTCAAAAAAATTGAGGATTTATGTTTAATTAATTTACAAATATCACTTTCAAAACCCAAAATAGAAACATGATATGAAATCATAATAGAATTAATAACAAGAATATGAAAAAATAAGAAAATTCAACATTTGAATTCTTCTGTCATTTTTACTTCCACTACCATTCTCACAACGTTCACATAGGTCTGTTCTATTACTGTGCTTTCCACACACGCACTTGTGACACTTGGAAAATGCCATGGTTGTTTTTGACAGTTTTTTTTCGAGTTTTAGGTTGGACCCTATTATGCGTCCTTTGTCCATTTTCAAATATTCCACTGTCAATCAACTGCTTTTGCAACAACAACTGAACTCTTAGAACAATGGAAGCATATTGTGGATTATAAGGTATTGAACAGCAGCCACACCGTAGCATAAGAAAGAAAATAAATAATAAGCGACACTCCAGAAATAAATAATTTTCATGTGTGGTACCATCGATTACCAAAGCTCAGAAATCAAATTTAAAAGGTAAAGTACCTATAATAAGGTATAATACCAACGAACATTTTTTTCACATCTTCTCCTTCACATTTACAGAAATTTTAGGAGTATAATAATATCGTATGGCCTCGGGTGCCTGGTGCAAGCTTTGTTAATTGACACCCAGAGGGCAGCTTGCATGTCGAATTTCGTCGTTCCTTTGAACGCTATGACAGTCAAGGAGGTTAGATATCTAAGCTCCTTGACACTGTAGCGCTTTCTAGTAGAGAATGGAGGAACTTTGTGTTGGCGGAAAATCCCGAGATTATTTTTGCCATTATGAACACGGCCTACTGAATTCAAATGGCCAACAACGTATGACATGAGTGTCGCGATATTTGAAGAGTAGAGATATATAATGGGCCAAGATTTTTTTTTTTTCAGGAAACTCATCACTGAACTTGGTGCACGCACTATCTTGCGGAATTTTTCCGAACTATTTCCGAGGCACCTGTCACTTGACCCGTTTTACAGGATTTGGGTCTTGCTGCTTGGACCAGATTTTCATAATAAAACAAAAATTGTATTTGTTGTCCCTTGGCCCATTATATATTCCCACTCTTCATTTGTCGCCTTTCAAAATTCACTTACCACGGCCAGGAGCGAACCTGGAAGCTTGGGGTTGGTAGTACAACACGTTAACCACTCACCCACCGTGGCAAGCCATTGTAGGAGTAAAGCCTTGTTTGTGGTACTATTTGCCACACCTTGGTACTTCTAGGATTATTACCGTTAATACAATTCCGTAACACATTGGTATTTAAATTTCCTTATGATTGCAAAATAATAATCAATTGAACTGGGTGTCGTCCACCCGCACGAGTAGTAAAGTAAGAGTCAACCACGTGAGTTATGCAATATCAAAATAATTGAAGAAATCTACAGAAACACCAAAGAAAATATGGCCTACTTCTCTTAGGTAGGGGTTCAAACCCGGCCAAAGCCGTCGGATTTTTAAAGAGCGTTAAAAATCCCTCAGTATGCCTTCCTTCGGAGGGGAAGTAAAGCCGGCGGTCCCATGTCATAGATTTATGGCATGTTAAAGAACCTTCCACTAATTACATCTGTGTGAAGCTAAATTGGATGGGTTAAGAATATAAATAACGCTCTTAGGTTTCTAAGTTCGTTGCCAAGAGCCGATTGCGGTGGCGTTTAGTAGCTAAGTTCTGAATTTGGCCTAGTAGTCGTTGACGGTGGCGCTTGGCGGCAAAAGTAGGAACTATTTGAAAAATTCTAAGTTGCAGTACTAAAATTAAAAAAAAGATAACACACACTAATACAGTCATCACAATTAACACCAGTAATCAGACAGATTCTACACACACCCAAAGTACACGGGGCTACATGACCGCGTTGTCGCAGCCCCTAAACTTAAGAACCAACCATCCTCTCTTAGGTAGGACAACCTATACTAAATTTGACGTAACATACTTATGAAAATAAATGCGTGACGAAAGTATGATATCACTCTCTGAAGTATTGAACGATAATTTTTAATTAGTTGCTAGCTGAGAAAGAATCAAACAAGTGATAATGTTCTGGGTGATGCTTAATTGGCAACGACAAACTTGCGTTAGCTTGACCACATGGTTAGGGTCAGACATCTGCAGAGAGTGAAGAGAGTAATTACGCCCTAGTAGCGGCGACGTCCTTAAATATTGTCTCGTGATCAGAGCAGGGTGTGATTGCCAGAACGTCCAATTAAAGAACGGAAACCCAGTGAAACAAATTAAAACCCGGACGGAGGGTGAAGCGTACAAGAAATAACAAATGAGTCTTCTGCGTAGGAAAGGCTTGGACGCCCGAGGGAGAGGAATAATTTCATTTTAAAATAAAAATATTGATTAGCAGGCTTCTGTATCATGTCTCACTGCACGAAGATGAGGAAGTGAACAAGAGTTTAGTGCTTTTCAGTCGGTCAACACGAATGTACCCAAAAGAGATGGGTTATGCCCTAATCCTGAAATAAATTACATGAGATTAATAAAACACTAGGATGACCAGTTTCGATCGTCAAGCGATCATCATCAGATCCAATACACTTAGGCTATAAAATCTATGTTTGAAATACAGGTGAAAATATTTACAATATGTACAATTATTTAGTTGCAGTATTGGTACTGCGACTGTCAGTGTATGCTAAATGCAGTATATATGTTAGGTGAAATGCTAAATGGTGATGGCTATCTGGAGATTGTACTTTAGAGAGATTATATGGTTGTAAACTATGGTTAAACTATAAAATTTTAGGCTAACTACTTATCTGATTGTCTTCCGTACTACAGCTATTCGCAGTTTCCGTGTTCACTTGAGCTCGCTGTGCGGTCGACTGCGGTGGTTATCTTAACGACTGGTTTTTCCCTGCCTTCCCCCCCTGTCCCTACGTGCTGTGGGGAGTGATCGCGATGTGTTTATGTGAGGTGTTGCCAACCTAGATAAGATGTATGTTATTGAATGAGGTGGATCTACAACTATTAAAGACCGTGGATTAGTCCTCGCCACGCGTGGAGCATAACCCATTCGAACTAAGCGTTGACGGTCTTATGAGGACGTCCCGGCACCTTTAATACTGCCTCTAATATGGGCCTTGGTTTATTGCAGAAGAAAAGTACATCGTACACCTGATCCAGATAACATTTACCTATTAAAACCCCCTAGTTTCCCCCCTTTTTGTTATCTAGCTTGGCTGTGTCGCTAAATTGTGTTTTGTTTCCGACAGGGTGTGTTTTTTTAGTAGCGTGAAGAGGGGTGAGCTCTCCATGAACGTGTGTTCATTTAGATTGTTGGGATTGTTTCGTTTGGCTAGGTGTATCTCGATTGCTTCCTTTATGTCAAGAGCTCTGCCTTTCGATTCGTGATGGATTATTTTAAGGTCCGACTCTATGTTGGTAAAGCTATGCCCTGCGTCACACATATGTTCGCACACGGCTGAATGTGTTCCGTATCTTATCGCATTTCTATGTTCATTATAACGTGTGTCTACTCGCCTTCCACTCTGCCCGATGTAATTAGCTTGACAATCGGTGTCTTGGCACGTTATAGAATATACCCCTGACCTTGAATACGGGTCACGTTTATTTAGATTACTATTTAGGAGGTGCCTAGCGGTTGTGTTTTTCGTCGTGAAAGCTATCTTTATGCCTTGCTTTTTGAATAGGTTAGTGATTTTATATGTATTCGCATTCACATAGTTGAAACGCGCAAATTTTTTCTCATTACTGTCCGGTTTGGGAATCGTTTTATCTTTATTTTTATGTTTGGCTATAATTTGATTTATTTTGCTTGGCGAGAAGTTGTTTTCCTTTGCTATTTGCATAATAGTTCTTATTTCCTTATTATAGTTGTCTTTTGACATGGGTATGTTTAAAGCCCTGTGCACCATTGAATTGAAACCCGCTAGTTTGTGCGTACTGGGGTGATTAGACTGATTGTCGATTGCATGCGAGGTTTGTGTTGCTTTCCGGAATATGGAATATGAAAGGTCGTTGTCTTTACGTTCAATAGTTATATCGAGATAATTTATTTTCCGGTCTATTTCGGATTCCTTAGTGAATTTGATAGAATGGTGAAGGCTATTAATGGATTGGAGAATTGTTTCTTCGCTTGTTAGTTCAGTATCGTAGATGCAAATTACATCATCTACGTATCTTTTCCATATTACTATTCCCTTTGTTGAAGTCTTTTCTAAGAACGCATTTTCTAGTGCATTGATGAAGATGTCAGCGATTAACCCACTTAGTGGCGATCCCATTGCTAGGCCTTCTCTCTGTGTGTATATTTTATTGTCGAATTGAAACACGTTTTGGGTGAGAACGACCCTCAGTAATCTCACAATCTCTTCAATTTCTTTTACCGAATTGTTGGATTTTAAGTTGTTTTCGATAGTGTTGATTGCTTCAATAATCGGAATATTGGTGTACATGTTAGTTACGTCGAAGGATACTAGCCTGAAGCTAGGTTTCATTTGTAGGGTGTTCAATGCTGTTACTAGTTCTGTTGTGTTCTTTACAGAGTTGTTTTTGTCGTTGGAAAGACGGCATTTTAAGATTTTTAGTAACTCTTTGCTGATTTTGTAATTAGGGGCATTCCTACAATTGACTATTGGTCTCATTGGGCATTCCTTTTTGTGTATTTTTGGTTGTCCCCTCAATGACGGTATTTTCGGGTTCATGTTTATTAGTTTTGATTTTTCGGCTTTGGTCAGTATGTATTCTGTTTCTTTTAGCGCACTTTTTATTTGTTTTTGGAATTTGTTGGTGGGGTCTTTTGTTAATTCCTTGATTTCGTTGTTGTTTAGGAATTCGACTGTTTTTTCAATGTATTCTGTTTTGTTCAAAATTACTGTAGTGTTTCCCTTATCTGCTTTTGTGATGATTAAGTCATGTTCTTTTATTTTTTGTTTCAACGACTTTATTTCTTTGATTTGTTTGTTGTTTTGAATGTTATTGCTATCGCCCTCTCGTTTGAGGATTTTTTTGGCTTCGTTAGTGGCGAGATTTTTGGTTAATTCCCTGTCTTCTGCTGGGAGCTTGTGACTGGCTATCTCAATATCTGTGATTAACTGTTTTATATTGTGGTTCGTGTGTGCGTCTGTGCAGTTGTATTTCAAACCTTTGTCTAACATATTCATTTCACCTTGAGAAAAGGTTACGTTCGTTCTGTTGTTTACTCTGCTGTGGAAATTGAATTCATTGTTATTCGTGTGTTGTTCATTAGATTGATGGTTCTGTGTTTCTCCTAGTTTTCTTAATTTATTTTCTAGCGTTTCATGCTTCCTCGTTGCTCTGATTTTGATGGTGTCATGTAGGTGTTCGGTGAAGCTGTCCCATTGGGCTGCGTGCCAGAAATTACTTAGTTGCAATTGAATGTCGTATAATTGTTGGTTAATTTTTTGCTTTCTTATGTATGCAAATCTTAATTCGTTTTTTATCCAAAGCGCTTTGGCTTGTTTAGTTGAAATGATCGAGGCTGGTGTGTTCGGTACGGTTTTAATTGGTACGTATTTAGGGGTGAGGTTTAGTTCTATACATTTTTTGTTGAACCAAATTGACTTGTCTAAATTCATGAGTTTAAGCCTGAGTGATTTGAATTTCTTGGCTTCACGATTTGCCTGACTAGCCGTGAATATTGTGGTGTTTGAAGCCATATTTTCAGTGTTGCCTTAGTAAACAAGAGTTTAGTGCTTTTCAGTCGGTCAACACGAATGTACCCAAAAGAGATGGGTTATGCCCTAATCCTGAAATAAATTACATGAGATTAATAAAACACTAGGATGACCAGTTTCGATCGTCAAGCGATCATCATCAGATCCAATACACTTAGGCTATAAAATCTATGTTTGAAATACAGGTGAAAATATTTACAATATGTACAATTATTTAGTTGCAGTATTGGTACTGCGACTGTCAGTGTATGCTAAATGCAGTATATATGTTAGGTGAAATGCTAAATGGTGATGGCTATCTGGAGATTGTACTTTAGAGAGATTATATGGTTGTAAACTATGGTTAAACTATAAAATTTTAGGCTAACTACTTATCTGATTGTCTTCCGTACTACAGCTATTCGCAGTTTCCGTGTTCACTTGAGCTCGCTGTGCGGTCGACTGCGGTGGTTATCTTAACGACTGGTTTTTCCCTGCCTTCCCCCCCTGTCCCTACGTGCTGTGGGGAGTGATCGCGATGTGTTTATGTGAGGTGTTGCCAACCTAGATAAGATGTATGTTATTGAATGAGGTGGATCTACAACTATTAAAGACCGTGGATTAGTCCTCGCCACGCGTGGAGCATAACCCATTCGAACTAAGCGTTGACGGTCTTATGAGGACGTCCCGGCACCTTTAATACTGCCTCTAATATGGGCCTTGGTTTATTGCAGAAGAAAAGTACATCGTACACCTGATCCAGATAACATTTACCTATTAAATATTAAATAGGTAAATAGGTAAATGTTATCTGGATCAGGTGTACGATGTACTTTTCTTCTGCAATAAACCAAGGCCCATATTAGAGGCAGTATTAAAGGTGCCGGGACGTCCTCATAAGACCGTCAACGCTTAGTTCGAATGGGTTATGCTCCACGCGTGGCGAGGACTAATCCACGGTCTTTAATAGTTGTAGATCCACCTCATTCAATAACATACATCTTATCTAGGTTGGCAACACCTCACATAAACACATCGCGATCACTCCCCACAGCACGTAGGGACAGGGGGGGAAGGCAGGGAAAAACCAGTCGTTAAGATAACCACCGCAGTCGACCGCACAGCGAGCTCAAGTGAACACGGAAACTGCGAATAGCTGTAGTACGGAAGACAATCAGATAAGTAGTTAGCCTAAAATTTTATAGTTTAACCATAGTTTACAACCATATAATCTCTCTAAAGTACAATCTCCAGATAGCCATCACCATTTAGCATTTCACCTAACATATATACTGCATTTAGCATACACTGACAGTCGCAGTACCAATACTGCAACTAAATAATTGTACATATTGTAAATATTTTCACCTGTATTTCAAACATAGATTTTATAGCCTAAGTGTATTGGATCTGATGATGATCGCTTGACGATCGAAACTGGTCATCCTAGTGTTTTATTAATCTCATGTAATTTATTTCAGGATTAGGGCATAACCCATCTCTTTTGGGTACATTCGTGTTGACCGACTGAAAAGCACTAAACTCTTGTTTACTAAGGCAACACTGAAAATATGGCTTCAAACACCACAATATGAGGAAGTGACTAACAAATTTTTTTCTGATTTTCCCCCCAGGGGCTCACGACTAATGGGACATGGGTTGGCGACCACGAGCCCCCTGCTGAGTCAGGCATTGCTTTCACTTACTTGTGCCGAGCTCCTTTGTGCCATCTTTCCGGTTGGCCTACTTTGGCCAACTCTGAATCTTAAGCTAATTGCAGCTTATTCTTCATGAGTAAAGGCTCATTGCCTAAGATGTTTGCCTTCCGAAGTGCAACATTATCCCTGATTATTATTTATTATTTATCGTATGGCTTTTAGTGCCGTGTGTGTCCGAGGACATGTTCGGCTCGCCAGAGGCTGTAGCTGCTTCAATGAGGACACCCATGGGGTGAGCTACAAGTCCCATTCAATTTCAAGTAGTTCCAAATTTCGCCAGCAGATGTCAGTGACACCTAGTGGTCAACGTTAGAACTTTCATAGAGCGTTTCAACGAAATCTAACCTGCAAATTTAGCTTCACATAAGTTTAATTAGTGGAAGGTACTTTTACATGCCATAAATCTATGACATGGGACCGCCGGCTTTACTTCCCATCCGAAGGAAGGTATAGTGAAGGATTTTAACGCTCTTAAAATCCGACGACTTCGGCCGGGTGTGAACTCACGATCTTGGGCATAGAAGCTCAGCATGCTACCAACTACGGCACCGAAGCCGCCTGTATTCCTGATGAAGTCACTCAAATGGTTGTGGAGAATAAATTTGAAGCATTTACGATTAAATGGATATGAAGATCGAATAATTCATTTAGATATTCAGTAGAATCCGAATCACCGGATTTACTTTAAATATTCCGAATTCTCACGTGCTTTAAACCATGCTTTTCAACTTTGATGAGAAGGAACCCGCTTGAACACTGTGCCTCCATGCAACCCCGCACCATCTAGATTTACGATATTTAAAAGTAAATAAAACCTGGAAGTTTCCAGTTCATGCGTTTATTTCACATATTTTTCACTGCCTCTATTGTTTTAGAATATCCCATTTACAAACAATGCTGTCATAGTACTGTACACATGTTACATTGTCATGTTTTACAACATAATTAACAACATTACTTTTTCAATTGTTTTTGCCTTAAGTGCAGCCAACATTAACCGGAGTTCACCAAAGGCCTGCTAAATCATAGCGAAGGTTTTCAAATTTATGAAAACTAATTAAAATAAGTTGTAAGACTAACAGGGATCTAAATAAATTAATGTTAGCACAAATTATTTAAGCGATGCACATGCATAATTGAAAGTACAAGGTCATCGTAAAAGATTGCAGCAATTTCAAATCATATCTCCCGTTGTAAGTGAGACAAATTAATAATTTGACCGAGAAACTAATCAGGAACTCATTTAGTTTAGTTTTAGATGTGACTGTACTCCACCCGTTCCTTCAGCTGATGCGCAGAATGAGTGCGCGATAGGAAGCTGCCACGCCACTGTTTCAGTAGTGTGTGTGATTGCAATGGCGACATTTCAGCATAAAGCACAGTGTGTGTTGTGGTTAGTGGAGTGTAAATCTGTTATAACTGTTCAGTGCACTTTTCGACGTGTTTATGGTAGGAATCCCCCTCATGCTAATAGCATTAGACGGTGGTATGAACGGTTTCAGGAAACTGGCAGCGTTGACGTGAAGAAGTCCCCCGGGCACCCTAGAACGAGTGACGAACCAAGGGAGCACACATAGAAACATTATAACGTATGAAAGATTGTTTTTGAGTTAGTGAATTTAAGAAAATCAATACTCGTTTTAATATCTCAAATAGTTCCTGAGCTATGAGTTTTTAGCCTATTTTCATTTATGAGAAAATAGGCTTATGAGATCACCTTTTGTCCGTGTGTCTGTCTGAGATGGTGTGTGTCCCCCCTAATAACTTCTAAACGGCTGGAGCTATTTCAATGAAACTCAGTAAGTTCATAGCTCTATTCCGGACGACCCCGACCGTGCCCTTCAAATTTTGTTACGTCTCACCAATCCAACATGGCGGCTGTGCGAAATATTTCACCAGCATTCAATATCTCCAAAACTATTACCGATAACACCCTGGAATATTTTACGGTGATAAAGGGAACTACAAGAAGTTTACCTATGTGACTATTGAAACCCTGGTAACTACAAAACCAACATGGCGGCCAAGCGAAATTGCGAATTTAAATAAACTTTTCTCGCGATTTAACCAACCAAACGCAATAAAATTTGGTACAGTATAATTTTATACACATTGTAATCCACCGACATCTAACTTCGTTCAATTGTTTACATAACCTCAGGATGGCGGCTGTGCGAAATATTTCAACGGCATTCTATATCTCTGAAACTATTACCGGTATCACCCTGAAATGTTGTACGGACATAAAGGGCACTACTGGAAGTTCATCTATAAGACTTTGAAAAACCGGTTAACTACAAAAATGGCGGCCAACAAATTTGAAAATTTTAAATAGACCTTTCTCGCAATTTAATGTTCCAACTGCAATGAAACATAGTACAGGAAATGTCTATACACACTGTAATGCACTGGTATCTAATTTAGTTCAATTGTTCACATAACCTCAAGATGGCGGCTGTGCGAATTGTAAAATTAAATTTTTATTTCTTGTGTCGTAATCACGCGATCGAAGTGAAAGTTTAAATAATGAACCTAGGCAATAATTTTCCTTTGATGGTACATGACTCTATGACCAATTCATATAACAATCCAACATGGCGACCATCCGAAATATTTACATGGATCTCAATATCTACAATCTATTACAGCAATCAAACTGAATTTTTTAATGTTCATAGGGGCTTTGAACTTAAGTTCACCAATCGGGCTTTCCATAACCTGGTGATCACAAATCCAACAAGGCTGCGACGCGAAGTATAAATATTCACAAGGCCGTTTCTCGCAATGTAACCATCCGAGTGCAGTGACACTTGGTACAGTAAATCCTTATACAAATGTCAATCCACTGACATCTATAATTTTTTCAATTGTTTCCATAACCACAAGATGGCAGCTGTGCGAAATTTTAAAATCTGTTTTTTACTCCTTGTGTCCTAATCATGCGATTGAAGTTTGAGTACTACACGTACACAATAATCTTCATGTAACAGTAGATAACTCTAAGACCTACATATATAAAAATCCAACATGGCGACCATCCGCATTATTTAGTCGGTTCTCAATATCTACGAATCTATTACAGCAATCAAACTGAAATTTTGTATGCTGATAGTGGCAATTAACATAAGTAGGGATATATGAAAATAGGCTGTATAGTTCTCTACGGAACTACTTGTTTGAAATTGCTGCAACCTTGACACATGAAAAATCCACAGCCTGCTTCCAGTCTCCGACCGGGTCAGGAATGGAATGAATGAAGCCCCCATCTAGCGGCGAGGATATGGACTGTGCCGGCAGCTGAGGCCTGACGCACTCCTCTGGGACAATGATTAAATGAATGACAGATGAAATGAAATGAAAGTGGAGAGTGTTGCTGGAATGAATTTTTTTTGACAGGGAAAACCGGAGTACCCGGAGAAAAACCGGTCTGCCTCCATTTTGTCCAGCAGAGATCTCACATGGAGTGACCGGGATTTGAACCACGGAACCAGCGGTGAGAGGCCGGCCTGCTGCAGCCTAAGCCACGGAGGCTTCAGTATTGACACATATAGGGGAAGGTACCCCAGTATCGGACACTTAAGGTTCATCTTTATATATATAATTCTTCGACACGTGTGTATGTGACTGAACTCCTCCTAAACGACTGAACCGATTTTGATGGAATTTGGTATGTATATTTGGGTGGGTCCATGTATGGTTTAGATTCACAATCTGACCCGGTAGGTGGAATGAACACAATTTTAGAACCACAATTTACACACAATTTTAGAACCACAATATACAGTCAAAAACAGTCCTCATGGAAACCACTAGCCTTGGCCTTCGTGAAAGCTGATGTCTTTGGACGGTTTGTCTCTGCACGTTAGATCCACCTGGTCGCAACCTGTGCAACTACCGCCATTACATACACTCCGCCCGTGGCGAAAAGTTGTGTTTTATACCAAAGGTGGCAGTGATGTCGAATTCTACTGTTTGTCTCTGCACGTTAGAGCGTTTCAAAGTCCCGTGTGCGTTCATATACCATTCATCCGATTACCATGAAACTTGGGTGATATGTTGAGTGAGCTCCAGGGAAGGTGTTTAGCTTAGTAGATCCATTTTACAATAGATAGCGCACGAATAGATTCAACAAATGAGCGACGACGCGCGAAGCGTTTCAATAAGGTCCCGTATGCGTTCAAATACCATTCGTACGATAGCGATGAAACTTGGGTGAGATGTTGTGTACAATCCAGGGAAGGCTTCTGGCTTAGTATATCAATTTCACATTAGGTAGCGCATGGCTAGATTCAACAAATGAGTGACGACGCGCGAAGCGTTTCAAAAAAAAATCCGTATAAGTTTATATTCCATTCATAGATTGAGATGAAACTTTGATGAGTTGTTGTGTACACTTAAGTGAAGGCTTCTAACTTGGTAATCCATTTCACAGGAGGTTGCGTACGAGTAGATTCAACAAATGAACGGCGACGTGCGAAGCGTTTCAACAAAGTCACGTATGCGTTCAAATACCATTCGTCCGATAGCGATGAAACTTGGGTGAGATGTTGTGTACACTTACGTGAGGGTTTCTTACTTAGTAAATCCATTTTACCATAGGTAGCTCACGAGTAGATTCAACAATTGAGCAACGACGCGCGAACTTTTAATCAAAGTCCCGTATGCGTTCATATACCATTCATCCGATTGCAATGAAACTTGGGTGAGATGTTGTGTACACTTACGTGAGGGTTTTTAACTTAGTAAATCCATTTCACAGGAGGTTTCGCACGACTAGATTCAACAAATGAGCGACGACGCGCGAAGGGTTTCAATAAGGTCCCGTATGCGTTCAAATACCATTCGTCCGATTACGATGAAACTTGGGTGAGATGCTGTGTACACCCTACGGAAGGTTTCTTGCTTAATAAATCCATTTTACAATAGGTAGCGCACGAGTAGATTCAACAAATGTGTGACGGCACGCGAATCATTTCAACAAAGTACCGTATGCGTCCATATACCATTTATCCGATTGCGATGAAACTTTGGTGAATTGTTGTGTACACTCCAGGAAATGTTTCTGTCTTAGTAAATCCAGTTTTTAATAAGTAGCGCACGAGTAGATTCAACAAATGAGCGACGGCGCGCGATCGTTTCCACAATGTCCCTTATGCGGTCATATATCATTCATCGGATTGCGATCAAACCAAGATGAATCATTGAGTACACGCCAGAGAAGGTTTCAGGCTTAGTAAATCTATTCTACAATAGGTAGCGCATGAGTAGATTCAACAAATGAGTGACGGCTCGCGAATCGTTTAATGAAAATCACTTATGCGTTCATATGTCATTCATCCGATTCCGATGAAACTTTGATGAGTTGTTGTGTACACGCCAGGGAAGGTGTTCAACTTGGTAAATCCATTTTACAAAATTGGTAGCGCACGAGTAGATGTAACAAATGAGTGACGACGCGCGAATCGTTCCAACAAAATTCTGTATGCGTTCATATACTATTCATCGATTGCGATGAAACTTTGATGAGTTGTTGTGTACACTTACGTGAAGCTTTCTAACTTAGTAAATCCATTTCACAGTTGGTAGAGCATGAGTAGATTCAACAAATGAGAGACAGCGCACGAATCATTTAAACCAAATCCCGTATGCTTTAAATGCCATTTATCCGTTTGCGATGAAACTTTGGAGAGTTGTAGTGCACGCTCCTACGAATGTTTCTAAATTAGTTAATTCAATTCACGATAGTTAAGAGGCAGTTAAAAGAAATTGAAAAAAAATATTGTGTTTCCAAAAGCACTTCAAGAAACAAAGTTACAACACTTTCTTTGATTGGCAGGACAACGTCTGCCGGGTCAGCTTGTTTTGTATAAAAACTTAAGGAAAGGGTCAAATTAAAATTTAAAATTATTTTTGAAAACTTGATTCTATTCTCTCTCATTTTAGCAAATCATTTTTCTACATTATATTCTGATATCAAAGAATTTAAAACATTTATAAATCTCACTTTTTTCACAATTTAAAAACGAGGCACACATTATCGGACAGTCTCAATATTGTAAGATTATTCTATTATTATGTTCATGTATGTACAGTATATCCATATTACTTTTAGCTCATATGTCACATTGATAATAAGGAAGTTTCCCTTCAAGGAAACCTTTGCATATGTTGCACTGGATCCAGTCTTCACTGAAATTCTCACCACAAATTATGCAGTCGGTTGTTTCGTAATCAAAATTCAGCATCTTCCTTGCTTTTTTCCCCAATTACGCCAAAGACTTGTAAATTCAGGTCAACACGCCTTGTGTTCACATTATGCTTTGTATATAATGTAATGTACTCTTATGAACTTCAAAAAGGAAGCTTGTAGTTTAACGTGACCGTTAATCTCGAGATCATGAGCCACGGGACCTCCTTTTTACGTGGAATCCGAACCACAGAACATGGCATTTCACTTCGAAAATCTCACATGCATTGACCAGGAATCGAACCCGGACCGCCTTGGTGAGAGGCATACAGCTAGACCGCTGAGCCACCACGCCCCCTATTTAGTATGAACTTCAGATGGGTGCTATAATAATAAACATAGGGAAAGGCTTTCCAAAAACTGACATAGAAATTAAATTATTACATAATTGTGAAAAAAATTCTGTTCTAAAAATTTGTCTAAACATGTTTTATCAGCGTCTTGCTCGTCAGAAAACGTTCCTTTAAATGCATCCATGGCAGGTTTCATTTGTGCCACTTTCCCTGGAGATATTAATTTCAATCTGTCACCTAATGTACTTCTAGGGACACAGAACTGCCCACTTGCTTTCCCAATGCTCATTTTAGCCCCTCTTACTTCATGAATTGCTAATGTTATGTTTTCCATCACCCAGCTTCACCTTTATACTCCCGTATTTGTCTTATACAAACGAAGGTATTGTAAGAATTGGCAAGAAACCTTCGGGTACGTTTGTCCGATACTGTGTGCCGGAAGCTTGTCCGATATTGGGTGCCAAACACGTAAAATTTGAACGGGTCATCATACGTAACACATTTAAACAAAAGCTATTCCATCATCCACATTTCTTCATTAACGTATGGTTAACAATCAACAACCCTTAAAATATTTCAACCACCAGTATTAAGGTGCAGAACAGGTTCACAAAATTATCTTCGTGCAGCAAGAAACAGTCACAAAAGAGAAAGCTTCTCACCACGTGCTTACTTCTTTGTTTATGGGCACACAATGGTCACCCTCCAACGTACCTCGTGAAGGGTCAGTGCTACCGTCACAAAAGTTACCGCAACATTGTGCTGAACATCAGAAACTGACACTGTCCGATATTGAGTTCCGTCCGATACTGGGGTACCTTCCCCTACCAATTAAAAGAGAAACTCATTAATTTTTTGGGTCTGCTTCCTACAAATTCTCGGTGTGCCCTCCTCACGCCCCATGGCAAATATCTATATCAGTGTCATCCAGACAGCGCTCCAGCCGCGCTCTAAGCCAGTGCTCCGAGCACTTTGGTGGAAGGTAGTTTCAGAAGTGGTGGGAAGAGCTTGGCTGGCTGAGCACACTGAAGTATGCAGCCGATCCATCAGTCGCTAGTCTAGTCCAATGCACTTTGTTGACAGCGTGTAAGTAATTCAGTTTCGCTGTGGTCATGACTGAACAGCATACAAAAAAGGAGTGGTGAAGCAGCAGCCTTTAAAGAATGGGAAATTTCATTTCTCTGTACAGGTTATAAAGGGCATGCCAAATGTTTAGTGTGCAACAGAGATGTAATGTGCTAAATAGAACACACTTTGTTGTTGAATTTTCCCCATTAATTTCAGTTTGTAATAAATCACAATATTCTTACTTAAGACATGTGTTCGTTTTCTGCACATTCCATACATCGGAGTACCATTCGATTTGTATATGCGGTATATTTGTTATGGCAAAACAGCCCTATTAATATGTCAACAATCCCACAAGAGCCGTCGGCCGCAAGACTGTACGTACCGTACGTATCTAGTCAGCGTGGTCCGAACATCGTCCGTCTCCTCGCTGCCACAGTGTAGTGGTGGTAGGGGAAGGAGCGCTAGTCTGACTGCCCAGTGCTCCCCGAGCGCGGCCGCGCTCCCGGAGCGCAATGACTGGATGGCCCTAAGCTATATGGTAGTCCAACTCCAACCACACAATCTGGAGCATATCCTGGTCAATTTTAGCTGCAGTCTCATGGATCCGTTCCTGTATCGATATTTGCCATGTGGCGGGAAGAGGGCACATCGAGAATTTGTAGCAAACAGACTCAAAAAACTTGATGATATTCTCTTTTAATTATTGGTATATGTGTCAATGATGTAGGATATATACTTTCAATAATGCATGTGCTTGACATAGCTTAAATCGTTTGTGCTAACCCCGTACATTTAATGGGAGACGTAAAATTGGTGGCCCAGAAAAACTGAACGTGAGTTTAAACAAGATGTTCACTAAAGAACATATAGCCTTCTTTCTCCTACATGCATGGGTATTGTTATAACTCTTTGACCTTTTCAAGGAGTATAATTTTGGTTGTAGTAGCTTGTTGAAATACAACGTGTTATACGGATATTAAACATGAATATGAGGTGCCCTTTGCTAGTGCTACCTCTGTACAAAATGTCATTCAATTCGGTTTAACCGATATGGTGAATCGATTTGCACACATACATGGCCGCTATCTTCAAACTATTGGGCTGATGACCTTGTAGGTCAGTCAAAAGATGCTTCCCACAAATAGGTATGTTGTTGCAAAATTTGGTCGATATCAAATAATTAGGTTGGCCTTAATTTGATTTATGCTTTTAACATTTGGGTGGCTGCCATTCCGTTTCCGAAAAGATGGCGGCGATATAAAACATGACTCTGAGGTTACCTTTGCTGGGCTACCTTGTACCAAATTTCATTCAATTCGGATTTACAGTGTTTGAATTGATAGGGGGAATCGATTTGCGCCCATACATGGCCGTCATATGCTAACTATTGGACTGACGACCTTGTAGCTTGGTCAATGAACGCTTCTCACATAAAGGTATGTTGTTGCATTATTTGGTAGAGATCAGATGATTAGGTTGGTCGTAATTTGATTTACGCTTTTAACATTTGGGTGGCCGCCATTACGTTACCGTCAAAATGGCGACGATATAAAACATGGCACTGAGTTTCCTTTTGTAGTGCTACCTCTGTATCAAATTTCGTTCAATTCACTTTCACCGTGTTTGAATACATAGGGTGAATCGATTTTCACACATACATGGCCGCTATCTGCAAACTATTGGGCTAATGACCTGGTACGTTGTTGCAAAATTTATTTGAGATCAAATGATTAGGTTGGTCGTAATTTGATTTAAGTTTTTAACATTTGGGTGGCCGCCATTACGTTTCCGTCCAGATGGCGGCGATATCAAACATGAGGAGGTGCCCTTTCTAGTGCTACCTCTGTACCAAATTTCGTTCAATTCGGTTTCACCGTGTTTGAATAGATAGGGGGAATCTCTTTTCACGCATACATGGTCGCCATTCGCAAATTATTGGGCTGATGACCTTGTAGTTTGGTCAATAGATTCTTCATACATACAGGTATAATGTTAAAAATCTTGGTAGAGATCAAATGATTAGGTTGGTCGTAATTTGATTTAAACTTTTATCATTTGGGTGGCCGCCATTACGTTTCGTCAAGATGGCGGCGATATAAAACATGACACTGAGGTGCCCTTTGCTAGTGCTAACTCTGTACCAAATATCGTTAAATTCGGTTTCATCGTGTTTGAATTGATAGGGGAATCGGTTTGCACACATACATGGCCGCCATCTGTAAACTATTTGGCTGATGACCTTGTAGTTTAGTCAAAAGACGCTCACCATATAAATATATGTTGTTGAAAAATTTGGTAGAGAACGGATCATTAGGTTAGTCGCAATTTGATTTAAGCTTTGAACATTTGGGTGGCCGCCATTACGTTTCCGTCAAGATGGCGGCGATATAAAACATGACACTTAGGTGCCCTGTGTTAGTGCTACCTCTGTACTAAATTTCGTTCAATTCGGTTTCACCGTGTTCGAATTGATAGGGGGGACAGACATTCAGATTACACACACTCACATACATACTCTCTCTCACACTCACACACACACCGACAGACACACAATTTTTCCCCCTGTGTTGATCTTTTAATTCTTATTTCATTTTTTGCAAAAATCGAAAGTAGGCTAAAAAAAAGAGTATTAAAAACGGTTGTTGTTTGGTGAGAATGGTTAGTATGGAAACCCTAATTCCAGCAAATCTACCTAATTTATAAAGCATTCTGAGACATACGTGAGGCGTCAGGTGGTGCGGAACAGTAGTTGGCACCATTATCCCTCGACATGCTAGTGACCACCTCAACCTTATAACTTTTACTTTACCCAATTCAATTCATTGATGCTTGCATCATCAATGAAATATTGTAAAATCAGGGATACATTAGCCGAGGCGATTAAGGATGAAGTATTTTGTGATTATTATAACACTTCACTGAAAATATCGGTAGAATTACCTTGATGTTGGAGCACTATCGAGTTATTCACACGTGACTGGTGGTTCTGTCACGAATATTCAACGAATTAGTGGAATATACAGTATACATACTGTACAGTATTTGCAGTGAAGCGTTGTCGTCATCACTGTATCCTTTTATTATTGCAGCCAATAACCATTTATTTTATTTTCAGGAATGTTCTGGGAAGTGATTTTGGAAGGAAATCGGCCGTACACCTATTGGAAGGAACCATCTACGCATTTGCCTGAACCGCAGTGTGCATGAGGTTCCGTAGCTTATGATGACTATATTAATGGTCACGTTATACGACAAACTAACTTCCTTGCATCCATCCTTCCTTTCTTCCTTCCATCTTTCTTTCACTGCCTTCTTTCCTTCCTTCACTTTCTTCCTTTCTTCCTTCCTCCCCGTTTTCTTATCTTCCCTCACTTCCTTTATATCTTTCCTTCTTTCCTTCCTTTCCTTTTATCTTCCTTTCTTATTCTTTCCCTTCCTTTACTTCCTACCCTCACTTCGTTCATTCACTTCTTTCCTTCCTTTATTCACTTCGCTCCTTAGTTCAATTACTTCCTTTATTCAACTCCTCCCTTCTTTCAACTCTTTCCTTCACTTCCTCCTTTCTTTCCTTTGCTGGTTTCCTCCTTTCATCTCTCCTTCCATTATTACTACCTTCTCGCAGTTTTCTCCTTAATTTATTACCTTACATCCTTCACTTCCTTGTTTCTTTTCTTTTTTCTTAGTTCCATATTTTCCTTCATTTATTGACTTCCTTCATTCACTACCTCCCTTCATTCACTTTCTTTCTTCATTTACTTCCTTCCTTTAGTCACTTCCTTTCTTCATTTACTTCCTTCCTTTATTCACTTTTTATTCTCTTTCTTCATTCACTACCTCCCTTTATTCACTTTCTTTCTTCATTTACTTCCTTTCTTTAGTCACTTCCTTTCATAATTTACTTCCTTCCTTTAGTCACTTCCCTTCTTCATTTACTTCCTTCCTTTAATCACTTTCTTTATTCACTTCCTTCAATCACTACCTCCCTTTATTCATTTTCTTTCTTCATTTACTTCCTTCCTTTATTCACTTTCTTTATTCACTTCCTTCATTCACTACCTCCCTTTATTGACTTTCTTTCTTCATTTACTTCCTTCCTTTATTCACTTCCTTCATTCACTACCTCCCGTTATTCACTTCCCTTCTTCATTTACTTCCTTCCTTTAATCACTTTCTTTATTCACTTCCTTCAATTACGACCTCCCTTTATTCACTTTCTTTCTTCATTTACTTCCTTCCTTCCTTCCTTTATTCACTTTCTTTATTCACTTCCTTCATGCACTACCTCCCTTTATTCACTTTCTTTCTTCATTCACTACCTCCCTTTATTCCCCTTCTTTCTTCATTTACTTCCTCCCTTTATTCACTTTCTTTCTTCATTTACTTCCTTCCTTTATTCACTTTCTTTATTCACTTCCTTCATTCACTACCTCCCTTTATTCACTTTCTTTCTTCATTCACTACCTCCCTTTATTCAATTTCTTTCTTCATTTACTTCCTCCCTTTATTCACTTTCTTTCTTCATTTACTTCCTTCCTTTATTCACTTTCTTTATTCACTTCCTTCATTCACTACCTCCCTTTATTCCCTTTCTTTCTTCATTTACTTCCTTCCTTTATTCACTTCCTTCATTCACTACCTCCCTTCATTGACTTTCTTACTTCATTTACTTCCTTCCTTTAGTCAATTCCTTCTTTCATTTACTTCCTTAGTCACTTCCTTTCATCATTTACTTACTTCCTTTCTTCATTTACTTCCTTCCTTTAGTCACTTCCTTTCTTCATTTACTTCCTTCCTTTATTCACTTTCTTCATTCACTACCTCTCTTTAGTCACTTCCTTTCTTCATTTACTTCCTTTCTTAATACACACCCTTCCTTCATTCAACTCCTTCCTTCATTTCTTTCCTTCCCTTTTTCTTATCTTTCCTCACTTCCTTCATTTCCTTCTTTCTTTCCTTCCTTCCTTCACTTCCTTTGTTGATTACTTTTTACTCTCCTACTCGTATATTCTTACCTTATCTTACTCCCTATCTTCTTTCCTTTCCTAGATTCGTTGTGTTGTTTCTGGATATTTAGACTTTCTTCATGGCCCTTCATATTCTTGTTCGTGTAGATTACGAGGATTCCAGTTTACACGACACCCTTTACAATATCATTGCGGTGTATGGGGTTGAAACATCAGTCCTTGGTGAGTTTTACCACTTCCTGTCATTCATCACTCCCTGTTGCTTGCTAGTATGCACATCATCTGTGACAACTGTTCTAAACGCTGACAAAATACAGTACGTGTTCCACAAGTGATTCCATTTCATGCATGTTGCACTCTTTCACCGAGTTCTTCACCCGTGACTGATGGATCTGTCACATGATTATGCAGTCAAAGTAACTGAATGTACAACGAATTAGTGGGATACGTTCAGACAGAATCATTTCTGTCTGTGATTAATGGTAAACCTTCTGTGTCCTTAATGAAAATATTACGCATATTAGGAGATCAAATACATTAATTTGGAGGATATGGTACGTGTTAGGAAATGGATTAGTTTAGGCTTCAGATTATACTGTGCATAGACTAGTATGATATTTCCGAATATAGGATAGGTCACCAGTAACGCTCCACTGTTAATTATGATTGTTCTTTGTATTCTTGTATTGATCTGCTTTTAGTTTAGATCGTAGGCATTCACGGCCGATGTCTAGTTTATCATCTAGGCTTAGAGAATGGAGCCGCGTCGTGTAACGGTGACTGTTTCCCGACGGTTTTGGTTGTCACTGCAGCAGCCTTAATCGTGGGTGGGTGCGAGTTGGTGTCCGTAATTAAACTGACGGTTATTGCCAGCCAGCTGTGCCTGCTTGATCTGCACTGACGTCACACTGCTCCCTGATTGGTCCGCACCCCTGCCAGTTGCACGCTAAGAGAACTTTCCATGTGTTGCTAAGTCAGAAACCATCTTCGCGATTGCAATTATTGGGATGCTTCACGACCTCTATGGCCTCTCTAATTAACCTGTTTTGATATCCAGTTTATCTGTTTATCTGTTTTGTGTCTTGAATGTGCTCTGATATCCCAATAGAAACGCGACCTTTTTGCCCTATGTATACCTGTTCTCAGGAGAAAGGCACATTGTAAACTCCTGCGCCATGGTTTGGCTCCTTTATCTCGCTTGATTTACGCACGACTTGCGCCAGCTTGTCCATTGGATGCATAATCGTTGTCACTGTGTTTCCTTAGCAACCCGGCGATTTGATCTGTCACCCCCGTTCATACGGCAGAAAGGCTTTATGGCGGGGCCTATCTTCAGTCTTTTCGTCAGTACTTAGGCTTCCTTCTACATTCCGTATGGCCCTATTTATCTGTCCTTTGCTGAAACCATTAGCTAGGATCGTTTTACAAACTAGTTTCTTTTAGTTTACATTTATTTTTTCACTGTACGTTTATTAATTCTCATCTATGTTTCTACGCTTGTTGCCATGTTAGTGGTGCACTTCCAGTGACTGCTGGTTTTGCTTAGCTATTGTAAAGGCATTAATAGTTACAGTATTTTTGTTTTGCTTTTGTTGATATTCTTGTTACAGCTGTATTGTGGATAATAATACATTTATGGTTGTCATTTGTCCTGAACCCTTTGATTTTTATTGTTCTCGGTTAACTCGGAATTTTGACTCAACTTCATTAAGAAATTAAGAAATAATTCACCCTTCAAAAAGACCTCTGTTTTCATGCAACCAGCAAATTGCGATCCTTTACAATGATAATAATATAATAATAACTATTTTAAATCCGTCAAAACATGACTGTTAATGGGAAAATATTTACTGAAAAAATTTCTTATATACTTACGTTCTTTGTGCCATATATTTTTGGCACTATTGCAACTTAAAGTGCGTCGAAAGATTGCTCTCTCGACATTGCAACATACTGTTGGCCATGACTGAAAACTTGATGAGGTAAATCCTAATTTTAACTGCACTTTTTATTTACAAATCCAAGCAATTTTCATACATATTTCTTACAATATCTGATTCCATATAGGAGCCCTTGGGAAACGTTCAAATTTATAAGGAGCAAAACTATGGGTCAAACGCTTGGAGTAAGAATATGTGGAGGCAAATCTCTTAATTCCAAGGAATTCTGTAGGAAACTGAAGTAGCTGGCTTTCATGTTCAGTGTTTAGTCTGCTAACGCTTGTGTTAAGTTAAATTCATTACAGTGTTAATTTATTGGTATAAGAATGCGAACTTGCGATTACTGTATATCAATCGCGGAAGTGAATGTTTCGCCGTAAATCTGTCACGATATTATCATGTCTGGCTGATAATGCAATAACATTTGATTACTCACCATCCACAGAGGGGTAGTCACCGTTACCTTGTAGCAAAATAAAATCAGAAAATTAAATTTCATCTGGTTTCGATCGCTTGTTTTTATATAAGCGGAGTATTTTGGAGAAGGATCGAAGAGGAGAGTTAGTTATTGTTGTTTTAAGAGGCAGAACTACGAGGTCATCTGCCCAAAGAGAGAAGAGTAATTGGTAGAATTGTGAATACTGTAACTGTTTGTCGAGAAGCGTGTGGCACAACACCAAAACCTACCTAATGTCTCCTCCAAGCACAATAACGGAAAGGAATAATGTCGCTACGTATAATATATTTTAGAAGTCGATTCACACACATTAATGAATGAATATTTGCCATTGGGGCTTCATGCCATATTATGAGCCATGCTAATCGAACATCGTCAGCTGGTGTGCTAATTAAATTAGAGCTATTTTGAATGTTGAATGTAGGGGTTATGCTCTAGCGAAATATTGTTTAAAATAGTGTGCCCTCTCTGATGTAAGAATTCGCTTGATTTGCACATCTGATTTGTTTAGATTCAGAGGATTCTAATATATAAAACTCACCGTAAGAACCGTCGCTAATATTTGTGGAATATAAGGAAGAAATGCGATGGTGTGCAACTGCATAAACTTTAATTTAAACAATATGGACCGTATTCATGTGGCACGGTAACATTGGCACCAAAGGAAAAGAAGGACATTGCTTGTTGTACTGCCAAATACTCTCTCTGAAATTCGTTGAGATATGGTCAGTGAAAATTTGTTGCAGCCTATGAAATATTTTATATTCCGCCAGATCAATTTGATCATTGCAACAGTAAATGTAAAAGTAACCAAGCGTAGATTTCTCGCAAGAGAAATAAATGGAGATCAATGTTAAAATGTGTTCGTCAAGGACCCTACACTATGGACTACTGCATAATATCTGCAATTGTTTCTGAAATGGAGTACTTATATTGGATTTTAGAACTGGTTTCGTATTTTCTCCAATTTCCCACTTTTTTTCGGGCAATGTTCTTTTTCATCGAACGCGTTTAATTATAGTATTATTTTCACCAAATTAACGTCATATTCGATAACACTATAGTGTCCTGCATCAATGTAATCGCTAAATAATAACTGGCAAATAATATTATCATTGCCAAAATCAACAGCGTGGTTAGACTCATTGTTATGTACTCTAAACAAAATAATCAATAAACAATTTGTTTTTACAATGAAATCCAACATGACCAGTGTATTCACCGTCCAGAGACTTTCATACACAAGTTGGTTTCTGAGGTGAATACGATGAGACTGATCGCTAATAATAGGCCTAACTTCCTTATAATTATCCCTGCCAGCAACACTTTTTGCAATAGCTTTCAAACTCACCTCAGTATGATGTTCTTCATTTTGATATAAACAGTACGAAACTGCTCTAAATAAGCAATTTCCATCACCTGTTATAGGTACAATCCTTTCGTTTCCTTGACAGTAAATTATGCAGGAGAGTTTAGAATCACCTCGCTAACTTCTGAAATGAGCATCGACTCGCTTCGCCAGCCACTGTATTCGTGACAGGTTTTGAATTATATGTCCCGTGCATGTCAAACATCCTAATAATACAGGGTAACTCACTTTTAAGGCTACATTCTTGGCTATCGTCCCGGAGGTTCGGGTTCAATTTCCTGCTCTGCCAAGAAATTTTAATCTGGTCTGAAACGGGGAACGGGGCGCCCTCAGCCTCGAGAGGTAAAACTGAGGGAAGATGGAATCGATTTCAACCTCAACCATCTTGGATGTGGTTTTCCGTGGTTTCTCACTTCCACTCGAGCCAAATACCGGGATGGTTCCCAATTTAAGGCCTTGGCCATCTCCGTCCCACTCCCCACCTTAATTAGAAATACAAACATTAATACAGCCATCAGAGTAACACAGGTTATCGCAGAAAATTTTACATAGACACCAAACTACATGAGTTATATTCCTCGTCGGGAATAGAACCCGTAACCACCAATATTAATGGATTCAGCTTCTAAAAGCTGAATTATTATAATTATCATTAATGTGTGTGTCAGCCGAGTTTCAACAAACAGTATGTATGCTAATTTCCCAATACTAAGTGACTTGAGCTGTGTGTAATCTGATAACAACTCAAAGTCCAGAGGACGCGCAAACTCGTGCCTTGCTAGCTATGAATCATTTCTCAGTATAATATTTTATAACAACTCGAGGTCCAAATGACACATACCCTTGTGACTAGCATGCTATGCATAATTACAAAAGAGCTCAGGGTTCAGATGGCTCACAGTCTCGTGCTTGACAGAGTCCAACTGGATATTTCCGTGACGTATGTTTCCTACTCCAAAACCTCCAGTAGTCCCTTCCACGTGTGTCCCCCTCCACTCTGGTAACTAGCCAGTAAGATGGTATTGTATCCCACCTAGAGGGATTGACATGTGACTTCTTTAATTGCTATAAAACCCTGGACTCGCAGAGCTCCAGTCTCTTGTAACTCAGCAATATTAAGACTAACCAACTGAACTGGTTGGCAGTCGGGCTTCATGCCTCGGCACTTGTAAATAACTTCAAATGTATTAGTGACTAGTCGAAACAATAAATATATCAATTAAACTCTTCGCTTCATTTGAAATAGATATCACTCAGACTCGTGGAGAACCTGTGAGGACCTAGCTTAGCAAGCTAGCCACGAACAATTGTTAAGCGACAAACTTAACTGGAATCCCGTCCGGGATTTGAGTCGAGTAACTTAACTGGGGGCCCGTCCGGGATAGATAAATGATCGCCACTAGATCTACGTGCTAGTTGGATGAAGTGTTCAGACAACGATCCAGAATCGCCTTTCGTCACTCGTCTAGCAAAGCCAGTTATCATCCCGAAAACTACTGAAGTAATCTGTTTCATTTGAACCAGCCAGCTAGTTAGGAGTGGAACTGACAACCTCACTGGGGGCTTTTCGAACACAACCGACTACGCTAGCTTGAAGGAAGGAAGCTCGCAGACAACGCTCCAGCAGCGCCTTTCGCAGCAACCAACCGCCATCGCCGTACGAGTGTACCGACAGCTCTGAAAAGGGGCTCGCTCGCTCGACGTCGCCGAAGAGAACCAACCGACTACGGAACGAGAGGAAGTAAGCCGACAACGCTCCAAGAATCCAAGGATCGAAGCAGCGCCTTTCGACTACAGCCTATCGCCGTACGTTGCTGCTGTACGTGCGCACCGACAGCTCTGAAAAGGGGCTCGCTCGCTCGACATCGCAGAAGAAAAACCAACCGACTACAACTACAGACCAAGGAAGATGCAGTCCAAGCTGATCATCCTTTCCTGCCTGTAAGTTACATTTGAAATACCTTATTTGTACTGCCTAAATATTGCTACCAACAGCATGGTTCATTCTTAACTTACAGTAACAAGAGCAATAATAATAAATTCATTTTAGCCCTTCCAAAGAGGAGTGATTTTGTATAAATCTAAACGGGATTTTCGCATATCACTATTTTCTTTTGAATTAAAAACGTAGATATTAAGATAATAATAAATTTGTTTTGCCTTTCAAATGAAAAAGGATTTAGCTTGATCGAAAGATACGTCGCTTTTCCTATTTCATTTTGAACTAATACTTGTAAAATTAAAAAATTAAATAATAAATTCTTGCCTTTCAATCGGAAGCAAATTACGGTAAACTTTGACTAGCAGAGTTTGCTTTGTTATTTCGTTTGAATTAAATTAATAAATTAAAATAATAAATACATAATAATAAATATTTGTGCCTTTCAAAAAGAATAATCAAAGTGCGTTCTGATTTAGCGGACCTTACACTTTTTATCCCCTTTTTGAATTAATATTGAAACTAAACCTTTTTTTTATATAAACAAAAACATCATCATCAATCATCATTCTCATTTCAGAATAAATATCATTTTACTAGCTTATATTGTGGAGAATCTAAACGGGATATCCACATATCATTAATCCTTCAAATTAATAATAATAATAAATAAGTTAATAATTTTCAATTATTCAATTAACTAGTCAATTAATTAATTATAATAAATCACTATGCCTGAGACAGAATTGCTATCAAAATTTGAGTACGCTCAAATACAATTGCTACCCGAATTTAATGGAAGTACGTCTTGCAGTCTAGACTACATTCTTACAAGATGTGATAGTTTCTTAAATACTCACAGGAGAGCCAATGCAGTTCCCAACGCTAACATCATTAATGATTTTTTATTTAATGTTGTCAAATCGAAACTAAAAGGAGAAGCTAGTACTATTTTAGATCTGGATGCAAACTCTAGTCATGAGAAATTTAAAGAAAAACTGATCAGGAAATTTGGTGACGTAAAAGATGAAAGACTGCTAGTTCAAGAAATTTCTAATTGCTTCCAAAAGAGAAGTGAGGCTTACACAGATTATCACGACAGACTAGACGCTCTAGTCTTACAATGTAAAAGTTTATGCAAATTAAACTACAGGGATCAGATCTTAGAGCTCAAACTAAGAGAGCTAGACGATCTGAGATTAAACACTTTCAAAGCCGGAATCTTAGAGCCGTACCGAGCATATCTGCGCTATGCCCAAGTCACAGATATAAGCCAAGCACTGAGACATTGCAGGACTTACGATAATGACCGAGCACACGAGAATTACATGGATCAATTGAGAGGGACACCAAAACTTCCTCCAAATAACCATGCCAGTCACAGACCATTCACACAATCATCACCTAACAGATTCAATCAAGCGACACAACCACTAAACCATACTGCTCACAATCCGTTTGCATATCCAAGGCCACAAAGCCACTACTTTCCTCAACCACGTTCTTTCTCCAACCAACCTAACCAACAATTCATGAATCCTAACCCACTACCAAACTTCAGAACCTTTCAAGGTCCGAACCCACCGACTTTCAAACCACAGAACCAACAACCCTCTAAACCAGTGAATCGACCTTACCCTACGCCAAACAGCATAGGCAGACGTTTCACATCTAATAACCAAAGTTATTCAAAACCTATGTCTGGTGTATCCACCATCCAAGGAAATGTAAATGCGCACGCAGAAGAAACCAACGATTGTGACTATGTACCACCAGAATACTTTCAGGAGGCACACTCGTCAGAATATTTTGAAGAAACACAACCGTACGAACACGAGTTCGAATACGACACAGTCCACCCATCCTCAGTCTCATTCAATGAAGATCTCGAACAAAGTCAGGATTTTCTCTTGGCTCAGTCCTCTCAAGCGAAGACTTAAATAACATAAGAAATGCTCCTAAATTACCATTCATCACTCTATTTGGTTTTAAAATTTTAATAGACAGTGGTGCTTGTAATTCTGTAATGAATCCGACAGTCACACATGAACACTTTGCAGAATACCTTTACCAAGAACCGTTCTGTATACAATCAGTTCATTCGCAAACGATGGGCGAAGAAAACATACAATTCCCTATCTTTTCAGAATATGAAATTGACACTCCCGTAGACTTTAGAGTCATGCAATGGCATGATTATTTCGATGCGCTAATTGGCACAGCTGATTTTGTCAAACTAGGTGCGAAGATAGATTATGAATCGAACCTAGTTACGCTAGCCAACGAAGTCATGCCATTCCATTTTCACTCGAGCAATAAGCAAGTGAATCATTTTCAACCCGCAGTAGATACACATAACACTGCGATTCCTGTCAACATCGAGAAAGGAGATGAGTATATTCTGAATTTTAAATATGGTGAAATGTATCTCTTAGATGCCAAAAACCACCAAGTCATATACCCCACAGAAACACAACTAAGACAAGAGTTTAAGGAACCGATTTTAGTTGAGCCACTGGAAATGAACTCCATCACATACGGTGACATTCAAGAATATCCCCACACAAAACTAGAAGAATCTGATTTTGACAAAAGAGAGATCAGTCACGTTGCAGACACACTTTCTAGAATACAAGTAAATGTGAACGACGAAACAGTCTCGAATGTAGCCATCCCCGGAGATGCCACATATCAAGACGAAATTGATAATGAAACCATACACTGGAATCAGGAAGATCCTATCTTCACACTGAAAACATCAGAGCGTAATTTGAACCAAAACCGAAATCAAATTATCTTAAAATATGGTAATGTCCCTAAGGTCCTTGAACAGAAACTGTTCAAGAAATACACACGACACGTTATGATAGTAACACAGAAAAACCTTCAACAAGATTTGAACAAACACCTACTTAAAGTAATCAACACCTCAAACAAGTACGCCATTTACTTTAATGATCTAACCCTTGAAATCCCATTTATTAGAACATGCCAGAAATTATTCACGTCAGAGCTAGTAATTATCAGAACAAATAAATTTTTAAGGACATTGAATGTCCCGAAACACAGAAACAGTTAATCCTACAATATCATTCAATAAATCACAATGGTATTATAGAAACGTTTGAACACCTTCGAACCAAGTACTATTGGCCACACCTAAAAGAACAAATTACAAATGTAATAAATCAGTGTAATTTATGTCAGAGGAATAAATACGAAAGGCACCCTAACGAGGTATCAAACCAAGGTCCTATAACAGCCGACCACCCATTTGCTCAGATTCATATTGATACTTTTCACT